>OX459047.1:0-1200000 GCA_949775005.1 Orthosia gothica
GGTCCGCAACCATTTCCTCCCACGCCGCCTCCTTGGCCCGCGCGATTGCCAACTGGAACGTTTCGCGTAAAGCCCTGTAGGGCGGCGTAGGAGGCATTCTCCTCATTCGCGTCCCGGACTCGCCTCCGCCTGCACCGAGTGTATTGGCGGCGTGCCCAACTACCGCAATCGATGCGCATGCGGCGGAGCTCGTCGCTCCACCAATACACCCGATGCCGAGGAGGGAGGGGGTCTCGCCCTGGGCATCGCCGCGTCGCATATGCGGCCCAGCGAGGCCGCAAGGCGCCCTGCCTCCTCGTCCACGTCCTGGCCAATGTCGGGCCCGGACACCCAGTCCTCGACTACAGCGGCCTCTCTGGCGACCTCCCTATCGAGCCGCCCTAGCACCCAGCGCGGGCCGCCCCCAACAACAGTAAGGTTCCCGTCCTGGCCGCCGGTGGGGAGCGCGGAGACATCGAATCGGATGTAACGGTGGTCCGACAGTGTCTCCACGCCCACCACCACCCTCCAATTCTGGACACGGCGCGCCAGGGCGGGCGATGCCAACGCAATATCGACTATAGACCCACCCTGTTGCCGCACGCATGTGTCCTCCGACCCGGTGTTGAGGACGGCCAAGCCCATGGAGACCGCCCCACTCCTCCAGACACCTCACCCCCGCGCATCCGTCGCCGGGGGATCCCCACGCCGTTGATTTGGCGTTGAAATCCCCAGCGACTAGCAACGGGGCTAGGGGCGACCTGCCCAACCAGGGCGCCCCACCTCCCCGAGCATTTCCTCAAAGTCGGCGAGGGCCCGGTTGGGTGAGAAGTACACCCCTATCACTGTGATGCCACCCACGGCTGCCAGTACGTAGTCCCCTACCCCTCGACACGTGGCCGATGGGGCGGGGCGCCAGAGGCAGCCGGGGCAGCGATGGCCACCAAGCCATCCCGGCCCCCGACCCAGTCATCTCGGGTGGGGACAAAGTAGGGCTCGGCGACTACGGCCACTTTGATTCCCCACTCTGCCAGGGTCTGGGTGAAAAGATCCTGGGCCCTGGCAGAGTGGTTAATGTTCGCCTGCAGAAAGGCGAGTCCGGGCATTTATGTGGCGGTATCCATTGGCGCCCCTCCGCTGCTTTTGGGCCTTGGGTAGGCCCACCGCCCTTATTTTTGGTTTTGTTCTGGGCTTTGCCCACACAGCCTGCACCACCAAGAGGGTGCCCAGCCGGTTTGCCCGCTGCTGCGCAGGTGGCGCAGTTGGGCTCGGCCCGGCACTCACGCGCCCCGGTGGCCCGGTTTTCCGCAGCGGTAGCAGAGACCGCTGCGGTCCACCTCCGACCCACACTTGCTGGCGACGTGGCCCAGGTTGAGGCACCTGAAGCACCTGAGGGGGCCCTAACCGCCAGCAAGGTAACTCTGGCCGTAATCCAGCCTACTTTTAGGCGGTCGGCGCCAACAACAGTTTTGGCGGCGGCCACCGGGCAGCCAAGCCACATCGTGGCCCCGGTCGCTGATGACACCGGGCCTGATGTCGTCGACGTGACATCCCCCCTGCGCAGCGAAAGCCGCCACCACCTCTGCAGCGGTGACAGAGTCGTCGAGCCCTGAAACCAACACGTCCACTCTTTTGGTCGGGCGGGAGACCCTGACCACCTCGGCGCTCAGGACCTCTCTTAGCTTATTGGCCAGCGAGTCGGCCTTCTCATGCGCCCCCATCCCCGAAGATTTCGAAGATGCGGGCGCCGGTGACCGTGGTCCTGCAGCGCATTTCCTCGATGCCGAGACTTTCTCTGTCGATCCGGGTCCGGGCCTCCCGCAATACTGAGCTGTAAGTGGCTCCCTGCTCAGCCGCGCCCGGTTGCAGCGTAAGGGTCACTGCTGCCGTTTCGGCGCGCGCAGCTTCGCCACCGCCGCTGTCTTCTTCTTCTGGGTGCTCTGGGCGCTTGTCTGCTTGCCACTGCTTTTGGCACCCCGAGCAGCAACCAAGCTCCACTGCTCCGTCAATGGGGGCGGTGGGGGGGGCGTCCTTCATCGGACTAGGGTCCCTTTCAGGTGCCGGGGCCGTCGTTTTCCCCTTGCCTTTCCCCTTTCCTTTGCCCTTGTTTTTGGGCTGGGCTGCGGGCTGGGCTGCGGGCGCAGGCGGAGGCGTCGGGGGTATTGGGGCCTTCGCCTCCAATTCGGCTGACTCCCCCCTTTCTCTTGTCAGCCCCGCCAGCGGCGGCCGCAATGCCGGCTCTGGTAGGAGGGCGACACTCGAGCCCTTCGAGTCGTGCATTCAGCATGTTGCTGAACTGCACGACGCTGGCCCGAGCTATCTCCTCCATCATCTCTCTGATTGATTCGGGTGCTGCCGCCACTGCTGCCGCCGCTGGCCGGCTGTTTGCCTCAGCCAGCTGTGCTGTTAGCCGCCGGTTTTCGGCCTCCAGTTTGGCTATTTCCTCCGACACTGTTCGGGCCCTTATGCCCACCGCGGCCTCCTTGATGATCGAGGCCGCATCCTTTAGGGGTCTTAACACTTGTCCCCTTCAGGCGACTGGATTTGGTAGCCACCGTTTCTACCAGTCTTTGCAGCCTCTAGCAGCAAGTACTTCGAATTGTGCTCCTATTAAAATAAATAATTAAGTTAATCAACGGACTGTATTATACATATTAAAGTGAAACTAAACATATAAACTAAATGTGACAATGTTAGCGATGGTTATAGTGCACTAATAACAAAAATTGTTGTGATATTAGTTTACCCAAACAGTGACCTTCATGTTTATGGAACTGGATTTTCGTAAGTTATTTGTGTACGTACTATAACATAACATGACTTGCTGACTCAATAGTACAGACATAGACTTCAATAACTTTCATGTACCTGCACGGACTTAGTGATTAGTTACCTAAATTATAAAAAAAAAGTGTTTTTTTTTTTTTTTTTTTTTTTTAACTGTTCGACTGCGACGAGAACGCCATCTTAAGTCTAACTCAAGAACCAATAACTGACGTCAAGCAGTAATTATCACCCACGTCCTACGGTCACAATAAGATCACCAAATTCAACTGATTACAAATATACCGTCTGGCCTAGCGGCACAAAAAAAAATATTTTTGAGTTTAGTAATTAAACATAAAGATGAATTGCTTGGAGAATATAACATTCCGGCGAACGCGCACACGATCCGAGCCAAATAATGATGAAAGCGATATTATTTCACAAACTTTGAACTGTACGACGAGTAGTCTGCCTGATATATCCGACGACGAAGACGTCTCTCAAATAAAACTATTAAAAGATGAGATCGCCAAGCTAACATCACAATTAAACAGCGCACATAAAGAAATTGAATTATTATCTCTAGAAAACAGTACCTTAAAGGCAAGAAATGAAGAATTTAATAAGAAAAATGATCTATACAAAAAACTTGTTAACAGTCCAGCAAAAACTAAAGCAAAGACACCAATAATGTCGCCCAAAATCAATAAAAGATCAAAACAAACACAGACAACTCAACTAATAGAAAAAAAACAATCTTCACATACTGATAAAAGTGAAACTGGAAGCAAATTCATCAATGTCATTTCATCAAACACAACTCAATACACACAAGGCACAACAGCTGTAGGACAAACTTCCACAAAACACAAGCTATGCCTAATAAGCAGTGAAACTTCGAATAGATTATATACCATTGCTGAAAGAACTCATTTATGTAAATATGAAATTTGTCATTATCGTAAACCAAAATGTGGATTACGCCAAATTCTTGACAAAATTGAAAGGAAAGTGCTTAACTTTACGCACTTAGACTATTGCGTAATTTATATTGGTGAAGAAGATTTTCGGACAACACATAATTATATCGAACTTGTTATATTTATTAGAGAAAAATTGCAAAAATTGAATCACACAAACTTTATAATCTGTTTACCAACTTTTAAATACATGACAAATGCTAATATATTGTTTAACAGCCGCATAGAAAATTTTAATAACCTTCTTTGTTTGGATATAAATACATGTAACTATGCTTATTTGCTAGACTCAAATCTTAATTTACCTTATGACTATGATACGTACAGTAAACTACATGGAAATTTGAATAGCTATGGTTTGGAGATTGTTGTATCAGATTTGAATGAATTAATTTTTAGCCATAGCAACCGAAATTCTACGCGCCCAGAGGTTGACTGTCACCCTCAAAATCAAACCAAAAACGACCTGTCCACCGTTTCGCAACAGATAGATTCTCAGTTTTTTCTTTAATTACCTTAACATCCTACATCAGAACATAGCAGGACTAATGAATAAATCTGACTCACTGACTATAAAACTAGTAGAATTATGCGAAAGGGGAACCATTGTAGACGTTATTTGTGTTACAGAACATTTTATACAAACGGGTTATGAGGATTTATTACACATCACAAATTTTTGTCCAGCAGCTTTCTTTACCAGAAACGCAAAGAGAGGAGGAACATGCATTCTCGTTAGAGTGGGTCTTCAGTTTAGAGAGATAACGGATATAGCAAAACAATCAGTCTCGGGCATCTTTGAATGCTGCGCTGTAGAGATAATAGCTTACAAAATTATCATTATTTGCATATATAGGATTCCTAAACATAATTATGAAGTATTCTATGAAAAATTAAATTATATTTTAACTAAAGTTAGTTTGTCCTCAAATAAAAAAATCGTCTTGTGTGGAGATTTTAATATTAACGTTTTGAAAAGAAACAAAACTACATTGGATCTGGAATATTTTCTTATGAATTACAATTTAAAACTAGCGCTTTATACGCCCACTAGAATAAGTAGTCATACTTGTATTGACAATTTTGCACACAGCTACCGGAAAGATTGCAAAGCTGAAGTTATGGATCTAGTCCTTTCAGATCATACGGCTCAGATGCTTAAAGTGCCTATAAAAAAAACTTGCAAATTAAAATATTGGAAAACTAAAAAGGCGGACTTATGCATGACAAATATAGTTACTTTTAAAGAGCATCTGAGTTGTCTATCTTTTATGGGGGTACATGATGCCACAGACGCAAACGTAGCTTTCGACAATTTTATGGAAGATTTTTCTCTTTTATATAAATTATGTTTTCCAGTAAAAGTGATAACTATAAAAACAAACATTAAAACGAAATGGATATCTCATGGAATTAAAATATGCAGTAAGAAGCAAAGGCAGTTACTTTGGGCCCATAGGTTAAATCCTGAATCACAAAATAAATTAGTTTTTAAAAACTACACTAAACTTTATAGGAAAATTATAAAACTCACACAAAAAGCTCAAAATAATCACTTCATAAATACCGCCCAAAATAAATCAAAAGCTACCTGGCAAATAATAAATTCATCTAAGGTGTATTTACCACAGGAGCCTATTATGTGCGTAAAAAGAAATGATTTGTCGTTTACACAGCCAATGGACATTGCAAACGAATTTAACAATTATTTTATTGATACAATTGAAAATAACGTAAAAACTGACATCAAGATGAATAATATTAATTTAAATAATCAGACATTGAATTCAATTTTCATGCAACCTGTAACCGTTGACGACATAATAAATATCATTGGCAACCTAAAAAACACAAGTACCGTTGGATATGATGGCGTTTCTACAAAAGTAATAAAATTTACTAAAGAAGTAATAGCACCACCATTAGCTCATATAATTAACCTATGTATTGCTGATGGCATATTTCCCAATAATCTTAAAAAGGTTATAATAAAACCATTATATAAAAGAGATGACAAAACCGATTTAAAAAATTACAGACCAATTGCAAAAATATCTATATTCTCAAAAATTTTCGAAAAAGTTATTTATCAATCTTTATATGCCTATTTCGAAAAGTATGAATTATTTTGTAATGAACAAAAGGGCTTTCGTAAGAATACCACGATTAATATGGCACTATTTGATCTATTAGCTAATGTCATGTCATCTGTAGATAAGAGAAATCCTGTCTGTGCAATTTATACTGACATGACAAAGGCCTTTGATTTTGTGGATCATAAGATTCTGCTACAAAAATTACATAGTTATGGTGTAAGGGGAAACGTCCTACAGCTAATAGAATCGTACTTGAGTAATAGACTTCAATGTACAGAAATTGCTAGAATATGTCCAAAGACTAAATTAGAGACGATTTATGTATCAAAACCGAGACATGTAAGATATGGTGTCCCACAAGGTAGCGTACTAGGGCCGCCTCTTTTTTTAATATATATTAACGATCTCCCAAAAGTAACATCAAACAAAATGGTTCTCTTTGCAGATGATAGTACAGCCATAGTAAAGTGTACAAATGTAAATAACTATCGGAATGACATTAATACTTGTTTAAGTGACATTATAAATTGGCTACATAATAATAATTTAGTAATAAATCTAAGTAAGACAAAAGTTATGCACTTTAATCAACGCTGTGAAAACCCAAACGTTAGTATTACCTACCAAGGCTCTGACATTGACGAAGCAAATAAAGCTAAATTCTTAGGTATAGTGATCGACAACAAACTGACATGGAAACCTCATGTTGAAGAAGTGTGTAAAAAACTGAGTAAATCAGCATACGCCCTTTTTCAACTTTCAAAGAAAGTCAATAGTCGGGCTCTCTTAACGGCATACCACGGACTAGTTGCCTCCGTTTTGCGGTATGGTATTATTTTCTGGGGACAGTCTACTGATAGGGCGCTTGTATTTAGGATGCAAAAACGATGCATAAGATCAATGTGCGGTCTTAAGACCACAGATAGCTGTCTTCCTTACTTTAAATCTATGAAAATATTGACATTCCCGTCTTTATATATATTTGAAACGGCTTTATTTGTGAAAAACAATCCACATCTATTTCAAAAATTGTCGGCAGTCAGAAGGAATCCAATACGAACTCAATATGTGAATCAATTGTGTCAAGTTAAATGTAAAACAGCACTAATGCAAAAAAGTTTTTTTGGCAATGCCCCACGCATTTATAACAAAGTACCTAATATTATTAAAACTATGAGTTTATTGAAATTTAAAAGGGCACTAATGGAAATATTAATTAAAAAAAGTTATTACACAATTGACGACTTCCTTAATGATGAATCATTGACTGATTGACATGCTATTTATACCATTTGACATTTTAATTTTTATTGTAACCATGATGACCTTAATGTATTACTGTGACATTTTACTGTGATTGACATTAATTTGTATTATTTGATTCTCATTGATATTTATAATTATAATCCAATATTTTAATTTGTATAAATTAAATAATATGTTTTGCATGCCCATGTGACGGTAGAGCATGGAGGACTCTTATATATTTAAACATCTATGTACTAAATACCCATGTTTGCAAACCAATAAATGATTTTGATTTTGATTTTGATTTTGATTTTGTAGTTGAGTGCTGCCAGAGACTGCTCCGTGTCCTCCTCTGGTGCCGGGGGGTTGAGGCCGCTACGGCAGGCATGTCGTGACAGTTTGAGTGTCTTGGCGACCTCCACTATTTGCTCCTCGGCCTCTATCTGGAGCGTTTCCGCTTTTGCCGCATTAAGACGGGCCTGGGCCGCGGCTAGGCCGACGTATTCCCCAGTGGTGGGCGGTCGGCCTCTCCCTCTCTTAGATTTGTGCGCCGCCCCTTTTTGCGCCGACGCCATCTCCTCCTCTCCATGCTCGCCCATTCCTCTTTTGCGCCACTTGCGAGTCTCCTCGTTTTCGCTGCTCGAGTCAACGTTCATTTGGCAAGTGTCCTCTTTCTCGCTCTCCGAGCCGGATCCGCACGAAACCATTTTTGCGTCAGATTCGCCGGAGGACTCCGACAGACGCAGCACTGACACGCGTAGTTCCTTTTCAGGATTCTTCTTCGCCTGCCTCACCTTTCTCTCCTTCTTCTTCTCCTCCTTCATCTCTACCTTCACTTCCTCCTTCTTTTTTTCTTCTTGTTGTTTTTTAGTTAAAGTTTGTTCCATTGTTATTCCCACGAGTATGGGACGATATAAATAACACTGTCGGGTGACGCCCATTCCTGTACCAGTGTAGCTATATACTGTAGAGGTCGCCTGGTATCTACAGGTTTTTACGACTTCGCTGTCGGGTTTTTTAGGGTTTTCCATTCCCGCGGGCCGGCCGATTAAGGCAAGCCCTCCGGTCCACAACACATCCCGTACCCCATACCGCAATCGATGGGGGTCTTTGGGAGTATGCCGCGGGCTCCGGAATTAAGGAGAGCTGGCTAGACTCCCCTGTTGGTGGTTCCCTGTTTTCAGGCAACCACCACAACTCCTCCACAACTGTCCTACCTAACCTAACCTGCCTCCTAATTCTGGCCTACCCAGCCTACCCAACCTAGCCTAACCAACCTAGCCTACCCAGCCTAACCTACCCAACCCCTGTGTCGCATCTGGTGTGTCCTCTGCTGTTCAGAGGAACACCCAGAGCGACGCGTACCCCTACCCCCCCCCCGTCAGATATTCGCCACCGCCAACAAGAACCCACGAATGGGAAGTTATTGACGGTACCCAGAGTGCACCAGCCCAGCGGGTTGCTCTTCTCCCCGGACGTGTCCGAAAGAGACCAGCAACCAACTAGGCCAACGTGGAGGTTACCTGACCCGCACCCCAACCTAACCTAACCTAACCTAACCTAACCTTTTTTTTTTTTTTTTTTTTTTTTTTTTTTTTTTTTTTTTTTTTTTTTTTTTTGATCTCGCTGGGAAAAAATGCATTACGCATACCCGCCCATTGGGGGAATGGGCGGGTTATGTGGGACTCCCCGGGCAAGCCCGGTATACCCACTAAAATAACCCAGCGGCACTCCCGCTTCGTCCTAATGGCGGAGGACTGGGAAACTGGCACAGCCTTTACGTCCAGCCCTCCGCCGACGATTGCCCGCCTTTACGGCAGGCCCCGCACGCCCCTCCGAGTGGAGGGGCCCGGGAATGACCGTGAGTGCTCGGCCATTCCCGTCTGACGAGGGTGGTAACTGTGCAATGCAGACGAGAGGCGCCCCCGCGCCTGTCGCCCGCTAGTCACCACCAGGAGGTGGGAGGAGACGGTCGTATAACCGCCTTCTCCCACCCCTTCTTCGCCTGCGGAGCGGCGCAGCGAGAGGATCGTCCTCCCGCGCCCGCTCCGCCGCCTCCTTTTGCGACATGACATCCTCGCAAAAGGAGGCAACCGCCGCCCAGGCCTCCTCGCTCCCCAGCATGGAGTTGACCACGCCGGGAAGCGAGAGGTCCTGCCCGACTACTCCAATGAGTTCACGGCGCAGCTCGGCCCAGGCCGGGCACACCTCCAGGGTGTGCTGCGCCGTGTCCTCCTCCGCGCCACAGTCGTGGCACGCCGGGGTTTCCTCCCTCCGGATCCGGTGCAGGTGCGTTCCGAAACAACCATGTCCGGACAACACCTGCACCAAACGGAACGAGAGGAAACCGTGTGGCCGCTCGAGCCAGCCCTGCAGGACTGGACCGAGCGCGTCCAGCGTCCGGCGCCCAAACGTGGCGGTGGCGAGGTCTGCGGTCCAATGGAGGACGATGGCTTCCCTCGCCTCCCGCCGCACGGCCTCCCGCTCTTCCGCGGCGGGGCGCTCACCTAGCGCCTTACGCCGCGCTGACCATTCGTACACTTTGGCGAGCACCCAAGCCTCCAACTCCCAGGGAGGGGTGCCCGCCAGAGCGCACGCCGCCGCAAAGCCCACCGACCGGTAGGCCCTTGCCACCCGCTGTGAGATGGCCCTTTGGGGCCCGCGGATGGCGGTCGCGTTCTCCCTCCTGCGGAGGGAGTCCGCCCAAATCGGAGCCCCGTAGAGGGCCATACTCTTCAGGATTCCGGCATATAATCGCCGGCACCGCTCCTTGGGCCCGCCCAGGTTCGGGAGGAGCCACGAGAGGGCATCGGCGGCCTTCAGCAGGCGCGTCGACAGCCCGCTGAAGTGTGCGCTGAAGCGCCACCTGCTGTCTAGCAGGAGGCCCAGATATTTCATCTGGGTCCCGACCGCAATCCTGACGCCCGCCACGACTATGTGAGCGTCAGGTGGGTAGCGCTGCCGAGGCCCGTGGAAGAACACGGCCTCGGTCTTGTGCAGCGCCACCTGCAGTCCCAGCTGGCGGATCCTTCCGGCGACCAAAGATCCGCCAGCCGATGCCAGACAGGCCGCCTCCCTAAAGTCCTTCCCCCGGGCAACGAGCAGTGTGTCGTCCGCGTAGCAGATGACGCTCGTCCCCCGGAGGAGGGCTCCCCGCAAGAGCCAGTCGAAACCGATGTTCCACAGGGGGGGGCCTAGGACCGACCCCTGTGGAACACCGGACTCCGCGCCGTACCTCCTGACCGTCGCCGTCTTGTCCACAAGAAGGACCTCGCGGTCCTCCAAGTAGCTGGCCAGGAGGTCCCGCAGGTATTGGGGCACTCCGTGATACCGAAGCGCCTCCAATATCGTCGAGTGCGGCACGGAGTTGAAGGCGTTGGCGATGTCGAACGAGACCGCCAACACCCCCTCCCCCGACCCCACTGCCTCTTGCACCTGGGCCTTGAGCAGGGCCAAGGCGTCGACCGTCGAACGCCCACGCCGAAACCCGAACTGGGCGTCCGACAGGTCTGGCCCCACCCCCCGCAGATGGCTGTTGAGCCGGTCGGCGACGATCCCCTCGAACATTTTACCGACCTCATCGAGAAGAACGATGGGCCGGTATGCCGAGGGGGAGTCCACCGGGCGTCCCTCCTTGCGGAGGAGGCACAGCTGCCCCTCCCGCCACAGTTTCGGGAACCGCCCAGCCGTAAAGCACGCGCTGAAGAGTTCCCGAAACCTTTCCTGCATCTGAGAGGCAGCTATTGCCGCCACCCGTGCAGGGACGCCGTCCGGCCCAGGGGCCGTCTTCTTCGCTCGGAGGCGGAGAATCCCCTCGCGAATCTCATCTGTTTAGGAGGGACACACCGCACGAAGCCGCCCAAAATTCGGCGGCGCGTCCCCGGACGTTGCAAGAGGTGGCCGGGTTGCCCCAGGCCACCGACTTGGCGTTCAGGTCGCCCAACACGGCGACCTGGCGTGGCGCCGCCCTCCCGACGACTGCCGTAAGGACCTCGAGAAAATCCTCGAAGTCCCTTAGAGGGCGGTTTGGGGAGAAATACACCCCGACCAGGGCAATTTCTCCCCACGTGGCGGCCACGTATCCCGGTCCTCTCTCTAAAAGCGAGAGGGGAGGGGAGTCCGTGGCGGGCCGCGACACCAACGCCACCAAGCCGTCCCGATCACCCAGCCAACGGCCAGGGATCGAGTACGGCTCGGCGACCACCGCCAGGTCCACCAACCACTCGGCCATGGTCTGCATCAGCAGATCCTGGGCCGCTCTGCAGTGGTTGGTGTTCGCCTGGAGGATGCGATGTTCGACTCTATCCATTAATCGGACATCGCACCCTCCTCCTCAGGCAGAGCCAGGCCAGCAGCCACCGTAGTCCCAGTCTCTGGAACGACGGCGGTGGTAGCGGCAGGCCGGATCGTAGCCTGCGCTTTGCCCCTCTTTGGGGGAGGATTGCATTTCCTCCCCTTTGTAACGTGGCCGGCTGGGCGGCCACTGGCGGCACACACCGCGCAGTGCGGCGTGGCGGCCTTGCAGGAGGCGGCCTTGTGGTCGTCCTTGCCGCAGCGGTAGCAGCTGTCCGTCCTGTCGACGCTGGACGGACAGAGGGCCCGGGTGTGTCCGATGCCGAGACACCTGTAGCACCGCAGAGGTTCGTCCGCGAGAGCCCGGACTACACCCGAGCTGAACCCTACGGCAAGCCGTCCCTTGGCGAGGACGGCTTTGGCCGCGGCGACTGGGCACTCCAGGCGGATGGTGCCCATGCCGCCGCGGCCGGGCCTGATGCCACGGCCTTGCACCGCTGCGACGCTACAACCTCCTATCTCTGCGATAGCCGCCACCACCTCCTCTTTGGTGACTGAATCATCCAGATCAGTCACCTCTAAGGCCGCCGACTTTATTGGTCTGGCAACCTTGGCCGCGTCCGCGATGACCTCTTTTAGCTTGGTAGCAAAGAGGTCCGCGTTGGCTGCACCCTCCGCACCCGGAAACTCAAAAATTCGAGCCCCGGCTTGCGTCCTGCGGCACGAGACCTTGCCGATCCCCAGTTTGGTGGGATCGGCATTGCTACGCGCCCGCATCATGATGGACGCGTAGGTCTCGCCCCGCTCCGCAGCCTCCGCGGTGAGAGTCACCACGACGGCTGCGGTCTTCGGTAGTACGAGTTTCTTCGCACCGGCTGGGGGGGAGCCTTTCCCCTTCCCTTTCCCCTTTTCCTGGCCAGCCGACTGCGACTGGCCAGCAGGGGTGGTGGCAGGGACGGCAGGGACGGCCGCCGCCGTCTTTTTGCCCTTCCCCTTCCCCTTCCCCTTGACGACCTTCGTCCAGCTCTGCTGGTTGGTCGGGGTGGTGGAGGGTAGAAGGGCGTCCTCCGCCTGAGAGGGGGCCTCTTCTTGCTCGTGCAACTGACTTTGCCTCCTATCCGCCGCAAGCGGTGGTCGGTGGCTAACCTCCGGCATGAGCCTGTCCTCAATGCCTGCGAAGCAGGCTCTCACGAAGGCCCTCTCCTCACCCACGACCCTACGGATGATATCCTCAAGGTCGTGGGGGAGGTCGGGGCCCCCTGCCGCATGGCTCGGCTTAGATTGCGTTGGCCGGGCCGTGGCTTCAGCCAGCTTCCGATGCAGCTGGCTGACTTCTGACTGCAGGCGATCGATTTTCGCCTGCATTTGCCGCGTTTCGTCAGTCGCCTGGCGCTGCACCAGCTCGCTGACGATGCCACGCATGCTGACGGCCCGGCACTTGAGGGACTTTTGGAAGGTCCCCTTCAAGTGCGAGGACTTGGAGGCGACCTCCACAATCCCCTCCACATCCTCCTGAGCCATGCGCTCCAGCTCCAACAACGAACTCTCCGTGTAGACGACGCGGGACGCGCCGTATCCAGCCTTGGCCCGGGCGATGCGCGCTTGCTGCTCCTTTGCAGCGACCTGCTCTTCTAGGTCGTCCTGGAGCTGCTCCCGCCGAGCCAAGTCCAACTGTCGTTGGGCGTCAGCTAGTCCCACGTCGTGGGTGCCCGCTTTCGGCTTTTTGGCCTTGTCCTTCTTTTTGTGCCCCTTGTCCGAACCTGAAACAGAGTTCGAGGAGCCATCGGACCCTCCCTTCAGGAAGGCCCTCCTCTTCAGTGATTGTGTGTCGACCTCCATCGACAACAACTCGTCCGCCATTTCATAGAAGCTAGCCGCAGACGTCGCGCGGCTAGCCTCTGACACCGTAGCGTCGGGGTGGCCCTGAGAAGGGCCTTTTGGTTGGCCCTGAGAAGGGCCTTTTGGTTGGCCCTGAGAAGGGCCTTTTGGTTGGCCCTGAGAAGGGCCTTTTGGTTGGCCCTGAGAAGGGCCTTTTGGTTGGCCCTGAGAAGGGCCTTTTGGTTGGCCCTGAGAAGGGCCTTTTGGTTGGCCCTGAGAAGGGCCTTTTGGTTGGCCCTGAGAAGGGCCTTTTTTGCTGACGAAATGCCCGAGGGCATCCCGCGGTGGTAAGGACATATTAAAATTCTCCGTTCAGCTCGAAAGCAACAAGGCAATAAGATAGTATTCGCTTCGAGAGCACAGCGCACTTTAGCCGTCCCAGTTTGCCACTCCGTTACGGTGGTCAAACTGGGCCGTTTCCAGGGGACACTACGAGGAAGTATGCGCTGTGGGGGGTCCCCCAACCTAACCTAACCTAACCTAACCGGGAAAAAATGCATTACGCATACCCGCCCCTTGGGGGAATGGGGACGGGCTATGTGGGACTCCCCGGAATGTTCCGGTATACCCACTAAAATAACCCAGCGCACTCCCGCATCGTCTTTATGGAGGAGGACTGGGAAACCGGCACAGCCTTTACGCCCAGTCCTCCGCCGACGAATGCCCACCATAATGGCGGGCCCCGCACGCCCCTCCCTCAGTGGAGGGGCCCGGGAATGACCGTGAGTGATCGGCCATTCCCGCCCGACGAGGGTGGTGATTGTGCAATGCAGACGACAGGCGCCCCCGCACCCGCCGCCCGCTAATCACCACCAGGGGGTGGGCGCAGGCGATCGTACAACCGCCCTCTCCCACCCCCACCGCTGCCTCCTTTTGCGACATGGCGTCCTCGCAAAAGGAGGCAACCGCCGCCCAGGCCTCCCCGCTCCCCAGCATGGATTTACCACACCGGGAAGCGAGAGGACCTGCCACACAACCTCCTCAGGGGACGGCGCAGCTACGCCCCCGCTGGGCACACCTAGACGGTGTGCCGCGCCGTGCCCCCCACCGCAATGGACCTTTACGGTCCCCGCCATTGCAGCATCTGGCCCGCGAAGGCCAGACGCCGCCCTCCGCGTGTGCGGCGAAGCGTCGAGACCGACGCTCCGCCGCCTCCTCCCACCATTGACTTGTCCCTGCCGACCATCCCACGTCAAAGGAGGGTCGGCAACGACAAGTCACAACCTCCTCTTGGGCCCACCTCCCGCCCCCGAGCCGCAGCCACCCCCACCCGCAGGAGAGATTCCGGGCTGCAGAGCCAGGTGCAGAGCGGGCAAAGCCCGGATGCAGAGCCGGGCAAAGCAGGGTGCAGAGCTGGTCAGTGCACTCGGGCAACTCAAACCGCACGAGTGCCGAGTGCAAAGCCAGGTGCAGAGCGGGCAGAGCCGGTCACTGCAGAGCCGGGCAGTGCAGGGTGCAGAGCTGGGGTGCCCCGGGCGTTCCCCCCCGCAGGGGAAGGCGGCCCGCCCAGAGGCCAGGAAGTGAGCCCCACCGCTTTCCTAACACACCTAACCTACCCCACCCACCCCAACCTACCTACCTACCCAAACTACCCCTTCGTCGCATCTGGAGTGTCCCCTGCTAATCAGGGGAACACCCAGAGCGACGCCAACCCCCCCTCCCCCCCGTCAGATATTCGCCACCGCCAACAAGAACCCACGAATGGGAAGTTATTGACGGTGCCCAGGGTGCACCAGCCCAGCGGGTTGCTCTTCCCCCCGGACGTATCCGAAAGAGACCAGCAACCAACTAGGCCAACGTGGAGGTTACCTGACCCGCACCCCAACCTAACCTAACCTAACCTAACCTTTTTTTTTTTTTTTTTTTTTTTTTTTTTTTTTTTTTTTTTTGATAACGCTGGAAAAAAAATGCATTACGCATACCCGCCCATCGGGGGAATGGACGGGCTATGTGGGACTCCCCGGGCAAGCCCGGTATACCCACTAAAATAAACCAGCGCACTCCCGCATCGTCTGTGTGGAGGAGGACTGGGAAACCGGCACAGCCTTTACGCCCAGTCCTCCGCCGACGACTGCCCACCATAATGGCGGGCCCCGCACGCCCCTCCCTCAGTGGAGGGGCCCGGGAATGACCGTGAGTGATCGGACATTCCCGCCCGACGAGGGTGGTGATTGTGCAATGCAGACGACAGGCGCCCCCGCACCTGCCGCCCGCTAATCACCACCAGGGGGTGGGCGCAGGCGATCGTACAACCGCCCTCTCCCACCCCCACCGCTGCCTCCTTTTGCGACATGGCGTCCTCGCAAAAGGAGGCAACCGCCGCCCAGGCCTCCCCGCTCCCCAGCATGGATTTACCACACCGGGAAGCGAGAGGACCTGCCAAACACCTCCTCAGGGCATGACGCAGCTACGCCCCCGCTGGGCACACCTAGACGGTGTGCCGCGCCATGCTCCTCACCACGCTGGACCTTTACGGTCCCCTCCGTTGCAGCATCTGGCCCGCGAAGCCCAGACGCCGCCCTCCGCGTGTGCGGCGAAGCGTCGAGACCGACGCTCCGCCGCCTCCTCCCACCATTGACTTGTCCCTGCCGACCATCCCACGTCAAAGGAGGGTCGGCAACGACAAGTCACAACCTCCTCTTGGGCCCACCTCCCGCCCCCGAGCCGCAGCCACCCCCACCCGCAGGAGAGATTCCGGGCTGCAGAGCCAGGTGCAGAGCGGGCAAAGCCCGGATGCAGAGCCGGGCAAAGCAGGGTGCAGAGCTGGTCAGTGCACTCGGGGAACTCAAACCGCACGAGTACCGAGTGCAAAGCCAGGTGCAGAGCGGGCAGAGCCGGTCACTGCAGAGCCGGGCAGTGCAGGGTGCAGAGCTGGGGTGCCCCGGGCGTTCCCCCCCGCAGGGGAAGGCGGCCCGCCCAGAGGCCAAGAAGTGAGCCCCACCGCTTTCCTAACACACCTAACCTACCTACCCAGCCTACCCCTTCGTCGCATCTGGAGTGTCCCCTGCTAATCAGGGGAACACCCAGAGCGACGAGTCCCCCCCCTCCCCCCCGTCAGGTATTCGCCACCGCCAACAAGAACCCACGAATGGGAAGTTATTGACGGTGCCCAGGGTGCACCAGCCCAGCGGGTTGCTCTTCTCCCCGGACGTATCCGAAAGAGACCAGCAACCAACTAGGCCAACGTGGAGGTTACCTGACCCGCACCCCTAACCTAACCTAACCTAACCTAACCTTTTTTTTTTTTTTTTTTTTTGATCACGCTGGGAAAAAATGCATTACGCATACCCGCCCATTGGGGGAATGGGCGGGCTATGTGGGACTCCCCGGGCAAGCCCGGTATACCCACTAAAATAACCCAGCGGCACTCCCGCTTCGTCCTAATGGCGGAGGACTGGGAAACTGGCACAGCCTTTACGTCCAGCCCTCCGCCGACGATTGCCCGCCTTTACGGCAGGCCCCGCACGCCCCTCCGAGCGGAGGGGCCCGGGAATGACCGTGAGTGCTCGGCCATTCCCGTCTGACGAGGGTGGTGACTGTGCAATGCAGACGAGAGGCGCCCCCGCGCCTGTCGCCCGCTAGTCACCACCAGGAGGTGGGAGGAGACGGTCGTATAACCGCCTTCTCCCACCCCTTCTTCGCCTGCGGAGCGGCGCAGCGAGAGGATCGTCCTCCCGCGCGCGCTCCGCTGCCTCCTTTTGCGACATGACATCCTCGCAAAAGGAGGCAACCGCCGCCCAGGCCTCCTCGCTCCCCAGCATGGAGTTGACCACGCCGGGAAGCGAGAGGTCCTGCCCGACTACTCCAATGAGTTCACGGCGCAGCTCGGCCCAGGCCGGGCACACCTCCAGGGTGTGCTGCGCCGTGTCCTCCGCCGCGCCACAGTCGTGGCACGCCGGGGTTTCCTCCCTCCGGATCCGGTGCAGGTGCGTTCCGAAACAACCATGTCCGGACAACACCTGCACCAAACGGAACGAGAGGAAACCGTGTGGCCGCTCGAGCCAGCCCTGCAGGACTGGACCGAGCGCGTCCAGCGTCCGGCGCCCAAACGTGGCGGTGGCGAGGTCTGCGGTCCAATGGAGGACGATGGCTTCCCTCGCCTCCCGCCGCACGGCCTCCCGCTCTTCCGCGGCGGGGCGCTCACCTAGCGCCTTACGCCGCGCTGACCATTCGTACACTTTGGCGAGCACCCAAGCCTCCAACTCCCAGGGAGGGGTGCCCGCCAGAGCGCACGCCGCCGCAAAGCCCACCGAACGGTAGGCTCTTGCCACCCGCTGTGAGATGGCCCTTTGGGGCCCGCGGATGGCGGTCGCGTTCAGTCCGCCCAAATCGGAGCCCCGTAGAGGGCCATACTCTTCAGGATTCCGGCATATAATCGCCGGCACCGCTCCTTGGGCCCGCCCAGGTTCGGGAGGAGCCACGAGAGGGCATCGGCGGCCTTCAGCAGGCGCGTCGACAGCCCGCTGAAGTGTGCGCTGAAGCGCCACCTGCTGTCTAGCAGGAGGCCCAGATATTTCATCTGGGTCCCGACCGCAATCCTGACGCCCGCCACGACTATGTGAGCGTCAGGTGGGTAGCGCTGCCGAGGCCCGTGGAAGAACACGGCCTCGGTCTTGTGCAGCGCCACCTGCAGTCCCAGCTGGCGGATCCTTCCGGCGACCAAAGATCCGCCAGCCGATGCCAGACAGGCCGCCTCCCTAAAGTCCTTCCCCCGGGCAACGAGCAGTGTGTCGTCCGCGTAGCAGATGACGCTCGTCCCCCGGAGGAGGGCTCCCCGCAAGAGCCAGTCGAAACCGATGTTCCACAGGGGGGGGCCTAGGACCGACCCCTGTGGAACACCGGACTCCGCGCCGTACCTCCTAACCGTCGCCGTCTTGTCCACAAGAAGGACCTCGCGGTCCTCCAAGTAGCTGGCCAGGAGGTCCCGCAGGTATTGGGGCACTCCGTGATACCGAAGCGCCTCCAATATCGTCGAGTGCGGCACGGAGTTGAAGGCGTTGGCGATGTCGAACGAGACCGCCAACACCCCCTCCCCCGACCCCACTGCCTCTTGCACCTGGGCCTTGAGCAGGGCCAAGGCGTCGACCGTCGAACGCCCACGTCGAAACCCGAACTGGGCGTCCGACAGGTCTGGCCCCACCCCCTGCAGATGGCTGTTGAGCCGGTCGGCGACGATCCCCTCGAACATTTTACCGACCTCATCGAGAAGAACGATGGGCCGGTATGCCGAGGGGGAGTCCACCGGGCGTCCCTCCTTGCGGAGGAGGCACAGCTGCCCCTCCCGCCACAGTTTCGGGAACCGCCCAGCCGTAAAGCACGCGCTGAAGAGTTCCCGAAACCTTTCCTGCATCTGAGAGGCAGCTATTGCCGCCACCCGTGCAGGGACGCCGTCCGGCCCAGGGGCCGTCTTCTTCGCTCGGAGGCGGAGAATCCCCTCGCGAATCTCATCCGCCGTCACCGGGGGAATCTCCTCCTCCGGCGAGGCCGCCTCCCGCGGGGGGTCCATCACTGGTGGGGTGAAGTCGGTCCTGCGCGGAAACAAGGACCGGACCACCCCATCCAGTAACGCCGGCTCGAGGGTCTCCGACAGTGGGGGACCATAGGGCCGCAGCTGGTTCCGCGCCACCTTGTACGGTCTCCCATATGGATCCCGGTCGAGACCCTCCAGCATCTCGGCTCTTGCCGAGTCCTTGGCGGCGCACATTTCCGACTTGAGGACCGTCTTTGCCTCTATGTAGGAAGCGTAGAGGCGGTCCTCCTCGGCCTGTGATCGGGTTGTGCGCCGCCGGCTCCGCGTATAGGCCCTCCTGGCCGCCACGCAGGCGGCCCGTAGCTCCGCCAGCCCCTCCGTCCACCAGTAAACGGCGCGACGCGGAGGCGGACGGCAAGACCGAGGCATGCTGGAGTTGCACACCTCGGTCAAGGACCCTCGGAGCTGGACCGCTGCGGCGTCAACGTCCACGGCGGCCTCCACAGGGGGCGAGAGCCAGTCCTGGAGGAACGCCGCCTCCAGGGCTGCCTCCCGGTCCAGGCGGGTGAGAGCCCACCGCGGGAAGGGGGTTCGGCCTGAACGCCGAGCCATACCACCCCGCGGGCCCTGGGTGGGGACTATGTCGAACCGCACATATCGGTGGTCCGACATGGTCTCCACCATCTCCACCCGCCAGTTCACGACGCGGGCGGCTAACACGGGGGTGGCGAACGAGACGTCAACCACCGACCCTCCCCGCTGCCGCACACACGTGTGAACCTGCCCCCTGTTTAGGAGGGACACACCGCACGAAGCCGCCCAAAATTCGGCGGCGCGTCCCCGGACGTTGCAAGAGGTGGCCGGGTTGCCCCAGGCCACCGACTTGGCGTTCAGGTCGCCCATCACGGCGACCTGGCGTGGTGCCGCCCTCCCGACGACTGCCGTAAGGACCTCGAGAAAATCCTCGAAGTCCCTTAGAGGGCGGTTTGGGGAGAAATACACCCCGACCAGGGCAATTTCTCCCCACGTGGCGGCCACGTATCCCGGTCCCCTCTCTAAAAGCGAGAGGGGAGGGGAGTCCGTGGCGGGCCGCGACACCAACGCCACCAAGCCGTCCCGATCACCCAGCCAACGGCCAGGGATCGAGTACGGCTCGGCGACCACCGCTAGGTCCACCAACCACTCGGCCATGGTCTGCATCAGCAGATCCTGGGCCGCTCTGCAGTGGTTGGTGTTCGCCTGGAGGATGCGATGTTCGACTCTATCCATTAATCGGACATCGCACCCTCCTCCTCAGGCAGAGCCAGACCAGCAGCCACCGTAGTCCCAGTCTCTGGAACGACGGCGGTGGTAGCGGCAGGCCGGATCGTAGCCTGCGCTTTGCCCCTCTTTGGGGGAGGATTGCATTTCCTCCCCTTTGTAACGTGGCCGGCTGGGCGGCCGCTGGCGGCACACACCGCGCAGTGCGGCGTGGCGGCCTTGCAGGAGGCGGCCTTGTGGTCGTCCTTGCCGCAGCGGTAGCAGCTGTCCGTCCTGTCGACGCTGGACGGACAGAGGGCCCGGGTGTGTCCGATGCCCAGGCACCTGTAGCAACGCAGAGGTTCGTCTGCGAGAGCCCGGACTACACCCGAGCTGAACCCTACGGCAAGCCGTCCCTTGGCGAGGACGGCTTTGGCCACGGCGACTGGGCACTCCAGGCGGATGGTGCCCATGCCGCCGCGGCCGGGCCTGATGCCCCGGCCTTGCACCGCTGCGACGCTACAACCACCTATCTCGGCGATCGCCGCCACCACCTCCTCTTTGGTGACTGAATCATCCAGATCAGTCACCTCTAAGGCCGCCGACTTTATTGGTCTGGCAACCTTGGCCGCGTCCGCGATGACCTCTTTTAGCTTGGTAGCAAAGAGGTCCGCGTTGGCTGCGCCTGCCGCTCCAGGGAACTCAAAAATTCGAGCCCCTGCTTGCGTCCTGCGGCACGAGACTTTGCCGATCCCCAGTTTGGTGGGATCGGCATTGCTACGCGCCCGCATCATGATGGACGCGTAGGTCTCGCCCCGCTCCGCAGCCTCCGCGGTGAGAGTCACCACGACGGCTGCGGTCTTCGGTAGTACGAGTTTCTTCGCACCGGCTGGGGGGGAGCCTTTCCCCTTCCCTTTCCCCTTTTCCTGGCCAGCCGACTGCGACTGGCTGGCAGGGGTGGTGGCAGGGACGGCAGGGACGGCCGCCGCCGTCTTTTTGCCCTTCCCCTTCCCCTTCCCCTTGACGACCTTCGTCCAGCCCTGCTGGTTGTTGGTCGGGGTGGTGGAGGGGAGAAGGGCGTCCTCCGTCTGAGAGGGGGCCTCCTCTTGCTCGCGCGACTGATTTGGCCTCCTATCCGCCGCGAGCGGTGGTCGGTGGCTGACCTCCGGCATGAGCCTGTCCTCAATGCCTGCGAAGCAGGCTCTCACGAAGGCCCTCTCCTCACCCACGACCCTGCGGATGATATCCTCAAGGTCGTGGGGGAGGTCGGGGCCCCCTGCCGCATGACTCGGCTTAGATTGCGTTGGCCGGGCCGTGGCTTCAGCCAGCTTCCGATGCAGCTGGCTGACTTCTGACTGCAGGCGATCGATTTTCGCCTGCATTTGCCGCGTTTCGTCAGTCGCCTGGCGCTGCACCAGCTCGCTGACGATGCCACGCATGCTGACGGCCCGGCACTTGAGGGACTTTTGGAAGGTCCCCTTCAAGTGCGAGGACTTGGAGGCGACCTCCACAATCCCCTCCACATCCTCCTGAGCCATGCGCTCCAGCTCCAACAACGAACTCTCCGTGTACACGACGCGGGACGCGCCGTATCCAGCCTTGGCCCGGGCGATGCGCGCTTGCTGCTCCTTTGCAGCGACCTGCTCTTCTAGGTCGTCCTGGAGCTGCTCCCGCCGAGCCAAGTCCAACTGTCGTTGGGCGTCAGCTAGTCCCACGTCGTGGGTGCCCGCTTTCGGCTTTTTGGCCTTGTCCTTCTTTTTGTGCCCCTTGTCCGAACCCGAAACAGAGTTCGAGGAGCCATCGGACCCTCCCTTCAGGAAGGCCCTCCTCTTCAGTGATTGTGTGTCGACCTCCATCGACAACAACTCGTCCGCCATTTCATAGAAGCTAGCCGCAGACGTCGCGCGGCTAGCCTCTGACACCGTAGCGTCGGGGTGGCCCTGAGAAGGGCCTTTGGGTTGGCCCTGAGAAGGGCCTTTTGGTTGGCCCTGAGAAGGGCCTTTTGGTTGGCCCTGAGAAGGGCCTTTTGGTTGGCCCTGAGAAGGGCCTTTTGGTTGGCCCTGAGAAGGGCCTTTTGGTTGGCCCTGAGAAGGGCCTTTTTTAGGGCCCGCAGATATGGAGGCACTCCGTGGTACCGGAGTGCCTCCAATATGGTCGAGTGGGGCACGGAGTTGAAGGCGTTGGCAATGTCGAACGACACCGCCAACACTCCGTCCCCCGACTCGACCGCCTCCTGCACGTGGCCCCTGAGTAGGGCCAACGCGTCGACCGTCGAACGCCCACGGCGAAAACCGAATTGGGCGTCCGACAGGTCAGGCCCTACCTCCCGCAAATGGCTATTTAGCCGGGTGGCGATGATCCCCTCGAACAGTTTACCGACCTCATCGAGCAGAACGATGGGCCGGTATGCCGAGGGGGAGTCCACCGGGCGTCCCTCCTTCCGGAGGAGGCACAACTGCCCCTCCTTCCACGGTTTCGGGAACCTCCCAGCCGTCAGACACGCGCTGAAGAAGTCCCGAAACCTATCCTCCATGAGGGACGCCGCGATGGCAACCACCCGTGCGGGGACGCCATCTGGCCCAGGGGCCGTCTTCTTCGCGCGGAGGGACAGAACCCCCGCGCGAAGTTCCTCCGCTGATACTGGAGGGACCTCCTCCTCCGGCGAAGCCACCACCCCCCCCAGTGGGGGATTCATCGTTGGTGGGGTGAACTCGGTCCTGCGCGGAAACAAGGACCGGACCACCCCATCCAGCAACGCCGGCTCCAGGGTCTCCGTAATGGGGGGACCAAAGGGGCGCAGTTGGTTCCGCGACGCCTTATATGGCCTCCCAAATGGATCCCTGTCGAGGCCCTCCAGCATCTCGGCCCGCGCAGAGTCCTTGGCGGCGCATATAGCCGCCTTGAGGACCGTCTTTGCCTCTAGATAAGAGGCGTAGAGGCGGTCCTCCCCGGCCTGAGACCGGGTAGTGCGCCGCCGACTCCGCGTGTAGGCCCTCCTGGCCGCCACGCAGGTGGCCCGTAGCCCTGCCAGCTCCTCCGACCACCAGTACACGGCGCGACGGGGAGCCGGCCGGCGTGACCGAGGCATGCTGGCGTTGCACACCTCGGTCAGGGACGCCCTGAGCTGGACCGCCACGCGGTCCACGTCCAGGACCGGCTCGACAGGGGGTGAGAGCCAGTCCTGGAGAAAGGCTGCCTCCTTGGCTGCCTCCCGGTCCAGGCGGGTGAGAGCCCACCGCGGGAAGGGAGATTGGCCAGCGCGGCCCGTCCCCCCCCGGGGGCCGGTGGAGATGTCGAACCGCACGTATCGGTGGTCCGACAAAGTCTCCACCGTCTCCACCCGCCAGTTCACAACGCGGGCGGCCAGGGCAGGGGTGGCAAACGAGACGTCTACCACCGATCCTCCCCGTTGCCGCACACACGTGTGGACCACCCCCCTGTTGAGGAGGGACACGCCGCACGACGCCGCCCAGAATTCGACGGCGCGTCCCCGGACGTTGCAGGAGGCAGCCGGGTTGCCCCAAGCCTCCGACTTGGCGTTAAGGTCGCCCAATATGGCGACCTGGCGTGGTGCCGCCCTCCCGGCGACTGCCGTAAGGATCTCGAGGAAGTCCTCGAAATCCCTTAGAGGGCGGTTTGGGGAGAAATAGACCCCGACCAGGGCCGTATCCCCCCCCCACGCGGCGGCCACGTATCCCGGTCCCCTCTCTAAAAGCGAGAGGGGAGGGGAGTCCGTGGAGGACCGCGCCACCAACGCCACCAAGCCGTCCCGGTCGCCCAGCCAGGTACTGGGGACCGAGTAAGGCTCGGCAACCACCGCCACGTCCACCAACCACTCAGCCACGGTCTGGATCAGTAGATCCTGAGCCGCTCTGCAGTGGTTGGTGTTCGCCTGGAGGATGCGATGTTCGACTGGCATTAATCGGACATCGCACCCCCCTCCTCCTCAGCCAGGCCAGCAGCAGCCGAAAGCCCATCTGCCGCTACGGCGGCGATAGCGGCAGGCTTTCTCGGCGCCTGTGCTCTTCCCTTCTTGGGGGGAGGATTGCACATCCTCCCCTGCATCATGTGCCCTGCCGGGCGGCCAGCGGCGGCACAGACTGCGCAGTGCGGCTTGGCGGCCTCGCACGAGGCGGACTTGTGGCCCTCCTTGCCGCAGCGGTAGCAGCTCTCTGTCCGGTCCACGGTGGACGGACAGAGGGGCCGGGTGTGCCCAACTCCGAAGCACTTGTAGCACCGCAAGGGCTGCGCCACAAGTGCCCGGACCGCACCCGAGCTGAAGCCCACGTTGAGCCGTCCTTTATCAAGGACGGCTTTGGCAGCGGCGACTGGGCACTCCATGCGGATGGTGCCCATGCCGCCGCGGCCGGACCTGATGTCCCGGGCTCGTACCGCTGCGACGCCACAGCCCCCTACAGCTGCGACCGCCGCCACCACCTCCTCCTTGGTGACCGAGTCATCCAAGTCGGTCACCTCGATGGCCGCGGTCTTCACCGGCCTGGCCACCTTGGCCGCATCTGCGATGACCTCTTGCAGCTTAGCTGCGAAGAGGTCCGCATTTTTGCCACCTTCGGCCCCCGGGAACTCAAAGAGCCGAGCCCCAGCCTGTGTCCGGCGACAGGAGACCTTGCCGATCCCCAGTTTTGTGGGATCGGCGTTGGCACGCGCCCGCATCATAACGGACGCGTATGTCTCCCCCCGCTCCACAGCCTCCGCGGTGAGCGTCACCACGACGGCTGCGGTCTTGGGAGGAACTAGGTTCCTCTTGCCGGCTGGGGGTACCCCAACCTAACCTAACCTAACCTTTTTTTTTTTTTTTTTTTTTTTTTTTGATCTCGCTGGGAAAAAATGCATTACGCATACCCGCCCATTGGAGGCATGGGCGGGCTATGTGGGACTCCCCGGGCAAGCCCGGTATACCCACTAAAATAACCCAGCGGCACTCCCGCTTCGTCCGAATGGCGGAGGACTGGGAAACTGGCACAGCCTTTACGTCCAGTCCTCCGCCGACGACTGCCCGCCTTTACGGCAGGCCCCGCACGCCCCTCCGTGTGGAGGGGCCCGGGAATGACAGTGAGTGCTCGGCCATTCCAGTCTGACGAGGGTGGTGACTGTGCAATGCAGACGAGAGGCGCCCCCGCGCCTGTCGCCCGCTAGTCACCACCCGGAGGTGGGAGGAGACGGTCGTATAACCGCCTTCTCCCACCCCTTCTTCGCCTGCGGAGCGGCGCAGCGAGAGGATCGTCCTCCCGCGCCCGCTCCGCCGCCTCCTTTTGCGACATGACATCCTCGCAAAAGGAGGCAACCGCCGCCCAGGCCTCCTCGCTCCCCAGCATGGAGTTGACCACGCCGGGAAGCGAGAGGTCCTGCCCGACTACTCCAATGAGTTCACGGCGCAGCTCGGCCCAGGCCGGGCACACCTCCAGGGTGTGCTGCGCCGTGTCCTCCGCCGCGCCACAGTCGTGGCACGCCGGGGTTTCCTCCCTCCGGATCCGGTGCAGGTGCGTTCCGAAACAACCATGTCCGGACAACACCTGCACCAAACGGAACGAGAGGAAACCGTGTGGCCGCTCGAGCCAGCCCTGCAGGACTGGACCGAGCGCGTCCAGCGTCCGGCGCCCAAACGTGGCGGTGGCGAGGTCTGCGGTCCAATGGAGGACGATGGCTTCCCTCGCCTCCCGCCGCACGGCCTCCCGCTCTTCCGCGGCGGGGCGCTCACCTAGCGCCTTACGCCGCGCTGACCATTCGTACACTTTGGCGAGCACCCAAGCCTCCAACTCCCAGGGAGGGGTGCCCGCCAGAGCGCACGCCGCCGCAAAGCCCACCGACCGGTAGGCCCTTGCCACCCGCTGTGAGATGGCCCTTTGGGGCCCGCGGATGGCGGTCGCGTTCTCCCTCCTGCGGAGGGAGTCCGCCCAAATCGGAGCCCCGTAGAGGGCCATACTCTTCAGGATTCCGGCATATAATCGCCGGCACCGCTCCTTGGGCCCGCCCAGGTTCGGGAGGAGCCACGAGAGGGCATCGGCGGCCTTCAGCAGGCGCGTCGACAGCCCGCTGAAGTGTGCGCTGAAGCGCCACCTGCTGTCTAGCAGGAGGCCCAGATATTTCATCTGGGTCCCGACCGCAATCCTGACGCCCTCCACGACTATGTGGGCGTCAGGCGGGTAGCACTGCCGAGGCCCGTGGAAGAACACGGCCTCGGTCTTGTGCAGCGCCACCTGCAGTCCCAGCTGGCGGGGAGTGGAGGGGAGGGGAGGGGAGGGGAGTCCGTGGAGGACCGCGCAACCAACGCCACCAAGCCGTCCCGGTCGCCCAGCCAGGTACTGGGGACCGAGTAAGGCTCGGCGACCACCGCCACGTCCACCAACCACTCAGCCACGGTCTGGATCAGAAGATCCTGAGCCGCTCTGCAGTGGTTGGTGTTCGCCTGGAGGATGCGATGTTCGACTCTATGCATTAATCGGACATCGCACCCCCCTCCTCCTCAGCCAGGCCAGCAGCAGCCGAAGGCCCATCTTCCGCCACGGCGGCGGTAGCGGCAGGCCTTCTCGGCGCCTGTGCTTTTCCCTTCTTGGGGGGAGGATTGCACATCCTCCCCTGCATCATGTGCCCTGCCGGGCGGCCAACGGCGGCACAGACGGCGCAGTGCGGCTTGGCGACCTCGCACGTGGCGGACTTGTGGCCCTCCTTGCCGCAGCGGTAGCAGCTCTCTGTCCGGTCCACGGTGGACGGACAGAGGGGCCGGGTGTGTCCGACTCCGAAGCACCTGTAGCACCGCAAGGGCTGTGCCACAAGTGCCCGGACCGCACCCGAGCTGAAGCCCACGTTGAGCCGTCCTTTGTCAAGGACGGCTTTGGCAGCGGCGACTGGGCACTCCATCCGGATGGTGCCCATGCCGCCACGGCCGGGCCTGATGTCCCGGGCTCGCACCGCTGCGACACTACAGCCCCCTACCGCTGCGACCACCGCCACCACCTCCTCCTTGGTGACGGTGTCGTCGAGGTCGGTCACCTCAATGGCCGCCGTTTTCACGGGCCGGGCCACCTTGGCCACGTCCGCTATGACCTCCTGCAACTTCGTTGCGAAGAGGTCCGCGTGAGCACTGCCCTCTGCCCCCGGGAACTCAAATATTCGAGCCCCGGCTTGGGTCCGCCGGCAAGAGACCTTGCCGATCCCCAGTTGGGTGGGATCGGCGTTTGCACGCGCCCGCAACAATACGGACGCGTACGTCTCTCCACGCTCCGCAGCCTCCGTGGTGAGCGTCACCACGACGGCTGCGGTCTTGGGAGGAACGAGTATCCTCCTGGTGCCGGCGGTTTTGGCTATGGGAGCAGCCTTGGGGGGTGGCCCTTTCCCGTTCCCCTTCCCCTTCCCTTTCCTTTTCCCTTTGCCTGCCGTCTGCGACTGGCTGGGAGGGGCGGTGGAGGCGGGGATGGCAGGGACGACTGTTGCCGTCTTCTTGCCCTTGCCCTTCCCCTTGCCGGCGACCTTCGTCCAGCCCTGCTGGTTGGTCGGGGTGGTGGCAGGCAGAAGAGGATCCTCCTCCCTCTGGGTTGTTGGCCCCTGCTCCTTGCGCCTCTTGTCCGCCGCAAGCGGCGGTCTGAGGTTTTTCTCCGGCAGGAGCCGGTCCTCGATTCCTGCTAGGCAGGACCTCACAAAGGCCCTTTCCTCCTGCATGACCTTGCGGAGGATATCCTCAAGGTCGGAGGAGATGGGGCCCTCTGCCGCAGGTCTTGGCTCAGCCTGGGTTGGCTGGGCCGTGGCTTCAGCCAGCTTCTGGTGCAGCTGGCTGACCTCCTTCTGCAGGCGATCTACTCTCGTCTGCAGCTGCCGCGTCTCATCGGAAGCCTTCCGGCTCACCAGCTCCCCTACTATGCCGCGCATGCTCGCGGCTCGGCATTTGAGGGACTTTTGAAAGGTTCCCTTCAAGTGCGAGGACTTGGAGGCGACCTCCACAATCCCCTCCTCGTCCTCCTCGGCCATTTGCTCCAGCTCCAGCAAGGAGTGGTCCGCGTACAGGACTCGGGACGTACCGTACCCGGACTTGGCACGGGCTACGCGCGCTCGCTCCTCCTTGGCCGCAACCCGCTCCTCCAGCTCCTCTTGGAGCTGCGTCCGGCGAGCCAGGTCTAACTGGCGTTGGGCGTCTGCCAGACCCACGTCGTGGGTATCCGCCGCTGTCACCGGCTTTTTGGCTTTGGCCTTCTTTCTCGACTCCGAGCCATCGGAACCCTCCTTAAGGAAGGCCCGCTTGCGCGATTGAGATCGACCTTCTTCGACCTCCATCGAGCTCGCTCTCGACGCTACGGACTCGTTGTCGGATTCCAACTCGTCCGCCCTTCCTCCGTAGAAGGTCCGCCCTTCCTCCGCTGACGCTGAAGCGTCACGCTGGCCCTGAGAAGGGCCTTTTGGTTGGCCCTGAGAAGGGCCTTTGGGTTGGCCCTTAGAAGGGCCTTTGGGTTTTAAAAATCGCCCGCGGGCGTCCCGCGCAGAATGTGACATGGTCTCCGCAATATCGTTCACGACAACGCATAAAAAGATTAAAATTCGCAACGATGGCACAGTGCACTTTGGCCGTTCCCAGCCTGCCACTCCGTTACGGTGGTCAGGACTGGGACGTTTCCAGGGGATACGACGTGGACGTAAGCACTGTGAGGGGATCCCCCCCCCCAACCTAACCTAACCTAACCTTTTTTTTTTTTTTTTTTTTTTTTTTGATCACGCTGGGAAAAAATGCATTACGCATACCCGCCCCTTGAGGGAATGGGGACGGGCTATGTGGGACTCCCCGGAAAGTTCCGGTATACCCACTAAAATAACCCAGCGGCACTCCCGCATCGTCTGTTTGGAGGAGGACTGGGAAACTGGCACAGCCTTTACGCCCAGTCCTCCGCCGACGACCGCCCGCCTTTACAGCGGGGCCTTCACGCCCCTCCCTTAGTGGAGGGGCCCGGGAATGACCACGTGCTCGGCCATTCCCGCCCGACGAGGGTGGTGACACGTGCAATGCAGACGAGAGGCGCCCCCGCGCCTGTCGCCCGCTAGTCACCACCAGGTGGTGGGAGGAGACGATCGTACAACCGCCTTCTCCCACCCCTTCTTCGCCTGCGGAGCGGCGGCGCGAGAGGGTCATCCTCCCGCGCACGCTCCGCCGCCTCCTTTTGCGAAATCACGACCTCGCAAAAGGAGGCAACCGCCGCCCAGGCCTCCTCACTCCCCAGCATGGAGTTGACCACACTGGGAAGTGAGAGGTCCTGCCCAATCACAAAACTCAGGGCACGGCGCAGTTCAGCCCAGGCTGGGCACACCTCGAGGGTGTGCTGCGCCGTGTCCTCTGCCGCGCCGCAGTCGTGGCACGCCGGGGTTTCCTCCCTCCGGATCCGGTGCAGGTGCGTTCCGAAACAACCATGTCCGGACAACACCTGCACCAAACGGAACGAGAGGAAACCATGTGGCCGCTCGAGCCAGCCTTGCAAGACTGGACCGAGCGCGTCCAGCGTCCGGCGTCCAAAGGCGGCGGTGGCGAGGTCCTCCGTCCAATGGAGGACGATAGCGTCCCTCGCCTCCCGCCGCACTGCCTCCCGCTCTTCCGCGGCGGGGCGCTCCCCGAGCGCCTTCCGCCGCGCCGTCCAATCGTACACTCTGGCGAGAACCCATGCCTCCAACTCCCAGGGAGGGGTGCCCGCCAGAGCGCACGCCGCCGAGAAGCCCACTGAGCGGTAGGCTCTCGCCACCCGCAGTGCAATGGCCCTTTGGGGCCTGCGGATGGCGGTCGCGTTCTCCCTCCTGTTGAGGGAGTCCGCCCAGATGGGCGCCCCGTAGAGGGCCATACTCCGCAGGATGCCGGCATAGAGGCGCCGGCATCTATCCTTCGGCCCTCCCAAGTTTGGGAGGAGCCATGAGAGGGCGTCCGCGGCTTTCAGCAGGCGCGTCGACAGCCCGCTGAAGTGCGGGCCGAAGCGCCACCTGCTGTCTAGCACGAGGCCCAGATACTTCATCTGGGCCCCGACCCCTATCCGGACGCCCTCCACGACGATGTGGGCGTTCGGAGGGCAGCGCTGCCGAGGCCCGTGAAAGAACACGGCCTCGGTCTTGTTCAGCGCTACCCTCAATCCAAGCTGGCGGATCCTACCTGCCACCAAGGATCCGCCAGCCGAGGCCAAACAGGCCGCCTCCCCAAAGTCCCTCCCCCGGGCAACGAGGAGAGTGTCATCCGCGTAGCAGATGACACTCGTGCCCTGGAGGAGGGTGCCCCGCAGGAGCCAGTCGAATGCGATGTTCCACAAGGGGGGCCCCAGCACCGACCCCTGTGGAACACCGGACTCCGCGTCGTAACGCCTGATCCTGGCCGTCTTGTCCACCAGGAGGACCTCTCTGTCCTCCAGGTAGCTGGCCAGGATCGCCCGCAGATATGGAGGCACTCCGTGGTACCGGAGTGCCTCCATTATGGTCGAGTGGGGCACAGAGTTGAAGGCGTTGGCGATGTCGAACGACACCGCCAACACTCCGCCCCCCGACTCGACCGCCTCCTTTACGTGGCCCCTGAGTAGGGCCAATGCGTCGACCGTCGAACGCCCTCGGCGAAAACCGAATTGGGCGTCCGACAGGTCAGGCCCTACCTCCCGCAACTGGCTATTTAGCCGGGTGGCAATGATCCCCTCGAACAATTTACCGACCTCATCGAGCAGAACGATGGGCCGGTATGCCGAGGGGGAATCCACCGGGCGTCCCTCCTTCCGGAGCAGGCAAAGCTGCCCCTCCTTCCACTGTTTCGGGAACCTCCCAGCCGTCAGACACGCGCTGAAGAGGTCCCGAAACCTATCCTCCATGAGGGACGCCGCGATGGCAACCACCCGTGCGGGGACGCCATCTGGCCCAGGGGCCGTCTTCTTCGCGCGGAGGGACAGAACCCCCGCGCGAAGTTCCTCCACCGATACTGGAGGGACCTCCTCCTCCGGCGAAGCCACCACCCCCCCCAGTGGGGGGATCATTGTTGGTGGGGTGAAGTCGGTCCTGCGCGGAAACAGTGACCGAACCACCCCATCCAGCAACGCCGGCTCCAGGGTCTCCGTGACTGGGGGACCAAAGGGGCGCAGTTGGTTCCGCGCCGCCTTATATGGCCTCCCAAATGGATCCCTGTCGAGGCCCTCCAGCATCTCGGCCCGCGCCGAGTCCTTGGCGGCGCACATAGCCGCCTTGAGGACCGTCTTTGCCTCTAGATAAGAGGCGTAGAGGCGGTCCTCCCCGGCCTGAGACCGGGTAGTGCGCCGCCGACTCCGCGTGTAGGCCCTCCTGGCCGCCACGCAGGTGGCCCGGAGCCCTGCCAGCTCCTCCGACCACCAGTACACGGCGCGACGGGGAGGTGGACGGCGTGACCGAGGCATGCTGGCGTTGCACACCTCGGTCAGGGAGCCACGGAGCTGGACTGCTGCGGCGTCAACGTCCAGGGCCTCCACAGGGGGCGAGAGCCAGTCTTGGAGGAACGCCGCCTCCTGAGCTGCCTCCCGGTCCAGGCGGGTGAGAGCCCACCGCGGGAAGGCAGATTGGCCCGAGCGGGCTGTTCCCTCCCGCGGGCCCCGGGTGGAGATGTCGAACCGCACATAACGGTGGTCCGACATGGTCTCCACCATCTCAACCCGCCAGTTCACAACGCGGGCGGCCAGCACGGGGGTGGCAAACGAAACGTCAACCACTGACCCTCCCCGCTGCCGCACACACGTGTGAACATCCCCCCTGTTTAGGAGAGACACACCGCACGAAGCCGCCCATAATTCGGCGGCGCGTCCCCGGACGTTGCAAGATGCGGCCGGGTTGCCCCAGGCCGCAGACTTCGCGTTCAGGTCGCCCAGCACGGCGACCTGGCGTGGTGCCGCCCTCCCGACGACTGCCGTTAGGACTTCGAGAAAGTTCTCGAAGTCCCTTAGAGGGCGGTTTGGGGAGAAATAGACCCCGACCAGGGCTATCTCTCCCCACGCGGCGGCCACGTATCCCGGTCCCCTCTCTAAAAGCGAGAGGGGAGGGGAGTCCGTGGCGGGCCGCGACACCAACGCCACCAAGCCGTCCCGATCACCCAGCCAACTGCCAGGTACCGAGAACGGCTCAGCGACCACCGCCACGTCCACCAACCACTCAGCCACGGTCTGCATCAGCAGATCCTGAGCCGCTCTGCAGTGGTTGGTGTTCGCCTGGAGGATGCGATGTTCGACTCTATGCATTAATCGGACATCGCACCCCCCTCCTCCACAGCCGCCGTGGTCCCAGCCTCTGGGATGGCGGTGGCAGCGACAGGCCGGGTCGGCGCCTGTGCTTTGCCCCTCTTAAGGGGAGGACTGCAGTTCCTCCCCTTCATAACGTGGCCTGCAGGGCGGCCACTGGCGGCACATACCGCGCAGTGCGGCGTGGTGGCCCTGCAGGAGGCGACTTTGTGCCCTTCCTTGCCACAGCGGTAACAACTGTCCGTCCTGTCTACGCTGGACGGACAGAGGGCCCGGGTGTGTCCAACGCCGAAGCACCGGAAGCAGCGCAGAGGCTGAACTTCAAGTGCCCGGACTGCACCCGAACTGAAGCCAACGGCTAGCCGTCCCTTGGCAAGGACGGCTTTGGCAACGACGACTGGGCACTCCAAGCGAATGGTGCCCATGCCGCCGCGGCCGGGCCTGATGTCCCGACCTTGCACCGCTGCGACATTGCAGCCCCCAATGGCTGCGACTGCCGCCACCACCTCCTCCTTGGTGACTGTGTCATCCAAGGAGGAGATCTCCAAGGCCGCCGATTTCACCGGCCTGGCCACCTTGGCCGCGTCCGCAATGACCTCCTGCAGCTTTGCTGCGAAGAGGTCCGCGTGTGCCCCACCATCGGCCCCCGGGAACTCGAATATTCGAGCCCCAGCCTGCGTCCGGCGGCATGAGACCTTGCCGATCCCTAGTTTGGTGGGATCGGCATTCGCACGCGCCCGCATCATTACGGACGCGTACGTCTCACCCCGCTCCGCAGCCTCCGTGGTGAGCGTCACCACGACGGCTGCGGTCTTTGGAGGAACCAGGTTCCTCTTGGCGCCGGCTGGGGGGGAACTTTTCCCCTTCCCCTTCCCCTTTCCCTTTCCCTGCGCAGTCGACTGCAACCGGCTGGAAGGGTTGGTGGCGGGGACGGCTGGGGGGGAGCTTTTCCCCTTCCCCTTCCCCTTTCCCTTGCCAGTCGACTGCGACTGGCTGGGAGGGGTGGTGGCGGGGATGGCAGGGACGGCCGCTGCCGCCTTTGTGGCCTTACCCTTCCCCTTCCCCTTGCCGACGACCCTCGTCCAGCCCTGCTGGTTGGTCGGGGTGGTGGAAGGGAGAAGGGGGTCCTCCTCACTGTTTGAGGTCGGCGCCGGCCCACCCTTCCTCTTGTCCGAGGCAAGCGGCAGCCGGTAACTCTTCTCCGGCAGCAGCCGGTCCTCAATGCCTGCTAGGCAGGCTCGGACGAAGTCCCGCTCCTCCATTATGACCTTGCGGATGGTGTCCTCAAGGTCGGAGGAGGCGGAACCCTCTGCCGCAGGTCTGGGCTCGGATTGGGTTGGCCGGGCCGTGGCTTCAGCCAGCTTAAGGTGTAGCTGGCTAACCTCCGACTGCAGGCGATCGACTCTCGCCTGCAGCTGCCTCGCTTCATCAGTCGCCTTGCGCTGCATCAGCTCTGCGACGATGCCGCGCATGCTCGCGGTCACACGGCAAGTCACACCCTCCTCTTGGGCCCACCTCCCGCCCCCGAACCGCGGCCACCCCCTCCCGCAGGGGAGATTCCGGGCTGCAGAGCCAGGTGCAGAGCGGGCAAAGCCCGGATGCAGAGCCGGGCAAAGCAGGGTGCAGAGCTGGTCAGTGCACTCGGGGAACTCAAACCGCACGAGTACCGAGTGCAAAGCCAGGTGCAGAGCGGGCAGAGCCGGTCACTGCAGAGCCGGGCAGTGCAGGGTGCAGAGCTGGGGTGCCCCGGGCGTTCCCCCCCGCAGGGGAAGGCGGCCCGCCCAGAGGCCTGGAGGTGAGCCCCACCGCTGACCTACCGCTACCTACCCAGCCTACCCCTGTGTCGCGTCTGGAGTGTCCCCTGCTAATCAGGGGAACACCCAGAGCGACAAATCCCCCCCTCCCCCCCCGTCAGGTATTCGCCACCGCCAACAAGAACCCACGAATGGGAAGTTATTGACGGTGCCCAGGGTGCACCAGCCCAGCGGGTTGCTCTTCCCCCCGGACGTATCCGAAAGAGACCAGCAACCAACTAGGCCAACGTGGAGGTTACCTGACCCGCACCCCAACCTAACCTTTTTTTTTTTTTTTTTTTTTGATCTCGCTGGGAAAAAATGCATTACGCATACCCGCCCCTTGGGGGAATGGGGACGGGCTATGTGGGACTCCCCGGAAAGTTCCGGTATACCCACTAAAATAACCCAGCGGCACTCCCGCATCGTCTGTTTGGAGGAGGACTGGGAAACTGGCACAGCCTTTACGCCCAGTCCTCCGCCGACGACCGCCCGCCTTTACAGCGGGGCCTTCACGCCCCTCCCTTAGTGTAGGGGCCCGGGAACGACAGCGAGTGCTCGGCCGTTCCCGCCCGACGAGGGTGGTGACTCGTGCAATGCGAGCGAAGGCGCCCCCGCGCCTGTCGCCCGCTAGTCACCACCAGGTGGTGGGAGGAGACGATCATACAACCGCCTTCTCCCACCCCTTCTTCGCCTGCGGAGCGGTGGCGCGAGAGGATCATCCTCCCGCGCACGCTCCGCCGCCTCCTTTTGCGAAATCACGACCTCGCAAAAGGAGGCAACCGCCGCCCAGGCCTCCTCACTCCCCAGCATGGAGTTGACCACACTGGGAAGTGAGAGGTCCTGCCCGATCACTTCATTCAGGGCACGGCGCATCTCTGCCCAGGCTGGGCACACCTCGAGGGTGTGCTGCGCCGTGTCCTCTGCCGCACCGCAGTCGTGGCACGCCGGGGTTTCCTCCCTCCGGATCCGGTGCAGGTGCGTTCCGAAACAACCATGTCCGGACAACACCTGCACCAAACGGAATGAGAGGAAACCGTGTGGCCGCTCGAGCCAGCCTTGCAAGACTGGACCGAGCGCGTCCAACGTCCGGCGTCCAAAGGCGGCGGTGGCGAGGTCCTCCGTCCAATGGAGGACGATAGCGTCCCTCGCCTCCCGCCGCACTGCCTCCCGCTCTTCCGCGGCGGGGCGCTCCCCGAGCGCCTTACGCCGCGCCGTCCATTCGTAAACTCTGGCGAGCACCCATGCCTCCAACTCCCAGGGAGGGGTGCCCGCCAGAGCACACGCCGCCGAGAAACCCACCGAGCGGTAGGCCCTCGCCACCCGCTGTGCAATGGCCCTTTGGGGCCTGCGGATGGCGGTTGCGTTCTCCCTCCTGTGGAGGGAGTCCGCCCAGATGGGTGCTCCATAGAGCGCCATGCTCTTAAGGATGCCGGCATAGAGGCGCCGGCATCGATCCTTCGGCCCTCCCAAGTTGGGGAGGAGCCATGAGAGGGCGTCCGCGGCTTTCAGCAGGCGCGTCGACAGCCCGCTGAAATGCGGGCCGAAGCGCCACCTGCTGTCTAGCACGAGGCCCAGATACTTCATCTGGGCCCCGACCCCTATCCGGACGCCCTCCACGACAATGTGGGCGTTCGGAGGGCAGCGCTGCCGAGGCCCGTGAAAGAACACGGCCTCGGTTTTGTTCAGCGCTACCCTCAGTCCAAGCTGGCGGATCCTACCTGCCACCAAGGATCCGCCAGCCGAGGCCAAACAGGCCGCCTCACCAAAGTCCCTCCCCCGGGCAACGAGGAGAGTGTCATCCGCGTAACAGATGACACTCGTGCCCTGGAGGAGGGTGCCCCGCAGGAGCCAGTCGAATGCGATGTTCCACAAGGGGGGCCCTAGCACCGACCCCTGTGGAACACCGCACTCCGCTCCGTAGCGCCTGATCCTGGCCGTCTTGTCCGCCAGGAGGACCTCTCTGTCCTCCAGGTAGCTGGCCAGGATCGCCCGCAGATATGGAGGCACTCCGTGGTACCGGAGTGCCTCCAATATGGTCGAGTGGGGCACGGAGTTGAAGGCGTTGGCGATGTCGAACGACACCGCCAACACTCCGTCCCCCGACTCAAACGCCTCCTGCACATGGCCCCTGAGTAGGGCCAACGCGTCGACCGTCGAACGCCCACGTCGAAAACCGAACTGGGCGTCCGACAGGTCCGGCCCTACCTCCCGCAAGTGGCTATTTAGCCGGGTGGCGATGATCCCCTCGAACAATTTACCGACCTCATCGAGCAGAACGATGGGCCGGTATGCCGAGGGGGAGTCCACCGGGCGTCCCTCCTTCCGGAGCAGGCAAAGCTGCCCCTCCTTCCACTGTTTCGGGAACCTCCCAGCCGTAAGGCACGCGCTGAAGAGGTCCCGAAACCTGTCCTCCATGAGGGACGCCGCGATGGCCACCACCCGTGCGGGGACGCCATCCGGTCCAGGGGCCGTCTTTTTCGCGCGGAGGGACAGAACCCCCGCGCGAAGTTCCTCCACCGATACTGGAGGGACCTCCTCCTCCGGCGAAGCTACCACCCCCCCCCAGTGGGGGGTTCATTGTTGGTGGGGTGAAGTCGGTCCTGCGCGGAAACAGTGACCGAACCACCCCATCCAGCAACGCCGGCTCCAGGGTCTCCGTGACTGGGGGACCAAAGGGGCGCAGTTGGTTCCGCGCCGCCTTATATGGCCTCCCAAACGGATCCCTGTCGAGGCCCTCCAGCATCTCGGCCCTCGCCGAGTCCTTGGCGGCGCACATAGCCGCCTTGAGGACCGTCTTTGCCTCTAGGTAAGAGGCGTAGAGGCGGTCCTCCCCGGCCTGAGACCGGGTAGTGCGCCGCCGACTCCGCGTGTAGGCCCTCCTGGCCGCCACGCAGGTGGCCCGTAGCCCTGCCAGCTCCTCCGACCACCAGTAAACGGCGCGACGGGGAGCCGGCCGGCGTGACCGAGGCATGCTGGCGTTGCACACCTCGGTCAGGGACGCCCTGAGCTGGACCGCCACGCGGTCCACGTCCAGGACCGGCTCGACAGGGGGTGAGAGCCAGTCCTGGAGAAAGGCTGCCTCTTTGGCTGCCTCCCGGTCCAGGCGGGTGAGAGCCCACCGCGGGAAGGGAGATTGGCCAGCGCGGCCCGTCCCCCCCCGGGGGCCGGTGGAGATGTCGAACCGCACGTATCGGTGGTCCGACAAAGTCTCCACCGTCTCCACCCGCCAGTTCACAACGCGGGCGGCCAGGGCAGGGGTGGCAAACGAGACGTCTACCACCGATCCTCCCCGTTGCCGCACACACGTGTGGACCGCCCCCCTGTTGAGGAGGGACACGCCGCACGAGGCCGCCCAGAATTCGACGGCGCGTCCCCGGACGTTGCAGGAGGCAGCCGGGTTGCCCCAAGCCTCCGACTTGGCGTTCAGGTCGCCCAATATGGCGACCTGGCGTGGTGCCGCCCTCCCGACGACTGCCGTTAGGATTTCGAGGAAGTCCTCGAAATCCCTTAGAGGGCGGTTTGGGGAGAAATAGACCCCGACCAGGGCCGTATCCCCCCCCCACGCGGCGGCCACGTATCCCGGTCCCCTCTCTAAAAGCGAGAGGGGAGGGGAGTCCGTGGAGGACCGCGCCACCAACGCCACCAAGCCGTCTCGGTCGCCCAGCCAGGTACTGGGGACCGAGTAAGGCTCGGCAACCACCGCCACGTCCACCAACCACCCAGCCACGGTCTGGATCAGCAGATCCTGAGCCGCTCTGCAGTGGTTGGTGTTCGCCTGGAGGATGCGATGTTCGACTGGCATTAATCGGACATCGCACCCCCCTCCTCCTCAGCCAGGCCGGCAGCAGCCGGAAGGCCATCTTCCGCCACGGCGGAGGTAGCGGCAGGCCTTCTCGGCGCCTGTGCTCTTCCCTTCTTGGGGGGAGGATTGCACATCCTCCCCTGCATCACGTGCCCTGCCGGGCGGCCAACGGCTGCACAGACGGCGCAGTGCGGCTTGGCGGCCTCGCACGAGGCGGACTTGTGGCCCTCCTTGCCGCAACGGTAACAGCTCTCTGTCCTGTCCACGGTGGACGGACAGAGGGGCCGGGTGTGCCCGACTCCGAAGCACTTGTAGCACCGCAAGGGCTGCGCCACAAGTGCCCGGACCGCCCCCGAGCTGAAGCCCACGTTGAGCCGTCCTTTATCAAGGACGGCTTTGGCAGCGGCGACTGGGCACTCCATGCGGATGGTGCCCATGCCGCCGCGGCCGGACCTTATGTCCCGGGCTCGTACCGCTGCGACGCCACAGCCCCCTACCGCTGCGACCGCCGCCACCACCTCCTCCTTGGTGACCGAGTCGTCCAAGTCGGTCACCTCGATGGCCGCGGTCTTCACCGGCCTGGCCACCTTGGCCGCATCTGCGATGACCTCTTGCAGCTTAGCTGCGAAGAGGTCCGCATTTTTGCCACCTTCGGCCCCCGGGAACTCAAAGAGCCGTCCCCCAGCCTGGGTCCGGCGACAGGAGACCTTGCCAATCCCCAGTTTTGTGGGATCGGCATTGGCACGCGCCCGCATCATCACGGACGCGTAGGTCTCCCCCCGCTCCACAGCCTCCGCGGTGAGCGTCACCACGACGGCTGCGGTCTTGGGAGGAACTAGGTTCCTCTTGCCGGCTGGGGGTGAGCTCTTCCCCTTTCCCTGTCCCTTGTCAGTGGCCTGTGACTGGCTGGGAGGGGTGGTGGCGGAGACGGCTGGGGGGGAGGTTTTTCCCTTTCCCTTCCCCTTTCCCTTGCCAGTCGACTGCGACTGGCTGGGAGGGGTGGTGGCGGGTACGGCAGGGACGACAGCTGCCGTCTTCTTACCCTTGCCCTTGCCGACGACCCTCGTCCAGCCCTGCTGGTTGGTCGGGGTGGTGGCAGGCAGGAGAGGGTCCTCCTCCCTCTGGGAAGTCGGCTCCGGCCTGCCAGACCGCTTGTCTGCGGCAAGTGGCAGCCGGTAGCTCCTTTCGGGCAGGAGCCGGTCCTCAATGCCTGCCAGGCAGGCCCTCGTGAAGGCCCTCTCCTCCATCACAACCTTGCGGATGATATCCTCAAGGCCGGAGGAGGAGGAGGGGCCCTCTGCCGCAGGTCTCGGCTCAGCCTGGGTTGGCCGGGCCGTGGCCTCGGCCAGCTTCTGATGAAGCTGGCTGACCTCCGTCTGCAGGCGATCAACCCTCGCCTGCAGTTGCCGCGTCTCGTCGGTCGCCTGCCTCTGCACCAACTCCGCAATTATGCCGCGCATGCTCGCGGCCCGGCATTTAAGGGCCTTCTGGAAGGTACCCTTTAACTTGGAGGACTTGGAAGCGACCTCCACGATCCCGTCCTGGTCCTCCACAGCCAACCGCTCCAGCTCCTGTAGGGAGTGGTCCGCGTACAGAACGACAGACGCGCCGTACCCGGACTTGGCACGAGCAAGGCGCGCCTGCCGCTCCTTGGCAGCAACCTGCTCCTCCAGGTCCTGCTGGAACTGCTCCCGCCGAACCAGGTCCAACTGGCGTTGGGCGTCATCCAGACCCACGTCGTGGGTATCCGCCGTCACCTTTTTGGACTTTGCCTTCCTGGAAGGCTCCTTCGCTGAACCCGAGCCCGAGGAGCCATCCGACACCTCCTTGAGGAAGTATCGCTTCCGCGATCGCGATCGTGACCGAGAGTACTCGGTCTCCATCGCGCCAGCGTTGGACGAAACGAACTCGCTGTCGGAGTCCGATTCATCCACCCTGCCTTCGTAGAAGGCTCTGCCTTCTTTCGACGCTGAGGCGTCGCGTTGGCCCTGAGAAGGGCCTTTGGGTTGGCCCTGAGAAGGGCCTTTGGGTTGGCCCTGAGAAGGGCCTTTTTTAACAAAATGCCCGAGGGCATCCCGCGGGGGTTTTGATGAAGACATCATAAAAATTAAAATAAAATTCTCCGCAGGTATCGTTCACGACAAGACAGATAAAATTCGCAACGATCGCACAGTGCACTTTGGCCGTACCCAGCCTGCCACTCCGTTACGGTGGTCAGGACTGGGACGTTTCCGGGGAACACGACGGGGACGTAAGCACTGTGGGGGGGTTCCCCACCCCAACCTAACCTAACCTAACCTAACCTAACCCAGTAACCGCCTTACAGCGACCCGAACAACACCTATTCCGCGTCACTCTGTACTAAAAAATTCGCCAAAATAGCATTTCTGCGAATTCGCGCGAACAAGTGGTGTGTAGTGATAAAGCAACGTCCAATTCACCAGGATTAGCGTTGGCAAAGTGTTGTGACCAGTGGTTTACCAGCAGGACCTCGGCAACTTTGGGCTGGCACCAACCGGACAAGGCAAGTCTTTTTCATAATATAACATCGCTCAAAGATCGGCGCCGTCGAGACCTATCCATTGACGCGCCATCGACCAAGATCCGAGCACAGACTGAGGAGGAACAGCCAGAAGGAAAACGCCAAAAAACACGTGGTTCTAACCTAAACGGACCACGAGGCTAGTACTTAACCTCCTTTAGCTACACGAGGCAGCAACACGAGGTTAGACTTGGCCCCGAGTGAAGACTCCGGAGCTGGCCCAAGAATCCGCCACACCACCACACGTCGCAGCCACACCTGAGGACCAACCAGCCCGCAGACCATCTCAACATCATCAGGTAATTCGAGGGAACTCCTGAACCCTTTGGCCTGGACCACTCGAGTTTGGACTCATCTGGACCGGGTGACCAGGACTTCCCACCCCCCTACTCCAATCCCCTGGGATAACCAATCCCCCCCCCCCCCCCCCAAACATTTACCCCCCCCCCCCCCGCCTTCACCCCCTCAAAAAAGTTTTTGAGCCCCCCCCCCCCACCCCCTCATAAAACCTCACCCCCCCTTGGGATATCTCGGCCCAGGATAGAGGTAGACCACCCGAGTTTGGGTTCATTTTGACCAGCTCGAGGAGCCCTATCGATTGGCCCCACCAGTTACCCCCCCCCCATTTTTTACCCCCCCCCCTCCCGCCTTCACCCCCTCAAAAAAGTTTTTGAGCACCCCCCCCCACCCCCTCATAAAACCTCACCCCCCCTTGGGATATCTCGGCCCAGGATAGAGGTAGACCACCCGAGTTTGGGTCCATTTTGACCAGCTCGAGGAGCCCTATCGATTGGCCCTGCCAGTTCCCCCCCCCCACAAATTACCCCCCCCCCCCAACTTTTCAACCCCTCCCCCCCCCAACATTACCCCCTCAACAATCTTTGAGGCCTTCCCCCCCCTCCCACATATTACCTCACCCCCCCTCGGATTATCTCGGCCCCGGATAGAGATAGACCCATCGAGTTTGGGCTTGCCGTGATCAGCGTAAGAAGATCTACCAAACGGCCCCGACAGAAATCGTCTATCTCACCACAATCAAGAGCCCACCGAAAAAACTGACAGGGAAACCGCAGCATCACATCACCCGCCACTACCATCGAGCGCAGGCATACTCCGCTACCTGCAGAGCGTCACACTGCAGAACAACATCAAAAACAGCAAAATTTTAAAGTAAGTCCATCACCCAAATTGTACTAGTCTATTTTAATTAATCAAGTTGTAATTTTCAAAACTTTAATATTATTAAATTTAGTTATTTATTATATTAATTAAGTTGTAGTAGTAAATATAAGCACAAAAATGTCAGCATCATCCTCAACGTCATCCGTTCCCGCCAAAGTTCCGTCGAAAGTCACAAAGTCGACACGATCACTTCGGGAAAAAGTTATCGCGAAGTCGGCTAAGTCAGTAGCAACGAGCAAACTGACTCAATCCCAGCCGACTACGGTACCACCAAGTCCGAGGGCGTCATCAGTGCCGGATGTGACAGAACACACGCGTGTTACAAACCCGCACACACCAGCTACAGCGTACAGCTCTGCGTGCTCCGAAGTCTCGGAGCAGCCAGGAGCTGTATCGAGGAAACGCGTGTCGGAAACGATTCTGCGGTGGGAGGGATGCGAAATATCCCCGCCAAAACCCCTAACCGATGACGAAACATCAAATGCCTCCAGCCGGACAAGCGAACCATCCAGCCGCCGGGCCAGTATCCTTTACAGAACGCCGAGGAAAGGTACAGGCGTACACATGGATATGGCCACGGAGGAAGCAAACATCCTGCTTCAACAGGGCAAGGAGGCATTGGAGGCTGCCGGCAACATGAAACGGGAGTGCAAGAAGATTGCTCACGAAAGCCTGCAGGGTCTGTACGAGACCGTCCTATCCCTGTCTGACTCCCGAGCGCGCCATAAATACAACCTGGAAAAGGAGAGATCACGCCACGCCCAAGAGCTCGTACGTGTCGAGAGAGCTCACACAAGGGAGATTGAGGCCTCAAAGAAGACCTTGGCGTTGGAACTCAGCCGCGCGAGGGAGGAGATAGGAGAGACTCTGCAGGCGACGAAGCAGATTCGGGAGTGGTTGGGAGCCGAGACCCTTCAGGCATTCAAGGAGAATGCTGAAATCAAAGAAGGGGTCCTGGCCTTGAAAGACGTGGTCAAAAAAGAGCACGAGAAGACCCGCAGAGAGGCCAGGACTAGTTCAGGATCGCCGGGACGAGAATCCCCCAATCCAGTCCTTATGCGCCTCGAACTCAACATAGCCAGCATCACGAACCAGCTGGACATGTTGAGGAAGCAGGTAGAGCGCCTAAAAATCGACCTTCCGGTGCCCTCAGCCACTGTCCAGGAACACCACTGCAGCGTCCCTGAAGAACTGTTAAAGGCGGCCTCCACCACGGAAAGGATGGAGGCGGAAATAAAAAGGATAGCAGTTACATTAAATAAACACACCAACAGACCATCCCCTCCCCCCCCCCAGGACATCTCACAACACTTGAAGCCCGTTCGAGAAAAGCTGGAGCTTGTCTCATCGGACATCAGAGTCCTAAGAGACAAGCCCCAGCCCCAAGCCCCGCCGGCGGCGAACCTAGACACCGAGCTTGCGGTCGTAGAGGTGAAAAAGACGCTGGCGGAAATCGTCAAGGGCATGGATGGCCTGAGGGACAGACCAGTGATCACACAGCAACAGGTCAGACCAGTGATACCACAGCCGAAGCCAACCCAGCCAAAGCCGGCCCAGTCCAACCACACCCTTATTGTCTCCTCGACGGACCCCAAACATACGGGAGAAAACGTGCTGGAGAGGGTAAGGGTGGCGCTGGACCTTAAAACAACGGGGGCCCAACTCAATAAGGTTCGGAAGGCAAGGAACCAAAAGGTTATTTTGAACTGCGCATCCAAGAAAGATCTGGATCTAATTAAAAAGCAGTTCGATAAGAAGGAGGACCTACGGATCCAGGAGCCGAAACCAGCAAACCCTCTTGTCTGTATCAGAGGAGTACAGGCTCACTACACCGATGGAGAGATGGTGGATCTGCTCAAAGCGCAGAACCAGGGTCTCTTTATCGGTGTCGACATGGCTAGCCATACTCTAAGAGTGAGATACAGAAAGAAGGCGCGGAATTCACTGGTCTGCCATCCCGTTTTCGAGCTCTCCCCCGAGCTGTGGAAGCGACTCACGCAGGGAGAGGCCAAAGTTTTCATTGGCCTCCAAAGAGTACCGGTAGAGGACCAGTCCCCGCTGGTGCAGTGCAGCAAATGTCTGTCGTACGGACACACAAAAACGGTGTGTAAGGCCACGACGCAGACGTGCAGCTACTGCTCCGGCGAACACACTGGAAGGGACTGCCCCGCAAGAAAGGAGGGCAAAAACCCAACCTGCGTGAACTGCGTAAGGGCAAACAGGGAGAGCTGCGAAACAGAACACACTACCTACAGCGAAAGCTGTCAGGAGCGTCAGAAGTGGGATGGTATAGCCAGATCACGTGTCTCGTATTGCTGAGGAGGAGGGCAGCCACACAAACACCACCACGGTCAGAACTCGCAGTGGCCCGACCAGAGGTTTGCACTTCATCCAAGCAAACCTTCAACGCTCCAAACTTGTGACAGCGGAATTCCACCTTGCGGCTCAGGAAAAAGGGATAAAAGTGGCCCTCGTTCAAGAACCCTATGTAGGAAGAACGGGGATCATGAAACAGAACCCAGGCACTCATGTCATCCAGTGCACCCTGAGCCGCCAAAAACCAGTAAAGGCAGCCGTAGTTGTCTTCGGGGACGAGCTGGAAGTCATTCATGACCCTCAGCTCGTCACCGAGAACATTGCCGCGGTGGTAATAAAGGTGGGCGACATCAAGATTGGGGTAGTGTCGGTCTACTTCGAGGGTGACCAACCACTAACACCATACATAAACACTCTCAAAAATATACTCACAAAAATACACACACACACACCTAACACCATCATCGGTGGAGACATCAATGCTTGGAGCCAGTGGTGGGGAAGCAATTCCGAAGACCACCGCGGTGCAGAGTATAACTCATTTGTAAACGAACAGGATCTCCAAATTCTCAATAGAGGACAAGTACCAACCTTCGAGACTTACAGGGGAGACAGGCTGTATGCTAGCATCGTCGATGTCACGGTATGCAGCTTGTCGCTTCTAGACAGAATCGAGGATTGGAAAGTAGACAGAACCCTCACATCATCTGACCACAACGCGGTAACCTTCGCGATGCGTCTGGGAAAGCCCCTGGAGCCGTTGAGACCTGTCTCGACGCGCATCTATAACACCAAGAAGGCGAAATGGTCAGAGTTTAGGGAGAATTTCAGCGCCTGTCTAGCAGGGTGTAACATCACACCCGGGAGAATAGTGCAGACCTCGAATCATGAGGAATTGGAGAGCCTGATCAGCGAGTATACCTCTGCAATGCACCAAGCATGTGAAAAGTCAATACCAAAACTAGGCACAAGGAAAACAGATTCCAAGCCTCCTTGGTGGTCCCCTTCTCTAGAACAACTCAGACGAGACGTTCTAAGAAAAAAGAGAAGGATAAGAAATGCGGCACCATCAAGGAAAGCTTACACGATACAGGAATACACCACTGCCAAACAACTCTACACTACACAAGCTACTGAAGCCGCCACGGCAAGCTGGAAAGAGTTCTGTTCCACACAGGAAAGAGAAAGTATGTGGGACGGAATTTACAGAGTCATAAGGAAAACCGCAAGAAGGGAAAACGATGCGCTCCTCAGGAACCCAGCGGGAGAGACCCTGAGTCCCGAGCAGTCGGCCGAACTTCTTGCAAACACCTTTTACCCAGAAGACTCAACTCTTGTGGAAACATCCCACCACACCCAGCTTAGAGACCGAATACGAGAGGGATCAGACGATCTCCGAGGATTGTCGGCGGACGACCCACCTTTTACACCTGCGGAGCTTGAAATGGTTTTACAAAGTCAAAACCCAAAGAAAGCCCCAGGACCGGATGGGCTGACTGCCGATATATGTACGGCCGCTATCAACTGCAACAGGGAGGTATTTCTCGCCTTGGCGAACAGATGCCTGGCGCTATCGTGCTTCCCTGGGCAGTGGAAAGTGGCACACGTATGCATCCTTCGGAAACCCGGCAAAGACGACTACACCCACCCGAAGTCCTACAGACCCATTGGGCTTCTGTCAGTCTTGGGTAAGATCGTCGAAAAACTCCTCGTCAACAGGCTTCAGTGGCACTTAATGCCAACACTTAACACACACCAGTATGGCTTCATGCCGCAGCGCGGCACCGAGGACGCCCTCTACGCCCTAGTGACGCACGTACGTGCAGAGATAGAAGCAAAGAAGATCGTGCTTCTGGTATCACTGGACATAGAGGGGGCCTTCGACAACGCGTGGTGGCCGGCCATTAAACATCAACTACTCACCAGAAGGTGTCCAAAGAACCTTTACCAAACAATAACATCATACCTGGAGAATCGAAAGGTACAGGTGAATTACGCCCGAGCGAGAAGCGAGAAGGAGACTACCAAGGGATGCGTCCAAGGTTCCATCGCGGGCCCATCACTTTGGAACTTAATACTAGACTCGCTTCTGTCAAAAATTCATAGCTTGGGAGTGTTTTGCCAGGCCTACGCGGACGATGTGGTCCTGGTCTTCTCCGATCACAAGGTCAGTACCCTGGAGCATACAGCAGAAAGGACGCTGGACATTGTGTCCGACTGGGGTAGTCAGAACAAGCTTTGCTTCGCCGCGCATAAAACAAATGCGATGGTGCTGACAAGAAAGCTTAAGTACGACGACCCGGTTGTACACATGTCCGGTGTCCGGCTAAATCTCGTCAAAGAGATTAAGCTTCTAGGGCTGATCATAGACAACAAACTCACTTTCAACGCACATGTTTCCGCCACCTGTAAGAAAGCAGCGGACATCTACAAACAGCTTGCATGTGCAGCGAGAGTGACTTGGGGTCTCAATCGTGAGATTATCAGGACCATATACGTGTCGGTAGTGGAGCCAATAGTGCTATACGCCGCAAGCGCATGGGCGCCTGCAGCTGGGAAACTGATGGTCAGAAATCAGTTAGACTCACTGCAGAGAGGCTTCGTGCAGAAGATCTGCAAGGCGCACCGCACTGTGTCTCTAACATCGGCTCTCGTCCTGTCGGGGCAGTTGCCTCTCGACCTCCGGGTAACGGAAGCCTCCGCCTTGTTCTTGGTTAAAAAAGGTCACTCCCACGAGTTCCTACCTCCAGGTAGAGATGTGGAGCGAAAAGTGGGACACCTTCAACAACCACACCCATCGGAACTCATAACCACCGAATACCAGCAACTGGAGGATTTTGATCCCGAAACCATAGAAACCCACCGCATAACCGGTCCCCACATTTACACCGACGGCAGCAAAATAGAAGGGAAGGTAGGAGCTGCCTTAACGTGGTGGAGTGAAGGTAGGGAATCAAAATACAGAACCTTCAGGCTGGAACCGCACAACACTGTCTTCCAATCGGAACTCTACGCGTTGTTCAGAGCCACAAAATTGGTGAAGGATAGCAAAGTGGACACAGCCAGCATACTAAGCGATTCGAGATCATCGCTGGATCTGCTGAGGTGTCCGATGGCAACCCACCAATTGGCTTACGATCTCAAAGAACTCGTGCGTGGAATCCGGGGGGAGGGCAGAGATGTGCGTTTTTTCTGGTTAAGAGCACACGTTGGAACACCAGGGAACGAAAGGGCGGATGAACTGGCGAAAAAAGCGGCGCTCACCAAAAAGACGGCGCCGGACTATGACAAAGTTCCAATCTCCTTCGTCAAAAAACGCATACGCGAGGAGACAGTCAAGAAGTGGCAACAAAGATATGAATCCTCCAGCACAGGATCCGTGACAAAGGTATTCTTCCCAAGCGTCCTGGGCGCGAAAAGAATTACCAGAGACATGGTCCTTACTCCAGCTTTAGTCCAAATATTCACAGGACATGGGGGATTCTCAGCATATCTACACCGCTTCCATCTAAAAGACAGTCCCGCGTGTGTGTGTGACCCATTCACTGAGGAAACAGTCTGGCACCTTCTGTTCGAATGTCCAAGATTTAGCCACGACAGGATGAGGCTGGAGAGTGAGCTGGATATCACCCTGAGCTCGTCGACTCTCAGCTCCATCGTAGAGGGGAAGGCTACAAGACCACCTTTCTTGGAATTCGCGCAGAGGGTCGTCTCAGTCGCCGCTAGAGCCAACTTGTCCACCGCCGTTCACCCAAATCAACCACTAACAAACACACAGACAGCCAACACACACACTTTTACAACACAAACACCCACTCTGACTACCACAACCACAAATACCCAATTAGCCACAACACAAACACTAACTCCTATAAACACACACACGACCGCATCATCAACACTGACATTTACTCCACCATTGACACAACGACAAACATTAACACAAAACCTAACTGTAACAACGACACAAACCCGTAACACAACAACAACAACAATTTCAATGACAAACACTCAAATGACCACATCACCAACATCAACTTTAACATTACTACTGACACAACAACCAGAAACCACCAAATTGACACAATCCCGACCACAAACACATACCACATCCAGTCTAGACCCGACACAAGACCAGTCGCAACAGAATACCAGCATTGACCAAACATCATCTGACACAACTACAACGCAGCAAAAGGGTCCCGAACTCGGCTCCATACCGTGCTTTTTGGCATGGGGAGCAGCAGGTGATCCCGGCATAAGACTACGAGGAGTAGCCCTGTTCATGAACCGGCCGCAAGAAATTTTGGGAGTAAGCTTCTGCAGAGTTAGACCGAGCAAGTCCAAAGTGGCCATACCACCAGGCCTCGCGGCCCTAATCAATGGAAGTACGTCTAAGACGAGCATCACGGGCAAGAAATACACCGAGTTGCCTACAATGGAGATCCTCGGTATCCGATGCCGAGTAGTGCGGTTCAAAGACAAACGAATTGCACTGCTCGAGTGGAGAGAGGAGACTCCATTCGCTCAAGCATGCTCGTTACTCCAAGGATTGGGACTGGCCGTTGGACACTCGGCTCGAACCATCAGTGTAGACGCCATGGTCATCGATGGCGAGAGGGGCGAAGTTGCAGACCGCCTTGGATGCATCAAGGCCGCAGAAACGCATGAGGTAATCGTGTACGAGGACAGAGGGGAGACTTTGAGTTACCTTAAGTCCCCAAAGAAGTCGCACACGGTATCGCCTTCAGCCACGCTTAGCGGCTCAGCGCGGATGCAACAGAAAATCGCCGAAGACAGGGAGAGGGTAACACTGAGCAGAAGCACTCCAACGCGACGGGAACAGGAGTCAAGCCGACTTGCTGGGATAAAGACCGGCATTAAAACCTTTCTGAATTCAATTTTCACAGACCGACGTAGTGGGGCAACCCACTCAGACACCTTCAGACCGTCACAGGGTGAGGCTCTCTCTAACTTCCTAAGGAAATCTCCTGGGGAGGCGGGAGAGCTGTCCCCGAAAAAGACCTCAACAAGAGCCGACAAGGGGCAGGTCAAGCCTCCAACTAACACCTCGGTGTCGGGACCCTCCGACCATATATACAATGCGTTCCTCGAATTCTTGGCGATTGTAAGAGCGACAAAGCAGGTCAATACCCAGACCTGTAAGAAGATCTTGCAATCGTTCAAATCACAGTCTGAGGGACTGCTGAGGGTCCTGCTCGAGGAGGCAGAGGCTGCTGTATACGACAACCGCGAATCCCGACTCATCATGGGCCGCATGAGGAAGTCGTATATGGCGGCTTACAACGCCACTGTCGGCTTCGTTACACAAAATGAGTCAGAATCGGAAAGGAAAGGAAAGCCGGTCTTCAACACACCGGACGAGGACCCTATTGTGGTGGTTGCCAGATGTACGGAGATAATGCTGGACGACAAAATTCCGCGCCGTCCAATCGTACACTCTGGCGAGCACCCATGCCTCCAACTCCCAGGGAGGGGTGCCCGCCAGAGCGCACGCCGCCGAGAAGCCCACTGAGCGGTAGGCTCTCGCCACCCGCAGTGCAATGGCCCTTTGGGGCTTGCGGATGGCGGTCGCGTTCTCCCTCCTGTGGAGGGAGTCCGCCCAGATGGGTGCTCCATAGAGCGCCATGCTCTTTAGGATGCCGGCATAGAGGCGCCGGCATCGATCCTTCGGCCCTCCCAAGTTTGGGAGGAGCCATGAGAGGGCGTCCGCGGCTTTCAGCAGGCGCGTCGACAGCCCGCTGAAGTGCGGGCCGAAGCGCCACCTGCTGTCTAGCACGAGGCCCAGATACTTCATCTGGGCCCCGACCCCTATCCGGACGCCCTCCACGACGATGTGGGCGTCTGGAGGGCAGCGCTGCCGAGGCCCGTGAAAGAACACGGCCTCGGTCTTGTTCAGCGCTACCCTCAGTCCAAGCTGGCGGATCCTACCTGCCACCAAGGATCCGCCAGCCGAGGCCAAACAGGCCGCCTCCCCAAAGTCCCTCCCCCGGGCAACGAGGAGAGTGTCATCCGCGTAACAGATGACACTCGTGCCCTGGAGGAGGGTGCCCCGCAGGAGCCAGTCGAATGCGATGTTCCACAAGGGGGGCCCTAGCACCGACCCCTGTGGAACACCGCACTCCGCTCCGTAGCGCCTGATCCTGGCCGTCTTCTCCACCAGGAGGACCTCTCTGTCCTCCAGGTAGCTGGCCAGGATCGCCCGCAGATATGGAGGCACTCCGTGGTACCGGAGTGCCTCCAATATGGTCGAGTGGGGCACGGAGTTGAAGGCGTTGGCAATGTCGAATGACACCGCCAACACTCCGTCCCCCGACTCGACCGCCTCCTGCACGTGGCCCCTGAGTAGGGCCAACGCGTCGACCGTCGAACGCCCTCGGCGAAAACCGAATTGGGCGTCCGACAGGTCAGGCCCTACCTCCCGCAACAGGCTATTTAGCCGGGTGGCGATGATCCCCTCGAACAATTTACCGACCTCATCGAGCAGAACGATGGGCCGGTATGCCGAGGGGGAATCCACCGGGCGTCCCTCCTTCCGGAGGAGGCATAACTGCCCCTCCTTCCACAGTTTCGGGAACCTCCCAGCCGTAAGGCACGCGCTGAAGAGGTCCCGAAACCTATCCTCCATGAGGGACGCCGCGATGGCAACCACCCGTGCGGGGACGCCATCTGGCCCAGGGGCCGTCTTCTTCGCGCGGAGGGACAGAACCCCCGCGCGAACTTCCTCCGCTGATACTGGAGGGACCTCCTCCTCCGGCGAAGCCACCACCCCCCCCAGTGGGGGATTCATCGTTGGTGGGGTGAACTCGGTCCTGCGCGGAAACAGTGACCGAACCACCCCATCCAGCAACGCCGGCTCCAGGGTCTCCGTAATGGGGGGACCAAAGGGGCGCAGTTGGTTCCGCGCCGCCTTATATGGCCTCCCAAATGGATCCCTGTCGAGGCCCTCCAGCATCTCGGCCCGCGCCGAGTCCTTGGCGGCGCACATAGCCGCCTTGAGGACCGTCTTTGCCTCTAGATAAGAGGCGTAGAGGCGGTCCTCCCCGGCCTGAGACCGGGTAGTGCGCCGCCGACTCCGCGTGTAGGCCCTCCTGGCCGCCACGCAGGTGGCCCGTAGCCCTGCCAGCTCCTCCGACCACCAGTAAACGGCGCGACGGGGAGCCGGCCGGCGTGACCGAGGCATGCTGGCGTTGCACACCTCGGTCAGGGACGCCCTGAGCTGGACCGCCACGCGGTCCACGTCCAGGACCGGCTCGACAGGGGGTGAGAGCCAGTCCTGGAGAAAGGCTGCCTCCTTGGCTGCCTCCCGGTCCAGGCGGGTGAGAGCCCACCGCGGGAAGGGAGATTGGCCAGCGCGGCCTGTCCCCTCCCGGGGGCCGGTGGAGATGTCGAACCGCACGTACCGGTGGTCCGACAAAGTCTCCACCGTCTCCACCCGCCAGTTCACAACGCGGGCGGCCAGGGCAGGGGTGGCAAACGAGACGTCTACCACCGATCCTCCCCGTTGCCGCACACACGTGTGGACCGCCCCCCTGTTGAGGAGGGACACGCCGCACGAGGCCGCCCAGAATTCGACGGCGCGTCCCCGGACGTTGCAGGAGGCAGCCGGGTTGCCCCAAGCCTCCGACTTGGCGTTGAGGTCGCCCAATATGGCGACCTGGCGTGGTGCCGCCCTCCCGGCGACTGCCGTTAGGATTTCGAGGAAGTCCTCGAAATCCCTTAGAGGGCGGTTTGGGGAGAAATAGACCCCGACCAGGGCCGTATCCCCCCCCCACGCGGCGGCCACGTATCCCGGTCCCCTCTCTAAAAGCGAGAGGGGAGGGGAGTCCGTGGAGGACCGCGCCACCAACGCCACCAAGCCGTCCCGGTCGCCCAGCCAGGTACTGGGGACCGAGTAAGGCTCGGCAACCACCGCCACGTCCACCAACCACTCAGCCACGGTCTGGATCAGCAGATCCTGAGCCGCTCTGCAGTGGTTGGTGTTCGCCTGGAGGATGCGATGTTCGATTCTATGCATTATTCGGACATCGCACCCCCCTCCTCCTCAGCCAGGCCGGCAGCAGCCGGAAGGCCATCTTCCGCCACGGCGGAGGTAGCGGCAGGCCTTCTCGGCGCCTGTGCTATTCCCTTCTTGGGGGGAGGATTGCACATCCTCCCCTGCATCACGTGCCCTGCCGGGCGGCCAGCGGCTGCACAGACGGCGCAGTGCGGCTTGGCGGCCTCGCACGTGGCGGATTTGTGGCCCTCCTTGCCGCAGCGGTAGCAGCTCTCTGTCCGGTACACGGTGGACGGACAGAGGGGCCGGGTGTGCCCGATTCCGAAGCACTTGTAGCACCTCAAGGGCTGTGCCACAAGTGCTCGGACCGCACCCGAGCTGAAGCCAATGCTAAGCCGTCCTTTATCAAGGACGGCTTTGGCAGCGGCGACCGGGCACTCCAAGCGGATAGTGCCCATGCCGCCGCGGCCGGGCCTAATGTCCCGGCCTCGCACCGCTGCGACGCCGCAGCCCCCTATTGCTGCGACCGCCGCCACCACTTCCTCCTTGGTGACCGTATCATCAAGATCGGTCACCTCGAGCGCACGCCGCCGAAAAGCCCACTGAGCGGTAGGCTCTCGCCACCCGCAGTGCAATGGCCCTTTGGGGCCTGCGGATGGCGGTCGCGTTCTCCCTCCTGTTGAGGGAGTCCGCCCAGATGGGCGCCCCGTAGAGGGCCATACTCCGGAGGATGCCGGCATAGAGGCGCCGGCATCGATCCTTCGGCCCTCCCAAGTTTGGGAGGAGCCATGAGAGGGCGTCCGCGGCTTTCAGCAGGCGCGTCGACAGCCCGCTGAAGTGCGGGCCGAAGCGCCACCTGCTGTCTAGCACGAGGCCCAGATACTTCATCTGGGCCCCGACCCCTATCCGGACGCCCTCCACGACGATGTGGGCGTTCGGAGGGCAGCGCTGCCGAGGCCCGTGAAAGAACACGGCCTCGGTCTTGTTCAGCGCTACCCTCAATCCAAGCTGGCGAGGCCAAACAGGCCGCCTCCCCAAAGTCCCTCCCCCGGGCAACGAGGAGAGTGTCATCCGCGTAGCAGATGACACTCGTGCCCTGGAGGAGGGTGCCCCGCAGGAGCCAGTCGAATGCGATGTTCCACAAGGGGGGCCCCAGCACCGACCCCTGTGGAACACCGGACTCCGCATCGTAACGCCTGATCCTGGCCGTCTTGTCCACCAGGAGGACCTCTCTGTCCTCCAGGTAGCTGGCCAGGATCGCCCGCAGATATGGAGGCACTCCGTGGTACCGGTCCCGACCGCAATCCTGACGCCCTCCACGACTATGTGGGCGTCAGGCGGGTAGCGCTGCCGAGGCCCGTGGAAGAACACGGCCTCGGTCTTGTGCAGCGCCACCTGCAGTCCCAGCTGGCGGATCCTTCCGGCGACCAAAGATCCGCCAGCCGATGCCAGACAGGCCGCCTCCCTAAAGTCCTTCCCCCGGGCAACGAGCAGTGTGTCGTCCGCGTAGCAGATGACGCTCGTCCCCCGGAGGAGGGCTCCCCGCAAGAGCCAGTCGAAACCGATGTTCCACAGGGGTGGGCCTAGGACCGACCCCTGCGGAACACCGGACTCCGCGCCGTACCTCCTGACCGTCGCCGTCTTGTCCACAAGGAGGACCTCGCGGTCCTCCAAGTAGCTGGCCAGGAGGTCCCGCAGGTATTGGGGCACTCCGTGATACCGAAGCGCCTCCAATATCGTCGAGTGCGGCACGGAGTTGAAGGCGTTGGCGATGTCGAACGAGACCGCCAACACCCCCTCCCCCGACCCCACTGCCTCTTGCACCTGGGCCTTGAGCAGGGCCAAGGCGTCGACCGTCGAACGCCCACGTCGAAACCCGAACTGGGCGTCCGACAGGTCTGGCCCCACCCCCCGCAGATGGCTGTTGAGCCGGTCGGCGACGATCCCCTCGAACATTTTACCGACCTCATCGAGAAGAACGATGGGCCGGTATGCCGAGGGGGAGTCCACCGGGCGTCCCTCCTTGCGGAGGAGGCACAGCTGCCCCTCCCGCCACAGTTTCGGGAACCGCCCAGCCGTAAAGCACGCGCTGAAGAGTTCCCGAAACCTTTCCTGCATCTGAGAGGCAGCTATTGCCGCCACCCGTGCAGGGACGCCGTCCGGCCCAGGGGCCGTCTTCTTCGCTCGGAGGCGGAGAATCCCCTCGCGAATCTCATCCCGTCACCGTCAACCCCGTCACCGGGGGAATCTCCTCCTCCGGCGAGGCCGCCTCCCGCGGGGGGTCCATCACTGGTGGGGTGAAGTCGGTCCTGCGCGGAAACAAGGACCGGACCACCCCATCCAGTAACGCCGGCTCGAGGGTCTCCGACAGTGGGGGACCATAGGGCCGCAGCTGGTTCCGCGCCACCTTGTACGGTCTCCCATATGGATCCCGATCGAGACCCTCCAGCATCTCGGCTCTCGCCGAGTCCTTGGCGGCGCACATTTCCGACTTGAGGACCGTCTTTGCCTCTATGTAGGAAGCGTAGAGGCGGTCCTCCTCGGCCTGTGATCGGGTTGTGCGCTGCCACCGTATAGGCCCTCCTGGCCGCCACGCAGGCGGCCCGTAGCTCCGCCAGCCCCTCCGTCCACCAGTAAACGGCGCGACGGGGAGGCGGACGGCGAGACCGAGGCATGCTGGAGTTGCACACCTCGGTCAGGGACCCACGGAGCTGGACCGCTGCGGCGTCAACGTCCACGGCGGCCTCCACAGGGGGCGAGAGCCAGTCCTGGAGGAACGCCGCCTCCAGGGCTGCCTCCCGGTCCAGGCGGGTGAGAGCCCACCGCGGGAAGGGGGTTCGGCCTGACCGCCGAGCCATACCACCCCGCGGGCCCTGGGTGGGGACTATGTCGAACCGCACATATCGGTGGTCCGACATGGTCTCCACCATCTCCACCCGCCAGTTCACGACGCGGGCGGCTAACACGGGGGTGGCGAACGAGACGTCAACCACCGACCCTCCCCGCTGCCGCACACACGAGTGAACCTGCCCCCTGTTTAGGAGGGACACACCGCACGAAGCCGCCCAAAATTACCCATGCCTCCAACTCCCAGGGAGGGGTGCCCGCCAGAGCGCACGCCGCCGAGAAACCCACCGAGCGGTAGGCCCTCGCCACCCGCAGTGCAATGGCCCTTTGGGGCCTGCGGATGGCGGTTGCGTTCTCCCTCCTGTGGAGGGAGTCCGCCCAGATGGGTGCTCCATAGAGCGCCATGCTCTTTAGGATGCCGGCATAGAGGCGCCGGCATCGCTCCTTCGGCCCTCCCAAGTTTGGGAGGAGCCATGAGAGGGCGTACGCGGCTTTCAGCAGGCGCGTCGACAGCCCGCTGAAATGCGGGCCGAAGCGCCACCTGCTGTCTAGCACGAGGCCCAGATACTTCATCTGGGCCCCGACCCCTATCCGGACGCCCTCCACGACAATGTGGGCGTTCGGAGGGCAGCGCTGCCGAGGCCCGTGAAAGAACACGGCCTCGGTCTTGTTCAGCGCTACCCTCAATCCAAGCTGGCGGATCCTACATGCCACCAAGGATCCGCCAGCCGAGGCCAAACAGGCCGCCTCCCCAAAGTCCCTCCCCCGGGCAACGAGGAGAGTGTCGTCCGCGTAACAGATGACACTCGTGCCCTGGAGGAGGGTGCCCCGCAGGAGCCAGTCGAATGCGATGTTCCACAAGGGGGGCCCTAGCCCCGACCCCTGTGGAACACCGCACTCCGCGCCGTAGCGCCTGATCCTGGCCGCGTCTTGTCCACCAGGAGGACCTCTCTGTCCTCCAGGTAGCTGGCCAGGATCGCCCGCAGATATGGAGGCACTCCGTGGTACCGGAGTGCCTCCAATATGGTCGAGTGGGGCACGGAGTTGAAGGCGTTGGCGATGTCGAACGACACCGCCAACACTCCGTCCCCCAACTCGAACGCCTCCTGCACATGGCCCCTGAGTAGGGCCAACGCGTCGACCGTCGAACGCCCTCGGCGAAATCAGAATTGGGCGTCCGACAGGTCAGGCCCTACCTCCCGCAAGTGGCTATTTAGCCGGGTGGCGATGATCCCCTCGAACAATTTACCGACCTCATCGAGCAGAACGATGGGCCGGTATGCCGAGGGGGAATCCACCGGGCGTCCCTCCTTCCGGAGCAGGCAAAGCTGCCCCTCCTTCCACTGTTTCGGGAACCTCCCAGCCGTAAGGCACGCGCTGAAGAGGTCCCGAAACCTGTTCTCCATGAGGGACGCCGTGATGGCCACCACCCGTGCGGGGACGCCATCCGGTCCAGGGGCCGTCTTCTTCGCGCGGAGGGACAGAACCCCCGCGCGAAGTTCCTCCGCCGATACTGGAGGGACCTCCTCCTCCGGCGAAGCCACTCCCCCCCCCCAGTGGGGGGTTCATCGTTGGTGGGGCGAACTCGGTCCTGCGCGGAAACAGGGACCGGACCACCCCATCCAGCAACGCCGGCTCCAGGGTCTCCGTGACTGGGGGACCAAAGGGGCGCAGTTGGTTCCGCGCCGCCTTATATGGCCTCCCAAACGGATCCCTGTCGAGGCCCTCCAGCATCTCGGCCCTCGCCGAGTCCTTGGCGGCGCACATAGCCGCCTTGAGGACCGTTTTTGCCTCTAGGTAAGAGGCGTAGAGGCGGTCCTCCCCGGCCTGAGACCGGGTAGTGCGCCGCCGACTCCGCGTGTAGGCTCTTCTAGCCGCCACGCAGGCGGCCCGGAGCCCCGCCAGCTCCGCCGACCACCAATATACGGCGCGACGGGGAGGCGGACGACGTGACCGAGGCATGCTGGCGTTGCACACCTCGGTCAGGGACGCCCTGAGCTGGACCGCTGCCGCGTTCACGTCCAGGACCAGCTCGACAGGAGGCGAGAGCCAGTCCTGGAGAAAGGCTGCCTCCTTGGCTGCCTCCCGGTCCAGACGGGTGAGAGCCCACCGCGGGAAAGGAGATTGGCTAGCGCGGCCCGTCCCCTCCCGGGGGCCGGTGGAGATGTCGAACCGCACATACCGGTGGTCCGACTAAGTCTCCACCGTCTCCACCCGCCAGTTCACAACGCGGGCGGCCAGGGCAGGGGTGGCAAACGAGACGTCTACCACCGATCCTCCCCGTTGCCGCACAAACGTGTGGACCGCCCCCCTGTTGAGGAGGGACACGCCGCACGAGGCCGCCCAAAATTCGACGGCGCGTCCCCGGACGTTGCAGGAGGCAGCCGGGTTGCCCCAAGCCTCCGACTTGGCGTTGAGGTCGCCCAATATGGCGACCTGGCGTGGTGCCGCCCTCCCGGCGACTGCCGTTAGGATTTCGAGGAAGTCCTCGAAATCCCTTAGAGGGCGGTTTGGGGAGAAATAGACCCCGACCAGGGCCGTATCCCCCCCCCCCACGCGGCGGCCACGTATCCCGGTCCCCTCTCTAAAAGCGAGAGGGGAGGGGAGGCCGTGGAGGACCGCGCCACCAACGCCACCAAGCCGTCTCGGTCGCCCAGCCAGGTACTGGGGACCGAGTAAGGCTCGGCAACCACCGCCACGTCCACCAACCACTCAGCCACGGTCTGGATCAGCAGATCCTGAGCCGCTCTGCAGTGGTTGGTGTTCGCCTGGAGGATGCGGTGTTCGACTGGCATTAATCGGACATCGCACCCCCCTCCTCCTCAGCCAGGCCGGCAGCAGCCGGAAGGCCATCTTGCGCCACGGCGGAGGTAGCGGCAGGCCTTCTCGGCGCCTGTGCTATTCCCTTCTTGGGGGGAGGATTGCACATCCTCCCCTGCATCACGTGCCGGGCGGCCAACGGCTGCACAGACGGCGCAGTGCGGCTTGGCGGCCTCGCACGAGGCGGACTTGTGGCCCTCCTTGCCGCAGCGGTAGCAGCTCTCTGTCCGGTCCACGGTGGACGGACAGAGGGGCCGGGTGTGCCCGATTCCGAAGCACTTGTAGCACCTCAAGGGCTGTGCCACAAGTGCTCGGACCGCACCCGAGCTGAAGCCAATGCTAAGCCGTCCTTTATCAAGGACGGCTTTGGCAGCGGCGACCGGGCACTCCAAGCGGATAGTGCCCATGCCGCCGCGGCCGGGCCTGATGTCCCGGCCACGCACCGCTGCGACGCCGCAGCCCCCTATTGCTGCGACCGCCGCCACCACTTCCTCCTTGGTGACCGTATCATCAAGATCGGTCACCTCGATGGCGGCCGTCTTAATAGGCCTGGCCACCTTGGCCGCGTCCGCGATGACCTCCCGCAACTTTGTTGCAAAGAGGTCTGCGTTGGCACTGCCCTCTGCCCCCGGGAACTCGAATAAACGAGCCCCGGCTTGCGTCCGCCGGCAAGAGACCTTGCCGATCCCCAGTTGGGTGGGATCGGCGTTTGCACGCGCCCGCAACAGTATGGACGCGTATGTCTCTCCGCGCTCCGCAGCCTCCGCGGTGAGCGTCACCACGACGGCTGCGGTCTTGGGAGGAACTAAGTTCCTCTTGCCGGCTGGGGGCGAACTCTTTTCCCTTCCCTTTCCCTTGTCGGTCGCCTGCGACTGGCTGGGAGGGGTGGTGGCGGAGACGGCTGGGGGGGAGGTTTTCCCCTTTCCCTTCCCCTTTCCCTTGCCAGTCGACTGCGACTGGCCGGGAAGGGTGGTGACGGGTACGGCAGGGACGACAGCTGCCGTCTTCTTGCCCTTTCCTTTCCCCCTGCCGACCACCTTCGTCCAGCCCTGCTGGTTGGTCGGGGTGGTGGCACAAGGGTTTAAACTCGTTAACGAAATTTGTCTACGTTCGGTCACTGGTCACCCACTCATTTAGCCAGGTGCGTGCGTCCCCTTTAAGGCATATCGATACACGCGATAGACACTCAGAGTCTCCCCAGTTACTAGAAATTCTGGCTCTTTCAACTTCCTCACACCAAACATCTATGTCATTGATAGTAGGATCGAAGTTAGACACGAAATATTTTTGAGTTTTGTCCGAACTTATCGATCTAATTGCTTCAGCTAATATCCGCGCTGAATCAGTCACAGATTGTTCGTTACGGGGGTGGGTGTCGACACTCGGCACCTCGGTCGTAATGCTATCGGCCGTGGGTATATTTAACGTGGCCGTTGAACTAGGCAACAAAGTTTCAGATATCGGGTTTCTGGTCTGAAGGCCCTGAGCGTTCTGTAATTCACTGACCGGGGGAGTGTGAGACCTTATGGGCGTGCTATTCTGAACTAGCTGGCTATGAAACTCTGTCGCATTACGTAAAGTGGAGCGTTCTGTTTCTAGGTTATTTAAACGAGAAAGAATCGATTGTAATGTGTTTTGCATTGTCACATTTTGATCGCCTAGATTAAATCGCGGGCGCACCCTACTGGTCGATCGTGATCTACTCGTGTGATAAATTCTACTCCTAGAGCGAGAACGGTTTCGCGAACGAGATCTATCCCGAAGTCTATTCCGAGACCTATCCCGAGACCCATCCCGAGATCTACGATGCCTATCGTGTCGACGTGACCTGTCACGAGATTCATGCCGGCTATCGGCCATATTCTTTTTTTATATATTCTTTTTCATTAAATCACAAAACAAGAACGAAGTTTTTAAAATAAAGCGTTTGTTTGGTGTCTTATTTTTGTAACCGATACTACAAAATCAACAGCAGAATTTAGTGGGCGTTTTTTTGGAAAAGAATCCCACTTCTGAAATAAGGTTTCAGTAGCAAATTCCTTTAAAAAAACCGGCCAAGTGCGAGTCAGACTCGCGCACGAAGGGTTCCGTACCATTTTCGTAAAAAACGGCAAAAAAAAACACGTTTGTTGTATGGGAGCCGCCCTTAAATATTTATTTTATTTTGTTTTTAGTATTTGTTGTTGTAGCGGCAACAGATATACATCACCTGTGAAAATTTCAACTGTCTAGCTATCACGGTTCATGAGATACAGCCTGGTGACAGACAGACAGACAGACAGACGGACCGCGGAGTCTCAGTAATAGGGTCCCGTTTTTACCCCTTGGGTACGGAACCCTAAAAAACAAACAGTCTTGAACGCATTTAATTAATTTAATAACAAAAAAATAAAGTACCCTACAAATCTGTTTTATCGCACTTTACACCATTTACTTAAAGAAATAAGACACCAATCACACAGTAACAAAATAGCATGTACTTACAGAGCTTTATAGCACCCTTACCAACTTGAATCAATTTGACAGACAATAACAAATCACGTCGACAACTACCGCACTCTACGAAGGCCAGCGAGCAAATGACAGATACAGCCGCGCTCGCTGCCTTTTATACACATCGTTATAAAAATAGAAAGTTATTCCCTAAATGTATGATATCTCTTATCAATTCTTTAAAATCTATATATATATATCAACTTTTAATGTTCAAATTAGGATTCTACAAGGTGGACATAAAACAAAACAAATACAACACTAATTAGTATCTAACAAGAAAAGTGTACGTTGACGTACAAGTTCAATAAGCTCGTCAGTCATTTTCAACACGCAACATACAAGCGTTCGCTACGAGTTCACGTCATTGAATGTCGCGCCACGCCACGAGCCACGCGGTGTAGAAACACATTTGCCTGGCGTGTCGTGTCGCGCCAGAGCGGTGATGGGGGCTATGGCGCAATCGGTCGCGGGCAGTCCGCGCCACGCCAGGTCGCACCACGCTGGGCCACGACACTCAAATGTGCCTCTAACCATACTAAATGTATGAAACCGATAGGCATCTGGCGCGACACGCCACGCCACGCCACGTAAATGTGTTTCTGCCTTAACTTAACAAAGCTATTTATTTAAGAAAATATAACCATATTAAAAAATAAAAATTAGCAGACCAATTTTTCAGAAGTTATAGCGCAATATTTAAAAAGTTAAATTTGGAGTGTCTCTCTAATCTAAAAAATGTTGGATGCCTACACTTGCCTATTCTAACTAATACATTCGTAGGTATACAGAAAAGTATTTCAGACTGAGGAATTTTTCGCAGAGAGTTATAAGCAATTTTCATGTTTAGGTAAAAATACCTAACTTCTCTTATCAAAATCTTTTGGATAATTTGTCATCTGTAATCTGTATTACCTTACTTTATCACACTACCTACTCTCACAGACAGGAGATTTTTTCGGGTTACAAAAGCCCCGTTGATTAGTAGCGCTATAACCGCGAATTAGCATCCAACTTAACTTTCGTGTAACTTTTACGAATAAACTTTATCTATCGAAATCTATGGTTTTCGTCAACTCATATCCAACAACTAAACTGTAAGTAACTGGCTACCACCATGGACTTAATATAAATATATACCACCATGGACTTAAAAGATATTTATATTAAGTCCATGGCTACCACTGAGCCGTACAATACCTACTATCTCTAAGTAGTCTGTGGCCGTACATACCCAAACTCTCTGCGAGAAGTGAACGCACCATTCGCACCGCCATGACCCCAACCAATGGATTATGGGACTAATTTTGCTGCCAAATACTCCAAAAACCATTAGAATCTGTTACACCCGTATTCTAGTGCATACTAAAGAATGTTAAAATTGCACTGAAGACGAGGCGGTATGGTCCAAGACCTTAGCCTGCCCGAAAAGGGCAAACAAAAAAAAAATTATGGGACAAATGTCAAACTTTGACATTTAAAGATGTCAATATCAGCTGTGAGCTGTGTTGTGTAGTGTTGTTTTAATAATATGTTCGATACTACGGCAATGCAGATCTCTGCGCGTAATTTCAATTCATCTACGGTTTTAGTAATGTTATGCTGACTTATACATCTGGTGGTCGTAGCGCACGCATATAGCGTCATGAGCGCTGCGCCGTGGGGCTGGAGCCGCGCGGCGGGCGTGCGGGCGTGGCGTGGCGCGCGGCGCCGCTGGCTGTTGGGTGGCGTCCTGGCGGCGCTGCTGGCGGCCGTGCTGGCGCCGCGCACAGGCGCGCCTGGAGGCAATACAGCATGATCAGCGCTCAGTGCTCACTAGATAGACATCATACACCGCATTGCACCTCATGTAATAACATACATTTTATTATTTCTTCAGGTACTTATACTAATAAGTAACATGCTGTCTGCTTGTCAAATCATATTAATCAAACTACATGCACACATTAAGAAAATCAGGATGGGCAGTGACCCTTAAACTAGGCATTTGCCTTCTGTGGGTCAGAGTTAAGACATGTTTGTATTTACAGGGTTGTAGACAGGGATTACAAAAAGAAAAGCATATTAAGTATCATTAAAGATGAACGCGCACCTAGACGCACCGCACTCGCCGAACGCGCCGCAGTCATCGCATTTTCTCTTGGCACCGCGCTATCCGCGCCGAACGCGCCGCACGCATTTTATCCACTTCTGTATATCTTGAACTATATTTTCATACGGATACGGATCATGTTGCCGCGCCGCCCGCATCGCCCGCCGAGTCTGATGACGTCATCCGCACGCGCTGGTGGAATCCGTATACCTACAGCATTTTGCTGAAATGCGGCTAGTGCGGCTCGTGCGGCGCGGATAGGTGCGTGAGGCTGCATACGATTTCATATAAAGATTTATAAAATGCGATGACTGCGGCGCGTGCGGCGAGTGCGGTGCGTCTAGGTGCGCGTTCACCTTAAATCTAATAGAAAATTGCAATTTACAAGTGCAACGTTGTTTGCAAACCATGTGTGCATAACCAATTGTTATTCTATTGTCTGCTAATTAGACGTGCAATGGGATGTTGGTTAACAGTGTTGATATTTTTATAAATGAGGGTATTTTATCATGAAATAGCAATTTAATGCAAAAAATATATTATTATTATATTCTCTCAGCAGTTTTATCATATCTGCAATGTTCTGTGAACTAATATTGTGTCACATGTGGTCGGGGTCCGGCAGGCAGGCAGCAGGTGTTGTGCATCCTACATTGTGTGGACAGCGGGCGGTGTTCCATCTTGGCATAAAGTCATCAATCTGCAAACATGCAAGCACATGATAGAGTCGCCCGCTGTGAGGCTCTTGTTCGATGAAAGTTGCTTTCTTTATTATACGCACCAATTTCCATCTACCTGAGATGCTCACTGCATTTATGTAGTGAGAACTCACGGAATACACAACAGCTAATGACTTACATATTTAAATTTGACAGTGTCTATAGCAGTTATAATATTGAGTAGGGTGCACAAGCATAGAGTAAGTTCTTATCCTAAGCAAAGCATGTAACATTAGATCTTTACCAACTCAACCATTCAAAGCAAGTATTTAATTTTATTTCTAAATATAACTTTGTTACTATTTTTATAATTTCAGTAGTTGCATCTTGAAACCTGATATTTCAGGACAGAGTCAAAAATTATGACACACCATAAAGCAAGTAAATCTAGAGATAGTTCACAGCTTGATATCACTACAGCCGAGCAGGCGCACGTGGACGGGCAGCCGCTCGGCACTCGGCCCTGTACATGTGTATGCCACACAGAGGCTACGGCTGTGCAGTTAGGTAATAGCATTTTGATAGTCATTACTTTCAAACTTAGTATTGCTCATTTGTAGACAATTTTTTTTTTTTTTTTTTATGATGGCTCTTGACTCTAGTCTAGGTCAGAGGTGACAGAGACAGAGTGTACGATGGAGTGAGCTTACCCAGAAGAAGCCTGTTCACTCTAACTTTGAAGAGATTCGGGTTGAATGCGTTCGGAAAAACAGACGCAGGTAGTGAGTTCCATTCATTCGCTGTGCGCATTATGAAGGATGTTTGGAAGCGCTTGGTGCGAATTGGTGGAATGGCAACAAGGTAAGGATGGTAACTTACAGTGCGTCTAGATGTCCGATGGTAGAAGGGGTCTGGTGGGATGAGGTCGGCGTCCATGTTCAAGGTTCTGGAGCTTTGAGTTGACCAGTGCATCGTTGCCGATAAGCCTCTTGGCTTGTTTGTCAATCGACTCAAGTGCATCAAGCTGGTAATTGTGGTAGATCCGTCCCAAAGGTGAGAGCACTACTCCATGCATGACCGAACTTGCGCTTTATATAAGTTGAGCAACTGATAAGGTGTGAAGTACCGTCTCACCTTTACAAGGATCCCAATATTTTTTATGCAACTAACTGAGCCTTTGCCTCATTAAATGGACCTTAATTGGGGGTCGATGTCAGCGTGACACCAAGAAGGTCGAGATGGTCAATTATCGGCACGGTTACACCACGGAAAGATGGGGTCGGGTGGAATTGGCTCTTTTTGCGGTAAATAAACACGCCTAAGTCTTAGAAGTATTGAAACTGTTCTGATTGGCATCGCTTCATTCGGAGACTGCGTTCAAGGATAGGCGCTCAATTATCCTCGGGAGGCCCCGGAGAGACCGGGTGAATATCCACTCGGATGAACCGATCCCTGAGGCAGTCGGCAATCCAGTCACGCAGACCGCACAAACCTGTCGAGAAACTTAGAGATGTCAAGGAAGACGGCAAGCGCTTCCCCGTGCCTTTCGGTGGCCAGACTCCAGATGCGAATGGCATACGCTAGAAGATCCCCAGTTGGCCGATTTCGGCGTAGGCCTTATCGGTGGTCACAAAGGATGTCGTCAGCTTTGTCTGGAGCGTAATTTTCAGTACACGTTCTTACGCGTAACTTTCTTACGTATGAGGGACGTTACCGAGATGGGTATGTAGTTGGCTGGGTTCGACTATCCTTCTTGGGCACGGGCTGAAAAATAGCTTGCTTCCAAGCCTTTGGCACTTTTCCAGTCACTATCGACGTGTCAATATCGGATACAATTCAGGTATCTCGCCGGGGCCACTAGCCTTGTTTACGTAGAAGTTACGCAGCACCCTACAGACCTCCCTCTGATTGATGCGAATGTCCGACATACTTGTCTCACGTCCGATAGGAGAAGGATGGGGCCGCGCGCCACCAGAATTCAGACGCGAAGATTCCGCAAAAAGGGAGACAAACAAGTATGCCTTGTCCTCGGCGGAGTGGGCCAGTGACCCGTCGGGTCTCAGCGGTGGAGGTAGTGAAAGGCGACAGAAGTTCGATTCAACCGAATTAGCCAGAGACCAAAACGCTTTGCTACTTGCAGGGTATGAAGCAAGTTTGTTCCTGATTCTGCTAATATGGTCAGACCGATCGCGTCTCCTTTTTGCTGCACTTGGCAGCCCTTTTCAAAGCTCTGTTCTTCTGACTTACGTCATTTAACATTGCGCGCTCGAGTGTCGACCCATGCTACTTACGCCTTGTGCTTAACCGCGTCGGCGCGGTTACATTCGGCACCAAACCACGGTCGGTCAACGCTAGAAACCGTTACGTCAGAGAAAGGAATGTATTACTCCATCCCCAGGCATCCGTCACGGCGTCAGCGCATGACGATGGATCGTCCGAAGAGAAGCAAGTGGGCCGCCAAGGATAGCATGCGATCGAAGAAGATCGCATACCATACCATTCCCAATAAAAATCGGCCGGGGAGTAGACGGACACAAACTTCACCAGACAATGGTTGTAACTACCCAAAGGTGATGATACCGACACTTAGTATCGCTCTGGATGTGTCGTCAGCAGAAGGTCCAAGCAATTGGCTGTATGAGAATCAACATCCGGCGCCCTCGTTGCCCCCCAGGACCAGCCGGGTGAGATTTAGCGTCAGCGAAAGATTTCACATCTCTCGTCCAGCATGATCAGTGCACTAGTATGGGAAGAGCCACTCCTGGTGGATGGTGTACGGTGAACCCGCACATTTCGTAATATTAAGCAGGTTAAGCTACATCAGCGTTTGCATACGCGCCATCATTTTAGTCCACTTGCTTACTTGCTTAGTAAAATAAATTAGTGATTTTACCACACTCAACACGGGCGGTTTATTTCATAATCCCCGGGTTTTCATCATCTCAAGTGTACAGAACTATCATCGTGTACTTGAACTAAGTGTATAGACCTTCGTCGTACATTTTATTTGGTGGTTTTGTAGAAATCTTCACAAAATTGATCACCAATAGTCACGTTTGATGATGATGAGTCGTGAATATCCTCCAACTCCCAAAATTTGGCTATTTCTTCAATGTTGTTGATGGCGACATGACAGTTGAACCTTTTGACATTGCCTGATAAGATCCAACACATTTTGGTTTGTTGAGCTATTGGGGCCTGCGCTGGGCCCTTGATAAGACCGCTTAGTATAATTTCCGAATATACACTGGCATCCAGAAGAAGATCAATAGGTCTTGATACGTTGTACTCCGGGTCTGCTAACTGAAGATGTTGCAAGTGAGACCAGCTCTGTTTGCGGAATGATGAGTTCGGTAGGCTGCTTATGACTTTTGATACAACTAACGCCTGAGTCTTCAGGGTATAATCTCCGTAGATGGACTTGCAGTCTAGTGTTACAATTCCTTTGCTTTGTTTGGAGACTGGACCTACCCCTGAAATGGAGACATGATATTGTCGACGTTGCAAGCCTAACATTTGCGTCGCATTTTCTGAAATCAATGAAATTTGAGACCCTTGATCTAGAAGCGCTCGTAGTGTGATATATGTACCATTTTTAGGGTTCCGTAGCCAAATGGCAAAATACGGAATCCTTATAGATTCGTCATGTCTGTCTGTCTGTCTGTCCGTCCGTATGTCACAGCCACTTTATTCCGAAACTATAAGAATTATGCTGTTGAAACTTGGTAAGTAGATGTATTCTGTAAACCGCTATAAGATTTTCACACAAAAATAGAAAAAAAACAATAAATTTTGCGGGTTCCCTTTGAAACTGAAACTAAAAATATTTTTTTTCATCAAACCCATACATGTGGGGTATCTATGAATAGGTCTTCAAAAATGATATATAGGTTTCTAATATCATTTTTTTCTAAGCTGAATAGTTTGCACGAGAGACACTTCCAAAGTGGTAAAATGTGTGTGTCCCCCCCCTGTAACTTCTAAAATAAGAGAATGATAAAACTAAAAAAAATATATTGTGTACATTACCATGTAAACTTCCAACGAAAATTGGTTTGAACGAGATCTAGTAAGTAGTTTTTTTTTAATACGTCATAAATCGTAAACCGCAATTTACTAAGTACGGAACCCTTCGTGCGCGAGTCCGACTCGCACTTGGCCGGTTTTAGATAATACAGTTAACGACAACGTGGTTAGCAGTACTTCTTCGGCGTAGTGGCGTATATTACAAATCGGACAGTCGGGCCGTTGAGTATCTACGACTTGATAATGCTTCTTGTAGTAGTTTCCTTGATTTGCAGGTTTGTCACGCAGTTGACTAGACTCCCGTTTAAAGGCAGGCTTCGTTGTTTCTCTCTCTCTTCGCTGTAAGGGTTCCAGGGCTGTGAACTTATTTTCGAGGAACGTCATAAATTCCGACAAGGATGGGAGCTCCCTGGGTGATGTACGCGCCTCTTTGTAGTCACAGTAAGTCTCCTGGTCCAGTTTCTTATAGCCTCTTTGTAGTCACAGTAAGTCTCCTGGTCCAGTTTCTTACTGAGAAGATGTACTAACAACGGATCCCATGTGTTTGTGTTCACCCCAAGGTTGTGTATAGCGTGGATACACTCCGTGGTGGTATCATATAACCGCTTCAATTCATAAGCTGTTTGTTTGGAGATAGAAGGCTGATTTAAAAATATCTCTATTTGATTTGTAAAGAGAACTTGAGCATTATTATATCGGTGATTAAGGATTTCCCAAGCTGTGTCATAATTTTCAGACGAAATGTGAAGATGTTGAATAAGGCGTTCGGCCTCTCCCTTGATCTTTCCTTTCAAGTGTTGCATCTTTTGAGCCTTGGTTATGGTGTTGTTGTCGTGAATAGCTTCTGTAAACAGGTCACAAAATGTTGGCCACTGCGTGTATTGCCCCGTAAAGGTAGGAATCTCGAGCTTCGGCGTTGCCTGTTGTATATGAACCATGGACGATATTTTCTTATTTAGAGAACGCTTCATATCTTTGTAGCTACACTCGTACATGCTAAACTCATTTTCGTACGAAATATCTCCACCTTGAAGTATGTGGTCGATTCGAAGATGTAAAGTATCGATAGTGTTCCACTTGGCTTGTATAGCCCTAAGCTCGTCTTCAAGTTCCCATTTTTCGCATATTTCGTCTACGTTGATACTGCTCACCGACCTGTTGAAAGCCCTAAAATTGGTTCTCTGTTGAGCCAATAGTTCAGTGGCTTCAAGGTTTGACTGCGTACCTTTTTCATCCGAACCAAAGGCAGTAAGTAAGCTTAGAGTAGACTGGTAGAGGCTCTTACCCTGTTTATAAAAGTTAGATGCGAAGTATTGAGGTTCCCTATCCGGAAACTCAGAGAGTTTCAAGTGATTTTGTTCGAACTCTCCCCAGAGGTTATCCAACGACTCTATTCTCTTTTGGATGTATTCTGGCGTTTTTCTCGACAACGGATCCTTACTGAAGTTGACCTTAATCCTATTGAGACCTTCTAATATTTCCGATTGACGAGCGCTTAAAACAGCCATTATTATTTAATATAGGAACAATCTTACTTGGACACTGACGAATTGCGATACCAACTGTAGGCTGCCAACGCCGTGTGTAGTACTGATGTAGATTCAGCTCCACCGATGTCTTCTTGGAACAATTCACTGATGGTTCACTGAATGGACTGAGTTGAACTATTTACGGAACTATCGCGAAACACTCAACGAATATAATCAAGTGTGTGGCTGCGATTTCTACACACCTTGATCTATACACCCGATTGATTGATAAATTCGCGTGATCACAGTTTCTCGAAGGACCAAAAAAAATGTACGACGAAGGTCTATACACTTAGTTCAAGTGCACGATGATAGTTCTGGACACTTGAGATGATGAAAATCCGGGGATAATGAAATAAACCGCCCGTGTTGAGTGTGGTAAAATCGCTAATTTATTTTACTAAGCAAGTAAGCAAGTGTACTAAAATGATGGCGCGTATGCAAACGCTGATGTAGCTTAACCTACTTAATATTACGAAATGTGCGGGTTCACCGTACAGTGGGTATTAAAATCTCCCAGTAACACTGATTGGGCGGAAGGCTACCGTTGCTGAGCCACATCAGCCGCTGCATTTAGGTACTGTGTGAGCCTGGTTGATTCCACTATGCGATCGGTAGGAATTATTCCGATCTGTCACCCTGGTTTGTCCCTCTGTTAGTTTTATACCTAGTATTAGTTCTGTTCCCCCAACAAATGACTAAAAGTAGTTTCACTAGCTACAAACTGCATTTGACAATTATGTTATCTATACTTATATACTTATTAATATTATAAAGAGGAAAGATTTGTATTTTGTATGTAACGAATAAACTTAAAAACTACTGGACCGATTTCAAAAGTTCTTTCACCATTGGGAATTTATACTAGAGTGCGCGCAAGTTAAGTCTGCGTGCGGCCAAAAACGGAACTAATCGTTTGTCATTTATGTCAGGTGTCAAGAGAGTGTGTTGTATTCCGTGTTTTTATTCGTTTCCGCAGTAAATAATCGCCATCATTATGCTAAAAGTAATTTAAAGTGATGGCAGGGATGTTTTCTTCAAGTGCACAAGACAATAACGGGCCCAAGGTACCGTTTTACAATGATAGAGCCCGCGTTGCTTATTTGACAGATAACTCTTAAGGATACCACAATACAAAAATTTCCCTAAATTTTCGTATTACCGGTGCCCGACAGTATTGGTTTTTGGGTGGTACATAAATATACCGGCGGGACAGGACCGGCATCATGTTATTTAATGCATCATCGTTATTTTGTTGTAATTATGCTTAACTTAAATTACTTTAAGTTTCGAGTAATCAAAAATGACTATTGATTAGATGAAGGAAAAAAGATCAGTTATGCTGGCAACATTAAGCACGCCACCCGTCGCGCGCAGTCTTATCGTGCGCCAGTGCTGCCAACTTAGCGCTTTGAGCGCCAGATCTAGCGCTTTTTGAAACTCTATACTTTCTTAAAAAAATAGTAACTGCGCAAACTATCAACTTCCAACGACGCGTTGACGAAAATTTCATCCACAGTTAAATATAAATTCAAGTCCAAAACTGATCAATAACAACCTTATTTCGGCGGCAGAAGCAATTGCGGTAGAATCAGACGATGATGAATTAATTTAATCCCTTTATTTTATAAAATAATTACATAAACACATTACTACTTTATTTTATTATTACCTACTAAACAAATACTATGTATATTATAAAATTTCTTGTCTCAAATTATTGGGCGTATTGTTTGAATTTGGCGCTGAATTAGATGAATTTTTGGAGCAATTTTTTGACAGCGGCCATTTAGCGCGTTCTAGCGCTTTTTTAAAGAGCTAATAGCGCGTTTTTGCTTAAACGAGTTGGCAGCACTGTCGTGCGCGCACTCTATCCCCGGGTGGCATAGGCTACTTTTTATTCCTGTATTTCCACGGGAACGGGAAATGCGGGTGAAACCGCGAGACTGCCGCTAGTAGGTTATAATCATGAAGTAGTCATTTGTATTTTTTTTTTGGAACCGAACTAATACTATAAAACTAACAGAGGGACAGATCAAACACTTTTTTCCTGTCTATCCCCCTGGGGTACAAAACAGCCCGGCGAGCATGGCCTACTGTGACATCGCTTAAGTCACACTTTTAATCACAGTTTGGGCGATAAACTCATTTTGTCTTAAATGCTAGCACGGCGGCGTGAGATATTTTCTTGACTAGTGGCATATAACTTCTTGACGTTTATTTTTTTCTTTTTCGGAAATTTTCCAATTTCATTGCAGTTTCGGTTTAACCTTGGCCATAAAAACCATTTATGTTCTGAGAAGCATAGCCCAACGACGCACTGTTTACGAATTATGGGCCTCCGTGTCTTATTTTATTTTGCATAAAACGCTCTATATTTCCAAAATAATATCTCAAAAACGGTATGACCTAGGCAAAAAATAACCAAAATTTAGCCCCCCCCTTTGCTACCCCCATGTTAGCAGCATCCCAACATGAATTATAAGTTTTTTTTTTTACCTTGCTTGGTTTTTGACTTTAACTACGGTCATGACAAGTTATGATAAAATAAGTCATGTCTTACAACTTGTCTTAAATGCTAGCACGGGACTACCATGTGACATAGTTTGCAGTCGCGACTTGCTTTTCTTGTTGTTGACTTCATAGTGCGACATAATTTGAATAGACGACCAAATAAAATAATACTTAAAGAAGTATGCCGTTCATACAGCTAAACAACTTTTTAATTTTGTTGGGAATAAATTAATATTTGACTCACTACCATAGACTTGTAGCGGCACCAACGCCGCCACTTACAAACTAATGACATGACGTCACACAAATCCTGCATCGCGCAAGTAAAGTTTTCGGCGCGATAAGAACACATACAACAGTCCGACAACAACCGTTGGGCAGTTGCCCGGACCAGACACAACACCCGTCTGGTCGGAGGATCCTCCCTTTTCTATGGAGGTTTGTGGGACTTTACACCCTGTTCCGCATACCCCCAAACTGGTGACCCTCGAGTATGAACATCAGCGCAGCCTTCATGCAGAGCTACTTCATCGTGACGTCATCATCACTTCCTCAAGCTTTCGAGCAGTGAGTCACACAGCCAGCCAGTACCCACGGCATCTACGGGGGTATCCTGACCACCAGCATGCAGCGGACGCGCATTCCTGGTCATCACTCTCAGCTTCTATCATCATCGCTCCGACCCACTGGAGCCACCAACACTCTCCCGACTCACTGGGACATCATCACCGCTCCGACCCACTGGAGCCAGCAACTCTATCCCGACTCACTGGGATATCATCACCCCGACTCACTGGGGCACAACCGCAGACAGTTCCGACTCACCGCGAACACTGCGACTTACAGTTCCGACTCACCGCGAACACTGCGACTTACAGTTCCGACTCACCGCGAACTCTACGACTTCCGGTTCCGACTCACTGGAACCAACCTTCCACTGGCCAGGCACACATCACAAGATGTACGGACGACTCAACCTAACCTGCTATCGACCTCCGGTCTCCGCAGGGGAGTGATGTAGCGGCACCAACGCCGCCACTTACAAACTAATGACATGACGTCACACAAATCCTGCATCGCGCAAGTAAAGTTTTCGGCGCGATAAGAACACATACAACAGTCCGACAACAACCGTTGGGCAGTTGCCCGGACCAGACACAACACCCGTCTGGTCGGAGGATCCTCCCTTTTCTATGGAGGTTTGTGGGACTTTACACCCTGTTCCGCATACCCCCAAAGACTTATGCACACTTTATTCTCTTTGATTGTTTGATAACATATTATGTGTTTGTTAGAAAGATATAATTATAGTGAAAATTTTAATAATTACTAAAAAAATATAATAGCTTAGACCAATACCGGTGGGCCCCTATTTTTTATATTTTAAATGTTTTTTGGGGATTTTATTTAAGAAACATTTAGAAAGTAAGAAGAATATGGTCTAAAAGAAAATAATTATAAAAAAAAAACCATATAAGAACAACAATCAAAAAAATTACAATTATGAAAAAGTAATAATATAAAATTAATTAATAATCCTGTAACATTTCAATTAATTAATAAGCATTGATCACCATACACACAAAATGAATTTATTGCCATTTGGTGCAGTAATTAGAAGGCAAATATATTTATTTTCAACTGTAAAATTTTATCACCACCTCCGAACGAAAGTGATAAATTTTTCTAAATCATCTGTCAAAATGTGGCATTTGTGACAAAATGGGTGCGCCCGTATTAGCAATTAAGACTCGATGAGTCCCAAACAAACGTCAGGAAATTTTCTCACGCCTTCGGTGCTATTATTTAGGACAAAATGGCGTTATCGCCCAAACTGCGATGAAATGTGTGACTCAAGCCATGTCACAGTAGGCCGTGCTCGCCGGGCAGCAACAAGAAAGGCATGTTGCGCCTTTAAAATATGTCACATGTTTGACCCGTGCTAGCATTTAAGACAAATTGTAAGACATGACATAATTTATCATGTCTTGTCACAAATGTCTTGGGTACGCCCATGCTCGCTAGGCTGGGTGACAGATCGGAATAATTCACGGAGACGCCGATAGCAGAAGTCGTCACGGGGGTAAATGCATACACCCAAACATGGCTTGAACCTATGCTCCAGGGTAAGATAGGTACGCCACGTCCAACGAACACCCAATCTGCAGTTCCGAAAGGAACAAAAGTTCTCAGTCTCAAGGTGGTGATGGACTGCGACAAGGTTCGAGTGCAAACCTCTGATGTTGCCGAGGTGCACCTTATGTGAGAGTGCTGTCACTGTTCACCTTTTTTCTTTTATTACTTGGTAATATTGCTGAGAGTGAAGGAAGGAGAGGAGAAAGAAGTAAGATCACGCTGGCAACCTACGGACACGCACCGGCAGGTCGCCATCATTGGGGGACTGGCCTGGAGACTGCGGCCCCCAAAAACTAATGCAAAATTACGAGCTTATACATAACATAAGCTAAAAGAATATTTAGTTTAATGGATGTCATAGGCGTTTTGTATGATTCATGATTATACATATGGCACCGTCCGTTTGCATATTGTCGGCTTTATTTATAATGCCTAGTCAAATTGTATAACGTCTAGGCATTATGTAAAACGCCTTGAAACACAACATAAGCTTTAATTTTGAAAAGGTTTCTTATAAAATATTATTAATATTTTTTAGTCTGTAGCTCCACTGTCCAGAAAATGCCCGCTTGGTGGAGTATCCCCTATCCGCATGTTCTTGTGGCATTGTTCGCGGCTCGCAGATAGCTAGACGTGCGTGTGTGTGTGTAGGAGGACTGCGCGCCGAGTACTCGTCGTGGGCGCTGGTGTCGTACGTACACTTCAGCGCAGGTAGGCGCGCGCGTGGCTCTGGGGGCGCGTGCGGTAAGGACGCGCGCGTGGCCGCAGCCTGCGTGGCGCACGCGCACCTCGTGTCGCCCGCCCTCACCGCCGCGCTGCTTACTGCGCTTACCGATGGCGTCGACTACCGCATCGTGAAGGGGTGAGTGTCGAACTGCCGAGCACAGAATATTTTATACTCTGTGCCGAGCGCGCGCCGTGTATCTGAGCACCGCGCAACTCGTGGCTGTGTGTGATGCGTACTGACGTGAGTGTCTGTGCGTGTGTGCGCAGGGTGATGCTGTGGTCGCTGGGCGGCGGCTGCGCGTGGCTACCGCTGGCGCTGTGCGCGGGGGGTGCAGGGGGCGCGGGTTGCGCGGCGCCGGGCGGCTGCGCGCTTGTGTACGCCGCTTCGCTGCTCGCCACGCCGCTGCATACCGCACTGCTCGTGAGCGTCTTTCTACTCTCTCTAAACAGCTGAGTGCTACCACAGATAATATATTACATGCATAGTGTTACTAACGGCCTCTGCCTCGAATCTTGCGGGCAGCGGGGCGGCGGCGGCGTGGCTTGACCGGTGCGGGCAACGCAGACCCGTTCTCGAAACCAGCGGGCAGATCGCGCGGCACTATAGCGGGCGTATTGTTGTGTTCGTGGTTGTGTCGTCGAGATATTTGTTTTTATTCGCAAACGAAATGTCTGAATAACGGCTTCAACATTTTTTTGATTCAAATTTATTCCTAACGCTCGATTGTAGGCAAAAGAAGAAGTGAATCCCTACTATAGGGCAAAGAAAAGAAAAGGCGAGTTTTATCGAAATTATGAAGAACAGAGACAATGTCCTGACAAATTCTACGACTACACCAGAATGAGTGTAGAAATTTTGACTATATTCTTGAAGCTATCAAGGGCGATTTAGAGTCTGGAATTAATCCAAATCGATATAGAGGTATATCTCAAAAATTAGTGAAATAATTTGTTCTAGCACGTACGAGGACATTTCGACACATCACAAAAATAAATTGCACAACACTATAATGCAGATGCGCGGGCGGTCACCGCTTGACTGGAGTGCACCGCTCGTTGCCCGCCCCCACGCCGCTGGTTTCGAGGGCCGGTCCATTTGAATGTATACATTAGATCCAGACGCTCCTGCGCCGCCGCCGCCGCCGCCCCGCTGCCCGCAAGATTCGAGGCAGAGGCCTTACTGACCCCACACCCCGCAGTAGGTACCTCTTGCGGTTGGTTGATTGGTTATGTCGCCAACTGTAATTCACCGTGTGGTCGGCAAGTGAAGGTCATTTGGATTTGCACAACTCCGGTGTGTGTGCACCGGTTAGTGAGTGGTGTGTGTGTGCGCAGTGCGGACGCGCGGCGCTTCCGGCGCTGGCGGGCGTGCTTGTGACGCTGAGCACGGCGGCGGCGCCGTTCGCGCTGGGCGCGTGGGTGGGCGTGGCCCCCGCACACCGCCCCCTAGGCGTGCAGATGGCGGCGCTGGTGCTGCTGTACTGCGAGTGCTGCGAGCGGCTATGCGACGCAGAGGCCATCCTCTACCTTAGCGACGTGCTGGTGGCGCTGGCGCTGGGTGAGTGTGCCGGTGTGACGCGTGCCTGTGCCTGCCTCGCTTGTGACTGACCCGTCACCCGCGCCTGTTTCACAGAGGTCTGCTGCGTGCTGGTGTCGGTGGCGTGGTGCGCGCTGTACGCACGCGTGGGGCTGCTGTCGCGCGGGGAGGCACGCCTCGTGGCGCTATGCGCGCTGCCGCGATCGCTCGACACTCGTGAGTGTCACACACCCAGAATAACTAACTTCACACGAGTGTAATATGAATAATCATGACAAAACAAAAAAGTATCGTATTAAAACTGATCACTTGCAATCACTTGTGTTATATTTCGTGGGTTCTGGCCTTTACCCGGTAAATTAAAAATATTGACTGGTTTTTCATGATTTGTCATCGATATCCATCACTAGTGTGGAGATTCGCCTACAGATGAGTAGATGAGAGAGTGACGGTGACGTGTACACATGACGTGTGTGGTGTGTGGTGCAGGCTGGTCGATGTCGTGCGCGGAGCGCGGCATGTGCCGGCTGCCGGGCGTGTTCGTGGCGCCCACGCAGGCGCTGCTGCTGGCGGCGCTGGCGCCCTCCTCCGGTGCCGACAGCGACGACGAGCTGGCCGAGGACGAGCTGCTGCCCCGCGACCACGACGTGCTGCTGCCCCGCAACCACGACGTGCTGCTGCCCGGTGCCGAGTGAAGCGCCTCGTCCGTGACGACACGGCTCAGTCAGTCCGCTTAGCGCCCGTTTTCGTGACTAGTGCGGGATGTCTTCAATAAGGGCTCGTGTTTCCCATGTCCACTGCTCACGCAAATGTTATTGAGACCACTTAATCTTAATTATTTTACATTTCAATTTCTAGACCAACTAGCTGACCCGGCAAAATTTGTTTTGCCATAAAAACACCAAACACTTATCTTGTAAGGTCGGGTGTTTAGGAGACAAATGAAACGAACGAGGTTCGAGAATACACTGACTATATTGAAATAATGATACCATATATACCTTACAACTACTACATCACACCTTCCCCTTTATTAAAAAAAATAATAAGATTACACAATTATTATTTTTAAGTTTTAATATGGTATACCTGCGCAGGGTATATTGTTAATAAGAATCTTAATCTAATCTAGTTATGGGCTTAAAACTACATAGTAAGAATAAAATATCCTTAATTAGTAAATATGACACTGGAGAAGCATATTTAGGAAATACACATTGGTTACTTTAGTCATTATTATATAGTTTAGTTCTATTTTTGTGAACTACATATTCTTTTCCATTTTTCAAAATTTTGACATTGGTATCCATGTCATCAATAACTACATATGGACCCAAATATATAAGATCCATTTTACAATCTGATATATGTATTCTTTAATAATAATAAATCACCCTTTTTATAATACACTGGGTTTATGTTAGTATCATAGTTATGCTTTCTCTTAACCTTACTCTTGATTAAATTACTATGTGCATCTTTTTGCGCTACTTGTAGCCTATATTTTAGTTCAAGAGCGTAATTGTCATGAGCATACAAAGGGTCTACCGTATGTCCTTCTAAATTTGTCGGTAACACGCAGCGTTTGCCAAACACTAACTCATGTGGTGTGTACTTGGTCTCCGTATGTACTGTATTATATATGATCAAACGAACTTCTTAAGTGAAGTTCGATCGATATAATATGAGTGGTTTCATTTGAAGATATAAATAAACAGGTAGTCCTTTCACCTACAAGGCAACACTCGCACGCTTTTAAAAGTTATTTATAATCAGATTTAGGAATCGATTTCATTAAATAATAATCGACTCGTCTACAACACTATACTTGACAGTTGACAGTGACCTCATTCTTTTTAGAGTTGCGACTTGAGTTCAAGTAAAAATAAACTGGGTTTTGGGTGGGTTGGGTATTTATATCTTCAAATGAAACCACTCATATTATATCGATCGAACTTCACTTAAGAAGTTCGTTTGATCATATATCGTGATCATAATTCGTGGTTTCATTTTCGATATAAATAAACAGGTAGATGTTCAGAGACTGTGTTATTTTTACGTTTATTTTATGTCTCTTGGAGAGGTGTCTAACAATTAAAACACGAGATAACATAAAGCATAAACTTCTTATAATAAATGATTCAACAAACTTTAATGTAATTACATTACAATCACTTGATTCGGAACTATTCCAACATCATTCATAGTCATGTGTATTAATTAAACAAACGGATTTTGCAAAATTAGATTTTTCTACAATAGGTCGATTATAAAACCTAGCAAAGGCTTGGGACGACGAGGTCCAGCCGGCGGTTTTTCGGATGAGATCAAGACTTAATCCAGCCGCGCGCGTCGTTGACGTGGCAGCATGGCGGGCGCTGTGTGCGCCGTAAACTGACACGTCAATGCCGCTCGCACATAACGTCTGTTTGATCCACCTGCTTATAGTCTGTGCTGTCGCGTTCTTATAAGGACGCTTCACAGTAGGGGAGATGTAGGCAATCGGGATCAGTTGGCAATCGTGATCACGTAATAAAATAAAAACCAAACGCGAGTGAGCGATTGTAACATACCTACATGGCAGTCGAGGACCAATAGCGTGCGTCGGCGACGGCGGCGGCCAGTTCCCGCCACGCGCTTGTCAGTGATACACGTGAACACGTTTCGACCAGTTTTGATGTAATTTTTCGTCTCCATTGTTTAGAAGGTAAGTTACGAAATATTTGAGTTTTTACTGTGACCATGGTATTTTATTTTAGCCGTAGTATTAAACTTCTTAATTTATCAATATAAATTTCTATTAACAAGTGTTGTGTTTGTGCTTAGGTATTTTTTCTCGATGTTCTCAATGTAGGCAATTGGAATCGAATCGAATTTTGCCGACAGTGATCACCATTGCCTACACAAAGTAGTTTATTAATGAAATTGTTATGTTATTGGTTTCAGATGGTGAAAGTACGTCCAAGAAAGACAACCAAAGCCAACTGGACTATGGACCAGCTGACGAAGGCTGTGACAATTGTTGATCCCCATTGTAAACATACTGATCACCATTGCAAACCATGGTTGACAATGGTGATCAATACTGTTTTTTTTTTAAGTTACTAGTGTTCCTAAAATAAGTATTATATGTGATTTAAAGTGATCTCAATTAATAGTACCAAAGCCAAATTATGCAAATAGACAAAAATAATAAACGATTTAGTAATAAACATGGTTTTATTTGAATTATTGCTTAGGTGATCCCAATTATATACATCTCCCCTAATTAAGAGGTGATCTGTGTCTGAAGGCCTTAAGGCCATCGTTGCCGACATATAGTCGACTAGCGTTGTGGCTGGACAAATAGAAGGATTTTCAGGAAAATATGGTAAATACAAAACCGGCTGGTCCCGTCCTATCCCTGAGGTTTTAATAATATCCGTTATAACAATCTCGATACCGTTTGTATTGATTTTAATATTACTTATTTTAATTAATGAAAAAGTTTGTACTCTGTGTGCAGTGCACAAACCCAGTAAAACAATAAGTTTTTTAGTTATTTTTTCTAAATTAAGCTGAATATGTGGAACCCATTCCGAAATATGGTCCAATACTATTTGAGGATCCCAAGTAGTTGAGTATTTAGGTAAAGATGGTCTTAGTTTAAATACACCTTTAAGGACGCGTTTGACGCACTCGTCTGACGATAAGTGGTTTCCTATGAGCAAGGATAAAGCTGAACGGTGACTGTTAATCGTGCCGTAAGACGCACCTTTATCATATTGTTCAGTTAAAAAAATTACTATGTGAGGGATGGAACTCTCGAACACATTACACTGATTATCCTTGCAGTACTGCCACCACAACTTGTAACAAACGCTATATTGCTTCAGCGTACTTTCTGATAGTGAGGCGAGCATCAAACGCAGGGCCGCTGGCGGCGTACCGCGGCGGGAGAAAGCGAGCCTGAGAGCAGCGCTGCTCCCAGGGAAAGCGTCTGGTGGAGCGGGTGTTGTTGTCTGAAATGCGACAATAGTAATTTTGGGTGCGGTTCTAAGACAACAATATCTCCAATTATTAGATCTCTTAACATCGGATACCAAGCTTGTGCAGGCCACATAGGGAAAACCAAGATACCGGTAGCTTTATCCTGTATAATTTTTTGGATGCAATTTAGCAACAGAGAAAATGGTGGGAAGGCATAAAATAGTTTTGGGTACCAACTTATCGTAAATGCGTCGACAGCTATTGCATCTGGGTCCTGTTTCCAGGACACGTAATCGTGACACTTGGCATTGATGCGAGAAGTGAATAAGTCAACCTCCGGTTGACCTAATCGTTTTACAATATATTTAAATGCAAATTGTGATAATTCCCATTCGACGTCAGGGTTCACCCTGCGAGACTCTTCGTCAGCCTCGACATTGTCTTTTGTGTTTATATACGAAGCGAATAACCACAGCTTTCGCATCTCGCACCATTGCCAAATATCACGAGAAAGTGCGCTTAAATGCGGAAATTGAATACCGCCCATGCGGTTTATATAGCTTATCGCGGTAGTGTTATCCACCCGAAGCAGGATAGCACGGTCAGTTTGGTCCCGAGCAAAACATTTAAGACCGAAAAATACGGCTAATAGTTCCAAATAGTTAATATGAAAACCAATTTCAGTGTCTTTCCAAGCACCATTGACTCGTACTCCGTTACTAAATGCACCCCAGCCTGTGCGTGACGCATCAGTGTATATTTCCAGTGCATAACATTGGGCCTTTATTGGATTGTTTACTTTGTAAACGTTCTGAGACCACCAGTTCAAATCACTTAAAACGCTATGAGGAAGTTTAACTTTTACGTCAAATGTACCGTGTTGTTTTAGAAACAAATATTTATTTCTTTCTAATATCTTCGTATACAACCAACCGTAACACGCCGCTGGGCACGCTGCTACGAGTACTCTTATCAGTTGGGCAAAATTTCTGGTCGAAACTGTGGGTAGTTTGGAATATTTTTGTACTAAACGGGTTATCTTGTTGCGTTTGTCTAGAGGTAACGATAAAGTCATATCAGTGGTGTCATAAATGAATCCTAAGAATTTGCATGAAGTTTGAGGTTGCAAATTGCTTTTTTCGTAATTTATTACGAACCCCAAACATTCTAGTAATGCTACCGTTTCTTTTACATTACGAAGACATTCTTCGTAACTGCTCCCTAAACAAAGCAGATCGTCTAAAAAGGATACAGATAGAAAACCGCGATTACGTAAAAACCCTACAACCTCTCTGACAATCTTAGTAAAACACCTAGGGGCTATGGCAAGTCCATAGGGTAATGCGTTAAACTCGTAAGTTATTTTTTCGTTCGAGTTTTGCGCGATATACCTACTTCGATTCCAAGAAGGTATTTACGAAATTGCTTAGCAACAGGGATAAGTAGATATGCTTCCTTCATATCTACGGTCGCCATATACCAGTTTGATTGTACTAACTTACAGGCAGTCCTATTATCCTCCATTTTGAAATGTATTTTAGGGATAAATTGATTAATTAGAGATTTTACATTTAGAATGAACCTTTTACCACCGTTGGACTTTGGGGCTAAAAAGGTACTAGATATAAACTGATCTGAACTGGGCTCAACTTGTGAAATAGCACCAAGTTCAGTTAAATTCTCAATAGCCAATGACATGTCGCGCTGTTCACTCAATGACCACGTTATACGAGGGATACACGTTTGAAACGGCTCGCATATAAACGGAATAGGTATTCCCTTCATGATCCAATTAAGAATATTGTTATTATTAGTAATGTGGGTCCAACAATTATAAAAATGTTGTACCCTACCTGCATGTACCTGCGTTACTGGCGTGCAGGGGCACGGAACCGGTTCTGGTTCGCTTTGGTTAGCGATGTCGCTGTCGCCATCGCCGCTGCTGATCGCCGTGCTGACGTGGGGTATCTCCTCTGACCCCCTCGCCCCCCCCTGTTCGTTGGGTAACGAGAAGGTCCGGCCCAGTTTCCCTGGACCTGATGGCGCGCAGATATTATATTTTGGGCATTTGTATTCGATTTTACTGGTAGTGGCAAAGTCTTCTTTATCTGTAGTCCCTGTTTTTCGATGGTTTTAGACGCTTTTATTTTATCCGGTAAAGTGGTACCGAACAACGTGTCATCACGCTCGCTGTCCTGTATGACATTGAGGAAGGGCTTCGCTAGCCCGGGTGTAATCATTTTTATTCGAGCCTGGGTTTCGGGGTGATGTAAGTCACATAAAATGCGACAGCCATCACTAAGAGTTTTGATCGCTTCGATCTTGTTATCACTAGTTAGCAATGACGTCATCGCCTTGCTAATCGCGGTAATACCGGCACCCAAATGTTGTTGAGATGTCTCAACTTTTTTATCGCGTAACCTAACCATTTCTGGCACAGCGGCTGCGATCTCAATATTTAATTTTGGTGCTTGAAGTAGCATCCCCAAAGCTCGTTTATCAACTTGTTTTGTAGTTGAATCATTGATTGCATTGTTTCTTCAAACATGCTTTTTGATATGATGAAAATGTCCTTTTTGAAGTAGTCATGGTCTCTTTGGACAGTCTCATACTTCTTTAAGACATCGTGATTGGCTCGAAATTCATCCCATAAGGATTGTAAAGATTCGATGCGCTTTTTAAGGTATACTATGGTTTTTCTACTCACAGCATCCTTTTTGTAATTAGCTTGGAGAGTTTTTATATTCTCGTAGCTGTTTTGCTGCTTAGTTATAAGTTGAGCAAAATCGTTGTAGTCTTCTGTGGACATTGTTTATGCCTTATGGCTGCTAGTGGTTGGTCCGTGAGTAGTGTACACTCACAGGTTTCGAAGTAATCGTAGTGGACGTTATCCCCGTTGATTATTTCTTGTTTGTAGCAGTAGACGTAATCTCCGCTGAAGAAACCGCCGTGGACGTTATCCTCGCCGATCTTTGCTTGATATGTAGTTTTTAGCAGTAGACTTGATCTCCGCTGGTTCGTTAGTGGCAGACCCTTAGTGTAGCTCACCCTCCTTTACGTTATGTGCAACGTCTCAATGCCACTGGTGAGACCCGCTTGTGGGAGGCCAGCAGCACCGATTTGCTAACGTAACTGGGAAATACCACGCTAGGCACTCTGCTTGATGAGGAGTCACGATGATTCACACGATGTGGTTCCGTGGACCCGTGACATCCGGCTCGAAGGACCAAAAGATGTTGGGGTTTTCTCGTCGTTGCCGAGTAACCCGGTTGTTGTAGAAGTTAGTTTTAACACCAAACCACTGTTATGTTCCAAATATTTATTAAGGACACAGTTTTAGGTTGTTGCTAGTAACCTGAGCCGCACTTAATGTTGATTGACGTAAACACGCAAATTAGCGAGTGTCGGTGTTTTAGTTACGACTGATTTACTTAATATTGTGCAGTACTTTAATAGGCTTACTTTTGCTGTATGAGCATTATTGGCTCGTACATTTATCATTATCATTTATCAATATTGTGGACGCGGATATATCCCACCTCTGATTTTGGGAATCAGGAGCGAATTTTAAATAAAAAGACAACTTACAGACTAGCCTACCTTACATTTTATTTACAAACTCCCTAATTACAGAAATAATTACGCACTATTTTATTGGAAACAATCAACTACGAAAACACACAATAATCAAAATACATAAACCACATGAACCTAACAACTTAGCTGTGATCCGAGACGAAATCCAACGACCTAGCTGCGCGAGCGCTGATAGGTGAAAAAGGGCTGCGGACCGATTTACAACCACTTTTATAGGTGTTGGGTGAAACGTCAGGGATGACAGCTGTACAATCATTCGATATATCGATCATATCCTAATAATATTTATTTTTATTATGCGACTTTGACGTGTATCAAAAGGTCGTCGTCAATAACCATGCTATATTTTTTTAGACTATCAAAAGTAAAGTAAGTAATCAATTATTTCTACCACACTATAGTATTCTTATCTACCAGCAAGTAACACCTTCACTTAGACATAAAATGTATTGTTAATTAATTTAATGCATTTTACTATAATAACAAATACAAAAGTAATACACTTATGTACGATTTCCACCAACCTGGCGACGCAGGAGCGCAGTGCAGCGCGTCGTAGCGGATGCGCGAGCATGCGCCAGTAGCCGACCGCATCCACCCGACGGCTACAATCCGCTGGAACACGGGCACAAGCGCGCGCGTGCTCGCGCATCCGCTAGCATGCTCTCTGCTTTCGTGTCGAAGTCAGTTTTTTTTCAAATAAACAGGTAAGCTTTTCATCTGTATCCGTATTCTTTATGCACGAAAAACAATAAACAAATAAATAAATCACAACTTGAATGATTTAACTTGCCGGCCGGCGAAAACAGTCAACACAAGAGCGCGCGCGGCGGCGGCCGAGCGGACGCGACGATAGCCGAGCGCCGCCGTCCACTTAAAGTACTCGCCAAACTTCTTGGCCGCCCTGAAGTTGGTTTACCGGATGCGCGAGGCACGAAACGGTGCTGTTTTTGTATGAGATTTACTACTGCGCAGCCATTGTAGCCAACTTCAGAGCGGCCAAGAAGTTTGGCGAGAACTATACGCGAGGAGCCGACCGGCTGACGCGGCGTCCGAGCGCAGCCGACCGTATGACAAGGCATACGGTCGGCTGCAACAGAGAACAGAGTTCCAAGCAGTATAAATTCCATACAAACATGAAACTTAACTATTGTATAGAAGTCTGAATTTCCTTTAGCACAGTGTGGAATGCGCTGCGCTGCGTTCCGGCGCGGCCCGTTTGGTGGCAATCGTACTTTACTCTGCTTGTGCTTAAGTCTGCTTACTAAAGTCACTACTTGTCACTTGGGCTCACTTGGCCAAAGACCTTATACGTATCACTTGGCAGAAGAAGTAGGTAAAATGACAAGTTGACAACACTGACCAAAGACCTTATACTTCTTGTATTATAGTAAGAAATACGTATAAGGTCTTTGACACTGACCTAATGAAACAACGTTGGGCTGTTAGCGAAAAAATCAAGTAACTTTCGTTTAGAATGTTTTTTTCACAGACTACATTTTAATATACTGAAATATTTGTATCCGAGGTAAACCAGTTAATTAAAAGAAAAAACCGCCCAAGTGCAAGTCGGACTCGCTCACGAAGGGTTCCCTATCATTATCGCAAAAAAGCGCAATAAAAATCACTTTTGTTGTATGGGAGCCCCCCTTAAATATTAATTGACGTTCAAAAGTGCCGTTTAATGGCCTAATTGAATAAATATATTTGACTTTGAATTTTATTCTGTTTTTAGTATTTGTTGTTATAGCGGCAACACAAATACAACATCTGTGAAAATTTCAACTGTCTGGAGACGAGATGCAGCCTGGTGACAGACAGACAGACGGACCGCGGAGTCTTAGTAATAGGGTCCCGTTTTTACCCTTTGGGTACGGAACCCTAAAAATGAATACAGTTAATGGAATTTATGGAATTTCTTTCGAATGTAACTCACTTTCAGACGCCTAAATAATAATAACTAAGATATATCTAAGTAGAATATTAATAAAGTCAGATTTTTTTTTGCCATTGTTCTTGACTTTTATATTTGTTTACGTCATCTCGACTTCTGTCAAAATAGAGTAGTCTCAAACATAGACTATAAACTTATATACAGAGACTAGTCTCAAAGACGTTCAGTGCTGCCAACTTAGCGCTTTCAGCGCCAGATCTAGCGCTTTTTTTGTTCAATAGCGCGTTTTAGCGCCTAGCGCTAAATCTAGCGCGTTTTTTGATATCTGTACTTTCTTTAAAAAAAAGTAAACGCGCAAACTTATAACATCCCAACGAAAAGCCAAATCAGTCAAATTCATATAGACGGTAAAGATTGTACGGATGATCCGCAGACCATTGCGGATAGTTTTAATAATTTTTTTATAGACCAATTAAAAGGGAATACAAATTGTGCTAATAAAACTGGGACCTTACCTAATCACTCCAAAACATTATTTATGTATCCAACTACACCCGATGAAATACACACAATAATTTTAAACTTAAAAAATATTAATAGTACTGGATATGACAATATATCGACAAAAATTTTAAAACAAGCGCCAATTAAATTATCCTACACATTACGGTGGCGTGGCAGCCCGATACACGTGCTGTTCTGATTTCTGACTTCTGCCGTGGCTTGGATTGAAAATACCTCGAATTATTTAAGTAGGTATAAATAGATAAATTCTCAGGTTGCTGTATCAGAAAATGAGTATGGCATGAACCAATAAAACAATCTTTCTAATGTTGATAAGTCATATCATTAACCTGTCAATCCAAAATGGTCACTTTCCTGATAGACTTAAATTAACAATCATTAAACCACTTTTCAAGAAAGATGATACCTACAATATGAATTGTTATAGGCCCATAGCATTAGTACCGGTCCTTTCTAAGATCTATGAAAGAGTTATTTATGTCAGGATAAATGACTATTTTGAAAACTTTAATTTATTTGCTAAAGAGCAGATAGGTTTTAGGAAAAATAAAACCATTAATATGGCAGTCTTTGATTTTTTGAGCACAGTAACTGTGCTCAAAAAATCAAATAACTGTTATGAGTAGCTTAGACAATAAAATTCCGGCGTGTGCATTGTATATGGATCTAAGTAAAGCGTTTGATTATGTGGATCACAAAATTCTGTTAAATAAATTATATAGTTATGGTATTCGGGGTACTTCATTAGATCTGATAGCTTCTTATCTTACCAACAGAAAGCAGTCCACATTAGTTACTCGAGTATGCACAAAAACTAGAAAATAAATTAACTACACATCGGAATACAGAGAAATCAAACAAGGCGTCCCTCAAGGAAGTGTTTTGGGCCCTCTGCTGTTCATCATTTACATAAATGACCTTCCAAAAGTAACCAATCATCCCTCTATACTTTTTGCTGATGATAGTACTATCGTTTTTACAAGTAAGGATAAGGAATCTCTAGAAAAAGATTAAACAGCACTCTAAGTGATATTATAAAATGGCTGACTAATAACAATTTGAAAATGAACTTTGACAAAACTAAAATTATGATATTTCGCAATCGTAAAGCCCAATTTACTGACCTTAATATACAATATGCAGGTAACAAAATAAATGAGATAGCAACTACAAAATTCTTAGGCATGTCAATTGATTATAATTTGAATTGGAAGACACATGTTGATACCTTGAATCAGAAATTAAATAAGCAATCATACGCTCTACATATGCTGGCAAAAACGGTAAACACCTCTGCTGTACTTGCAGCATACCATGGCTACGTGGGATCCTTGATAAATTATGGTGTTATATTCTGGGGTCATTCCACCAATAAGGATATGGCATTCAAGGCGCAAAAGCGGTGCATTAGGGGTATGTTTAATATAAACCAGACTGATAGCTGCAAACCATATTTTATCAAGCATAATATATTAACATTGCCGTCAGTCTACATTTATGAGATTGCTAGGTTTGGAAGAACTAACAAACATCTTTTTGATAGGTACAGAAGTATGAGGCATAATGATAAAATTTGTTGCAAATCTTACAAGACAGCCTTATATTCCAAAAGCATTTTCAGTATGACGCCGCGTATATACAATCACTTGCCTAAGTCCATACTAGAAACTCAATCCATCGACGATTTCAAAAAGAAATTAAAAAGATTCTTGCTATGTAATTGCTATTATAGTATTCAGGATTACTTAAAAGAGGATGTAAGGACATATTGTTGATGTGACTAGTGCGCAAATTTAATTAATAATTTAATTATTACTTTGACATTTGCTTTGATTTTACTTTGACATTTACTTTAACATTTATTTACAAATTTATCTTGACATCCTCATTTAATCAATGACATTTTTAATTTAATTCATCTAGTGACATTATTGATAGCTTAAGATTTGTTATGTTTCATTGTCGCCACGCAGTGAAATTAACAAAACGAAATAAATTGAAATTGTGTTTAATTATAAAGTATTTTTTGCAAGTAAATGTGTGAACTTGCTTGTGATTTGCATGCCTCAAGGTGTAATATGGTTGGACTGTGCTATATTTTTTTAACAACTTCATGTAATTACCCATATTAGCAAATGATTATGATTATAAGTGTTGAGAAAAATTTCATCCACAAATAAATATAAATTCAAGTCCAAAACTGATCATGACCAACCTTATTTCAGCCTTTGAAGCAATTGTAGTAGAATCAGATGATGATGAATTAATTTACAATTTGTAATCCCTTTATTATAAAAAATAATTTGTTAATGTAGTTATTTTATTTAAATTAGTCATTAACACGTTACTAATTTAATTTATTATTACTAAACAAGTACTATTTATAATGTATGTAACTCTTTTATATGACATATTTTGATTAAATAGTAAAATAAAAAATTGTATACATTTTTAGTCTCAAATTATTAAGCGTTTTGTTTGAATTTGACCGATTTTTGGAGCGTTATTTTGACAGCGACCATTTAGCGCGTTCTAGCGCTTTTTTGAAGAGCTACCAGCGCGTTTTTGCTTTAACGAGTTGGCAGCACTGAAGACGATTTATGACTAAACTTGTCCCTTCAATTGCCAGATCCAGATAAAACCTGCGGTTTTCAAACGAAAAATAATGTGAATAATGTCAGGTATCTAATCCTTCTCTCTTTTCCATTCCATGCGTAGATCATAGTTATTTCCTCAGTAAATTGATTTGGTGCCACAAATCCAGTGCTGCCAACTTAGCGCTTTCAGCGCCAGATCTAGCGCTTTTTTTGTTCAATAGCGCGTTCTAGCGCCTAGCGCTAAATCTAGCGCTTTTTGAAACTCTGTACTTTCTTTAAAAAAATAGTAACTGCGCAAACTATCAACTTCCCAACGACGTGTTGAGGAAAATATCATCCACAGATAAATATAAATTGAAGCCCAAAACTGATCAAGACCAACCTTATTTCGACGGCAGAAGCAATTGTAGTAGAATCAGACGATGATGAATTAATTTAATCCGTTTATTTTATAAAATAATTTTATTAACACGTTACTAATTTATTTTATTATTACTAAACAAGTACTTTATTGTATGTAACTTTTTAATTCAAATTCAAAATCATTTATTTCGGATAACTTGATCCATACAGTTAATATAGGACATATTTTGATTAAATAAAATAAATAAAACTGCGTTTATACATTTTTAGTCTCAAATTACTGGGCGTTTTGTTTGAATACGACGCCGAATTTGACCGATTTTTGGAGCTATTTTTCGACAGCGACCATTTAGCGCGTTCTAGCGCTTTTTTAAAGAGCTAACAGCGCGTTTTTGCTTAAACGAGTTGGCAGCACTCAGGTATGTATGTTCTGTGGCAGCACTGCACAAATCTAAAGTTTAATAGCCACCGACACGGCAATTGTTATTGTTTTGTATATTGTCATTCCATAAAATACAGTTAATGTGCGTCTGGACGGCTGATTGGATAAACACACAAAGCGACGCAGTACAACCGGTGAGATAAGAGACGCGGCGTGGCGCAGCAGCTCAGACTGCTCCGAGGGGCGACCAGCAACACACACATCAAACTCTGCGCCCAGGCACGGTCACGAGCTCGTTAGCAAGCAGACACCCAGCGGCAGAGCGCCCACCGTCATCGTCAGCTCGCGGGTCAACGAACACATTCCGATCTGTACTGTAAGTGCCTACTTTAATAACATGTTCTTATACTGCACGTATCGCCCTTTTAAGCATTTTAAATCACTTGTCCCTTTATTATTTCAAGTATAGAAATCCCAATATTGCAAAAACATTTAATTATATAGAGAATAAAATAGCATTAGGTACTTAGTTATAGGTAATATTAGCAATCCATTATATTGTTGTGATATTAGCAATGCATTATCAGTGTCTGTCACACACGGACTTGATTACTGGCTGGATGCATATGATGGAATAATAATCATACATTAGCTAACTAGCCGAGATGTGTGGTGGTTGTCACGCTGCACATTGCAGCTTGTGTGGGCTCACTCACATGGACTCAAGGACATGGAAACTAGATTGTTTAGGTATTGTATGTAACTGAGTGTTTGACGGATTCTTCCCCTGTAAGGCTGTATGTCAATTAGTTGGTGTGTCTGTAAATGATTAGTGACAGTATGGGCAACATTACCTACTACATTAAGTACTTGTATCACTTTGAATGACTAACAATATACAATTATTAAATGTGAACCTATCTTCCTACTATAGGTATGTATCCATACAAGTAATTTTTTTCACTATTCAATAATATCTATAATTAGTAAAGTTTTAACCAACTTCAAAAAGTATGAACTCCTCAATTTGTGTGAATGGTTTTGAATCATTAATTTGTACTTTACCTTATTACCTTACATTCTAATGTATTTCTAAAGCATTGACTATTTACAGAGTGTTATTTCTGCAATATTATTGTAATTTGTATTTTTGTAAGTATGCTGTGTCTGTTGCTTGTATATGTAGGCTAAAACAGTGTAACAATTGTAGATAGGACAATAAATAAGTTACAACGCTTTGATGTGAGAAATAGCTTTGTATTGTGTAATACTAATCAAGGGCTGTGGTACCTATAGTATTGCAGGATTGCAGTGATTATAATTATTCAAATTCCTTTTTTAAGTTGTGTTACTAGAGCTAGGTTGTACAGATACTGAGTGAGTGTGACCCTGAAATGTTTAATTATTTGATGATAACAATGATAGAGTTGATAATGTACTGAATGTGATGATTCATGCTGCCAACAGTCACGGTTTATTTTTATGAAAAATATTAATTATTAATAACTTAAAATATTAGCTTATCTCATGTATGGATCAGCTGTTGTCATTCTTTTCTACTGACTTAAAATAAATGGAGGGACTAGAGGTTATCAATTCCACCTATATGTAAAATGTTATTCTACGTGGGCTTCTCTAAACAGGTGTCCCAAATCACATAGTGTCTGTATGTTGACATATTTTTCAGTTCAGTAGTTTTGTAGTTCAAGGTTGATTATGGTATACCTACTGTGCAGATAGTAAGTTGTGAATGTAGTGGTTCATGCCTAACATGACCATTTTTTTTTACTCAAAACGGGACAGTGGCCACAATTTGGTGGTTTTTTAGTAACAGAGGACATTTTTCAATACTCAAATAGTATATTATGCAACTAGTGAATAAAAGACGGATTTAAAGCGAGGGCCATAGATGAATCACGAGCAAGTGAAGGATTCTAACGACTGAATCACGACCGTAGGGAGTGAATTATGATGATTGAATCACGAGCATAGCGAGTGATTCAAGTGTTAGAATCATGAGCGACGCGAGTGATTCATGGCCCTCGATATAAATCCGTTTTATTCAAGAGTTGCATACTATATTTTATACCATGACTTCGAGAAAAAGAAAGATTTAAGCACAAGGAATATTACGAGTAATAAATAAATAAATGGTTTTATTACCATAAAACTTTACATCAAATGTGAAACCCTGACCTCTGAGCTAGGTAACAGCACCTGTGTTTCAGGGGCCAGTGACCACCTCCATTACGTTACATAATTATAATTAATTAAATACCATTGCAATTAATATTAGAATTACAATCCAAACAAGTATTCAATACATATCTTAGACTAAAATCAAAATCATTATTAAAATTCTAAATAACAAACGCAAAATTAAAATCGAAGAAGGAGTTTGTGTATCGAGTATTTTTTGCGCAAGGAGGCGCAAGGAGGTTACATAGCATTGAGATGGACGTCTAATACATTGGTGTGTTCCAAATTCAAACACCAAAACAGTGATTAAAAGTGCTTTTTATTCACTGTTTTCAGATAAGATAAGATAAGTCTTTATTTGCCTTAAACATGGTATAAAGTTGTTACAGTCGGGTTTTGATATAATGTCCACATGTTTAGCTATACAGAATATGTATCAATTGCATGCAAAATAATTAATACACAAGTTAAAGGTGAACTACACAATGTCACAGATTACTAATTGGTAATACAATAATAGTCATTCAGATCATACATCACTAATACATTTTCATTAATTCCTGTAGATACATATTTTATATTTTCAAGTTAAAGAAATCTTTAATGTCATAAAAATTATGTCCATTCAGCCACTTATATAGTTTGTTTTTAAATGAGTTAGTATTATTTAATAATTTTAGTTCTTTTGGTATTTTGTTGTATATACGTACACACATCACAAGGCAGCTTTTAGCATACTTGGCTGACTTAGGAGTTTCCTTCAAAATAAGTCTGTGGGGATCCCTTGATGGTCGAGAGATTACTTCATACGCACTGTTGAACAATCCCTTATTACTGTACACAAATTTACAGATTTCGTATATGTATATTGAGGGAAGTGGTAATAAACCTAGCTTTTTAAAAAACGGTTCGCAGGATTCATCAGGATTGAGTCCACAAATGGCTCTGACGCATTTTTTTTGTGCAATAAATGCTCTGTCCTTATCCGTACTGTTTCCCCATAAAATAAGCCCGTAACGTAAAATAGATTCTATATATGCGTGATATGTAGTTATTGCCGTTTTCCTATTGGTCACGTTCTTAACTTGCCTGAGAGCATAAGCAAATTTGTTAATCCTATTGCACAAATTATCTACATGTAATTTCCAATTTAAGTCTTGGTCTATGAGTACACCCAAGAATTTGGTTTGTGTAACTTCTTTCAGTCTATCAATATTAAGTTTAAAATTGTATTTAGCATGTTTAGATTTATTAAATTGTATAAATTTGGATTTGTCTAAGTTGATTCTTAATTTATTTATTTGTAACCATTCTAAAATATTGTCAATAGTATTATTAATGTCCATTTCATGGTCAGATATTGATTTATTTTTCTTATCAGACGTCACGATAATTGAAATGTCATCTGCAAATAATATACATTTATAATTAGTCACTAGTAGTATGTCATTTATATATAATATAAATAAAATGGGTCCTAAGACACTCCCTTGAGGTACGCCGCATTTATTTTCCCTGGAGTCAGAAGAATAAGAAGAAAGTAAGTTATCGTGTACTTTATCTATGACAACGTATTGTTTCCTAACACTTAAATAAGACGCAATCCACTGCAGTGCTAGTCCTCTTATTCCAATGGTTTCTAGCTTTTTTAATAAAACGTCATGTGCTACAAAGTCGAAAGCTTGCGACAGGTCGAAAAACAGTCCTGTTGTAATGTGATTATTATTTAGATTACTTAGGATATTGCTCAAAAGGGAATATATTGCCTGTGTTGTCGACTTGTGCTTTTGAAATCCAAACTGTTCATTAGCTATAATGTTATATTTGCTACAAAAATCGACAAGTCTATTGAGCATACATTTTTCGAATACTTTTGACAAAATAGGAATAAGAGTAATCGGACGATAGTTTCTCACGTCATTTTTATTGTTTTTTTTGTAAAGTGGTTTCACGACTGATAATTTTAAGGCATCAGGAAAAGTACCTGATGAAAATGAAAGATTAATTAAATATGTCAAAATAGAAATTAATTCAGTATTGCACGCTTTAATTATTTTTGTGCTAATTCCATCATATCCTTCGGAGTTTGTATTATTTAAAGCCATTATCTCCTTTTTAACTTCATTTTCTGTCATAGGACTAAGAAACATAGAATTAGGAATTGACACCTTATTAGAGTTATGATGTAAATTATTAGATGTGGTGTTTGTCGAGTCAATAAAATAATTATTAAAAGCGTTCGCTATGTCAGTCGGATTCGTCAGTATTTTCTTATCTAATTGTAATTCAGAAATATTATTGTCATGTTTTGTATTCCCAATTTCGTGATTAATGACTGACCACGTTGCTCTACATTTGTTTTGACTTTTTTTAATGAAGTTAATATTAGAATTCATTTTTGATTTAATAATGCACTTGTCCAGTATATTTGAATACTTTTTATATTTTGTTTTGTACAATAAAGTTTTATTTTTGTAGTAAAGATATCGTAAAGATCGTTTAGTTTTGCAGCTATTTCTTAGACCCTTACTTATCCATTTTTGTTTGTATATGTTAGAGTTATTAATCTTAATTTTTATTACTGGGAAGCATAGGTTGTATAACAGAGATAGTAAGTCATGAAATTTATTAAAAGCCTTATTTGGGTCAGTTTCTAGGTGTACTTCTGACCACGATAAACTTGTGAGACATTCTTTGAATTTTTTAATATTTTCGTTACAGTAGTCTTTCTTATAAATGTAGTATGATTTGGACTTCGAGTTACGCTCTTTTACTGGAAACTCTAATAATTGGGCAGTGTCGTGGTCAGATAAATAAAGAGGCAAAACATCTGTTGATGTTGTCTTTATGTTACTTACTATGTGGTCTATACAAGCGTCTTTACGAGTGGGAATATTAATGTGCATTTGCAGATTGTAGGTATTACATAAATCTTTTAAATAGGTGGCCACTTTTCCTGGTTTTAGGGTATTTATATTAAAATCACCAGCAATAACAATTTTTGTTCTTGGCCCATATTTTTTGTGTGTTTCACACATAAGTCGGTCGAGCTTATTCAAAAATACATTAGGGTCAGAGTTTGGCGTTCTGTAAAGACACACTATTAATAAATTGTGCAATGGGATTTCAACGCCACAGGCTTCAAATGATTTTTGAGTTGAATATTTTTTTATGTAAGTAAGCTCATTGTATATAATACCCTGTTTTGCGAGAATACAGGTTCCCCCTCTCTGTTTGTCTCTACTAAACGCAGTTGCTAAAATATAGTTATGTAATTTTAAATATTTTTCATTACCGGCACGCATAAAGGTTTCAGAAAAACATAAAATGTCAGGTTCTTTATTTACGTCTCGTAATTCTAATATTGTTAGTTCTAGTATTTCTTGTTTTGATAAAATACTAGCGATATTTTGGTGTAATATTTTAAAAGTCTTGGATTTACTAACAGTTCTCACGAAAAAGCTGTTTCTTGTCTACAACCTTAAAATAGTGTGGTATAGTACCTATTTGTGTAGAAGTTGTTTTTTTTATATCGGGTTTATTTATAGCATCGCATTCTGGCTGTTTACGTCCAAAGTAATATGGGATTGTTCCCTTAGGATCATTTTTATATTTGATAACAGTCTTCGTAGCATTTGGTTGACTACGCAGTATTAATTTCTTTAGTTCTTTGATATTCAAGTATTTTTTTTCATAATCATTATAGTCAATAATATAATTAATTAATTTACATGTATAATAATTTAATTTATGATTAGAGTCAATAAAGTTAGAATTTTTGTGTTCATTGCAAATATTACGTATAGTTTCATTCAAGTCACTTACATTTAAATACATATTCTTTAGTACACTCAGAACAATGACATTATTATTGCCGAATACATCGAGAAGTTGACGAAGCTGTGAAGATAAAATCTTGATGTCATAGTCATTTTCACCCACACAAATAATGAGTTTGTCACTTGGCGATGGCTGAATATTATGGCAGTTCTTAATGACGTCACTAGTTAGTGCGTATGGCTTCGTTATAGACGTGACGGCATTTCAGTGAATAAAATAAGCTTTTTAGAGGGGGAATGGTATAAAAGTAGTTTTTTAATGGCTGATTCATTTTTAAAACCCTTTCCAAGGCAGGCATAAGAGCATGAGCAAGCCATCTGGTTTTGCTATAGCCATGCATTTATGTTGATATTCCGTTTCAGTTTCGGCACAAAAACTCCTTCAGAGCTTCAACTCAAATCGTTTAAATATAAGAAAAACAGGTCAAGTGCGATTCGAATTCGAGCGCCGACGTTTCCGTACCTACCCATTATACCACCATAAAAAAAAAACTTTTGTTTTATTATTCAATTTTTTTTATTTTTTCGAATTTATCCTTTTTTTATGCTGTTAGTCCATACTTTTGCCAAATTTCGTGATTATAGGTCAACGGGAATTGCCTTATAGGTTTTCGACCCAAAACCCATAGGGTACTTCCGGTTGACCTAGAATTGTCAATTTTGGTTTAAAGCAAGGTCTTACAGCACAAGCGAAAATTACGAAAAAATTGAAAATTAAGGTAAATTTTGGTACTTACAAGTTTTCGCGAAAATCTAAACTTGCTTATATCTTTATATTGTGTTGACTCAGGACCTTGATTTTTATACACCTAATAGGGACTGTAGACCTCAGTATAAATTTCAACTTGCTACGTCCACCCGTTCCTGAGAAAATCGGTGGTGACACACGGACAGACAGACAGACAAGAAAGTGATCTTATGAGGGTTCCTTTTTTACAGCAAAAAAAATTGGACCGTACCTACATAGGTAGAGTAGGGTAGGTAAGGTAGGGTAGGTAAGGTAGGGTAGGTAAGGTAGGGTAGGTAAGGTAGGGTAGGTAAGGTAGGGTAGGTAAGGTAGGGTAGGTAAGGTAGGGTAGGTAAGGTAGGGTAGGTAAGGTAGGGTAGGTAAGGTAGGGTAGGTAAGGTAGGGTAGGTAAGGTAGGGTAGGTAAGGTAGGGTAGGTAAGGTAGGGTAGGTAAGGTAGGGTAGGTAAGGTAGGGTAGGTAAGGTAGGGTAGGTAAGGTAGGGTAGGTAAGGTAGGGTAGGTAAGGTAGGGTAGGTAAGGTAGGGTAGGTAAGGTAGGGTAGGTAAGGTAGGGTAGGTAAGGTAGGGTAGGTAAGGTAGGGTAGGTAAGGTAGGGTAGGTAAGGTAGGGTAGGTAAGGTAGGGTAGGTAAGGTAGGGTAGGTAAGGTAGGGTAGGTAAGGTAGGGTAGGTAAGGTAGGGTAGGTAAGGTAGGGTAGGTAAGGTAGGGTAGGTAAGGTAGGGTAGGTAAGGTAGGGTAGGTAAGGTAGGGTAGGTAAGGTAGGGTAGGTAAGGTAGGGTAGGTAAGGTAGGGTAGGTAAGGTAGGGTAGGTAAGGTAGGGTAGGTAAGGTAGGGTAGGTAAGGTAGGTAAGGTAGGGTAGGTAAGGTAGGGTAGGTAAGGTAGGGTAGGTAAGGTAGGGTAGGTAAGGTAGGGTAGGTAAGGTAGGGTAGGTAAGGTAGGGTAGGTAAGGTAGGGTAGGTAAGGTAGGGTAGGTAAGGTAGGGTAGGTAAGGTAGGGTAAGTAAGGTAGGGTAGGTAAGGTAGGGTAGGTAAGGTAGGGTATTTAAAGTAGGGTAGGTAAGGTAGGGTAGGTAAGGTAGGGTAGGTAGGGTAGGTAAGGTAGGGTAGGTAAGTTAGGGCAGGTAAGGTAGGGCAGGTAAGGTAGGGTAGGTAAGGTAGGGTAGGTAAGGCAGGGTAGGTAATGTAGGGTAGGTAAGGTAGGGTAGGTAAGGTAGGGTAGGTAAGGTAGGGTAGATAAGGTAGGGTAGGTGAGGTAGGGTAGGTAAGGTAGGGTAGGTAAGGTAGGGTAGGTAAGGTAGGGTAGGTAAGGTAGGGTAGGTAAGGTAGGGTAGGTAAGGTAGGGTAGGTAAGGTATGGTAGGGCAGGTAAGGTAGGGTATCTTATCTTATGGTAGAATCAATTTTTATTAAATGTAAATTTTAACGTTCAAAAGTGCCACATAATGGCCTACTTGAAATAAACACATTTGACTTTGACTTATCTTGTGGAGGGGCCGAGAAATAACTCGGACACTTCGACCCATGGGATCTATTGTGTTCCCCTAGATAACTTACTCCTCACCGATCTCGTTGAAAACACTTTTCATGAGTTTTACAACGAGACTAGGAGATATGAGCCTATAGTCTTCTGGTTTTGGATATCCAACCCCTAGGAGACTCATTCGCTTACCAGCCAGTGCATCGCATGTGCACAGAAGGTGCTCCATGCGTTCCGTATGTTCCCCACACAACCTGCACATGGGTGTCGCGGTTAGACCCATCTTCATGAGCATGTCGTTGGTTCCAAAGTGCCCAGTAAAGGCTCCAAGCAGGTAACGGATTTGCCCCCTGCTCATATTCCAAATGCATTCCCGGGCTTTGAACGTAGAGCCTAGGAATTTCTTGGAGTGTTGTAGACCGGTATAAGACAGCCAATGTTTTCGTTGTTTTTGATCTGCAAACTCCCTAAATGTGGCTTTGACGAGACACGTCGAAATGCCTACACATGGTTCTGGACCCACAAAATCATTTGCTGAGCCCTCTCTTGCCAGTTCATCTGCCACTTCGTTACCATGGATTCCTTTATGCCCAGGGACCCACATCAGTCTTACCCTGTTATGCTTCCCAAGCCTGTTTAGGGCCTGGATAGCATCCAGAATAAGTCTGGAGTCCACTTTGTAGGATGCCATGGCTTTGATTGCAGCCTGACTGTCACTAAGAATATATATGGATTTGTCTCTGGTTCCTCTATCTATATTCTCTTGAGCACAGGTTATTATGACATATGTTTCTGCTTGGAATACAGTTGCCATCTTCCCTAAGCTTCTGCTACATTTGTAACCTTTTGCGTATATTCCCGCTCCTGTACCTGATTCCATTTTGGATCCATCAGTGTACCATACCAGACTATCTTGTTCTGGTGGATCGATTCCCTTCGTCCAGTCCTCTATTGTAGGGATTTGGACCTTGAAAGACCTTTCAAACACAAACATAGTTTGCATTTTATCGGATAACATGCTTGTTACCCGATCCAGGTCTTCATTCCCATCGAACTTTGTATGGTTAGTCTTTGGCTTAGAGGCATCCCATAGTCCAGCAACAGCAAGACGATGTAATGTCTTCCTTGCCTCGAATTCAACCATCATATGCAGAGGAGGGATATTAAGGTATCTCTCAATCGCTGCCGTAGGTGTTGTCCTGAAAGAACCCGTGATGCCGAGACACACTGTTCTTTGTAACCTGGTGAGTGGCGCTTTGCACGAGGCATGCTTTGTTCTTGGCCACCACACTATGCTGCCGTATGTGATAATAGGTATTATCATTGTCCGGTACAGCCATCGTATCACTTTGGGCTTTAGCCCCCAAGTTTTACCGTAGGTGGAACGACACATGCCGAACACTCGTAGGGCCTTTGTCGTAATATTTTCCACATGAGTTTTCCACCTGAGTTCTTTATCAAGCGTTACACCCAGATATTTAACTTCGGTGGACCAGGGCAGCTTTATTCCATTGAGGGAGGGCTCTCCTAGGTTTCCTAGTTGTCTTTTCCTCGTGAATGGAATAATGACTGCTTTGCCTGGGTTGATAGAGAGGTGGTTCTTTGTACACCATTCTTCTGTCATCCTCAATGCCTGTTGTAATAATCCAGAGACTATGTTCGGGAATTTACCATTAATCTACTACCAAGCACCACAGTAACGGTGACAGCACTCCGCCTTGCGGACAACCTCTTGTTGTTTTTGCACTAAGTCTGTCTCCCATCAGTTCCGATCTGACTATCCTGCTTCTCAGCATATTGTCAATCCAGTTGCACGTGGTATCATTGATGCCATGTTCCTTTGCAGCTATGCCTATGGACTCAAAAGTTGTCTTGTCGAAGGCTCCCTCTATGTCGAGGAAAGCCCCGACACATATCTCCTGTCCCTCAAGCGCAGCCTCGGCTCGACTCGCAACATAGTGCAATGCCGTTTCCGTAGATTTGCCAGGGCTGTAGGCGCACTGTAGTTGATGTAGAGGGAATACTTTAAGTGGTCCCTCTCTTAGGTACCTGTCTACCAGTTTCTCCAGAGCTTTTAGGAGAAAGGATGATAGACTGATGGACCTGTAAGCTTTAGCTTCCTCATAAGTCGGTCTACCCACCTTCGGTATAAAGGTGACTTTGACCCCCTCCATGCTTTGGGTACGTACCCAAAGGCTATGCAGGCTCTGTAGAGCTTGCTCAAATGGGGTATCAAAACAGATGCCCCTTCTTGCAATAGTATTGGGTAGATGCCATCCGGACCAGGTGATTTGAGAGGCTGGAAGCCCGCTATGGCAAGCTTTAGTTTATTTTCATCTACCACTTTCTTTGCCGTGAGCCAGTTATTTTTGGACGTGTGCCTTGTGAGCTCGTCCCTTGTGACTGGTTCCTCTTCATCGCTGTCGCGCAGTATACATTCCGGGAAGTGAGTCCTAAACATCACGCCCAGAGTGTCCTGTCCAGTTTCCGTGAGATGCCCATTCTCATCCTTTATAGATGATAGTGAGTTTGTCTTAGTCATGGACATTGCTTTGCACACCCTCATTCCATTTGGCAGAGTTTCAATGGAGGTGCAATGCTGCCGCCAATTAGTTCTTTTGGCCTTGCGTACCGCCGTGTTATACCTTGTCAGCATGCTATGATAGCCTGAGAAATCCTTCTTGGCTTTTGCATCATTAAAGGCCTGTCGTGTTTCCTGACGTATTTTAACTAGTTCAGGAGTCCACCATGGTACCTTTTTACAAAAGGCCTTTTTCTCTGGGCAATTATCTTCCCATGCACCGATGGTGCCCATCTTGATTCTGTCCGCTTCAAATTCTATATCTAGTATGGAATTAAGCTTACCTTTAGGGCTCCCTAGATTTATTTTTAGGTCCCTCCTGTACGAGTCCCAATTTGTATGCCTTGGGTTTCTCCTTCGTCTAGTTTCGGCTACTCCCGCCGTCCTAAACCTAAAGAATATATAATTATGGTCAGACAGAGAGATTTCGTCCGATACATGCCAGTTTTCAATATGACCGCTGGCCCTGTTTGAAGCCAGTGTCAGGTCAATAACTTCAGTTCTCGCCGAGGTCCTGAAAGTAGGTTTATTGCCTGCGTTAAGGATTTGTAAAAAAGAGCTTACCACAAAGTCCAACAAATCCTCCCCTCGTTTGTTGACATCTGAACTGCCCCAAACGACGTGGTGTGCATTCGCATCGCAGCCAAGTATCAGGTCGAGGTTTTCTTGGTTGCCGTATTCAACCAGTCTTCTGATTAGTGGTGTTACTGGTTCCTTTTGTTCATATGGGAGATAGGCAGAGGCAAGGATAATTCTCCTTTTCTCTGTTCCCGTCCCCACTTGGATCAAAGCTGTTGTGAGATCCCTGTAACAGAAAGTACGTAAGGGCATTGCCTCTATACCGCCCCTGATATAGATGCAAGTCCTCGCGTCATTAGTTGGACAGTCATAGAATACCATACCTCCTGTCCCACCTAAGCCTTTTATAGTCCCCTTATACAGATAAGGTTCCTGTATCAAGGCAACGTCATATGTGTTAAGCTTCAGTTGCCGAGCCAGAAGGGCAGTAGCGGCTCTGCAATGATGCAAATTTATTTGTACACACCTTAGTCCCTCCATCTTGGATGATTTTGATGGGCCTGTGTTGATATGGGAGGGCCTTAGTTTTGAGGCCCCTCCTCCATCGCCTGGCTCTCCTCGAGAGCAGTCGGCGACTCAATCCCCAGGGTGTCGAATTCCCCGAGGATGTCATCCTCGTGGTCTGCCTCCGACGCCCCGGTCTGAACCTCTGTCTCCTGCGCTGCGTCGTGAGCAGAGATTTCGTCGATGGCCCCATCGCGTTGCGGTGGTCCATCCTCGGAGGGCTCCGCTTCTGCTTCCATAGTGGGCGCCTCTCCCTTGTCTTCTTCCAGGAGCTTGAACGAGTATCGTTCAATACCTCCTGGAAGAGAGTAGCCCGCGGCCTTGATGACCCCAGCGGACACCCCGTCCATGAGGACGATACGACGGATGCCGGTCTGCTCAGTGAGAGTATTCACGACCTTCCAGTCGTCCGTCCTCAAGGCAGGGTTAAGTCGCTGGAGCAGTCGAATGGCCCGGGCAGAGTCTTGCAACGCCAAGTTGCGACTCTTCCATGCCATTTTGACTGGCTTTGGAAGGTCCTTGGCGTCGACGACCTTGAGTTTCAGGGAGCCAAGTTCCACATTGTGGATGGCACCCCGAAACCAGCAAGCTGCATCAGAGTCGTCGCAGGATACATGTACTGCACCTGCAACGACTCCAGGAGCAACCGTGAGAACAGGCAGAGGATCCGGCGCATCTTCCAGTTTCCCAATTATGAGCTCCTGGATTGGCGCCAAGTCCTCCGCCTTCAAGTACTCCTCTGGGTACTTGACTGTGACGACAGCGAGTTTCACAGCCGCCACCGCATCCCTAAAGGATCCGGTTGAGGATGAATGCCCTTGGGTCTTCATCCTCTTGGCCACCGTGTCCCCGCTGTCCCCGCTGAGAACAGCACGCGGTCTCTTTGATGGGCCCTCCGTAGGAGTCCCCTCAAGAGCCGCCTGCTGTCTCAGCTTTTGACGCTTTTTCCGCTGCGCCCCAGATCGTCCAACCGGAAGCCAGCCTGAATCATGCCGGCCCCCGGGAGACGACGAGGTGCTGCCTTTGCCGGTCGCGTCCGGGGCTGCAAGGTCCGAGATCATTTGACCTCTAACGCAAGGCTCCCGTGTCGCGCCAGCTTTGGCAGTACCCTTATGCCCAGTGGGCTGGTTTGCAGTTCCGCCCTTCGGTGGTCCCACAGCAGTGCCGACCCTCGACAGTGCCGCAGCAGTACCGTCAAGTGACAGTCCCACCACAGCCCCATATCGAGACGATCCCACTGCAGTCTCGCCTCTGGACGTTCCTGCTATGGAAGATGCAGTCCCGGCTTGCGCCGGTCCCGCCGTCTGGTGTGCAGTCCCAGCTTTTGCCGGTCCCGCCTTTTGGAGCGCAGGCCCAGCTTTCGCCGGTCCTTTCGCCTTGTGGTTTTTTTTTTTCTTAAAATCCATTAAAAAATCCCGTTTATATTTTCGTCCCTCAACTATCCCCACCCGCCATGGAGTGCTCAAGTGGCGATGCTACGGTAGCACCAGGGTTTAGTCGAGGGATATAGCCCCCCCCCCCATTAGTTGCTCACGAGACTGCACAGCACCAACCCACACCGCTACCACTAGCGATGCGAGCGAGCACTGCCGCCTGCAAGCCCCCAATGGGAGTGAACTCGCCTGGGGGCCGTCTGACCGGACCCCGCAGCCGATTGACCGTAGCTAAGCTACGGCCTCTCGTGTGATGAGAAATCCGGGCCAAAGTGGAGTGTTGCCTCAGAGACGTTAAACCGCCTACGCTCGTCGGCTCAGCCACCAGGATCCCTTCATCCCCCCGTACGGGTCCCCGCGCACGGCACAAACACGCGGGAGGTCATTGCTATCCATCATTGTTCTCGTTCAATGGTGGACACCCAGGGGCATGACCTCGCCACCCCTGTGTTACGTCGCCCGGTGATTTCTGTTACGTCTATTTCATAGGGAATTAGACCAAAAACAGGGCGGCAACCACGAGAAGGAAAATCACCGCACTTGCCTTGAGGATCTACACGACCGTAGCGCTCTCCCTCAAGACCACGCCACCTTGCCGTCTCTGAAGGAGACGGACAAGGTAGGATTGCATCGACAAAGCCAAGCCCTACGAGGCTTGTCGCTGAAAGCTCAAAGCGTAAGTTTGTTAACACAGGCCAGCCCCAAAAGGTAGGGTAGGTAAGGTAACATGCATAACTTTGTTATTGGTACCTACCTTTCTATAAAACTTGCTAATTATGTACCACATCTAAAAAGTAAAAAATATATAAACGTCAAAAAACGGAGAAACGAAACCAGCAACACCAACTATCAAAATTGAAGTGATTTTTCACTCATTTTTTAGGGTTCCGTAGCCAAATGGCAAAAAACGGAACCCTTATAGATTCGTCATGTCTGTCTGTCTGTCTGTCTGTCCGTCCGTCCGTATGTCACAGCCATTTTTTCACAAACTATAAAAACTATGCTGTTGAAACTTGGTAATTAGATGTATTCTGTGAACCGCATTAAGATTTTTACTCAAAAATAGAAAAAAAACAACACATTTTGACACACAAATATATGATGTACATTACCATGTAAACTACCACCGAAAATTGGTTTGAACGAGATCTAGTAAGTAGTTTTTTTTTAATACGTCATAAATCATAAACCGCAATTTACCAAGTACGGAACCCTTCGTGCGCGAGTCCGACTCGCACTTGGCCGGTTTTTTTTTTGGCAGTCAGTTGTATTTTTTGTATTAAGTATTTTTGGAAGTCGGTTGTATTTTTAAGTTTACAAACGCACATATTCGAAAATGAGATCCATAAAAGTAACTAAGGAAATGAAATGGAATAGGAACTTCTTTATAGGTAGGTACCTCCTTTTTTTTCAATTCCTTATTCTTGTTTTTTCCATTAAAGCTTATAGACCGATAGCGCTAGGCTATTTTGATGTCATAAGTTTAAAAAAAATCTAAAGTTGCTTATTTCTTGCTTGTGGATAAAGTCGTACCTATGTAGCTTATTATTGCGTTTTGTGTCACATCTGTTACTTGCATTTTCAGTTATTCGATGATTTGTGGTTGATTTTATTTATTCAAATCAAAACTGGCAAAATTAAATTAAAGTTTAAAATAATTAAGCTATCATATCTAGGATAGTCTATCATAGCGGAGTGTGTAAACCCAATTTGTGTCATATTCGTCCAGTGCAAACTGACGTAGGGGTCAGTATGCAAAAATAGTCCAAAAAAACAATTACAATTTTTGAAATTACTATTTCCTTTCTCAGATCACTTACATATCCCTATTAAATAAATTTGTGCCAAATTAGGGCACGCAATTTTAAGATTTTTAATTATTTTGTTTTTCCAAGCTACAAACGCTTCAAAAAAATATTACAATCATTAGAGTTCACATAATCAATATCATAAATGCATGATAAATCGACATTGTAAATTTGTGTCATTTTCATGCACGATATGTATTTATATGAATAAAACACAAAAACAATGGATGCGGTCGAAGCGAGCGGAGGAGGCCAGGCGTCGTCGTACCGAACGAACGTGTGTGCGTGCGCATACGCGTCGCTTCTTTCGGTACGATTTCTTCTTAGATGCGAAGCGTTCATAATATAAATAAATAACATATCCATTATATTGAGTATTGATTGACTATCTCCGCTACGTAATGAACAAATTTGTAACCTATAGAGATAAAAATAATGACGTGGGAATTTTGTACAAATCATGCGTCTGCAATCTGTCTTACCTACGAATGTCAATGGTCCATGCTTAGAAGACCGTCAATGTGGTCAATTATTTTTTTGGATTTTCGCTTCGATTCGCTTCGAATTTGAACCTGAAAGCGGTAGGTAGGTAGATATGCCGATACCTACCTATCTACCGCTTTTTCGTTATACTGCTTCTCAATATCCCGCCCCACGCTTCGAATAGGTAGTGTACAGTTAGCAAAACAAATAATACACGAAGTGAAAAAAAAATACTAGATATGTTTGCTGTCTGGTGATAGTGATTATGTGTAGTTTTATTTCATCACGGTCCTTAAAACAGTCTGCTTTTCCGTCATCCCTTACAATGCTTGATATATGAACTTTAATAAGCCCCTTTTTTAACAATCACTGTATTAACGTCCAGTATGAGACCACATATCGACACCCAATATGATTAACATTGTAACTTTAGTTACACATTGGTATAACTTTATGTCATATGAAATCAGCAAGAATAGACCTTTTATTTCTGCCTCTAAAACGTATTTCTATAATTTCATTGCAATTAAAAATGAACAATGTTATTTTTTTTTATTATAGATAGGCTCGCGTTTGACCACTACCTCGCCTGATGGTAAGCGATGATATGGTCGACGGTGAAGCACGCTTGCTTAGAAAAACATATTCACTGTATATATATATAGACTTAAAGACCCCAAGATTGTAGCTATCGGGCAACACAGACTCCGGCAGGGAATTGCACTCCTTAGCTGTACGCATAATGAAAGTGTCCCCAAAACGTTTTGTACACATAAAGTAAAGTTACATCTGTTATCACTGGGCCATCACTGCTCTATGTTCAAGGAACGGGAATGGAACGAAACGGGCTAGGTGGAATGAGATCATGTAATTTCATTGCACACTCCCCGAAATGCAACTGATATAAAACCGATAAGCTGGCAATTGGGCGCACGGTTGGCGCAGTGGTTGAGCGATTGACTGCTGCGTTGCGTGTCGCGGGTTCGATTCCCGCACGAAACAAATATTTGTATGATTTACAGATAGTTGTGCCGGCTCTGGGTGTTGTGTATGTGAGTTTCTATGTTTGTAAACGCATCCACGATACAGGAAGAAATTCCTAGTGTGGGGCAAGGTATAAAAAAAATGTTCAAGGCTCTAGAGCTTTGACACTACCAGTGCCTCATTGCTGATGAGCTTCTTGGCCCGATTTTTTTATCAACTTAAGTGCATCAAGCTGGTATTTGGCAGTTCCGTCCCAGAAATGAGATAAGTACTCCATACATCATCGAACTTGCGCTTGATACAACTTGAGCAACTGTTCTGGCGTGAAGAACCGTCTCACCTTTGCGAGGATACCCAACTTTATAGCAGTCAGCTGAGCCTTTGCCTCAATGTATGGCCCAAAATTGAGGATCGTGTTAAAAGTTATGACTAGCTCAAGATGGTCCATTATCGGCACGTTTACACCTCGGAAGGAAGGAGCTGAGTGGAATTGGCTCATTTTAACAGAGAAAATACACGGCTGGGTTTTAGCAGCATAGAACCTGGCCAAATTGGCATCACCACATTTGGATACTGGCTTCAAGGACAAGCTCAAATGCTCCACCACAGCCTCACAAAGGACAAGGATGGACAAGTACCTCTCAGCAACAGTGCTGTCATCTGCATACCCAAATTTTTAGCAGATCATTTATATGCAGCAAAAATAACGTTGCTGAGAGTACCAACCCTTGAGGAACCCCAGCATTAATATCCAATTGGTCCAACGAGCACCCATCTATAACCACTTGAACTCTGCAATCCAATCACACATGCCATCACCAGGCAGACCTAATGAAAGAAGCTCACTAGAGTCGGGCAAACGCAAGTAGAGACTGAAAAAGCGCGGCAAATTTAAAAAATCTCGGCATAGCAAAACTAGTATGAAATACTTGGAATAACCTAATTTGATACTTTAGAATAATTAATTTTACTTCGTCTGAATAAAAATACTATAGGTATAAAGTACCTATAGTATTTTTATTCAGACACCTAAAGGGCAGGCAATACTTTAAATATTATGTGGTATATGTGATATATCAATCCGAATAAACAAAACAACAGTATTCTATAATAATTTTGGTTTATTCACTTCCATTATCAAAATCGAAATCTAAGACTTCCATGTGCATGAATTCATTGGAGTCACTGGCATCACTGTTTCGTACATTAATCATGGAACTTTATAAATTATTTTCTGTAATTCTATACCTTTCATTATAATTATTTGCAACATTGTATGACATGATCAGTAATTTTCTTCCACTCCTCTGCTAGCTATTTCACCCAAGTACTGGTTCAGGGTTCGTATCCTATCTTTCTGCTCTAAATCCGTAAGTTTTTCAATAGTTTTCAGTATTCCATTAACCCCTAATTCCTCCAGATCTTCTGTGAAAGAAAAAAGGTTTTAAAATTACAATGCAACTTTTATTACGGGTATGATAAATAGCCATAATGCATTATTATGAAGGTGTTTAACTTATTATAAAATTAATGTGAATAATAATAGAGAAATAGTTTTTGCATCAATAGTAATTACGAATTAAAACAAAGTATCAAATTATTAGCGTCATACTAACTTATGAAATCTAACACCACACGCAAACAACCTTCATTTTGTTTGAATTCGGCGTCTTTCTCTTGTTGTTTTTCTTTAAATTCAGACATCATGCGAAACAACATCTCCCGTAATCCATTTTAATTGTTTCATTCATTTTTCACTGAATAAATGCTATTATCAAGACCAAAACAACAAGCCATCTTGTTTTGGAAAACTGAGGTTGACATTAGTATAGCATTGCCATATAAAAAGTTTGCAAATAATTCGAGTGTCTACTTTCGTTTGCCAGACTCTAATAATGCTTCCGTGCCAGACCCTATCGAAAGCTTTCGAGTTGTCGAGGGAGACGGCAAGCACCTCCCCGTGCCTTTCGTTTGCCTCACTCCAGATGTGAATGACATACGCTAGAAGATCCCCTGTACAACGAGTTCGGCGGCAAACGTATTGCCAATCACTTAGGATGTCATTAGCTTCTAGGTATGCCAGGAGCTTAATATTAAGCACACGTAGAGATAGGTCTGTAATTGGCCGGATCAGCTCAACTGTCCTTCTTGGACTTGTACGTTAGCTTACTTACAAGCATTCGTCACTTTGCCAGTTTCCTACGAAAGGCGAAATAGAAGTGTCAAGATTGTAGACAGTTCGGGCGCATACGTTTTAAGAACAAGTGCTAGTATACCGTCGGGGTCACTAGCTTTGTTCAAGTCGAGGTTGCCCAGCACTCCCAGCACTCTATGAACGTCATTTGATGCATGCGAATGTCCGACATATATGTCTCACACCCACCAGGAGAAATAAGGAGCCACGCATCACCAGAATGCAGACGCAAAGATTCCGCAAAAAAAGGCAAATAAGTTTGCCTTCTCAGCGAAGCGGGCCAGCGACCCGTCGGGTTTCAGCAGTGGTGGTAGTGAGGGATGGCAGAAGTTCGACTCAACCGACTGACCCAGGGACCGAAACTCTTTAAAACCTGCTGGGTAAGAAGCAAGTTATGTCCCTATTCGACTGTAGTTATGTGGCATGTTAATAATGTGGTCGGACCGAGGCTTTTCTATTTTATTTTATTTTATTTTGGCATCAATTTTATTTATTAGTCACAATCAACTCCCGAAAATTTATTTACTTGTAAAACCTAAGATTTACTTATTCCTATATGGGCTTTAGTAGGCAATATATTTTTTACCTACCAGCATCATCCAGTACTCCGGTAAGATTATACTTCCTTCCACCGAGTACGTTTGCTCTTGCGAATCTCCACTCAAGTCAATTAAGGCAAGTGAGAGGTGGGAGCTCTGTTACCGGCAGTGTTCACTCCGACCGGCCAATAAAGGCAAGCTAGAGATGAGGGACAAGACTTCTTATCTGCTAAACTATTGTGTCCGTACCTGTACGAAACTATTAAACACAATAACGATGTTATACTGGAAATTTTAGAACGTTAGCTCTATACCAGGCCCCTCAGAAAGTATTGCGAAAAAAAGTTTTTATATATGGGAGACTGGCCAGTTATAATGTTTTTCGAAAATATGATTATTTATAAGTAAAAATAAGTAAGTTCCAATTTCAAAATTTCCCTCCACATTTTTTGCGAGTTAATTCAAAGTATTGTGTCTCACTGAAATATGGATCTGCGCCGGGAATATTTTAGAGCTATGATTTTATACGATTTCAAGTGTCGCCTGAAACCGGATGAATCGTACGATAGACTTCAAATGGCATTCATGGATGAAGGCCCTTCCAAGGCAACCGTGTATCGTTGGTATAACGAATTCAAGCGCGGTCGACCAACTTTGGGGGATGACGAAAGAAGCGGTCGCCCTTTGACGGCTGTTACCGAAGAAAACGTGCTAGCAGTGAAAAATTTAATCCAAGACAATAGGCGAATTACATATCAGGAGATTCAACACATATTGAAGATTGGATCGGGAAGCGTTCACGAGATTCTACACAGCCATCTTCGCGTGAGGAGGATAGTATCACGCTGGGTGCCGCACAACCTCACCGATGCTCAGAAGCAGGCCCGGGTGGAATGGTGCCGTGATATGCTTAACAAATTTGAAGCAGGCTCGTCTCGGCGTGTTTACGACATCGTTACAGGATGAGTCCTGGATTTATCAATACGACCCAGAAACCAAGCGCCAGTCGACTGTTTGGGTGTTTCAAAATGAGCCAACGCCTACCAAAGTGAAGCGATCTAGAAGCGGGGGTAAGATTTTGATCGCTAGCTTTTTTAATTTGACTGGCCACTTGGTATCAATTCCCTTACGGGATCAAAGAAGCATTAATGCCGAATGGTATACTACCAAATGTTTGCCAGAAGTTTTCTCTGTTATAAGCAACAAGCGACCAAACACAGGGCTCCGCGGGCTACTGCTCCACCACGACAATGCACCTGCGCACACCGCACTCAAAACGAGGGACTTCCTGGACAGCACGCCAGTCAAACTCCTGGGTCACCCTCCTTACAGCCCTGATCTAGCACCGTGTGACTTCTTTTTATTCCCAAAAATAAAAAATCAGCTCAAAGGGATACAATTTTCGTCGCCGGAAGATGCGCTGGCTGCGTTCGAGCAGGCTGTAAACGAGGTGTCTGCGGCGGACTGGAAAAAGTGTTTTGAAAACTGGTTTAGGCGCATGAATCTTTGTATAGAGGCTGGTGGAAAGTACTTTGAAAAGATTTAATAAAAATATATGTACGTATAGAACAATTTTTTTTAGTTTCGCAAAACTTTCTGAGTGTCCCACGTATACTGCACGGCCACTTTTTTGTAGCCATTCAAACTTGGTCGGTTTATCCATGAATTGCGGTTGTTCTGGTATTTTTATTATATCTCTTTAATTATTTAGTGTAATTAGCTGAAATTTTGAATGTGATAATGAAAAGTCATGGTTATGGAAAGAGAAACAATAGAGGCAATAGGCTTATACAATTTGCACGTGAAAACAAGTTTTCTATTCTAAACACATTTTTTAAAAAGAATAACAGTAAAAGATGGACCTGGAAATCACCAGATGGCAATGTAAAAAATGAAGTGGATTACATACTCACAAATCTCCAAAAATATGCTCACAATATAGAAGTAATCAACGTACAATATCCCAGCGACCATAGACTAATAAGGGCGACTTTTAAGCTACAACATTTGAGGAAGAATAGAAAATCTTACGAAAACAACACAAAGAGTACCTTAAAAAACGAAGCAGAAATAAAAATATACATAAAATCAGTTCACAAAAATTTAGAAAACAGTACTACCTGGCAACAAAGTCACACAGCGCAAGAACTTCACGATAAAATCGTTGCTGCAATCGAAAATGGTCTCAAAAAGGCACATAACTCTTCAAAACACACAAACATGCCTACTGTTTTATCAGACAAAACAAAAAAAATAATATCAAGACGGCAACTTCTCCAAAAAACAAAACCAAAAACTAGAAGTATGAAAAACGAGCTTAAAGCTCTCTACAAACTGATTAGTAAATACATACGGCATGACTACAACATCCATCGTAAGACCATCGAAAAATATGTCCTACAATCTGGAATTTTAAAGAGAGCCAATAAAGAACTTAGATTTCATAAAACTTGGATAGAAGGACTTAAAGTTTCCAATAAAACTACATGTAATAGAAATGAAATACTCAAAGTTGCAACAAAATTCTATAAAACTCTGTACAGGCGTGAATATAGTGAAGAGCCAGCTACAGCTTCAACTCTGTCAAAAGATACATCATCTATATACATCATCATATCACATATTCCAGTCATAGAGGGGGCTGAAGTGTGGAAGGGAATAACTAAATTAAAATCTGAAAAAAGCCCAGGACCTGATAAAATACCCAACGAAGCCCTGAAGCTAGGAGCTCCCTATTTGGTGAGCCCTCTAACACTGCTCTTTAACCTCTTGCTGAAAACGGCAACTACACCAAAACAATGGACTGAGTCGGACATCATTTTATTGTATAAAAAAGGAGACCCGAATGATATAAACAATTACCGACCAATAAGCCTACTGTCTTCAATATACAAGTTATTCTCATCAATTTTAGAAAAGAGAATCAGAGGCACCATAGAAAACCAACAGCCCGTAGAGCAGGCAGGATTTAGAAGAGGTTTCTCTACGGTGGATCCTATCCACTCTATTGAAATGATTATAGACAAATATCAAGAGTTTCAAAGGCCGCTCTATATCGCATTTATCGATTATCGAAAAGCTTTTGATACTTTGGATCATCGGTCAATATGGGAGTCTCTAGAAACGCAAAATATTGAAACAGGATATTTGAAGGTATTACAATATCTATATGAAAACTGTAGCAGTAGAATTAGACTGGAGACGACTGGACCTTCAATACCTATAAGAAGAGGAGTAAGAGAGGGCGATCCCATCTCTCCCACTTTATTTATAGCAGTGTTACAACGAGTCATTGGACAACTACAATGGGAAAGATTCGGTCTAAATATAAACAATAAATATTTAAGTCATTTGAGATTTGCCGACGACATCGTGTTGCTGTATGAGAGCAAAATGGAGCTTCAATCGATGTTAAAAGATCTTCATGCCGCAAGTCAGCAGGTAGGACTAGAAATTAACCGCAGTAAAACCAATATTATGACAAACTATCGGAAATCCCCTTTATTCTTGCACAGTGAAGCGTGAATACGTCGACGCCTTTGTATACTTGGGTAAACAATTATCGTTTGAGAAGCAAATAAATGAACTGGAAATAGAAAGGAGAGTTTCGAATGCTTGGAAAAGGTTTTGGAGCTTAAAAGAAATTATGAAAAGTGACATGCCGATCAAAATTAAGCAAAAAGTTATGGATACCTGCATACTGCCATCATTAACATACGCTAGCCAAACTTGGAAGTTTACATATCAAGCGCAAGCAAAAATCAGGACGTGTCAAAGAGGAATGGAAAGGAGTATGCTAAATATCAAAATAATTCAAAAAATACCCCATAGTATAATTCGAAAGAAGACAAAAGTTACAGACGCTCTGATTCAATGCAAAAAGCTTAAGTGGCGCTGGGCTGGACACATAGCCAGACTTACAGATAACAGATGGACCACTAGGATAACATCCTGGAAGGGCCCATCAGGCACCAGAAATAGAGGTAGACCAGGTGCCCGCTGGACTGACGATATTATACAAGCGGCTGGCAAACAGTGGGTGGAGACAGCAAAGAACAGGGATACTTGGAAATCTCTAGAGGAGGCCTTTACCTTCGAGAACGAGGGGTTCTTACATAAATAGTAAATGTAAATATCTATAAATATAAGGTATAAGTATATACATAATAGTCGTAGAAGATAATTAGAAATAAGTTTATTTTTTGTAATTTTTTTTGTAAGAAATATAAGGCTTTTTTATTTTATTTATTATTAATTAGCTGAAATTTTACATGTGAATGGTTGCATTAATAAACTTATTACCAGAATATGTTTTATTTAGCTTTTCCATAAAAAAAGTCCTACAATCGGATGTCATAGATATAGTGGTCCAGTCGTAGTAAATTATGTCATTGCTCATTAATTACTAAGACCACATGAATGAAATTTGGCAAGTCATTGTAGACCCCTACAAGATACAAATAAACGTATTAAGTTAGGCTCTAGAGTTCCTATTTTAAGAAATTGGACCTAATAACCTTATTTTACTTTTACGTGTATATCTTCTGAACAGTTTGTTTTTTTTTAATTCTGTTTTTACAAACATTACACACAAATTAAAAGCAACGTGCGTAAAAAATTACAACTCTGCACTAAACCGTTTTATATGATTTTCATCAAATAGCCAAACGTCAGCGCAGCGGCAACTTGATTATTTCCGCAGTTTTATGTCACACAAATTTCATTTAAACATACGCATTTACCTCTCGTTATACACTAATTATTGATTGCATTTTTTTTCTTATACGTCCATAGGAAAAAAAAAGTTCCGCTGGGATGACGTAGTTCTAGCGGAAACAGTTTTTATTGAATAGCTCCCCAATGATTGGATACACAAATTTGTACTTACCATACACACGACGTCATACAGTAATTATCTGCTAAACTGAAATTAAGAAATACGACATTTTTCCGCTGCGACTACGAGCACCTTTTTATTAATGCTATCACTCAGCGGCTATCTTCTTTCTACCACCTTTAAGCTGATGATCTCCAAATATATACTCAAGCCCCTCTCAGCGAGTTATCTGACGCTATTGAGACTATTAATACGGACCTGGCTCGAATTGGTGACTGGAGCACTGAGTTTTGGTTAAAAATCAATCCGACGAAAACTCAAGTGGCTGTTGTGGGAGGTTCCCGAACAGTCTCTAGGATTGATTGGGTGACACTTCCCGGGTTTCTTTCAACAATACCATTGTTCCTATAGCTCAAACTGTGAAGAACCTGGGGATTTAGATCGACAGCACCCTTTCCTGGACTAAACAACTGAAGGAGGTCAGTCGTAAACTGTTTGCGTCTGGCTCCCTGAGACGCCTTCGTAACTTTCTTCCCATCACCACTAAAATTGCGATAGCACAATCTCTTCTTCTCCCTATCCTGGACTATGCTGATGCCAGCTATCTCGATCCCACCCAAGCCCAATTGGACAAGCTTGAGAGATTTCAAAATCTCTGTATCAGGTTCATATTTGGCTTGCGCAAGTATGACCATGTTTCTGAATTTCGAACCAAGCTCAAATGGCTTCCTATTCGCCTTCGCCGGAATGCCCACATACTTTCATTGCTATATAATGTGCTCTTTAATCCTTCTAGTCCTTTTTATCTTAAAGAACGGTTTCAGTTCCTCTGTGACACACATTCTCGGTCCTTGAGATCATCGGAAAACCTAAAATTAAGCATTCGTATCCATTCCACATCCTTCTTCGACAAATCTTTCACGGTTCAAGCAGCTCGTTTGTGGAATGTATTACCTATTGAGGTAAGGCGTGCGCAAACATTATCTTCATTTAAAAAAATGGTGAAGGAGCGTTTCCTTTCTCTATAACTATTCTTCTCCTTTCTCTGTTCTTTATTTGATATTTATTAGTATATTATTTTATTTGTATGTATGTATTTTATGTTATATCTAAGAAATATTATTTAAACCTTCAACTGTCCATTTCCAGACACAATAGAAATTACCATTGTTCTAATCCGATTCGGTCTGGTGGACAGATGACCGGTTATTATAGTTTTTGTACACTGACAGCCCTAATGTCTATCTCCTCTCGTTCAGTCCATCCAAAGGTTGTCTGTAAGAGATTGCCCTGTGCGATAAGACCGCCCATTGTACACTTATCTTTATAAATGTTTTGTCCTGTAATTTTTAAGTGGTGTACAATAAAGTATATAATAAATAAATAATAATTCTCACAGCATTCACACTGTTCATTTCTTTTCTCCATGTAAATCTAGGTCTCCACACCGTACACAACCATCGTCGTACTCTCGAAACAGACACCTCACCGTTTAGACAACCATATTGACACTAACACATTCTAAACGGTTACCGAAGCACCAGAGGTACCAGGTTCCCAACAGACGACAAATCTGTCTCGAAGCACTAAGTGTGCCAGAAACCACCCAAACGCCCAACACAACATACCATGCCACATACACCAAACAACGGGTCACCGAGGCCCCAGAGGGACCAGGCTCCCCCAGACAACCGATCCTCTCGAAGCAACAAGACTGCCAGATACCCATGCCACATACACTAAACAACAGGTCACCGAAGCCCCAGAGGGACCAGGCTCCCCCCCATACATATCCAGTACTGAATCGATCCAGCGAATCGATATTTCACCCTAGAAAATCGAGATAAGGTTTTTCTGTTTTGATATGAACCAAAATATAATTTAAAAATAATTGAATGTATATCACAAACAAGTGAATTCAACGTAAACAAAATAAATATTGTTTTCTTATACCTGATACTTTAATTTAGTTGTAAAAACAACCCCAATCGGCCAAAGATGTTAAAAGATCGACTATTATTACGATTTTTCTTTTTGCCTTCCATAACTGGATTCAAACTTGTATTGAAAATACCAACGCGAACAGTTAGAAAGTATGTTATTTCCAAGGAAAAGCATATTCACAAATTCCCTTGGAGATCAAATCAACAACAAACTCAGTGATAGTAATATTTACGGGAAATCTGAAGTGACACCTATTAATAAAAAATGCGTGGCTAAAATTCCTAGTGTTCAAACATATAAAAAAAACGGATTGCTAATATCTTTACTTCTCGATTGTCAGTAAACTAACAACCTATTTATTATCTGTGTTTATGCTTGTGACAGCACTAGTGGTCACAAAACCGTGTATTATTGTTCTAACAACATAATAACGTAATGAAATCTCATTTCTTTGCGTTTCGTCCCCACGTTCCAATGCTCCGAGTACATTAGAAACATAAAATTGCGAAAATCGTTTCGTTGTTTATTTTGTTGGTGAATAAAAAAGATTAAATACTTGATGAAACAAAATATTTCAAAGCTCGAACAAAGCAAGGATATCAATAGATGGCGTGACATGGACTGACTTCTCATTCTGTCTATGTAAAAATGATTTGTTCATTCATATTCAATAAGTTATTTCAAGCAGCATATTACGGCTAATGGGGTCCCGAATCTAATTTCGATGATTATTGAAAGAAACATACAGTATCAACACCATTACATAGATAGCGCTGTTTGAATTTTTTACTCTTTTTATGTAACTTACATGACACATTTCCATGAAACAAAATAATGCAATAGTTATAAATTGCAATTAATGCAACAATTAATTATAAAACTTAGGTACTTACAAACCCAATACATACTTCTGCTGCCACAAAAGTACAGCTGCACAGATTGTTGAATGCAGATCAATCAAAGTAACATACCTTTAAGCCTGTACTCCCGGATGGGTCAGGCAGCAGTGCCGACCATGCACACATGCACATGTCCAGACTCCTAGGTGCTACCAGAAAATATTAAATGGATTGATCACCACAGTGGCACCACTAAATTTCCTCTTTCATAGCGCTGTAGGCTGCGGGTTATGTGTTGCCTTTTGAAATGGAACCTGAGCTTCGCACTTGTATCACCACACACAGCTGGTCACAACAGGTCTTGTGGTATCCACAGCAGCCATGTTGAAGGGCTCAGACGTCCATGCTATTTGTTGCATATTGTGCGAATGGCTGAAAAATTCATGTCTATGAGCAAGTTTTCACACAAGCGTAATGTTTTGTTGAATCAAGTTGTAGCTTAAGGATGTTTACTCTCTTTCACTGTATTTACACAAGTCGTCTTATTCTCATGCGAGTTCCGCTGACAGTATGAAACTGTGTTTCATTTAGCATCATAGCAAAAATAGAAATTTACTTAAAATTTTAGCCACTTTATACCAAGAAAAAAAACAATATTGTGGCTAAACTTCACAAGGCATTAGATAGGTACTTATTATTGTCAGAATACTTAAGTTTATACTTCCCTGAACGTCACCACTACGGTTGCGTTTACCCAGTATCTAGTCAGGATTGGGCATCGATGACATCATTAACATTATCTGCAATTCGATTTCGCACATTGTCTAGTATAGGCCAAACTATACGGTTGAATTCGGGCAAAATGATATGCCTGTCTCTAGTAGCCGGCGAGTTGCAAAACGTCTCCATTAGGTAGGTACTTCCAAACTAATTTTTGCGCACAAAAGACAGCGCGCCAGCCATTACTCGTCACATTTTGATCCATCATCGCCTTGTGCTTGCATTGGCTCGCACTTCCGATGTCGGAAACAGGAGGGCTTCCTTCCATATACTCTCGATCCTGTGGGCTTATCGTGGGTAATGCGTGCGCAAGGCGGGTAACTTATGCCGTTTTAGAGGTAGTCCTTGATCCAACAACGAAGCAGTGGATTCGGCCACCAATCGTTTCGCTTTCTTTCAACAAAACCACACTTTATCAAGTTTATACACGCCACTTTAGAATACCTCCAAACTCTTTTCAACCACCAAACGCTTGTCCGCGAGTCTACCGCAATGCCTTTATAAGAAAGTTATTAGTAATGATAGACTTATAATCTTACTTTATACTTATAATATTACTTTGCTTGTTGGGCCGTACGGTAGGTGGTCAGGGGTTATGTTTTTACTGGATATTGAATTGTAGCGTGTACACCAGCAGGTGCGGTAGCGCGCTAAGCAACCATCGCGATGGGCGTGGAGCGCGTGGTGCACGGCGTGCGCGTGGCGGCCGTGAGCGAGGTGAACAGCGCGCAGTACGACGCGCTGGTGCTGCTCACCTCGCCCGGCCTGGCGCCGCCGCAGGCGCTGGAGGACTTCGTGGCGGACGCGCGCCTGCTCGACGCCGACCTCGACAAGGTATATGCACACGTGACCTTCACATGTTGTTCGACCTTCCAACATCCTTAGGGCGTGCTATAGCGGGCGCGATGACATCCCACCATGTGCGCACTGTGTAAACCACAGAGCACCGAGACGAAAGGTCCGTTTATATCTACAGACATTGAACGTGCCAGACCCGTGCCGTGGCAGATAAAATAATATTCTTTTATACTATGTCTATTAACTTATTTATATCTATCGTTACAAGGCCGCGACACCGACAAAATGTCTCGTCCGAGGCGTCGGCGCAGACACCGACAAAAACAGGCCGTGCGCGGTCTATAGTCGAATATTTTGTCTGTACGTGTCTGTGACTACCTGCCGGGCAGTGTGAATGAGCATCGGAACCGTGCAGACGTCTTTTAATTTTCTTTTCTTGAGCATAGGATGTACAGCCATGCGTTATGCTTTTTTTTTTTACCCTGCTCTTCCTCTTCTAGCAACAAAGCAATTATAAAAAAATCTTCCACAGAGAAGTGTCCGAACATTGTGAAAGCTGTTCATAAACTGCTTATAGAGCGGCCCCGACGCTGACAACGGTGTCTGTCGATGTCTGACACGGCACGCTCAGATGTAAATAAACGGTGTCTGCCCTGGAACGTGTCTGACACGCTCAATGTCTGTAAATATAAACGGACCTGTAGTAGCGTCAGTACTCTGTAATGTGTGTGTTGCAGACGACGTGCGTGCTGCGCTGCGCGCGCGTGTCGGGCGCGCGGCTGGTGCTGTCGGGCACGGGCGCGCTGTCGGCCTACGACGACGTGCGCAGCGTGGCCGAGGGGGTGCGCGCGGGCGTGCGGCGCGCGGCGGCCGCGGGCGCCAGCCGCCCCGTGCTGGTGCTGCAGCCGCACCCGCGCTGGCCCGACGCCGACCTCGTGGCGCTGCTAGCCGCACTCGAAGTGCTCTACGTCGTGAGTCATCTGTTCCATATCTGATGATATATTTGTATTAATTACAGGCGCGATATTATTATGAGCTATCACCGAGCCGACAGTCACGTTATTTCTTGCCGTCATTTGTAGTGAACCATAATAATCTGGGAACCGACTGGAATTAAATCTCGAGAACCCGTAGATTTGACCTGATGTTGGGTGTTCGCGTACTTGTATTTACTTTGTGTATGCGTGTACAGCCGCTTCAGATCCGCGAGTCGTTCCCTGAGCAGGCGCACAAGCTCAGCGCGCTGGGCGTGTACGCGGAGGGGCTGCGCACTCCGCTCGACGAGCTGCTGCGCGAGGCCGCCGCACTCGACGTCGCCAGGTACGCACTCTGCGCTCGGCTGTCGGGCTGTGACTGTGTGTGCGAGCGCCGCACTGTACTATATGTGTGAGTGTGGCAGGGGCGTGGCGCGCGACATCGGCGGCGCGGACCCGGAGCGCATGACGCCGCTGCGCACGGCGGCGTACCTGCGCGAGCAGTTCGCGGGCTCGGCCGTGGCGGTGCGCGTGGTGGACGACCGCGCGACCCTGGAGCGCGAGTACCCGCTGCTGGCCGCCGTGGACCGCGCGGCCGCGACCGTCGAGCGACACCGCGGTAACTAATATCACTACTGCACTACAAGTTCATTACATTCTGCAGTACATTCGTGTTAGAGAAACTATACAATTGAAACTTAACTGTGGACGTCAGTTTTTCATAACACTTCCATGGACGTGGGCCGTGGAGTCTCTGAGACCGCTATACCATATTTTGAGAAAAGATTCATTTTATAAAGTATCATCATTTCAGCCAAAGACGTCCACTGCTGGATATAGGCCCCCTCAAACGCCGCCGCACTGATCGGTCCTGTGTGTCTCGCATCCACCGGACTCCCGCAGCCTTGACTAGGTCGTCGCTCCACCTAGTGGGAGGCCTTCCTATGCAACGTGTTCGGGTTCACAGTCGCCACTCCAGAGCTTTTCGGCCCCAACCGTTCTGTGAGCAATGTGCTCTGCCCATTGCCACTTAAGTTTGGCAATTCTTCGTGCTATATCGGTAACATTGGTTCTCTTGCGGATGTCTTCATTTCTGATTCGATCACGCAAGGAAATGCCGAGCATAGCTCTCTCTATTGCCCTTTGGGTGACTAAGCCTTCTGATTAGGCCTATTATGAGCGACCACGTTTCGGTTCCATACATCATCACTGGCAACACGCACTGGACATAGACATTCGTCTTGAGACACTGGTACGTCGGACGAGAAAATAACGCGCAACTGCCCGAACGCTGCCCAGCCGAGTCGGTTTCGATCGTTGACCTCTTTTTCGAAGTTGAACCTACCTAACTGGACCGTATGTCCCAGGTAGACATAATCGTCCACAACTACGAGTGTAGTCTCCGTCCTTGATAAGAGTCGGTGCAACATAGGCATTCAACATCACCTTGATTTTGTCCATGTTCATTTTAAGACCCACTCTTTCGGAGGATCCACTGAGGTCATCAAGCACTGTACTGTGGTCCTCCATGGTCTCAGCCATGGCTACTATATCATCAGCAAACCGAAGGTGAGTGATGTACTCGCCATTGACGTTGCTGCCTAGCCCTCTCCAGTCCAAAACCTAGAAGACCTCCTCCAGTGCAGCGGTGAACAGTTTCGGAGATATGACGTCGCCCTATCTCACACCTCGCTGCAGAAGTATAGGTTCCGAGGTCTGATCCTGAAGTCGGTCTGACATTGTGGCGTTTTTGTACAAACTAGGCCTTGAATTTAAAAATTTAATAGTTTCGAAATTTCGAACCATCTTCTTCTTATTCGTTGTCTTAATTACTGAAGGTCGTGCCCGTCTTGGAAAGCTTTCACGGAGTTGTAACGGTTAGGGGCCAGGCAGGTAAATTAAACTCTCGAAGAGAGGGTAGATACAAAAATTTATTTAAAAAAATATTATATAAAATAAAAAATAGAAACCCAGCAAGAGACTGGTGTGAGTTCTCGACATCGAGCGCGTGTTAGGTTCTAGACCGCCGAAAGAAAACCACTATCCTGTAGTTCCAGAACGTAGGTGACTGGTGGCAGCCAGGTAGGTAGGTCGATCTTCGTATCGGAGGGTAGCACGTAGGGTAGTCCAGCCTCAGCCCTTGTAGCAACACGGAGGATTGTCCGGTATAGAAGAACCCTGGAATATCCCGAATTAGGCATTTTAGAAAATGACCGAATTCGTACCACTGACTGCAACATCCTGACAACCGTCGAACATGGAATCTACGGTGGAAAGCGGTGATCCAGCATCAATTAGCCATCAAGATGAAGCAGTCTAAGCAGCGTGGTACAATTTAAAAGCATGATGAATTATAAAATGATAACATCTAGTGATGTGAGGTAGATGGAAAAATTATAACAATAATGATTAACAGAATTTTACAAAACAATTACTTCCATTGACTTACTACCACTCACCAATACTACTTGAACAAGGAAAATAATAGATGAAAGGATGAAGATTATTTAACCGTCATGACCCGTTACACCTATGTTACGGTCATTCGGTGAAAACATAAAAGTTAAAATATGGTGTTTAAATTAACAATCACCGTTGATACACCAGCGCAATTTATGTGAATCAACGGTTCCAGATTCAAGTGTCTGAAGTAGGTATTATTACAAAATTTACGAATAGCGAAATTTTAGCAAGTCATGCAATGATCACTTATATCTAGATAATATAGGTTTTGCAACACTCACCCAATTTGGGGTTACACTGAGATTAATTAATTTTCTATTGTCCACGGTAATGTGCAGGTAATGCAAGAAATATTTCTTTCTACGTGACTATAAGAAGGTGGCAGAGGTATGATTAGCCTATTCCGACACTGTCACTCTCTGCTGCGTAGTGTCAAGTGAACGCCGGTCGAGACTGACTGACCGTTCACGAACCGCAGGAAGTCCGCGAGCATCAGTCATACCTATTGAGAGGGAAGTCAACTACCAACATTCAACAAAACAGTTCCGTGCGCGGAGTCTGCGACAGTATTTAATTACTCATTGCAGTATTGCCAGTTAAAAACATCAGCTGCAAGCGCAATTAGGTACTTTTTATTTCCTATTTTTTTCTACTCAGATTCAGATGCGTTAGCAGCCGAGTACAACGTTACAGAGTCATTGACGAGCTGCTTCCAAGCCACTCTGTCTTCGGCTCTTCTCAGGTCAGTGGTCACCGTGAGGCCCGTAATCGCCCTGATCTGGCCTGACCACCGAGTGGGTGAGCGTCCGCGTGGCCTTTTCCCATACACTTTTCCTACAAAAACCAGTTTTCCTAGATTATATTGCTGCCGCCGGGCGATGTGAAAAAAGTAATTTAGAACTCTTTGGTAGCAGATCGTGGAGAGTCTGGTTTTGATGTTTAACTGGTCGAGAATGGACTTATTTGTGCGTTTTGCTGTCCATGATATGCGCAACATTCTCCTCCAGCACCACATCTCGAAAGCCTCAATCTGTATTCGATCCACCGAGCGAATTGCCCAAGATTCGGTGCCGTAAAGGAAAATTGAGAATACCAGGGTTCTAACGAGTCTCTTCTTGGTGTTATTAGAGATGTTCCTATCTTGCCGTATCCCTAACATCTTGATCATAGCAACTTTGGCCATCTGCGTACGTCTCCGAATTTCCCGACTGCAGCCCCCCTGATCGCTTATCATGGAGCCCAAATACACAAACCCATTGAGGAACTCTAGATCTGCAAGTTCCCCCGTGCGTGCTATTAGTCCAGCTCTGTCGATGATCATGACTTTGGTCTTGGACTTGTTGGTCGACAGTCCGACCATCTCGCTTTCACGCTCTATCCTCACAAATAGCTCAGCAAGTTCGCGCTCCGAAGATGCAAACAATGTGGTGTCATCTGCATATCGGAGATTGCTGATTTTATTGCCACCTACCGCTATGCCTCCCTCCCACTCTTCTAAGGCTCTCCCCATGATGTATTCACCAATATAGATGTTAAAAGAAGTGGGGACAGAATACAGCCCTGGCGTACTCCTTTCTGTGGCTTAAAAGGCCCCGACACCACATTGTTGATTCTGACTAGCGACTCACCTCCTCGTATATTGATTATGTATGTAAACAACAAAGAGGTAAACCACTCTCCAAGCGAATGGGCTCCACCTCGTATTCCTGTCATTTAAATTATCAAAGATATAGCTGTGCAGCGTGAGCCAGTTCATGCCTGAGCTGAGTCTTATTTACTTTATAATTAGATCTTTTAGTAAGACACACCTCCACTCACCTCACACAATCAAACGCCTTGGAGTAGTCGTTAAAACACAAGAGCATTGGAACATTAAACTCGCGCTCTTCTCTATCATTTGCCTTAAATTCACAATTTGTTCTCTCGTGCCCTTGACAAAACCAGCCTGCTCACTTGGTATTTGTCGCTGTAGGTACGATTAGAGCCGTCCGTTAATTGTGTACAGCATTATCTTGCTAACATGGGATATAAGTGCTACTGTCTGATAGTTCTCGCATTTCTTGGTTGACTCCTACTTGTGCAGCGTTATCAAGAGAGACTCCTTCCAGTCCTTAGGCCATCTATCCGTTCTCCAAAGCTCACCTTCCACTTCAGATTCCAGGATCGCCGGCTCTAAGAAGAGATCTTCAAACTAGATCACCGGCTCATCAGATTACCCCGTGTCTTTGTATAGGCTCTCATAGTACAGCCGCCATCTCTCCGTAACCTGGTCTATTTCCGTCAGTTAGAGCCCCTGATCACCTTCAATAGACCAGGTCGTCGGCTTGAAGTCCCGGGTAATACTCTTCACTTTCAGTAACAGATCTTTTGTGTGCAGAGACTGCGCATGCTCCTCAATATCCTGACATATTGAGTTCAGGTATTGGTTTTAGTCTCTGCGGCATAAATACTGTACCTTTGCTGAAAGGAGCTGATATTGAGCACGGTCTCAGTCGTCTCTGTAGTCGTTTGAATAAAGATTTATGATTATTATTTCCCTTCTAATTAATTTCGAAATTGACTTTCCAAAATTCCGAAACTAATTTATTCAAATATTATGTTATTTTTTATGTTTAAAATGATTAACTTAATTAGTAACTTATGAAACTAAAAAGAGATTCATCTGAAAATGAGTCTGAATTCGAATGTGAAGCCAAGATACGTGGGACACTCAGAAAGTTTTGCGAAACTAAAAAAAATTGTTCTATACGTACATATATTTTTATTAAATCTTTTCAAAGTACTTTCCACCAGCCTCTATACAAAAAATCATGCGCCTAAACCAGTTTTCAAAACACTTTTTCCAGTCCGCCGCAGACACCTCGTTTACAGCCTGCTCGAACGCAGCCAGCGCATCTTCCGGCGACGAAAATTGTATCCCTTTGAGCTGATTTTTTATTTTTGGGAATAAAAAGAAGTCACACGGTGCTAGATCAGGGCTGTAAGGAGGGTGACCCAGGAGTTTGACTGGCGTGCTGTCCAGGAAGTCCCTCGTTTTGAGTGCGGTGTGCGCAGGTGCATTGTCGTGGTGGAGCAGTAGCCCGCGGAGCCCTGTGTTTGGTCGCTTGTTGCTTATAACAGAGAAAACTTCTGGCAAACATTTGGTAGTATACCATTCGGCATTAATGCTTCTTTGATCCCGTAAGGGAATTGATACCAAGTGGCCAGTCAAATTAAAAAAGCTAGCGATCAAAATCTTACCCCCGCTTCTAGATCGCTTCACTTTGGTAGGCGTTGGCTCATTTTGAAACACCCAAACAGTCGACTGGCGCTTGGTTTCTGGGTCGTATTGATAAATCCAGGACTCATCACCTGTAACGATGTCGTAAACACGCCGAGACGAGCCTGCTTCAAATTTGTTAAGCATATCACGGCACCATTCCACCCGGGCCTGCTTCTGAGCATCGGTGAGGTTGTGCGGCACCCAGCGTGATACTATCCTCCTCACGCGAAGATGGCTGTGTAGAATCTCGTGAACGCTTCCCGATCCAATCTTCAATATGTGTTGAATCTCCTGATATGTAATTCGCCTATTGTCTTGGATTAAATTTTTCACTGCTAGCACGTTTTCTTCGGTAACAGCCGTCAAAGGGCGACCGCTTCTTTCGTCATCCCCCAAAGTTGGTCGACCGCGCTTGAATTCGTTATACCAACGATACACGGTTGCCTTGGAAGGGCCTTCATCCATGAATGCCATTTGAAGTCTATCGTACGATTCATCCGGTTTCAGGCGACACTTGAAATCGTATAAAATCATAGCTCTAAAATATTCCCGGCGCAGATCCATATTTCAGTGAGACACAATACTTTGAATTAACTCGCAAAAAATGTGGAGGGAAATTTTGAAATTGGAACTTACTTATTTTTACTTATAAATAATCATATTTTCGAAAAACATTATAACTGGCCAGTCTCCCATATATAAAAACTTTTTTTCGCAATACTTTCTGAGGGGCCTGGTAATGCTGTGGTGAGCGATAATACATCTGTTAACATTACAAAAAAAAAAGAAATGAAAGGCGTGGTGTTAAATAAAAATGAGAAGCGAAAGAATCTCGGCCATAAAAAAAAAAACCGGCCAAGTGCGAGTCGGACTCGCGCACGAAGGGTTCCGTACTTGGTAAATTGCGGTTTACGATTTATGACGTATTAAAAAAAAATACTTACTAGATCTCGTTCAAACCAATTTTCGCTGGTTTACATGGTAATGTACATCATATATTTTTTTAAGTTTTATCATTCTCTTATTTTAGAAGTTAAAGGGGGGGGGGGGGGGGGCACACATTTTGCCACTTTGGAAGTGTCTCTCGCGCAAACTATTCAGTTTAGAAAAAAATGATATTAGAAACCTCAATATAATTTTTGAAGACCTATCCATAGATACTCCACACGTATGGGTTTGGTGGAAAAAATATATTTTAGTTTCAGTTTCAAGTATGGGGACCCCAAAATTTATTGTTTTTTTTCTATTTTTGAGTAAAAATCTTAATGCGGTTCACAGAATACGTCTACTCACCAAGTTTCAACAGCATAGTTCTTATAGTTTCGGAAAAAAGTGGCTGTGACATACGGACGGACAGACAGACAGACAGACAGACATGACGAATCTATAAGGGTTCCGTTTTTTGCCATTTGGCTACGGAACCCTAAAAACAGCCTCGAAACTGCAACAGCCCTCGTGGAAATGGCGCTCTATAATAATAGTGGCAAGCGAGAGGAATACCTAGACAAGACCTAAAGTCGTTTGCTGGGAATTCCACCTTTTTTTTTGCTTTCGGAGGGAACCTTCAATAGGCGCCTGGACTTTTGGAGAAAAAAATCAGAGAATGTGGCACAGTGACCGTCTTTCCTGAGATTACTCGTTGGACGGACGGCGTCCCAACTCAGAGCGCCCGAAACCTTGGAGCTCGCCTAAATGATACAGGCGAGCTTTCGGAGTGTTAGGCACCGAGTCGGTTGCCTCCGCGATGCCTATTTCTCTGAGTGGGATCAGATCCCCGTCGGTGGCCTCCTTCTGGAACATCACGGTCTATTAGAAGGAGGCCATTTCCCTCCAGTTTTCTGTCTCCGCCAGCATAGCCCTCACTAGTACTGGCAGAGACAGGTCTCACACGGCCCTGGCAACCAAGACCTGCCGCTCAGAGGCCGACACGGGCATTTCTCGGAAATTGCTGTGCAGAATCTAGGTCGCCTCCACAGTGGTGGCAATTTGCTGTGGCCTCTCGCCAAATCCTATTCAGGTATTTATCGTAGCAACCGTGCCCGGTTAGTAGCTAAGTGAGCCTGTAGTATATCCGCTTCCCTTTTTTCAGCCAGCCACATGCTATTCGATTTTCCCCTGCTGGCAGATTTTAGTCCTGCAGCCTCAGACACCTGACAGTCGGTTTGCCCAAACATCGCTCCATGAATAACCCCATGAATTTCCATCGATCGCACTAAATTTAAGTAGAGGCGGCGATCTTTTGCCCTCCGAGAATGGGCACTAGTATGCAAAGCAACCACTGGCCTACCAACGCGCGGGACCAGGCGCTCGATATGCTCTTCGAAGCTCCACCGTCCATGGTTAGGCCAAGATACTGGACTTGTGCATCTGCAACTGTCACAAACGAGCCGGGTGACTCTACTCCTCTGCAGTTTATATATGTATAGCGCCTCAGCTTTATGTAAATGTGCCGCTATCTGTAACCCGGCTCGCGGAGCGACGCCGCCGCCGCAGTAACGACTCTTGTCACTCCGAGCTTGGAATAGCTGGGTAGTATCCCCCGCAGTATTGATGGAGGCCATTTAGTGTAATTTTTGAAAATGTGATTTACTTTATCTATACCAATACCAATATTATAAAGAGGAAAGATTTTTTTGTTTGTTTGTTTGTGTGTTTGTTTGTACCGAATAGTCTCCGGAACTACTGGACCGATTTCAAAAATTCTTTCACCTTTGGGAAGCTACACTATGCCCGGCTGACATAGGCTACTTTTAATCTCTGTATTCCTACGGGAACGGGAACTACGCGGGTGAAACCACGAGGCGTCCGCTAGTTTGAATATAAAAAATAAACGGTTCCTATCCAGTCTACCAATTTTACATTTTCATTTAAGTTCTGATTTCCTATTATATTTGGCTCCCCAGTTTCGAAATTTCGAAACTGAGGAGCATTCTTCTTTCTTCTGTTTCCAACATTTTCAATTTCGTAAATAGCTCACGAAATTGAAAATGTTGGAAATTGCATGCCCTAGTACAAACACTTCAATACCTCGATGTACCGGTAGTCGATTTGGCACAGTTGGAGAAACTGCAGTACAGCCCAAGCCTCGATCGAATCGAAGGCTATCTCGTAGTCCACAAACGCTAAGCAAAGAGGCTCTTCGGTCTTCTGTATAAGCTGCCGCAGCGTATGTATGTGGTATACGGTGCTAAAGCTTTCTCGAAAACCGCTAGGCTGCCGGCTTGTTCGGGAGGCTGCAAATAGTCAAACCTGCGCGCGAGACTATTCGTGATGATTCGTGGCCTTTTGCCCTCGAGTATGACGGCATCAAACAGCTTCTGAAGGACCTTAAGGACCGGTTTCCCACCCGCCTTCAAGAGTTCGGCCGTGATTCCGTCGTCACCCGGCGCCTTGTTGTTTTTAAGTTGTTTCAGAGCCATCCGATCAGAAAGACCTCTCGATCTCCCTCAGAAGCTCCGCAGACTTATTACGTATCTTTTGCAAGAGCTAAACGATGGCGAAAACGCTTTATGTCATAAAAGTCGGCATTACCTGCAGTGTAGATATGGTAAGTCCTACACAATCGTTTGCTAATCGCTCGCTGTTTGTCAAAATTATAAAAAAAAAAAACCGCCAAAAAATCTAAAACTTCTGTATTGGAAAGCAATTATTGCGCAAAAATCGCTATCGTTTTGCTCTTGCAAAAGATACGAAATAACCCTGCCGATTTGGCAGATACGATCCAGCCATCGTCGGTCTTCCGTTTCGTGAGCTGGCTCTGGCTAATAGCCAGATCTCTTGCCTTGAACACCTTGGAGCCCTTATACCTTCAAGTGTCAATAAGCAGACACAATAGAAATTACCATTGTTTTAATCCGATTCGGATGAATGAACAGATGACCGTTTTACCCAATCGCTTCTTTAATACGCTCGGTATTAAAGCGGCGAAGGTTGCTAAGTCGCTAGTCGAACTTGAGCAAGTTACCGGATTTAAGGATTATCGAGACTGTTCGGAACAAAACGATTCGCTCCTCCGTTTGTTATTTGTTGCAATTCTGTGTCAGCTCGCTGTCATTCGATTTGACAGCTTTTGCTTGAGTTGACACTTGACTCGTAAAATGTAACCGTCATGGCTGGACGCGATACCGGGTTCTCGTTTTGATTATATTGTAATTGCTAAATAATCAACCCATCGTAACTGTAATTGCGTCCGCCATTCGCGGGTGGTGTAGTGCTTCGCCCGTGTAGTCGTTTTTGTGTATATTTCGCGCGCAGCGCTAAAAGGTGCTTTTGCCGGTAGCGTGTCTTGAAGTCTGCAGAGAATATCAACAGACCACGCCCCGTATTCCCCTTTATTATATATATATATATATATATCGGAGGAAGGTAAATGATTAATGGTTAGGAGCGAAAAAATATCGCTTGTAAACTTATTAATTCAGTTTTGTTTGATTGGCAACATTTTGATACTGATTCGGGTTTCAATTCGATTTTATTCGATTGGCAACACTTAGTTTTCTCCAATTTCCAATGCTAGTGAAGGATTTAAATCTTAGACTCTAAGATCACGTGTCACCTTCCTCTAAGACTTAGAGGAAGGTGACACGTGACACACAATTTGGAGGGAGACGCGAGGTCGCGGGGTTGATTTGAGTACCGAGTACTGGAGCGGGACGTATCGCGAAAAAGTGTGATAAGTGGCATTATTGGTGCCGGTGGAGTTGCGTCTAACAGTATCAGGCTAGTGAAAGTGATTACAAATTGGCGCGTCAACTTGCTACTAGAATTAGATAGTGGAATATCTCTAAAACGGCATAAGTTACCCGCCTTGCGCACGTATTACCCACGATAAGCCCACCAGATCGAGGGTATATGGAAGGAAACCCTCCTGTTTGCGACATATATATATATTATCCCTAAAACCCTCGGTCAGGCACGGGATTGAGCGAGTTCAGAAGATCACCACGAGGACCAAGGTAAGTTATACCAATAGTACCACTTCCCACCTGCCTGGCAGGAATAGGTATCTCTAAAGAACAGCCCCTGGCGACCGCTGCCACGTACCGTGGTTTCGCGGGTATAGATCTGATAGGATCCAAGAGCCGCAACGTTGCTATGGCCCAGCTGTGATCCGCAGGCCTGTATTCAACAGAGACCTCCCGCTCTCTTCGGACTTCAGATAACCCTATGATTCTCCATCGTTCTTACTCGTGTTCGGCTATCTTCTTGTCGGTCCGCAGTGTACGCGTGTTAAATGTTGCCAGGGCCAGTCGTCGGTTTGAATTCTGGTAGCCGGCTGTCGTCCGGGGATTCTTTGCACCTCTTGCCACGATATAGCCTCGACCGCTCCCGTATTCGAGGGTAGACGAGCGGCCGAGCACTAGGGGTCGTTTTTAAACTGTACTATTAATTTCGGTTGAGAGAAGTTTGCCGTAATCGTCATGCTTGGCAGGCGGGTTGGCGACCGCAGTTTGTTGTTAAAGTGTACAGAGAACTCGGCTGCCCATTCTCTGGTGTGTCCCTTAATCGACACACACCTTTACGACTCCCACGGGAAGATATGGGATGGTGAAATTCTTTACGTCCGACACCATACGGAATAAAAAAGTAAGCTTATAATAATTATAAAGTATGTAAAAGTATATAATAAGTATAAAGTATTCAGCCTTCTTTTTCTTCCGGTTTTTATAGAAGAGTCAAAAACAAGACACCTTTAAAATAATTCGTATGGGAACATCGATTTAACATCTCACAGGCTCCTGTCTAATTATGAAAGCTAAATAGTTTTGTGAACAAAGCCGGCGACACGATCACAGAAGCACTTCGCCTGTACTTGTTGCGCCACTAATCTGAGCCGCTCCGGGTCGCGGCACGGGGTGCCTTTTAGCTAAAATGATCAGACTAGGCGGGGTCTCTGTTTCGCAGAAGGATACCACCGCGTCCCAGGACTCCCAGCTACCGATCATAGACTCGAATACGGCCGGCAGCGACAGGTCACTGCCTACTTCAGAGATGAGGGCACGGCGTGGCTCCTCCCAGGCGGCACACTCTGCCAGCGTATGCCGCGCCGTATCCTCCCGGAAGTCGATGCAGTGGTGAAACCGGGAAACGGAGCCGTCCGGCTCTCTGTTTATGCGACACAGGTACTTCCCGGAGCAACCATGCCCAGAGAGCACCTGTGTCACCCGAAACGACAGGGAGCCGTGCCTCCGCTCGAGCACTGGCCGGACCGCCTCGATGGTGATGAGGCCCGGGTAGGGCGTGCAAGCCTGTCCCGCCACTCCGCCACCAGGAGCTCGCGGAGCTGAGACTGACGCCACTCCATATGTCGCTGCATCAGCCCTTCGCCCCGCGCCCGCGCTTCCTCGCGCCACCGATACAGCGACGCTAACCCAACCCGAGATCGAGGCACTAGCCGGGGGTTGCGCAAGTATCGTTGTTCCCGCGACCCCCAGCGTAGGTGTGAGATGGAACACCGGGGTGGTTTTTAGTCAGTAGGAGTATGACAGACCCTTCCGGCCCCCCAGGGTGGAGGGGGAGTGACATGAAGTTTCGAATGACGTTATTGCGACGCACGCTATTTCGAAAAACTTTACAACTGTTACGCCAGCTCGAAAACACATTGAATCGAAAACCGCTGTATCGAATGACGTTATTGCGACGCACGCTGTTTCGAAAAACTGTTGGGACTGGTACGCTAATACGAAAGTTTTTGTATCGAAATCTACTGTTTCGCATAGCATATTACAATCTGAATTTGTGTAGGTATCGAGCTTTAATCGGGATCGCGATCCGATACCTAGACAAATTTAGATTAGATTGGATTATTTTTCGTATTAGCGTACCAGTCGTAAAGTTTTTCGAAATAGCGTGCGTCGCAATAACTTCATTCGAAACTTCATATCACTCCCGGGTGGAGGACATCCAATGAGGATTTTCTACCAAGGAAAAAAAAGCGGGTTCTCTGTGACACCACGTGAGTCCACAATTAAATGTTAGGTACCGAATAAGGACAGGTGCCGAATTGGTTTTTTAATTTAATCAAAATTTAAGACCAAGTATAAAAAACGCACAGAAAAAGTTAAATACGATAACATTAAGATTGTTCGAAGCAATAATTGCAATCGAGTACGTTTTGCTGAGCTATCGATACAATGCGGTCGCACCAAATGCGCCGCGAGCTCAGTGCACTACGGACAACAAGCGGGTGCTGTCAATTTCTCATTTTAGCGAAAACTGTGCCTAAACGTTACCTTGTTAACTCTCAACAATAAACCGCTAAAAGTTCTTTGAGTGTTTAACTTAGTAGCGTAGCGAACCCCAACAGGTACCACTTAGGTCGCGCCCCTATATTTTGGTCCTTCGAGCCTCTAGCAAGGTCTTCGCGGTTGGACTTTAGTTTTTCGGGACTGACGGATCGTGAAGTGAACTTGAACTGAACTAGTACCTACTACTCTACCTTGTATTGCAGTGTTTCTTAGCTTAGCAGTGACTGTGGTAGTAACCTTAGCAGCGAGACTTTAGCGGCAGTGGACAATATATTCTCTCAAAACTAATCAAAAGCCAGTATTCGGAGGACATACCAAAAACTAGCGGTGCTTGCGAATTAGCATGAACATATTACTACTATAATTTTAAGCATAATTTCGGTGAAAATACTAGGATTTGCTTTTTGCGGATTATTGGCCTCACAGTTATTTTACTGGCATAGATATCCTAATTCGCATTATGGTCTATCTATATACACGTTTCCATAAAAAATACGGCACTTAAAATCGTCACAGAATCGTCTTTTTGGCACCGAATATTAGTTGACAAAAAGCAAATTTATACAATGTAGTGCTTCGGTGAACATTATTTTACAGTAGTATCCAGATTGAGTTTAAAATAATTATGTTTTGCTGGTGACACTGACGTGCGCTGTGTGTGCAGGGTGCGTGATCTTCCTGGAGTACGTGCCGCAGCACTACGAGCGGACCGTCATGCTGGTCGGTAAGGTGAGTGTCGCGTGACGGGCGGGGCAGCCAGCGTGACGGAGTGTGACGTACTGACCTGTGTGTGTGTGTGTGTGCAGGGCGTGACGTACGACACGGGCGGCTGCGACATCAAGGCGGGCGGCGTGATGGCCGGCATGTCGCGCGACAAGTGCGGCGCCGCTGCCGTCGCCGGCTTCCTCAAGGTGAGGCGAGCTGACACTACTAGCGTGAGGTCGTGTGAAGTCGCAGCAGTTATAGCGCGGCGCGTGTTCTCTGTCCGCAGGCGTGCGACGAGCTGCGGCCGGCGCTGAAGGTGGTGGCGGCGCTGGGCATGGTGCGCAACTCGGTGGGCGAGGAGGCCTACGTGGCCGACGAGCTGCTGCGCTGCCGGCGCGGCCTGGCCGTGCGCGTGGGCAACACGGACGCCGAGGGCCGCATGGTCATGGGCGACCTGCTGGCCGAGCTGTGCGCGCGCGCGCCGGCCGAGCGCCTGCCCACCTTGTACACGGTGGCCACGCTCACGGGCCACGCCGTGCGCGCCTACGGGCCCGGCTACACCGCGGTGCTGGACAACCACGCGGCCCGCGCGCGCGGCCACGCCGCCGCCTTCCGCGCGGCCGCCGAGCGCCTGGGCGACATGGTGGAGGTGTCCACCATCCGGCGCGAGGACCTGGCCACGCACCGCGGCCACTGCGCCGGCGACCACGTGCACCAGGCCGACAACGCGGCATCGTCCGCCATGCCGCGCGGCCACCAGGCGCCGGCCGCCTTCCTGCTGCTGGTGTCGGGGCTGCACGAGGCCGACGTGCCGTACGCGCACCTGGACGTGGCGGCGTCGGCGGGCGAGCTGCCGCAGCCGCCCACCGCCGCGCCGCTGCTGGGGCTGGCGGCGCACTACGGGCTGGTCGCCAAACGCTAGCTGCCGCATGAGCGAATACTTCAAGAAGTACATAATTGCATAATTCATTTATTTTTGGGAGTTTATTTTTCTATTATAGCATAATTATGATAGATTTTATACTAACATTGTTATACAAATAAAGTTGTACGTTTTATACACCGTGTAGTTTGTCTGTAGCGAGTAGTGCCTCGTGTGCTACTGCTACTCGTGGTCGAGGAAGCCCGCCCGTGCGCGAGGTTGGCGCACTCAGCGACTCAGCAACGCGATCAATGAAGAGAAATAAACGAACAAATGATTGCCACAAAAGCCGCTGAGATTGTCATAAACTAGCAAACATTTAGCAACAGCACACAATAGACACTAAAACCAGTAGTAGGTATGTTATGCCCATGTTATGCCATTATAAATAGAAGCTGACCAGCCGCCGCTTATACTTGCTTTGCTAAAAATAAACTATCAGTAGGTAATTAATTGATCACACTCATAACAAGATCATCACAAATGTCGGACGGCAAAGAGTAGGTAAGATAGAGGGTAGCCAGAAGCTTATTACATGTCTTAGAGGGTAGCCAGAACATCAAATATGAATTAAAGATCACGACGCCAAATATGGCGAGGATTGGAATTGGATGGTACCAAGACGTGTTACGTCTTGGAGTAATAATGATCCTGCCAAAATCATAAAAATATGAAAAGGCACCAAGCTCAACAAATACATAAATGTGAAAAAGGCGCCAAGTTTGACGAAGAACAGTTCAGATCTAGTATAGTGACAAGTTTCAAAGGCCCTTCCATAAACAAAGCTACAATGTAAAATTTCGCCTATTGACTTGGAAGTAATTGGTTACCTTAGCTGGGCCTCCTAGGGTACGCCCTGGGTCTCACTCGGCTGAGGCGGACCGCCAGGAGGCCGTGAAGAAACGGCGGACCGTTCCGGCCGCCGTGGCGCGAGTTAATTGTGACGATCCCAACTCTATTCGCTTTATCAGCAAATCCCCCTCCACCTCAAAGTAGCATTTAAGTAGCGTATAAAAATATTGTTAAGGACGCTATTACAATTTCTACAAATAACAGTACTTTTGAGGTACCATTTTAATGCATAAGCAATCACCGATGTGCAGATATCATGGTCTTAATTTAAAGATAATATATTCAGCTCCAGATAAGCATCAGAAAAATTGTATGACATCATACAAAATTTTCGCACAAATACGTTTTGCCCATCACAATAATCGCAAAAAATTTAAAAAAGTAGGGTCCGAATAGGTTCCAGTTTAGGTAAATTTACAGCATATTTTATCTTCAAAATTATAAAAAATTGCGGCATATATAGTCCTGTACAGTTGCAGCTAATTATTTTTCACCTAAATAATTATATTTTTTTATTATTAGCTAAAATAAAATCACTTGCCGACGTCTTCATACATTTTGTACCCGCCGCTCATCATTCCGCGCTCAGAAGCGCTCGTGGAAGGACGGGCGTATCGCTTTCTCGCAGGAAATAAATACGATAAAAGTAATAGAAAGATTTTAGTGTGCATGCGTGTGAGTACCGTCCTCGTCGTGATCGAAAGGAGTTGATATTTTATCGGACGTATGCCGTATTTTTGAGTTTCCTATTATTATTAGAATGTGATTTAGAAATTATTTTGGTTAAGATCGGGTTTTGAATAGTTGGGTGTTAAGCAGTTGTTGACAAGGTTGAGAAATGGATGGGTGGGTTTAAACAGCTCTGACTAAGGTTAGGATTTGGATGGGTAAGGTTAAGCTGCCGACGGGGAAGTTTAGAAGTGGATGGGTGGGAGGAGATTTATGATTTTAACCGGTTTGTATGTATGTATGTATGACAAATACGGGGCCAAAACCAAAATACAAAATGGCGCCGACGAAAATTTGGCCGCTTTTCGACATGGGTGTCATTTTCATGGTTATTGGGGTTACTTTTATCGATTACGGGGTCAAGACCAAAATACAAGATGGCGCCGACTAAAATTTGACATCTTTTCGTCATCGGTGACATTGTCATGGTTTTTGGGTTCGCTTATATCGAATATGGAGTTAAAACCAAAATACAAGATGGCGCCGACGTAAATTTTGCCTGCTTTTCGACATGGGTGTCATTTTCATGGTTTTTGGGGTCGCTTATATCGAATATGGAGTCAAAACCAAAATACAAGATGGCGCCGACGTAAATTTTGCCTGCTTTTCGACATGGGTGTCATTTTCATGGTTTTTGGGTTCACTTATATCGAATATGGAGTCAAAACCAAAATACAAGATGGCACCGACGTAAATTTTGCCTGCTTTTCGACATGGGTGTAATTTTCATGGTTTTTGGGGTCGCTTATATCGAATATGGGATCAAAACCAAAATACAAGATGGCGTGTCATCTTTTCGTCATGGGTGTCATTGTCATAGTTTTTGGGGTCGCTTATATCGAATATGGAGTCAAAACCAAAAAACAAGATAGCGCCGACTAAAATTTGGCCGCTTTTCGACATGGGTCTCATTGTCATGGTTTTTGGGGTCGCTTATATCGAATATGGGGTCAAAACCAAAATACAAGATGGCGCCGACTAAAATTTGACATGTTTTCGTCACGGGTGTCATTGTCATGGTTTTTGGGGTCGCTTATATCGAATATGGGTTCAAAACCAAAATATAAGATGGTCCCGACAAAAATTAGACAAATTTTCGTCATGGATGTCATTTTTATGGATTTTGGGGACGCTTATATCGAATACGGGGTCATAACCAAAATACAAGTTGGCGCCGACGAAAATTTGACATCTTTTCGTCATGGGTGTCATTTTCATGGTTTTTGGGTAGTATGTCATTAGCTTGACTTACAAGTTGTAGGTCGTGGGTTCGAGCCCAGGCTGGCGCTTTACTTTGTCTAAATTATTTCTTCACCACTGCTCTCAAAACGGTGAAGGAAAACATCGTGAGGAAACCGGCATGTCCTAGAACCAAATATTCGAAGATATGTGCATCCACCAACCCGCACTGGGCCCGCGTTGTTGGTTACAGCCCATTCCCTCTCACAGAGAGGAGGCCTGTGTCTCAGCAGTGGGAACCTTAATAGTGACTGATGATGTGATAGTAATCTATATATATAAAAATCAATTGCTGTTCGTTAGTCTCGCTAAAACTCGAGAACGGCTGGACCGATTTGAATAATTCTTTTTTTGTTATGTTCGACAGAATACAAAAAAAAAAAAATGTTTGGTTGGATAGGGTAGGTAGGTAGAGTAGTGTAGTGTAGGTAGGTAGGGTAGGGTAGGGTAGCGTAGGGTAGGGTAGGGTAGTGTAGGGTAGTGTTGGGTAGAGTAGTGTAGGATAGGGTAGGGTAGGGTAGTGTAGGGTCGGGTAGGGTAGGGTAGGTAGGTAGGTAGGGTAGGTAGGTAGAGTAGTGTAGTGTAGGTAGGTAGGTAGGGTAGGGTAGGTAGGTAGGGTAGGTAGGTACGAGTAGTGTAGCGTAGGGTAGTGTAGGGTAAGGTAGGGTAGGGTAGTGTAGGGTAGAGTAGTGTAGGATAGGGTAGTGTAGCGTAGGGTAGGGTAGGGTAGTGTAGGGTAGTGTAGGGTAGAGTAGTGTAGGATAGGGTAGTGTAGGGTAGGGTAGGTAGGGTAGATAAATGTTTGGTGTTTTTATGGCAAAACAAAGTTTGCCGGGTCAACTAGTATTTAATATATTCCATAATATGGAATATATTAAAATTACTTGAACATTTTTCATTATATTATAATGAAAAATGTTCAAGTAATTTTTTAATCCTTGTGACCGGCAATTAATTCGTTTTAGGTATCTACTTATTTCACGTAGCGTTGTTTTTAGGGTTTCGTAGCCAAATGGTAAAATACGAAACCCTTATAGATTCATCATGTCTGTCTGTCTGTCTGTCCGTCCGTATGTCACAGCCACTTTTTTCCGAAACCATAAGAACTATGCCGTTGAAACTTGGTAAGTAGATGTATTCTGTGGACCGCAATAAGATTTTTACACAAAAATAGAAAAAAAAACAATAAATTATGGAGGTTACTTGAAACTGAAACTATTTTTTTTTTTTTTTACATACATACTTACATAAACTCACGCGTTTTTCCCATGGGGGTAGGCAGAAACTACAGAACGCCACCTGCTACGATCCTTACATACTTCTTTTGCTTCACACACATTCATACATCTAGTCATACACATACGCCGGTTATGGGTACTGCGCACTTGGCCTTTCTCAAGAACATTTTTTTTTTTTTGATATTGAGCTTTCTAATATCATTTTTTTCTAAACGGAATAGTTTGCGCGAGAGACACTTCCAAAGTGGTAAAATGGGTCCCCCCCCCCTGTAACTTCTAAAATAAGAGAATGATAAAACTAAAAAAAAATATTATGTACATTACCATGTAAACTTCTAACGAAAATTGGTTTGAACGAGATCTAGTAAGTAGTTTTTTTTTAATACGTCATAAATCGTTAACAGCAATTTACCAAGTACGGAACCCTTCGTGCGCGAGTCCGACTCGCACTTGGCCGGTTTTTAAAATACCTACTTACTACAACAAAGTGAAAAATAAAATTCTTTTCGGAAGTCGGTGTCGGTACCTATTGTTTTTCGTCACAGGAAAGCTATTATTTTTCTCTTTTAAATTTTTGTATTATTGGGTATACTAAATACATCTGTTTACCCCCTAAAACCGTACAAGCGTGATGATTTATTATGGTATGGTTAAAACAAAACATACGATCACAGTAATCGCAGGTCATTTGCTGTTTGTTATCAAAGAGTTCCATTGTCTATCTCCGAAGATCTTTAACAGATCCTAATATATTATACAATAAAACCTTCCCTGAAAATACCACCACATACATTTATCGATTAAAACCCGACAAGTATCGAATAAGTAGTTTGGCCGAATAGATAGAGCATCTCCTTTTTTTGAAGTCGGTTGAAAATATTAACCTACTTTTTACGACGACGGTTTGTAACAGTTATCAAATGCATTTTCAAAGTGCCAACTAACCTTCCTGAATCAACTTAATAAAAACAATAAAATTCAAAAATAATATCAAGGACCAAGATTGTTTCCGTGATGTATAAAATCGAGCGCTCAGTAGTTTCAATGTGTGCGTACGCGTAATGTTGCTGTGTGCGACTAGATACCTAAATTTGAGTTCGTCGAAAATGTAACAGCGTCCTTAACTTAGCATTAATCTATATATATAAAAGAAAGTCGTGTTAGTTACTTCACTTATAACTCAAGAACGGCTGAATCGATTTAGCTGAAAATTGGCAGGGAGGTAGCTTAGAACCAGGAGAAGGACATAGAGTAGGGTAGGGTAGGGTAGGGTAGTGTAGGGTAGTGTAGTGTAGTGTAGGGTAGGGTAGTGTAGGGTAGGGTAGTGTAGGGTAGTGTAGGGTCGGGTAGGGTAGGGTAGTGTAGGGTAGCGTAGGGTAGTGTAGGGTCGGGTAGGTTAGGGTAGGGTAGGGTAGGGTAGGGTAGTGTAGGGTAGGGTAGGGTAGGGTAGTATAGGGTAGGGTAGGGTAGTGTAGGGTCGGGTAGGGTAGGGTAGTGTAGGGTCGGGTAGGTAGGGTAGGGTCGGGTAGGGTAGGGTAGTGTAGGGTCGGGTAGGTAGGGTAGATAAATGTTTGGTCTTTTTATGGCAAAACAAAGTTTGCTGGGTCAGCTAGTTAAATATAAATACATGTCTCCTTATTAGAATAGATATTACTATCTTAATTACTGTAACGCTGTTCGTCTAAATAAAGTTTATTTTTAAACTACTCAAGTGTCAAGTAGTCAGTTTGCGACGTATACAACTCTACAAGCGCAGCTGGACGTCTGTTTCTACAGTTCAACAGAGATCCCCGAACAAACAAATCTATTAAGTACCAGGCACAACGGCTGGCGCAGTGTTTGATAGTAGTCACAAGGAGGAGATGGGAGTACCTACAGGACTGTGAGTAAAACTTTTTCACTATCCTCTCTGTTTTCCTTTATCATTTTTCTCTTTGTTTTAATTGTATGTGTTGTGTTATTAGGGCTTGAGCAATACCGTGATAACATTATTTTATTTTATTACGATATAACTGGCGTAATAAGATAAACTTAGTTAGATACCTATTTACCCTCTTACTAATAAACACGGAATAAAGTTATACCAGGTATAACACAGGTATACCCATACATTTTCATAGGTTTATACTTGGTATAACTTTATACCGCGTTTATTAGTAAGAGGGTTAGTGTTTTAGTTTTCACCTTCTTTCTATTCTTTCAAAATGGATCAAATCGTGCAGGTTCCGCCAACAATGGCAAACATTATTCCAGAGTTTAATGGCGATTCTAGACAGCTCCCACTTTTTATAAAGAAATGTGAATATATTATAAATACAATTCAGGGGAAGAAGTTCAAAACGAATACCTACCTATTTCACGTTCTTATATAGATTAACAGGGGACGACGCGAATCTAGTAGGGGAACGGGATAATATTCGTACTTGGTTGGAGTTGAAAACATTATTGGCACAACATTTTATTTATTTATTTATTATATATGTCGCCGCGTAGGCGTGAATTTGCTAATTTATTATCCTAATTAATCGTTTTAAGTGTCTATGTCTATTTAAGTTGGGTTTTGAGTTCAGCGCCATCTATTGGCTCACTGTGGAATCAGTATTGATTCATAATTCATATGCTAATTTCAATGTTTAATTAATACGAGATGTTTAAATTAAACAGGAACACTTATTGTAGGACTTTTGGATTTGTTCTCATTTTAACTATTGCACATTTGACGAAGTAAATGTGTTTCATTATGTTATTCTTATTAAGTTGTCAAACAATGGCGGATGTTATAATTTCTATGACCAATAACCAGATTTAATAATTTAATACGAGAACTAAACAAATTTGAGTAAATGATTAAATACTAAGAAGTCATAAGACTATTTTACACAGCTATGTAATAATGAGAAACTTTCTAATTAGTAAGATTGTTAGATCACCGGAAACTTGAATAGTTTTGTTATTAGATGACTATTTCAATAATAAACTACAAACCACTTTGTATTTGTGAGTATTGAGGTTGTTTAATGTTAAAATAATTAACTGATCAGCATTTTAGTATTGTTTGCTAACTTTACTCAACTATCCAAGTAATTAGTGTCTAAACAAAAACAATATGGAAGTCCCGCCCATTGTTGAGTACGTGCATGGCGCGTACGGTGCATGGTGTGTGTAAAAAATAATAACTGTAAAACTGTTTAATAAATCTGCTAATTGAATAGATGTTTGAAAACCTAATAAACATGTAACGTTAATTGTCATAAAGTGATTGTGTAATCTATAAAAACATTTAAAAAGAGTATCCTGGAGTTTCTGGCTAGGTCTTCTCCAGCGACCGACAAAAGCCTTGGACCTAGCAGGCCACACGAATTCACGATGTGGTTTTAGCTTCAAGTTCATTTGAAAACTCAAAGTGCCTGTAACTAAATCAAATAAACACTCTTGAGTTTCAATCCAGTGTTGTGTGTTATTGAAGTAACCCGCTCCAGTCAAGAATAAAGGAATTGCCTCTAGACATTGGGGTTAAAGATGGCGGTCCTACGATACATAGGTAGGGTAGAGTGGTAGCCAATGAACCACCAAAAATTTGAAGAGCTCTAGCACAGTGGTAATTGCAGTCTAAGAAAATATTTTTATCTCACCACGAAGGTAATTTAATAAGCTACCACATTGCATTCAAAATTTTGGAAAATATTTCCTATTGCCTGATTAATACAGGTTTTTTTAAAACAAGGTAAATGGTTCATAGTGTACCAGCAAGGGCACACGATGAACCGGGGGGGTGGGACTAAATGAACCAGGTGGTACACAATGAATCACAGTAATAGATAAACCGATAATTTTTTGTTTTAAGTTGATTAAAAATAACAAATGATTCTGTGTTCATCCAACCGCTAGGTGCGGCTAACCTAAGTGTCCCTGGGGGTAAACCATACAGCATGTGTGCCTTAAAGTTTTTCTTGGAAACATCATAGCTGGAGGTAATGCCTGGCCAATCGCATTTACAATACAGCATGTTGTAACCAAGATTCCACGTTCCCCGCTTGTGACTTTACAGACACTGCGTCCTTTAGCTGCCAGAACTTTATGGGGTCGTTGCACAGTTGTGGTAGAGGTTTCATCAAGATTATATATTCGGCTTCTATTAGCAAAAGATGGAGAGCGACTTTAAACTTCTTTCAGGTTGTCGTAAATTGTTTGCACGTTAATTTCATTAAATGCTGTAGCTTTTGCCATACTACAAGCCTCCGGTTTTTTCAATGACAATTCAGAAGGTCTCGGCCTAAATCCCCTAATCCAATCTCGGCCTGCCATGTCATAAACTTTCCACGATGGCGGCTTTTAAATTTTGTTAATAACTGCCATTTGGTAGGCAATTCTGCGACAGTCTTTAGAAGTTAAGCCATAGAATGTATGTGCACAATCAAATAAATACTTCTTGATGATGTCTTCTTGTCCATCATTAAAGTTTGTTCGATCAAATTCGTAATGCGGCTCCATGACGGATTGTTGCGGTATTTTTCAATGTATCTTCGAAGTGTTGGATAGGGAGATTGGCTGCTTCGTCAGCCCCGACAAATGTTTGTCTATTCCCTTTTTGATTAGCTGCTGCTGTGTGATAAACCTTTTTACGGGTTTGCCGCCCTAATGTGTTTCGGCCCACGCTGAAATAAAGAAGTAGTACTTAATGATACTCACATCAACAATCAGAGGTTGACTGGAATAATACTCCCCACTTGTTTCTAAGTGAGAAATCCATAGCATAAGGTAAAGCAATTAGATGTAGTACACAATGAACCGTGGTTCATTGTTCACCCATTCTAAGTGACTCACTGCGTACCCATCCCCTCTTAGGAAATTTTAGGTTATCTTTTACACAATAACGGTTGAGAAGTAATTCCAAAAAGTAGTCTCATACAAGCGCAAGGACCCACATTACACATACAATTCACTTATAGTTTAATAAGAGTTAAAATAATAAAGTAATTACAAAAATAAACTCACGATTTTTTCGTCCTTTTTGATAAACAAAACACTAGGACGAGGTGCACATATGCGTTTATGGCGAGTGGCGGCCGGCGACTAGATCAAACTGCTTGGCAAGGCAAGCGAGTCGTTATATGTTTTTTGCACGAGCTAGCAACATCGCGTATTGCCTGTAGGTAGTATGGTTCATACGGTACACGCGGTTCATTGGCTACCACTCTACCCTACTTCAACGTGACATCAGAATTGGGCTCAGCTCCCACTATCGCCTTCTGCCCATGCTATGAAAGCCATCCGAAGAATTTTGTACAACATCGCCAGCGCCGAGCGTATGGCAAAAGATTTTCCTATGATAATTTCCAAGAGTAAGCGATGCCCAGACATAGGCGAAAATAACTGGAATATTTTTACGTGAACGATCTGAACTCTATTGAAACGACAGAAGAAGCTACTGACTAGTGGCATGGATGCTGTCCTACACCATTGTGGCCAAAACTTTATACAGCACAGAATGACCGAAGCAGCTAAACGAACAACTTGATCTGTCCATTGATAGATTCCATCATGGTTGAGGGGAGTATTCTGTTTTTTTTATTTATGTAACTTAACATTCTTAATTATTTTCATCATACAAGGCAAGGTCAGTGACCTTTTGTGTGACAATTTTAATCAATCTGCCTAGTCTTTTCCCAACCAAGTCCGGGACAGCTTCCATTCTAACTGGATTCAGCTGAGTACCAGTGTTTTACATGGAGCAACCAAAACCCAGTAACTGGGTAACACAATACCCCTTACTGACTGAGTGGTCCCTGCTGTTGTTTGTGTGGCAATTTGTGGAATTAAAATGAATGAAACGGCTTAAATTACTCCATAAAATAAGACAGCTGACTAGGAACTCAATGTTATTGTTTAAATATGGTTCTTTTGTCTTAAGAATTGCAATGGCTCAGTTATTTGAGAAACTTTATTTTATTTGAGGAGTATGTAAGGATCGTAGCAAGTGGCAATCTGTGGTTGCTGCCTATCCCCATGGGGACAAGGTGTGAGTGTATGAATGTTAAACAATTCAAAGTACCTACGTTGAGTTTTGTACCGGACAAAAAGTAACAACTTATTTTTATAGCATTCATTACATTTAGGTAGCTAAAACAAAAGTTTAGTAGGTAAATAAGTTAAGTAAGTTACAGAATGTATGTGCAACAGAAGTAGTAAACATTTGGCAGAAAGTGCCATGACATATTCATGTTGACGCACTAATTGGCATTTTTGCAATTTATTGTTTTTACCCGACTACCAAACGGGGTTTATTATTGAATAATGTGGAACCCGTTGCATGTCATACTTTTTTTAAAGTAAAGTAAGATAAGAAAATGTATTAACACATTCCTTAAACATGAAAAGCACAACAAATAAAAATAAAATTATAGTGTGCTCAAGAAAATACTTACAACGATTTGCATTTAAGTAGCTGGGGTGAGAATAATTGTTTGGTTACAAGACTAAACAATATTTAAAATATTATCTAGAGGTTTTTGTAGAGTGAGTATGCATCTAATATAAATGTATTTGTATGAATGGGTGAAAGGGTTGTGATACACCTGGGTGAGTCATTACAAACTTTATAATCAGGGTAAGTATCAGCAGAGCTTCAGTTCATGCATAATCATAATATAATAATAAATAGTCATAAGCTGATAGCCACCTGGTAACTTTTAATTTACAAGTAGGTACGCTTAGTATGTATGAGTAACCTATTATGTATGGACCTTGTGATTTTTGGTAAATTAATGGTCCTGTGTATGTAAGACATATTTGAGTGAATCTAATGTGATTACTGTGTTCCATCTTATCTGTCTACATGATCTGGTAGATTTGTTTTCGCTATGGGGTTCTTGACAGTGATAGCGCTATAAGTTAAATCTAATTAAAAAATTGTCTGACCCTACATTCTTGGTTCAGACTGTCAGTTGGATACTGATGGGGCCTTTTATAAGCTCTAAGATTTATGCTTGTTCAAGTTAAGTTTGTTATAATAAAGTTTATTTAATCATTCAATATTTGAGAACCTTCCTAATGAATTAAATCTCACAATGGGTTTAGTTGAATTTTACTTGTTATGGTACATGGGTGTAAATAGATTAGTAATTTCTGACAGATTTCAAAGCTTGTTATTGGATGCACTTGCACAGAATAAAAACAATCAAAAGACAGGTTTGTTTTTTGATAATTTGTCACTTTTAGCATTCAATAACTTTCTTTTCTTTTTGCAACTTTTTACCTAGCTTGTATTCAAACTTGTTCACACATAAATGTTTTGTAATGAAATAGGTTTGTAATAGGTGTGTAAATAGGTTGTTGCGTGTGTGGTATGCAAACATGCATCATTAAAAGTAGTTTTCAACATGTTTTAACATTAATCTTTAGCTAGTGCAAACACCGTCATAAGTAATGCAGCAATCTTCATAGTTATTCATTTCAGTGTCATCAGATTCTAGTTAACTTTGAATTACTCACTTACTATTTCAAAACAATAACATAATTTAATTGTTATCAGTACTAACTCCTACTTATTTAAATATTAATAGGATCATCTTTTCTTTTATTATTATTTATCTGTATACCTTCTCACATTCCAGATTCCTGTGTCATATCAAAAATCAAAATGGTTACCTACATAGTCAAGTATTATCAAGGATGTGGAAACAAAAACTAAAAATACCTGGTTTGCAAGTGACCGTGTCGCCGGGTCAGGACCTTAGAAGCTACCAACATACATACAAGCCACCAAATAGAGGTCAGCTGAAAAATGACTTCCAGCCCAACATAACTAAAGTAAAAGGTGAGAAGTTTTCAAACTATCTTCTACTCACCTCGCTAACTGATACGGTGTTGTTGTATCAGAAGGCTCAACACAATAGCCATGTCGAATAACTACATGACGCTTGTGCATGATACTACCATGCAACAAAGTACTTTTAAATTATTATTCCTGGGTTCAATTCCTAGGTTGGGCAAAATTTGTTTATGGGGTTTTTCCAATAGGGATTCCTCTGTAGCAGCCCAGAGTTTTGAAATTGGTGAACCCCCATGCTTCAAAAAGCATGTTGAGCCATTGGCCTTGTGCACCATAGTACCTCCTTATGCAGATGGCTCAACAGTCAGGAGGACTACTGTTATTATTATGTTTTTGTAACTCGTTTCAGTTTATGCTATTCTATTGTCATATTTAGTCAATTATAAAAATGAATAATAAAACAAGCTCTAATTATTGAGATGTCCAATAACCTATAGCTCTGGAGGCACTTAATAAAATAATAGGTTATATCAACACCAAACTATCAGCATCCATCATTTGAGGTAATAATGAGAACACAATAAACTATCTTATTATGCTGTGGAAGCAACTAAGATTGATAACACAACAAACTATCCTATTGGTATGCTGTGGAATCAAGTAATAATGATAACACAACTATCTTGTTGGTATGCTGTGGAAGCAACTAATAATGATAACACAATAAACTATACTGTTGGTATGCTGTGGAAGCAACTAATAATGATAACACAATAAGCTGTCTGTTAGTAATCCGTGGAGGAAACTAATAGTGATAATACAACACACAATCTATTGGTTTGCTGTGGAAGCAACTAATAAAGATTTAATATCCATTGGTTAGGCGTGGAGGCCGCTAATGAACAATCTCTCATGTTATCCTGCTGGGTCCACGGTGTACAAGACCACCCAGAGCCTGGTTCCTTATATCCTGTCAAATCAAAGACTTCGTGCCTGTCACGGAGCAATGATCCTAAACTCCTTAACCTTTAATCCTGTCAAATCAAAGACTTTGTGTCTATCACAGAGCGGTGTTCCTGATCCTATCCTTAAATCCTGTCAAATCAAAGACTTTGTGTCTATCACAGAGCATTACCGTCCCGTGAGAATGAAACTAAACAAAAAACAGCTGATCACAATACTCCTACACTGCCTACACTATACTTACCAAATACAAGGCTGCTATGTAAGCCTTCTTATAAGTAGGTATGTGCTCATTAATGCATCAAATATTTTCATTTGAGATAAACTTAATAGTTACCTAATTTCATAAGTATTCAGTGATAAATTGATAACTTAAACTGACTATTACCTATTACAAATCAATGAATATTGTAAGATAATACAAACAATAACATTCTGCAAACAAGATTCAAATTGGACTAAATAAGCTAGCAACTGATTATTCCATGTCAAAAATCTGAAATAGAAATTGTATGCCTTCATTGACATGACATGTAGCAGTTAGTTGTTTCCTAACAACATGGCCGTGTCGCCGCGTAGGCGTGAATTTGCTAATTTATTATCCTAATTAATCGTTTTAAGTGTCTATGTCTATTTAAGTTGGGTTTTGAGTTCAGCGCCATCTATTGGCTCACTGTGGAATCAGTATTGATTCATAATTCATATGCTAATTTCAATGTTTAATTAATACGAGATGTTTAACTTAAACAGGAACACTTATTGTAGGACTTTTGGATTTGTTCTCATTTTAACTATTGCACATTTGACGAAGTAAATGTGTTTCATTATGTTATTCTTATTAAGTTGTCAAACAATGGCGGATGTTATAATTTCTATGACCAATAACCAGATTTAATAATTTAATACGAGAACTAAACAAATTTGAGTAAATGATTAAATACTAAGAAGTCATAAGACTATTTTACACAGCTATGTAATAATGAGAAACTTTCTAATTAGTAAGATTGTTAGATCACCGGAAACTTGAATAGTTTTGTTATTAGATGACTATTTCAATAATAAACTACAAACCACTTTGTATTTGTGAGTATTGAGGTTGTTTAATGTTAAAATAATTAACTGATCAGCATTTTAGTATTGTTTGCTAACTTTACTCAACTATCCAAGTAATTAGTGTCTAAACAAAAACAATATGGAAGTCCCGCCCATTGTTGAGTACGTGCATGGCGCGTACGGTGCATGGTGTGTGTAAAAAATAATAACTGTAAAACTGTTTAATAAATCTGCTAATTGAATAGATGTTTGAAAACCTAATAAACATGTAACGTTAATTGTCATAAAGTGATTGTGTAATCTATAAAAACATTTAAAAAGAGTATCCTGGAGTTTCTGGCTAGGTCTTCTCCAGCGACCGACAAAAGCCTTGGACCTAGCAGGCCACACGAATTCACGATGTGGTTTTAGCTTCAAGTTCATTTGAAAACTCAAAGTGCCTGTAACTAAATCAAATAAACACTCTTGAGTTTCAATCCAGTGTTGTGTGTTATTGAAGTAACCCGCTCCAGTCAAGAATAAAGGAATTGCCTCTAGACATTGGGGTTAAAGATGGCGGTCCTACGATACATAGGTACTTCAACGTGACATATACTTTATTGTACACCACAAAACACACAGGAAAAACATTTACAAAAACAAGTGTACAATGGGCGGTCTTATCGCACAGGGCAATCTCTTACAGACAACCTTTGGATGGACTGAACAATAGGAGATGAATTTAGGTGACCCTAGAACCGACGAGTGTTTAGTATTAAAGTTAGAATCTATGAAACTAAATTACAACGAAAGTTATTTAGATTTCTGTCATAGGATTCAAAACTTGCGTAGTGTCTTGAGTGCAAAAGTAATTGAAACGACGTAGACGATGCGAATTTACGCCAAGCCAAACAGCATATTTATACTAATTCATCATTGAATGTTTTTCTATATAATTTACCTCTGTCGCAAATAATTCAAGCCTACGTACTTCCGGACGCCGTTGCGCATGCCTTCCCTCTCGCTTTAATGACTGTGCACTCGAAGCATAAGAGAGGGAGAGCGATAACGCAACCGAAGCGCTCGCGCGCCGACCAACTTCCGAGTTCCGACGCAACCTCAGACCAACTTGGTCTGAGGACGCAACACAGTACACGCAGAGACACGTTTCGAACCGACGCGCGCGCCCGAGCTCCTAACCGTCGCGCGTTTTCTTTCCATCGGTTGTTGTATTAGAAATATCTGCATTCTTAGTGTACCTATACCGTAATTATACGACATCTACTCCGCAATTCCACGTCAATCCAATATGTACACAGTCACGAAATATGGCGTCCCAACTGTAGGCCGAATGCCACAGTTTCTGTGAAAAAACTGTAGTAAAAATACTTTTTAGTGCTCTGACTTAGTGTGTGTGTGTGTATAACTGTGAACATAATTGTGATCGTGTAACAATGCCGAAGACACGGAGTAGGCAATCCCTCAGTGGTTCGCATGACGATGAACTCAACGACAGCGTCACGCTGTCTCGCGATAACTTTACCGCTCTGTTATCAACGATTCAACAATCGAATGCAGAGATCTGTGAGCGTATGTTAGAGCGCCTGTCGACATTCGCGTCCCCTCTGACCGCTCAGTCACCGGCGCCAGTGCCGAGTGCGGCAGAGAAGACCGGCAATTTATCACGATGCTCGTCCAGATTCTCCGGAGCGGCGAAGGAAAATGTCGAAGCGTTCATCGATGCCATTGAAGCTTTCAAAGAATGCACGAACATGTGCGATGATTTCGCTATTCGTGGCATGTCTATGCTACTCATTAGCGAAGCAGCAACCTGGTGGCAGAGTATCCGTGCAGAGGTCACATCCTGGAAAGAAGCAATACAATACCTACGTGACGCGTACGGCGACCGCCGTCCTGAATACAAAATATATCGGGAGTTATTCAGAGATGAGCAGGGTGAAGACGAACGAACAGATATCTTCGTAGCGAAGAGTCGAGCCCTCCTAACACGCCTACCAGCAAACGACCTGTCTACCAAGGTGCAAATTGATATGATTTATGGCCTATTACACCGGAAAATCCGTAAAAGATTACGACGCGAAGAGGTCAGTAATTATTCCGAGTTGCTATCGAAATCTAGAAGTATCGAAGATTCCATAAACGAATCGCTAAAGCGAGAATCGCAAAACGCCGCATCCACTGCTTCGCGAACGAAACGTTACGCAACAGAAACGCCTAATCAGCCCGCAATGAACAACGCGCAAACATCAAACTCCGCTGCAAGCGTGAGACCGGCGAACGGGGCAGCAATCACGGTACGCGACGGCGGCGGCGGCGCTCCGCCGTTACGCGCGCGCCCGCAGGAATCGCACGCCCGTGCCACCGCCGAAACACCGCGTGATGAACACGCACACGCTGCAGCAACATCGAGACAGCAACGACCGTTCTGTGTTTACTGTAAACACTACGGACACCAAAGGGACCAGTGCCGTAAGTTGGCGGACAAAGGTGAGTCAGCAACTGATTCTCATAACTCGGTTTCCTGTTACAAGTGCGGATCTAAAGATGTTACTCGTGAAACTTGCAAAAAGTGTAACAACGAATCAAGTTTTTATAGTGTTGATACTACTGTGCAAATATCGGGGTCAAAGAACTCTCAAATTCTAAAGTCTAAAAATCGTGATTTTAGTGCGTGTTCCGAAAATTTATATATTCCCGTAGATTTGAACTATACTACTTCTTCTTGTTTTAATAATGTTGATGCAAATGATAGTTGTGTCGTTCAAGAAAGTCATAACTGGTCTCGTGATAGTTCGAGTGAACCTGCGTACAATCAATCTGAAATGTCTTACAATAATAATTATTGTTATTTTGTACAGAGTAGTTTTTCGGACAAGAATTTGTCGAACGATCACATGACCAGCTGCGAGGTCAACGACCGTTTTGAAAAAAATGCTCTTAATGATTATTTTTATTATGATGATGACGCCCTTAATGTTAAGGAGCGTGTTACGCGCATCACTACCAAGTAAAGCGCTGACACATGGCACGAGGCACAACGCGTGCGCATCATCGACCCAGTTGCTACGAGGGGAAACTGCTGACACAGAACACGAGGCCCGAAGACACCGTCCACGTGACCGAGCCCGCGCACTTCGTATCCACCATCGATCGGGTCGACTTAATATTCTAATAATTGTAATTTCTTTATTAAAATAAATTAGTTTGTAATAAATTCGGTTTTTTTTTGAGTCCTCCGGCAGTAGCCTACGTAATTGGCGCAGTCGGTAGGATTCCCGGGTTGTGCTTGCGGTTACCGATATATCGCACCGCGTTCGCTACGATAGACTTTCAACGTCGCACCGGGAGATCCTGAACAACGAGACTACGCTGGAGATCCAGATATCGATACAGCTCAACGAAGACCAGAATGTTCATGTAAGTCCGCTGAATTTTCTTAGTGGTTGCTTGTTTCCTTTTGTGTGTAGGTCCCATATACTTTGTCCAACATTTTTTATCCACGTAGATATAGTACACGTAGGTTAGTTAATAGTAGGAATAGAAGTGTAGATTCTAGACGTAATATTAATCCCGAAATTGAACCAGATATGGCTGATTTAGACAGTATATATAAAGCCCTCCGCTTAGTTCCCGATTTTGATGGGAATCCAAACGTACTTACCAGGTTCATCAAATTGTGTGACCAGTTGGTAGTTGAATTTGTTCGAGAGGAGCAACCGTTAAATAATTTAGCGCTTCTAAACGGCATATTAAACAAAGTTATTGGGCCCGCCGCCCGCCTGATTAATGCAAACGGTATACCAAATGATTGGGCAGGCATACGTAGTGCTCTTGTGAACAATTTTGCTGATCAGAGAGATGAGACCGCTCTCTACAACGATTTGGCTTTACTTACACAGGGTTCCGGCACGCCGCAGGAATTCTATAAGCGTTGCCAGGGACTTTTCAGCACCGTCATGACATATGTTTCATTGCACGATACCCTAGATTCAACTATTGCGGCAAAACGTGATTTATATCGCAAACTAACTTTGCAAGCCTATCTCCGAGGTTTGAAAGATCCCTTAGGCTCGCGTATAAGATGTATGAGACCAGAAACAATTGAGAAGGCTCTAGAGTTCGAGCATGAGGAGACTAACACTATGTATTTGCAGAGTAGAAATGATAACTTGTCGGATAAAAAACCTTCAGGGCGAATGCCACTCAATCAACAAAACGAAATTAATCATAAAATGCCAGTCCATCCAAGTAACAATATGCTTGTTCCGTTTAGGCCTAACCCTTTTAACATGCTCAGTCCATTTAGACCGCAAGGACCGCAGTTTATGCCCCGGCCTTGGTCATCTCAACACCAACCCGGAATGTCTTTTAATCCAAATAACATGCCACAACGCGGCCCGACCCACACACAACAGATATTCAGCGCACCACCGCCTAATAATAACCAAGGTGGTTCTGGATTTAGAATGCCCCCAAGAAACCAGAACCCGCCGAATAACGGCCCCAAGCCGATGAGCGGCGTGAGCCACTTTGTGCCCAGGCCCTGCTACCAACAGCTGGAATTGGGCACAACAGGGCAATCCACCACCTTCCAACTATCTTAAAACTCGCGACGTTAATGTGAACGAATGTTCGAAATTTGGGGATGTCTATTATTACCCCGACCCATCCGACTACCTTTACTTTGACCACTACAACCAGGATTATATTTATTTCGATGACAGTACATATGACCAATTCATACCGGAACAGACCGATGGGACTAACGATAACGACAAGGCAGGTACTGCTGACCAACAGCATTCCTCAACCAGTCAGGATTTTCAGAAAGTTCCGAAGTCAAACAGCTTAGGATAGAATTGAACTTGCAAACCCAAAGGCAACTACCATTTGTTCGTATCCATAACCCTCCACTTAACTTTCTGATAGATACCGGTGCAAACCAATCTTTCATCAGTCCAGAAGCAGTACAGACTTATTTCCCGCACATACCTCTTAACTACGACCCATTCGAGGTCACTAATGTTCATGCCACAAGCAGGAGTGAATACTCTATTAACTTACCCTGCTTTCCCGAATTCGGTGAAAAGGAATCAATTAAACTATTCGTATACAGATTCCACGATCGTTTTGATGGGTTGATAGGAATGGATCTGCTCACTAAATGGGAGGCTAAGTTAGATTTGAAAGATCTTACATGTATGACTAGGTTCGCAATTAATCCCATCCAAATTTATAATTCCCGAAATTTAAATCTCTACGAGGAAATCATAACAGCAGGAAGTTCTAAATTAATACGGTTACCTATTAACGCACCAGGTGGTGAGGTTCTTGTAGAGGATCAGATAATTTGCAACTGTATTATATCTGAATGCCTGACTACCGTTTCTAATAACCGCGGTATAGTTGAAGTAACCAACCCAACCCACAACGATATAATATTTTCATTGGACCGTGCCACTCAGGCAACGATACCTACTCAATGTTGAATGCACCGAGAAACTGTCACCTCGCGCTAAGGATGTTACTCCCCGGCTACGCACCGATCACCTAAACAAGGAGGAAAAGGCAAACTCATTGACACTGTGTTCAAAGTACGCCGACGTCTTTTACATTGAAGGCGAGGCATTAACTTTCACCAACAAAATAAAGCACAGTATTAAGACCACAGATGAAGTTCCAATTTATACCAAAAGTTACAGATATCCGTTTATACACCGTCAAGAAGTTAGTGACCAAATAGCGAAAATGTTAGATCAGGGAATCATTAGGCCGTCTGAATCCGCATGGAGCTCACCAATTTGGGTCGTCCCAAAGAAAAGTGACGCTTCTGGAAAACAGAAATGGCGTATTGTCATTGACTTTCGGAAGCTTAACGAAAAAACGATCGATGACAAATACCCTATCCCGAATATTACAGACGTCTTGGACAAACTAGGCAAGTGCCAATATTTCACCACACTTGACCTGGCATCAGGTTTCTACCAAGTGGAATTGGACCCCAGTGACATACCCAAGACCGCTTTTAATGTTGAACATGGGCACTTCGAATTCTTGAAAATGCCCATGGGACTTAAAAATTCCCCTTCTACGTTCCAACGAGTGATGGATAACGTACTCAGAGGACTCCAAAATGTTATATGTCTTGTATATCTCGACGATATAATCGTGTTCAGTACTTCTCTCCAGGAACACATGAACAACCTAGAGAAAGTATTCCAGAGGTTAAGAGAATCCAACTTTAAAATCCAGCTAGATAAATCAGAGTTCTTAAAACTCGAAACCGCATACCTAGGTCATATCATCAGTACCGAAGGTATAAAGCCTAACCCAGACAAAATCACAGCTATTCAAAATTACCCCATACCTAAAACACCTAAAGAAATTAAACAGTTCCTCGGACTCCTCGGTTATTATCGAAAATTCATTCCAGACTTTTCCCGTATTACCAAACCTCTCACCCAATGTTTAAAGAAAGGGAAAAGGGTAACCTTAGACTCAGATTATATTAACTGCTTTGAGAAGTGTAAGACTCTACTGACCAACGACCCTATCCTTAAATACCCAGACTTTGACAAAGAATTCATATTAACCACAGACGCCTCCAATTTTGCAATCGGCGCGATACTCTCACAAGGTTCTATTGGCTCGGATAAACCCGTAGCATATGCGTCGCGAACACTTAATGAAAGTGAAGTAAATTACAGTACGATAGAGAAGGAATTACTAGCCATTGTATGGGCTACAAAATATTTCCGGCCTTACCTTTTCGGACGCAAGTTCAAAATAGTAACAGACCACAAACCATTACAGTGGGTCATGAGCCTCAAGGAACCAAATTCACGATTAACTAGGTGGCGATTAAAGTTAAGCGAATATGATTTCACCGTCATATATAAAAAAAGCAAACACAACACCAATGCCGACGCTCTTTCTCGAGTCGAAATCCACAACGAGGAAGTTAGTTCTATGATTGCAAACGCAACTGACCGACCACCATCCCCAGATAACTCCAACACCCTGACAGCACACACCTCTGAGGAAAACCCCATACTTGAAATACCCATCACCGACGAACCACTTAACAAATTTCACCGACAGTTATGTTTAACAGTTGTAGGCGACTTTAAAAGACGAACTATGGCAACCAAGACATTTGACACCCACACTCGAACATCCGTCCAGCTATCTGAATCCAACTTGGAGGAAGATTTAATTAATGCCATTAAGGAGTATGTCAATCCTAAGATCAAAACTGCCCTGTTAATAAATCCACCCCTTGCAATGTACAACATAATCCCGTTGCTACAAAAATACTTTAAAAGTTCTTCCATGAAATTGGTATTGGCAAAATAAGAACTTGAAAACGTAAAGGAATACCTGAGGCAGCAGGAAATTATCCGTCACTACCACGAGGGCAAGACCAACCACCGTGGTATCAACGAGTGCTTTCTAGCCTTATCTGTTAAATATTATTGGCCTAAGATGCGAGAGCACATAACAAAATTCATAAATGACTGCACAATATGTGGGCAAGCAAAGTACGATAGGAGCCCCATAAAACAGAAGTTCAATATAGTGCCCCCGGCCACCAGACCGTTTGAAGTAATACATATGGATAGCTTTTCAGCACAGAACGAAAAATACGTAACATTCATAGATGCCTTCTCAAAGTATGGTCAAGCATACCTCCTCCGAGATGGGACTGCAGTTAGTATCATACAAGCTTTACTAACTTTCAGCACGCACCATGGCCTACCACTAACCATTATTACAGATCAAGGGACCGAATTCACCAACCAGATGTTCTCCGAGTTCTGCAAGGTTCACAAAATAATCCATCACCAAACACTCGCATACTCACCCAACGCTAACGGAAATATAGAACGCTTTCATTCCACTATACTGGAACATCTTCGTATTTTGAAACTAAAACACAAAGATGAGCCAGTTGTACATTTGATGCCATTTGCAATCATAGCATACAATAGTTCAATCCATTCTTTCACACGATGCAAACCATTCGACCTTATATTAGGACACACTGACCCACGAGACCCGATTGACATCGATCTGACCGGACACCTCTTGCAACAGTATACAGAAACACATAGAGAACGTATGCAAAAAGTATACGAGCTAATCAATGAGACGTCTCTCGCTAATCGATCGGCGCTTATAGAGAGTCGTAATAAAACCCGAGAGGACGAGGTCGACTATGAACCCGACCAACAAATATTCATCAGTAATCCCTCCGCTAGTAGATCAAAACTCGCACCTAGATACAGCCAAGATACCGTCCTAGCTAATTTACCTATCCACATCTATACGTCCAAGAAAAAGGGACCTATAGCCAAATCTAGATTAAAGCGCGTCCCTAAAACCGCGAAATTGTTGCAGGATACCCCTGATGCTGTTACTTAGCCTAACATGGGCGCAGGAGATCAATCTAGAACGACTTGACAATGGACCTGGACTACTGCCCTTCAAACTAGGGCCCATGAAACTCATTACTCATTATCATACATTCCTGCAGAACATTGAACTAACAGACATAGATAATAATATTAACGAAATACGAACCCAACTTATTAAAGCCACAGACAGACTAGACAATTATACTCGCACTTTATACGAGCTCCAAACAGACAGCTTGTATGTAAAATTAAATAAAGCCTCATCTCATCTACAAAGCCTAAAGCCCAATCGATTCAAGAGAAGCTCAATAGATGGTCTTGGATCCGTTATAAAGAGCATTACAGGAAACCTGGACCATACAGATGCCATCAAGTACGATAACGCCCTTAAGGCCATCAATGATAATCAGCAACAAATAGCTATTGAACAAAATCATCATATAAGCCTTAGCAAAGGTTTGATGAATGAGCATACAAAAATTATTACAAAATTAGTAGAGAACCAAGTACAATTAAATGACAGTCTGCATATTTTACTCGACGCCGATAAGTATAAACAACACAACCTCATAAAATTTGCAAAGTTTTCGCAAATACTGCAAATAATTAGCAGTAACGTAGATAGTCTATTAAGCGAATTGAGTAGGTTAGAAAACGCGATAGCTCTTTCCGGTCAAGTGCATACTCATCATTCCATGTTGAGTACAGAAGTACTAAGCAATATGACACGCAAACTAAGCGCGCTTTATAATAAAGACCAACTACTAGAATTAGAAATTAGAGAATATTATGACATCATTAAACCATTAGCTTATTATCGTGGAAGTCAAATAGTTTTCGCATTCAAATTTCCCATAACTTCTCCACTAAAATTCCTGTTGCATAAGTTAGTCATTGTACCAAATAGAAGTAAGCAAGCCATCATCCCGTCCTACCCATTCATAGCAATCACTGGGAATATTCATGCGTACATAGAGGCAGAATGTCCGAAGGTAGCTTCAGAGTATCTCTGCGAAGAAAAACTTAACCACCAAATGAGAACCAATCCAGACTGCATCTGCGATATCATTGAAAGTCAAACACCATACAAATCATGCAACACGATTACTATCAGCCTGACGAAGCCTGCAATGGAGAAGTTAGATGACCGCCGCTACGCTCTCGTGTTCCCGAAACCAACACAAGTCCAGCTAATCTGCGAACAGGAAGAATCCATAACCCTAACCGGAAGCTTCCTAGCCACTATACCACATAACTGCAAGCTACGAACAGACGAGTTCACCATCATCAACATCAACGACCACATTAGTGGACAACCTATGAAGATTAGCAGCGTGCCAGATGACATCGAAGTATCAACCACGCCACCCCTTCAAATCAGTGCTATTAACTTGAAGAAGCTGCACGATATTCAAGATAGAATAGACTCACAGAAGCCAATCCACATTGAACCAACCTCAACCATTTACCATACGACAATCCCATTTTATGGTACACTACTGGCCTTACTTGTACTGGGAGCAACACTATCATACCGATTTCACATCCGCCGTAAGAAGCAGATGTCAAACCCAGATGAAGCCATGTACGCCGAGCCGGAAACATCTGAAACCCGCCGGAACCAACTGGCACCTCAAGATCAATCTAAACTCTCGACGATATTTCATCTCAAAATCTGAAATAGTCGTCGATCTGAGGGGGGAGGTGTTACGCGCATCACTACCAAGTAAAGCGCTGACACATGGCACGAGGCACAACGCGTGCGCATCATCGACCCAGTTGCTACGAGGGGAAACTGCTGACACAGAACACGAGGCCCGAAGACACCGTCTACGTGACCGAGCCCGCGCACTTCGTATCCACCATCGATCGGGTCGACTTAATATTCTAATAATTGTAATTTCTTTATTAAAATAAATTAGTTTGTAATAAATTCGGTTTTTTTTGAGTCCTCCGGCAGTAGCCTACGTAATTAGCGTAAGGGCGAGAATTGTATATTATCTGAAAATAATAATCTTTGTTATGATGACGTCCGCTTTGCAAAGGGTTGTAAGGACCATTTTTGTGATGGTTCGGATAATAAATGCTTTTGTCATGATAACGTTCCCAATGTAAAGTGGCGTAAGGACGATTTTTGTACCTTGGCGGAAAATCGTAAATATTATTGTAGTGACGACCGTAATGCATTAGAGCGTAACAAAAATTTTTGTAAATTTTTGGAAAATGATTTATTTTGTTGTAATGATGTTTCTAATGTGTTAAATGATAATATGGTTTGTAGTAGTGACACATGTGTGAATGCGCGCGCCGGTAGGAGCTCCGACAAGAAAATTTTACGTCCGATTTTTGATATCAAAATTTTAGGCGCGTCGGAGACCGCGTTAGTTGACACCGGGGCCAAACATTGCATTGCGGGCCATACACTGCACACCCTCCTCTGTCGAAAGGGACACCCTCTTGAACCGGCGTGAAGACGTATTAAGCTTGCCGATGGACACGTTCGCGACATAGACGTCCTCATAACTACTCTTGACGTGCACTTAGAGGAGAAGGTCATTAGGACTCCTTTTCTTATCCTCCCTGAGGCGCGTAATAATGAAACGTTGCTCGGCATGGATTTCTTGTTTGCAGCCGAAGTAGTCATGGACTTTTCTCGGGAATGCTGGTATTTTTCTAATAACAGCCGCGTTCAGTTCAGGATGCGTTTTGAACCCTCCTTATCACCAGAGCTGTCTTGTTCTTCTGCTGATGTACTCCGGGACGACGAAGGTACATCGCTGAATCCACCTGACCGGAACCTGCTGGCGCAGATCTTGGTTACCAATACGGACATTTTCCAGCTAGGGGGAGAGCCTACCCCGTTTGCTGAGCACCGTATTGATACAGGTGAGCATCCTCCTACCTCTGTACCTCCGTACCGATTGACCCCTGCCAAAAAGGAACTTATGCGTCAGGAGATTGAGAAGATGCTGAAGGACAACATCATTGAAGAATGTGAGTCTGCATGGTGCTCACCAGCTCTCCTGGTTCCTAAGGCTAACGGCGGCACTCGTTTCTGCGTAGATTACCGACGCCTAAATGCCGTGACCAAAACCGACCATTACCCGATGCCTTTGATCGATGAATTGTTACAGTCGACAAAGAGGGATTGTTATATGAGTACATTGGACCTGCGATCCGGTTACTGGCAGGTCAGTGTAAATGAGCAGGATAGAGATAAAACCGCATTCATTAGCCCATTGGGAACCTTTCGCTTCAAGCGCATGCCCTTTGGTCTCAAAAACGCGCCGGCGACCTTTCAACGACTGATCGACCGGCTGCGCTCCTGTTCATCCCTGGCCAATGTGACAATCCTTGCATATTTGGATGATCTGTTGATCATTTCTGATGGTTTCCAGCAGCATCTTCAAGATCTCCAGGCTGTATTCAGTCGGCTTCGCGAATTCAAGCTGCGAGTCAACCGGGAGAAGTGTGTTTTTGCCAGGGGGAGTGTCAAGTATCTGGGGCACGTAATTACGCAACAGGGCGTCTTACACGATACTGAAAAGGTTCAAGCGATACTAGAGATGAAGGAACCCAGCAACTTGAAACATCTACGGACATTTTTACAAACCTGCTCCTGGTACAGGAAATTTATCCCAAATTTCTCCTCTGTAGCAGAACCACTTACAAGGTTAACAAGAAAGCATCAAACCTGGACCTGGGGTTCAGCTCAGATCACGGCTTTTAACGAGTTGAAACAACTACTAAACTCAGCGCCAATCTTAATCCAGGCTGACTTTAATCACCCTTTTGTCCTCCGCACCGATGCGAGCAATTATGCCCTCGGAGCCGTTTTACTCCAGGGGGAGGGCAAGGAAGAAAGACCCATTGAATACGCCAGTCGTCTCCTAAACGCCGCTGAGCGTAACTATTCTACAACAGAACGAGAGGCCTTAGCGGTAGTGTGGGCGGTGAAGCGATTTAGATGTTACCTAGGCGGACATCCTGTGATTATTGCTGATCGATCCCGTCGACCAAGTGCAACGTACGAGGTTGGAGATAAGTGGTCCGTTCACATGTACTGAGCCAAGGTAGCAAAGGTCTCACTGCTAAATTTGTGCCAAAACGGGATGGACCATATGTTATAACGGTGAAGGTTAGTCCAACCACTTATCTTATCTCGCCAATAGGAAACCCTGAGGAATCCTTAGGAAAATACCATGCACAGGATTTGACGCCCTTTGTAGACAGTGGTACTGAAAACGACGTACAACCTAAACCTGTGATTCCCATGCGACGACGCGGACGCCCGAAGCACCAGGGCAATGAGCTAGTCCATGAACGAGGGCGTTCTCCTAGACTAGAGGGGGAGTCTGTCGCAAATAATTCAAGCCTACGTACTTCCGGACGCCGCCGCGCATGCCTTCCCTCTCGCTTTAATGACTGTGCACTCGAAGCATAAGAGAGGGAGAGCGATAACGCAACCGAAGCGCTCGCGCGCCGACCAACTTCCAAGTTCCGACACAACACAGTACACGCAGAGACACGTTTCGAACCGACGCGCGCGCCCGAGCTCCTAACCGTCGCGCGTTTTCTTTCCATCGGTTGTTGTATTAGAAATAGTTCCTTAATCTGCATTCTTAGTGTACCTTTACCGTAATTATACGACATCTACTACTCAAGTGTTTCATTCCGCAATTCCACGTCAATCCAATATGTACACAGTCACGAAACCTCCTTATTTAGTTAGATTGGTACGATTAAGGAATGTGACGACAATAGAAGGCGCCTTGAAAGTAGTGTTAGAAGAGCAAAACTTTCAGACGGTTTACGAATCTAGAAATAATAGGAATAAAAGTAGTTCAAAACCGCCAAGAAAATCTTCCAACAATAATGGCAATGTCCAACGTTGGCCCAATCCACAAAACCAACTAAATAGTTCAACAGGCAATATTACTCAAACGAATTCTCCAAATAATTCAATTAAATATAGAATTCTTCGCAAAATCTGTCGCCTCAACAAAGTAGGTCAACGCCGTGGTTGAATCAGCAGGCCGCGCTGCGGACGTCACCGGTGCATAATGCAACGCCGGCAAATTCGGGTTCAAACACCGATGTTACCATGCGAACTGCAAGCTCTAGACGCGTAAATTATACGAATAATGACTCACTTATGACATACGATAATAATGAACACAATACTTGCGATTGTTAGCTTCCTGAAAATTCATGTTCTAATTTAAAATAAATATTGCACATATGTTTAGTTATTTTGCGCTGTTTAAATAAAATAAGTCTTGAATTCTATTGAAATGTTTTGGTTGTTTCGGAAGTTTGTATTAAAACTAATATTAATTACTGTTAAATTAATACTATAAAACATGTTGATTTTATGTGGATTTTCTGAATATGTTTACATTTTTAGTTAGTTCAAATTTTTGATATTTTTCATTGTAAGTAGCTCAATGCTGACTTCCGGACAAAATGTCGTGTTTATTTTCCATTGGCTGATGCTGGTCTCTTACATCGGTGTCAACGAGGAAAGGACAGCCAATCACAATCAATCATCATTGAGCTATAAAAGATTGTGGATCATGAGAGTCAGAAAAATTGGAGATGTTCTGTAAAGCCGATAACAAAGTATTACAATTATTTGATGAAGTACAGTCTTTGAATTCTTATATCTGGAAGTTTTTAACAAATCAGAAGTGGGATTCGAACCCACGCCCACAATAAGGTATATTAAAAGTCAATTTGATTATTTAATGTGAATTTTATTTTATTTTTCTGTATAGAATATCTAACTGTATATATGGCATGTACGGGTGGTGCACGCATGTACATAATGTGTGCATGGGTGGCTTCCCGTCAATATGGACACACGACACATACTGTGACAGTTTGACTTCAATAAAAATAATGCCGTTAAATAGGTACGTTGTTTAGGTTTCTTATATTTTGAATAGTAATAGTCATGGTATTAGGAAAATACCAAATAACTAGACTAGATGCAGATATAATCAATGAAGCAAAAGCAGTATGTAAGGACTGTAGCAGGCTGCGTTCTGTTGATTTTGCCTAACGCCAAGGTGAAAGATGTGTTTATGTACGTGTACCAAACAACAGTTATTCATTTTGAATTATTGTATACTTGTAAATTGAATTGAGAAATTGAGAAACCTTGAACTTTATGCCGCGTATAGACAATTTTGAAACAAAGAAGTAGGCACACAAAAGAAACCAGATACTCGTTGTTCAAATTATTCCAGATCATTGGACGCATGAAGATGCCTAACGATCAGTTCGAGAGAAGACGGAGGTCGGCAGGGAAGCATTCCAGTGTGGTGCTGGGACAATTCTCGAGACACAGCCGATCCCGGACTCGTGGTCGAGGCTCGGGGCAAAGTCGGCGCTCGTCAGCAGCCCCCTCGCAGCGGTGGTCGAGGCTCGAAGCGAAGTCGGCGTTCGTCAGCAGCCCCTCCGCAGCAGTGTTCGAGGTTCGAGGCGGAGTCGGCGATCGTCAGCACCCCCGCAGCAGTGGTCGTGACTCCGAGCGGTGCAGATCCAGAAGATCACCTTCAAGGGTGGTGTTGCAGGCAAGAAGGAGGAGGGAGGACGGTCATGAGGGGTCATTAGAGGGCAATGGATTCACAGGTTACAGATGCCTCGCGTAGAAAACATTAGACTAGAGATTTGCGAGTTTTATTTTTAGATCGCATAGTCCAGTTCGTTCTTAGAATAGAATAGAATAGTTCTTTATTTGCACAGAAAGTAGGTACAAGTTTATCATGTCAAGATGAAATTCAGTTAATAATTTGAAATAGGCGATACAATAAACAATGTGAATTTTAATAAAATGGGATTACAAATTCGTCATGTTTTAGGTCAATACAGTGAAACAATAAATAAATAAAAAATTATAAAGTATAAGTCAGGAAATCTGTCAATCTTGTACTAATGAAAGATTTCTGTCTGTGAGCCCACTGCATTCATCTGCCGATATAGTAATAATTATTATTTACTCAAATGAATCAAAGAGTCTTTACAATCGATATAAGCTGTAAATTCACATACTTAAGAATGATTTGCGCATAATAATGTAGATCGAAAGTTTGATCCTAAATTTAAAACTACACAATGGTTACTTGGTTGAATAAAGTTAAAGAATGCTCAGAGATCTATGGGTGGGACAGTAAACAGATTGCCCACTACGTTCTACCTAAGCTAGTCGGTACTGTGAAAAAGTGGTAAAAAGCTAGCTAGCTTGGGACGAATGGGTTGAAACATAAATCTGCTTTTCCGTCTTACGAAATCTATGACCATTTACTTACGTACATTTAATGTTTGTTAAATAGCTAAGTTTGGCGATGGTATAGAAGAGTATTATTAGGATAAGATAATAGCTTTGTATCGGGGTGGTATAGTAGGTGCGCTATTGATTGCATTGTTTAAGGAGTAGAGGATAGATTAGTTCGGCACGGGGCAGAGGCAATTTTCAGGAAGCTAACATTCGAAGCTGAAAAATTGTTTGGTTATCTGAGGGATGTCAAATGTGACAGATTAGATAAGTTTTCGTACGTTAGAACGTTCAGTAAGTGAAATGCGTAAACTTGTAAAATTTATTTGGATAGACTCTTGAGGTGTTGTAACTGTCGCGAAACGAGTCATGTAGTATTAGCGTGTAAAAAGCCTGTCGTTAAGTGTAAACGCATTGGTCATGAAGATTCTAAATGCAGTAAGAGTGTTTGGGTAAGTGTGCCCAAGTTAAGACTTTATGACTGGTTAACAGCGCGGGCTAGAGACAAGACGACAAATTTATCAAGAGTATACATGTTAATAATGAACTTTTGATAGGGTGCGTAGATTTTGGTAGTCAGTGTACCTTGGTAAAAGAATCTGCTATGAAAGGAGTTGTTCCACGCAAAATGGATAGTAAATAATTTGCCTACTCTCAAAAGCTTTGGTAGTACAATCGTGAGCGTTTTAGGTAAAACTAAGATTTTGTTAGTGATTGATAACGTTAAGATTGGCGTTGAGATCAATGTCACTGAAATTTGTTCTAAGTTATGATATCTGTTGGATAGACTGCTACTGAGCAACCTCACATATGGGTGTTTAAATATTATACAAAATTTGATGACTTATGAGAGATACATAAGAGTGAAGTCATTAAGCGCGAGAAGGTTTATAAAGTAAATGAGGACGGAATAAGATACGTGGTGTTAAAGGGCTGTAGGTGGCAGGTTCCCCAGAAAAGTTGCGACGAAATAGGCCACGTTTGATAAAACATTAGTTAAAGTTAAACAACATTATTGGCTGCCTCGCATGCGAAAGTTTACCAGGAATTATATAAATTCGTGTTTGGATTTAGAATGTGCTCTCAATAAATTATCAGCGTGAAAGAAGTAAGGCCTCTGCAAAAAAAACGATATATCTAAACGATTATATGAACCGCAAACAAACACGTCCTATGAAACTGAACAAATTGAAAATTTTTACCTGAGAGCCTCTTATAGGAAGATAGAATAGTTTTAAATTGTACCAATTATCGTTCTTTACCTTATATTGTAATTACGGAGCTAGGTAATGCAGTTTTTATGTTAGACTGTGGTAGTTCTAGATCATTTATAGGTCGGCGTGTCGCTTACCATTATTTTAAAAATGCTATCTACAAAGAACCTTTCGAAGTAGTCAGTACCTACTCATGGTGTGAGTATGCATACAGAAGTTGTTTTAACTCCCTTGCCCAAAATATTTAAAAATTGCGAAGGTCATAAGTTTTACGTTTACGATGTGACAATAACTATGACGGTTTATTAGGCAGTAATTTATTAAAGCAATTAGAGGCAAAAATTGATTACCAAACACTAACTTTATGTACGAAGAATACTGACATACCTTTTGTTTATTCTTCAGCGCTAAAAGATACTTATATTTTACCGCCACGTAGTGAGTTAAGGGTGAGACTGCCCGTAAATTTAACTAATGGCGAGGCTATTTTAGATTTTAAAGAATTGACTCAAGGAATTCGAATGCCCTGTGCGTTAGTTAACTGTGTAAATGGTTATGCGTATACGGTCATTCAGAACTGCATGGACATAGAAATGACCCTCAAGGTCACTAACCCCTTTCAGGTAGAACCTTACAATCACCGAGAAATCTTAGTTAATAACGAGACAGAATGGATGAGTTATTATTAAACAACTTAAAAAAATTAAGGTTAGATCATATGAATAATCAGGAAAGAACGATGATTAAGAATAATTGTAAGGAATATATGGATATTTTTTATTGCGAGAACATACCGTTGTCTTTCACTAACGAAGTGAAACATGAAATTAGAACGGTAAACGAAGATCCCATTAATGTAAAAGCCTATAGGTTGCCGCCCGCTCAAACAGACGAGATTAGGCGTCAAGTGGATAAAATGCTAAAGGACGATGTAATCCGAGAATCAAATTCTCCTTGGAGTGCACCGGTCCACCTTGTTCCAAAGAAATTAGATGCCTCTGGGCAACAAAAGTGGAGGATGGTAGTAGATTATAGACGTTGGAATGTGATAACTGTGGACGCTGGACTATAAGTACCCTTTGCCGAACATCAATGATCTTTTTGATAAACTAGGAAAGAGTATGTATTTTTCCACCTTAGCGTCTGGCTATCATCAATTACAAATCCAGAAAAAAGACAGACAAAAAACTGCGTTTTCAACACCATTCGGCTTATACGAATTCAACAGAATGCCTTTCGGTTTGAAAACAGCGCCTGCCACATTTCAACGTGCAATGGATAACGTCCTCAGAGGTCTGCAAGGTTTGCATTGCCTTGTGTATCTTGATGACGTCATCATATTCTCCACCAGTTTACAAGAACACATGGAGAATTCGAGCTATTTTCGAGCGATTTAGAAAAACTAACTTAAAAGTCCAGCTTGATAAATCCGAGTTTTTGAGAAAGGAAGTAATGTACTTGGGTCATACAATAACTAGGGATGGCCTTAAGCCTAATGTTGTGTAGGTTAGGGTTCAAATTACTTTAGCGAGTGATTTTCTGAATGAAACAAGCGTCTGTCTTCTACTGTGTTTATTGGCAACTAAACTTAAAATACGCATCCATATCAAACATAGTGGGGTCAGCAGTTAGCTACTTACTATAATCAAATGTGGACTGTATGTACAAATATATGTATTATAATGCTTCAACATAAGCCGCCCACCAAAGGACTATATGAGTCCTTTCAAAATAATCAAAAATGCGCAATTATACATGCAAATTATCAACACTCATAATATAATACTGGATTAATCAGTGCTACTGTCCACTGGCAATGGACAGAGCTTAGTCACAGTTCTCTTTACTATATCGCCACCACTCTTAACACTGTAAACTCTTGTGCAACCATCTGGTCCTGGATGTTTTCTTACTACTCGTCCCAGTAACCACTTCCCTGGTGGAAGGTTATCCTGCTTGATCAAAACAATATTACCAATTTCAAATTCTTTTACTCGTTTGAGCCATTTTGGTCGTTGTTGCAGTCTAGATAAATATTCTTGTTGCCATCTAGACCAAAAATCATGCAACAACTTTTGGACGTATTGCCATCTTGATAACGTTTGCACCTTTAAATTTTGTAAATTTGGATTAGGTATGACAATGGGTGCCTCTCCAATTAAAAAGTGTCCCGGTGTTAAAGGCTCGAAATTTTCATTATCCAAATCATCTTGGGTGCACAATGGTCTAGAGTTCAAACAAGCCTCTATCTCACACAGCACTGTCGACATCTCCTCATAAGTTAAATTGTTAGTTATTATCCGTTTCAAGTGATATTTCGTGGATTTTACGCCTGCCTCCCAGAGGCCACCAAAGTTTGGGCTGTACGCAGGCATAAAGTGCCATTGTGTACCATCAGATGCAAGCGTGTCTGCGATTACTCCAGTGAACTCCAAACTTGCTTCCTTCCACATGGCTACCAATTCTTTATTTGCACCAATGAAGTTCCTACCCTGGTCACTCCATAAATGTGCACACTTGCCTCTTCCTGCACAGAATCTTCTATATGCGCCGATGAACGCCTCTGACGTCATATCTCCAACTAACTCCAAGTGAATGGCCTTGGTAGCCATACAAACAAATATTGAGATGTATGCCTTATGTGTTTTGACTCCTCTGCCCTTGCTCCATAGAACTTGTAAGGGTCCAGCAAAATCGACGCCGGAATGTAGAAATGGTCGAGCTGGTGTCACACGAACCTTTGGCAAATCACCCATTACTTGCGTTCTAGCAGTCGCATTCTGTTTAGCACATACGAAGCATCTGTGTATGTATTGCTTCACTTGTACTTTAGCTCGCATTATCCAATACTTCGATCTCAAATAGCTCAACACTAGTTGGATTCCACCGTGTAGAGTTCTTGTGTGTGCATCGGCAATGATCAAGGGAGTAAGTTTGTTTTTATGACCCAATATGATTGGATGCTTACTTTCATCCGCTATGTTAGCGTGTCTTAGGCGTCCGCAAACCCGAAGCATCTGTAACTCATCTAAGAACGGATCTAACGTCTTCAGTGTGCTATTTATTTTAACTTGTTTACCCTTTCTTAGAGACTCAATTTCTTCTGCATATCCTTCACCTTGTACCTTTTTTATGCATATGTATAGTGCACCTTCTAATTCTTCTGTTGTCAAAGAACTTTCTATGTTTTCCTTTAACACTTTATGTTTTAAAAATCTCCTACAAAATGCAATACTTCTAAGTAATTCCTTCAATGAGTTGTATTTTTCAAATTGTTCTGACAATCTTCTCTCTTCATTTTCGATCATTGTAAAGGTTTGTATAGTTGTCTTCTTTTCTAGTTCTGTAGATATGATTTCCGGTTTTGTAAAATGTATATCTTTCGAAAGCCATTTTGGTCCTTTCCACCACAAATCACAAGTTTTCAACTCTGAAACTAGTGCACCTCTAGACGCTATGTCAGCGGGATTCTCTTGCGATTGTACGTGATACCATTGTTCTTTAGCGACATTGCTAGTTATTTCAACCGTTCGATTGGCAACGAAAGTCTTCCATTTGCTAGGTTCTCCTTGTACCCAAGCAAGGACTATTGAGGCATCAGTCCAAGCAAAAACGTTAGCTGATGGGACCTTCAGGGCTGTCGAAATTTGTTTCAATAGTCTTGACACCAGAACAGCTCCACACAACTCAAGTCTTGGTAGCGAAACGGTCTTTAACGGAGCGACACGAGTTCTTGCCGCAATCAATGAGGTTTTGGCTGTACCATCCAAGTAATGTACGCGACAGTACACAACAGCTGCGTATGCTCTCATCGATGCGTCACTAAAACCATGCAGTTGTACGCTGTTCTTGTTAGAAGTGTATGTGCCCATCCATCGATCTATTTTTATTCCATTAACGTTGGCCATATCTTCGCGTATGGTTTTCCATTCTTCTTTTACAGCTGGAGTTATTTCTTGATCCCAATCAACCTTAGTTTGCCAGAGTTTCTGAATCAAAATTTTTGCTTGCACGATGCATGGCGCTATCCAACCGAGCGGGTCAAAGAGCTTTTGGACATCTGACAATATACTTCGCTTTGTAACGGTGGTAGGAAGGGGAACCAGGTTCAATTGGTATTCAAATTGATCGCTGCCTAAGTTCCATTGTACACCTAAAGCCTTTATGGTACCATCTATATTTAAATCCAAATGTGCATTAATAGATCTGTCCTCTGGAGCTATGGATTTTAAAAAATTTACATTATTTGAAGACCATTTTTTAAGCTGAAATCCGCCTAGGTGTAATATACTCTTTAAGTCTTTGCTTATTTTAATGGCTTGCTCTAAATTGTCACACCCTGACATAACGTCGTCAACATAAAAATCTTCTTGTAAAACCCTAGCAGCTTCAGGATACTTGGCACCTTCATCGTTAGCAAGTTGCATAAGTGTTTTTATCGCTAAATACGGCGCTGACGCTGTGCCGAAAGTAACAGTCAGGAGTCTCAGGTCTTGAATGATTTCAGATGAATCGCTTCGCCACAGTATTCTCTGGTAATCGGTGTCTTCCTGGACTACCAAAATCATTCGGTACATTTTCTGTACGTCAGCAACAAAACACACTGCGTGTATTCGCCATCTAACAATAAGGCTTCGAAAGTCGTCTTGTAAAACAGGACCAGCCAGTAACTCGTCGTTTAGGGAAACTCCATTGTAACCCTTGCATGAGGCGTCAAAAACGACGCGAGTCTTCGTGCTTTCCTTATCGTTCCTGACTACTGCGTGGTGGGGTAAGTAGACAGATCTTTTTGTTTTTATCTCATGTTGTGGCACCTTTTCTAGATGTTTTAAATGTATGTATTCTTCAATAACCTTTTTGTATTCTTCTTTCAGGTCAGGACTTTTGGTTAGTCTTTTCTCCAGTTGCAGAAACCTGTTTAATGCTATCTCTCTTGTCTTTCCGTCGGGTGAATTTACGTTGTCGGTTTTAAAGGGTAATTTTACTATGTATCGGCCTTCATTGTTTCTTGTATGTGTTTTTTTATATATTTCTTCGCATAATTGTTCTTTAGTAAAATTCCTCTTTGTTTCGGTTTCTAACTCCCACATAGCCTTCAACAGTTCTTTCACATCGACTTCTTCATTTATCGCCATTAAACATTTTTCTTTTGAGTTTGTTTTTATGCTTATTTCACCAAATATTATCCAACCGAGGTTGGTTCTCTGGGCTATAGGTGACCCCGGTGGATCTTGTAGTAGTTTTCGCATATCCCTTGACGTCTAGAAGCAGATCAATGTTTCCTGACACTCCATACTTTGGGTCTGCTAAGTCTAGATCTGCCAAGTTTGGCCATTTGCTTGTTGACCATGTATTTGCAGGTAATTGTACTGTCAAGTGCTTGGACATCACGTAGGCTTGTATAGGTAGAACGAAATTTGATTCCCAGCGTGATAAAACTTCTATATTTACTGCATGCTTGACAGCGACCTTCGTGGATTCCATCCCAGTTACTATGCAATTAGTTACCTGCTTTTTGAGTTTTAATAGTTGTGCCGCTTTCTCACTTATAAAGCAGGCTTGTGATCCTGGATCTATAAGTGCCTTGAGCACAATGGTGTGTCCTTGTTCACTCTTTACGATCACCATTGCGGTTGCTAGCATCCCTATATCTTTTCTGGCATTGTAGTACGACGCAATCATTGTATTAACTTGCACACTTTCTTCTACATCTGCTTGTGTTGATACTGTCGGCGCCGGTTGTACAGTTTCTAATGACGCCGAAGTGTCCGTCTTCTTTGTTAGATGTATGAGAGTATGCTGGCGTCGTTTACACGTGCGACAGGACATTGGAACACGGCATTTGAATACCGAATGTCCTGATGCCAGGCAGTTAAAACAGAGCTTGTTATTCTTTACACAATCAAATCGTTCGGAAGGTTGCATCTTCGCAAACAACTTGCAGTGAGACAGGGTATGATTCTCTTTACAAATTATACAAGTGTTTTCCCTTTCATTCGTTGAAACATGGAATGTACTTCGTTCTTTAGGGGTCTTTTCCCGTGTAACTGACGTTGAAGAGGGTGCTATTAATTCCAATGCACGATATTTGCCATCGAGGAATTTTTTCAATTCCTTCCACGTAGGTAATTCATCAGAATTCCCCTTGTAGGCGTGCTCTTCCCAGTCCTTGTGGGACTCCGGGTCCAACTTCTGCACGACCAGAAATATAATAATAGGATCCCAGGAGTCGGTATTCACGTTGGAGTTTTTAAGGTTGTCTAAGATTTCAGAAGTTGTATCCAAAATTGACTTCAGTTGACTGGCCGATTGAGCGTTCGACTTTTTTTGAAAAACTAATCTCTTCAACATTAAGTTAATTATCAATCTTCTATTGCCGTAACGATTCCGTAAAGTTTCCCATGCTTGTGAGTAGTTGCTTTCAGTTACTTGTATATGTTTAAGTAAGGTCGCTGCCTCACCGCCGATGCTGGTTTTTAAATAATGCAACTTTTGAACGTTGCTTAGCGATTTGTTATCATGTACCAAAGAAACATACAAATCTTTAAACGCAGGCCAATCCTCATAGGTTCCAGAAAACGTAGGTATCGTTATACGTGGCAGTCTCACTTGTGTCTGTTGGTTATCTCCATCCGCGTTATCGATGTTCATCGGTTGCGATTGTATAGTTAATTTTTCTAACATATCGCGTGTTAAACACTCTGAGATATTAGAATTTAAAGAACTTGGTTACTTCATCGAATTAGTTTATTACTCTTTAACTTAGCAGAATATCTCCAATTTATCAGACCATCAAGATTCAAAACCGCTTCATAGCTCAATGAGGATTGGCTGTCCTTTTTATCGTTGACACCGAGGAAAAGTCTAGCCACCACCAATAGAAAATAAACACGATATTTTGTCACTACGACCGGAAATCAGCATTGAGCTATTTACAACGAATAATATCAAGAATTATAATAATCTAAAAATGGAAACACATTCAGAAAAGCCAAATAAAAATCAACATGTTTTATGGTATAGGTTAAACAATAATTAATATTTGTTTTAATACAGACTTCCGTAACAACCAAAACGTTTTAACAAAGTTCAATACTTATTTTTATTAAATTACGCAAAACAACTAAAAATATGTGCATTATTTATTTTAAATTAGAACATGTATTTTCATCAAGCTAACATTCGTCCATCCTGATAAGTTTCGCGTCCCTGCGACAAACAGAAAAAAACAACTTAAAACAAGAATAATGACTAATCGATCGAAATCTAAAATGTATTTTACAAAACACTAATTCTATTAGAAACAAAAAAATAATAATAACTCTACACTCACATTCTTAACAGTGTTGTTTAGTAAAATAAATAATCATGGTCGCTCATAGCGAATAACAGTTAATTATACTCTTGCTCATAGCAGTGTAGATTAACTAAGAAATCATGGTCGCTCATAGCGAATAACAGTTAATTACACTCTTGCTCATAGCAGTGTAGATTAACTAAGAAATCATGGTCGCTCATAGCGAATAACAGTTAATTACACTCTTGCTCATAGCAGTGTAGATTAACTAAGAAATCATGGTCGCTCATAGCGAATAACAGTTAATTACACTCTTGCTCATAGCAGTGTAGATTAACTAAAAAAATCATGGTCGCTCATAGCGAATAACAGTTAACTACACACTTGCTCATAGCAGTGTAGGTTAACTAAAACTAAAAAAACAAAACATGGTAAAGTATGTAGTTCCATAATTTCTACACATAAATATCAATTTCATTTAATATCATTGGCAGAATAACTTATCAAATCATTATAATAAATCATCATCGGTACAATCGGTTTCGCTAGTAGACAATTCACTGCCCTTGTTATTGAAACAAAGCCAAGGATGTATTTTATCGACCGAATAAACACCTACATACTTTGATGTCCCTTTTCTAGAAATAGGAGTATCTACGACCTCATACCTATCGTGGTCCAAAACATTATTTACTCTGTACGGCCCTGAGCACTTAGGTAATAGTTTTTTACTTTTACCTACAGAATGTGCTGCTCTTTCGATTCTCACCAAGTCTCCAACCTTAAACTCCAATGGTTTTTTTCGTTTTTTATCAAATCTGTTCTTCTGCTTTTCTTGAGACTTTTTTGTATACTCGTCTACTTCATCCCTAATCTTACGCAACCGATCAAAACCAGTGTTTACGTCATTTTTATCAAAAGTATTTTCAACCATATCATCAGCTATTTCAGAAACTAAACTACCTTCATTGGTGCCAGTAAGTCTTAATCCAAACAAAACTTCCGAGGGTGTTTTACCTGTTCCTTTGTTTAGAGTATTATTCAATCCCCATTGTACTTGTAACAACCTATCATCCCAAAGTCTTTCATCTTTACCATGGTTTTGCGAAGCCAAAGAATCTAAAATGGTTCGGTTATAGCGCTCCACTTGGCCATTTGCTCTAGGTGAAGCAACTGCATTCATTATATGGTTAACTCCTAATTCAGCAAGAAAACTTCTGAATTTCGAACTTGTGAATGAAGTGCCTCTATCACTAATTACTCGTTTTGGTAAACCAAATGTCCCAAAATAATCCCTAAGAACTGTGATGGTGGATGTGGACTTAGTATTTTTAACCGCCTTCAAAATAATAAATTTTGTAAAAGACTCTACAATCACTAAAATGTAACAATTCTTTCTTTTTGACTTTACAAATGGACCGATATGGTCCATATGGAGAGTGTGAAAGGGTGAAGTGTCCTTAGGAATAGGATGCAAGAAACCTTGCTTCTTTCCCGCCGGTAATTTATTGTGAGCACATTCTAAACACGAATTCACATACTTCTTGGTAAACTTTCGCATGCGAGGAAACCAATAATGTTGTTTAATTTTATCGAACGCAAAATGACCAATTTCATCGTGATTTTTCTGAAGAACTTGCCACCTACAGCCCTTTGGCACCACCCATCTTAATCCGTCCTCAGTTACTTTATAAACCCTTTCACGCTTTAGAACAAAATTTTTACGTATCTCTAACATGTCATCAAAATCTTTGTCAGAAAGAATTTTTTTTATACGTTGTATTTCAGAGTCCTCTAACTGTACAGTCGTTAACCAATCGTCAGTGATCGTCATAATTTCGAAATCATCAATAGTCTGAATAACTCCTGCGTTTTCCATGGTTGGGATTCTACTCAACGCATCTACATGAATCATACCCTTACCAGACTTATATACCACATTACAGTCATATTCCTGAATCAAACTCCACCACCGTGCAACTCTTGGTATCATGTCCCGTTTTAAAAATGTTGCTCTTAGTGAATTACAATCTGTCACAATGGTGAAACTTAACCCAAGTACATAAGTCCTGAATTTTACTAACGCGGCAATGACTGCAAGAGTTTCTAATTCATACGACGAAAAATGGGACTCTTCAGGAGATGTCTGTCTACTGTAATAAGCTACCGGTTTAAAAACTCCATCTAACTGTTTTTGTAATAAAACGCTTCCTATTCCATATTTGCTAGCATCTGTATGTATTTGAGTTTCTAGTTTGGGATTGTACAAAGCTAACACAGGTCTTGAAATGAGTAAATTTTTCAATTTATCAAACGCTTCTTCTTGATCTTGCGTCCAACCCCAAGCGGAATTTTTCTTTAGTAATTTTGTGAGGGGACGAGCTATTTCACCGAAACCCCTAATAAATCGTCGAAAAAAACTAGCTAAGCCGATAAACTGGCGCACATTATGTACGTCTTTAGGCTTAGGAAAATTTTTAACAGACTCAATTTTTTTACTACCTGGCCTTACACCCTCACTAGAAATGTCAAAGCCTAGATAATCAACGTGACTTTGAAAGAAGTAACACTTCTGCGGTTTTCAAGTCAACCCTGTCTCTCTAAACCGTTGAAGTATAATCTCTAATCTTTCGACACCTTCTTCAAACGACCTGCTCGGTATTAAAATGTCATCCATATAAGCTAAAGCTATATAATAGCGTAAGTTGCCCAAGACGAAATTGACAGTTCGCTGAAAAACAGCTGGTGCGTTGGCCAATCCGAAGGGCATTCTATTAAACTCAAACTGCCCATCCGGCGTTACAAACGCACTTTTGCTCTTACTTTCCTCATTTAGTGGAATTTGGTAATAACCAGACGCCAAATCTAGAGCACAAAAGAAGTTATTTCCGGCCAAACGATCAATCTGGTCCTCAATACGAGGCAGAGGGAAATGTTGTTTAATCGTTTTCCTATTCAGAGCGCGATAATCTACACAGAGCCTTTTGTCTCCAGTTTTCTTTTTTACCAATAAAACAGGACTCGCATATGGAGATTGAGACTCCCTTATTATGTCATATTTTAAAAGTTCTTCAACCATAACTCTAACTTCTTCCCGTTCTGAATGACTCAACCTATATGGTCGATAAACGACTGGTTCCACATCTGCTAACTGAATATGCATTTCTGTAACCGTTGTGTGACCCAATTCAGATAAGTCCCTGGCAAAACAATCGCGGTATTTGTTTAAAATATCGCATAATTTAACTTTTTGACTATTATTTAAATTTTTATCAATATTAAGATCATCTAACACAAATGGAGATTTATTGCCCCGCTTTTGAACCTCTTGTACCATATTAATGTTATTATTAATTTGTACCGTAAAAGCACGGGCCAATACTTGCCCCTCTTTAAACTGAATTAATTTATTGCCATAATTTATAATAGTTAAATGACCAATTCCGTTTTTGATACTACACGTACCAATTTCTACCCTATAGTTTAAACGGTGACCATTATCAACGAAAACAACTCCACTAAAGTTAGCATCGGTTAACACCTTTACAGAAACACTACCTACAGCCATAACAGTTTTGAGACTTTTTAAAACCATTCGCGTCCCATCTTTTATTATCAGTTTATCAACAATCATCAATTCTTTATCAGATTTAAACACCCATATGTGAGGTTGCTCGGTAGCAGTCTGCCCAACAAGTAAGTCAAAACTTAGAAAATTATCAGGGACAACAACTACCTCAACGCCAATGTTAACGTTATCGATCACTAATGAAATATTAATTTTACCTAAAGCGCTCACAACTGTATTACCAAAGCCTTTGAGGGCAGGCAAATTATTTACCATCCATTTTTCGCGTGGAACAACTCTTTTCATAGAAGATTCTTTTATCAAGGTACACTGGCTACCAAAATCTACGTAACCTGTCAAAAGTACATTATTAACATAAACAGTCTTGATAAATTTGTCGTCTAGTCTCAAGCCCGCGCTCTTATCCAGTCATAACGTCTTAATGTCGGCATAATTTACCCAAATACTCTTACTGCATTTAGGATCATCATGACCGATACGTTTACACTTTTGACACTTAACGATAGGCTTTTTACATGCTGATACTACATGACCCGTTTCGTGACAGTTAAATATGTCAAGGGTCTTTGCAAATCAATTTTTAGAGGTCTACGCATATCAGTTACTAAACGCATTGGTTTTTTAGAAAAGTTATCTAATCGCTCACGTTTGACACCCCTCAGATAACCCAATAATTTATTAGTATTCTGAAAACCTACTGCCTCTGCTCCGTACCGAACCGTCCTATCTTCTATTCCATAAACAATGCAATCTATAGCATTCCTACCTACTATACCACACCGGTTCAATGCTATTAACTTCTCATAATAGTAGTCCTCTAAATCATCGCCAAATTTTAGCCAACATTTCCGTAAGTAAATGGCCATAGTTTTCGTAGGACGGAAAAGCAGATTTAAGTTTTTCAACCCATTCGTCCCAAGTTATTAATATTGATGGCTGCCCTTCGTACCACTTCTTCGCAGTACCAACTAGCTTAGGTAGAGCGTAGTGGGCAGTCTGTTTACTGTCCCACCCATAGATCTCCGAGCATTCTCTAATTTTGTTCAACCAAATATCAATTGTTTGGTTTTTCAGTTTAGGATCAAACTCTGGGACTACATTGTTATTCGTAAATCTTTCTCTATTATGTGAATTTACAGCTGAAATCGATTGTAACGACTCTTTGATGCATTTTAGTAAATCATTACTTACAACATCGACAGATGTAGGCTGCGGAGTCACAGATAAAAACTTTTCATTAATACAAGAACGAACCGGACTACGCGATCTATTAATGTCTCCTCTGCACGGTGTCTGTTACCTGTGACTCCGTTGCCCACCACAACGTTCATCTGAAAATCTATTTGCTGGTTCACGACCGTAGGCGGCGCACGTGATGAGCTGCGCTGTAACGTAAGTTTGACGACCGATCTGCTCCTGCTTCTTTCCTGCAACTCAGCCCTCGGAGGCGATCTCCTGGACCTGCGCCGTTCGGAGTCACGACCGCCGTTGTGGTGTGCTGCTGAAGACCGCTGACTTCGCCTCGGGCCTCGACCACGACTCCGGGATGCGTATTGCCATTGTGTATATCAGTACAGACACCCATAGTCTGTACTAGATCACTTTGTGCTCTTAAAAATAACAAATACTCTAAAGCAAACTACGTATAACTACAGACCAGTCTGTATAAGTATACAGTTTGCTTGCATATTTTTAAAGCAAACTACGTATGACTACAGACCTGTCTGTATAAGTATACGGTTTGTTCGCATATGTCTAAAGCAAAATGTGACCGTGTTATGGTCAACGAATCAGCACAAGAGCGAGCGAAGCGAGCTCGGGAACCTAGGGCACCCCGACACGGACAGGTTAGGTTCGAACGAGATGACGGGAGCTGAAGTGAGCGAGCAAAGCGAGCGAACGCAGCTCCCGTCATCTCGTTCGTGTTAGGTTACTTTTGACCCTGCAGACAGAAATAGGAGCCCCGCGCAGCGGGGCTACGTCGACTTTGTTGCTTTAACTCTAATCGTACTTGCACCTATTCTATGTTAAAACCAATGTCAACATTAAAATTGTGTATATCAGTACAGACACACATACTACGGCAGCCAAATTGTCTGTACTCGTATGTGTTTTGCTCTCACGAATTAGAGCAAAGTGTATTTTATTTCAGTCTGTCTCTGTACTGATATGCAGTATGCTCTCTAGCTACAAGAGCATATTGCGTGCGATTACAGAGCAACCCCTGTCTGTGCTAGTATACATTATGGCAATACGCCTCCGGGATCGGCTGCGTCTCGAGGATTGCCCAAGGACAATGCTGGAACGCCTCCCTGCTGACCCCCCGTCTGCTCTCGGACCGATCGTTAGGCATCTTCATACGTCCAATGATCTGGAATACATAGAACAACGAGTATCTGTTTTTTTTTATATACTTGCTTCTTTGTTTCAAGAATTGCCTTAATTAATTGCCTTTTATTTTCATACGCGGAATAAAGTTCAGATTATCCAAAACAACACACAAGTACACAATAATTCAAAATGAATTACTGTTGTTTTGTACACGAACATAAACTCATATCTTACCCTTTCATACTCCTTTTGCTTCATTAACAATCATATCTACATTTAATGTAATTATTTGGTATGTTCCAAATACTATGACGATTACTATCCTTAATTTAGAATATTCTAAAGAGCGTATGAAATAAATTTACCCGTATTATTTTTTATTGCAAGTCAACTGTCGCCATATTGGCGGAACGCCACACGAACTATGTACATGCGTGCACCAATACATATATTACACATATAACGGAGACATTTTCTAAACAGAAAAATAGACACAAATGATATTCAAATGGACTTTCACTATACCTTATTGTGGGCGTATGATCACACCAAGTTGGTAGTAATACACCAGATTTCCTTGGTGTTATCCCACTTCTGATTTGTTAAAAACTCTGAGATATTAGAATTTAAAGAACTTGGTTACTTCATCGAATTAGTTTATTACTCTTTAACTTAGCAGAATATCTCCAATTTATCAGACCATCAAGATTCAAAACCGCTTCATAGCTCAATGAGGATTGGCTGTCCTTTTTATCGTTGACACCGAGGAAAAGTCTAGCCACCACCAATAGAAAATAAACACGATATTTTGTCACTACGACCGGAAATCAGCATTGAGCTATTTACAACGAATAATATCAAGAATTATAATAATCTAAAAATGGAAACACATTCAGAAAAGTCAAATAAAAATCAACATGTTTTATGGTATAGGTTAAACAATAATTAATATTTGTTTTAATACAGACTTCCGTAACAACCAAAACGTTTTAACAAAGTTCAATACTTAAAACAACTAAAAATATGTGCATTATTTATTTTAAATTAGAACATGAATTTTCATCAAGCTAACACGCGTAATTCACCCAACACACATAAATAAAGATCTTCGTAAATAAAAACTCTTCATTAACAAAATACGATATTAAATTACGTTTATCTCTCGGTGTTAACCTCGCCAGGTCTTGATGCGCACCGCTAAATTTTCTCCAGTATTCTTCGAGGCACTGAATTCTAGATTGAATGTATCCTTTAGTCAAACGTTGCTTAGGACATTTTCGTAAGTTTATTTGTGTTTTCTTTAGTAACTCTGCCGTATCTTCTAATATACCAAGTGCTTCTTCGGTTGATTTAGACATATTTCAATGTTAATTACGTAATTCTTCAATATAATACGCAAATACGATGCAAACTTGATGTATTCAACAACGTTTTTTCTAGTTAAAATCACTAATGTTTACGTCGAACTATTCACTCGCCGGTTTCTTATCTCTGATGGAATGTGGTTCATTTATATTCACTTCACTAATGATGCGGCTCGATTATGACCATTATGTTGTGTAGGTTAGGGTTTAAATTACTTTAGCTTGTGATTTTCTGAATGAAACAAGCGTCTGTCTTCTACTGTGTTTATTGGCAACTAAACTTAAAATACGCATCCATATCAAACATAGTGGGGTCGGCAGTTAGCTACTTACTATAATCAAATGTGGACTGTATGTACAAATATATGTATTATAATGCTTCAACACCTAACAACGACAAAATAGAGGCTATTCTGAAATACCCTTTGCCTAAAACAGTTACAGAAATTAAGAGTTTCTTAGGGTTAATTGGTTATTATAGAAAGTTTATAAAAGATTTTTCTAAGATAACCGCACCTCTCACAGCATGCCTGAAGAAAGGAAGAAAGATTGAGTTATATGATGAATATAAAAAAAGTTTGGAAACATGTAAAGAGTTGCTGACACATGCACCTTTGTTACAATTCCCCGATTTCACAAAACCATTTATTCTTACAACGGACGCTTCAAACGTTGCGGTAGGGGCAGTACTTTCTCAAGGTTCTATATGATCAGACAAGCCGATTGCATTTGCCAATAGAAAACTAAGCGATACAGAATCTAGATATAGTACGATAGAAAAGGAGTGATTGGCCATAGTATGGTCAGTTAAACATTTCAGGCCCTATCTATATGGCAGAAAGTTTACAATATATGTAAGAGCGGGCGTACTCAGGATTCTCAAATGATAACGATCAGACATCTTGTTTACACTTTTTATTACTCACACCAACAGTAAGTCTCACAACTTAATTTTATGAAGATATGTGCACAGTTCAATACAATTCAATACTGAGTTCTTTCGACTAGAACCAGCCTATTTATACGTTTAAACAAATGACAAGACGTCACACAGCAACAACATCCGGTGACATTCGTTTATCAATTAATTATAGATTTAGGTTTGTAAAAATACAGTAATTGTGTACATTATTTGTTTAGTAATTAATAATACTTTTTACAAATATTTTGAACGAATATAGTAACCAATTATTTTATTGAAATAAACTAACAGTCGGTGAATCTACCTTCCATTTTTGACTTTAAAATATTACTCAAATAAAAACAAATCTTTACAATAACAATACATAATTCGTGTTTCCGTTATGTCATCTGCCTTTTTGAAGTTTTGATTTCGTCTCTGCTGCTAGTTTCATTTACCAGCGCTATCACGGCCATACTGACGAGCGGGCCTTGCTAGGCCCAGCGAATCTCTGAAAATCATAAAAAAAATATTAAAATATGAGTGAGTGAATGAGTCAAACTCAGAGATCGCAGATAGTGGCTTGTCCATTAAGATTCAGAGGCCCATCTTTGACTTGTTTTGACTTAAATTTTATTGAATCATCCAACTTAAACCATAGCCATGACCAAGGCCTTTTTACACATCCATTTTGCTAACTCAAATCAAATTCAGAGGTATCAGATCGTAGCTTGATCATAAAGATTCAGAGGCTAGTCTTACGACTTGTTTTGACTGAGTTTTATTGAACTATCAAACTCAGAGGTCGCAGATCGTTGCTTGATCATAAAGATTCAGAGGCCCCGTCTTTGACTTGTTTTGACAGAATTTTATTTAACCAACTAATTCTGAAACTCAGAGGTCGTAGTTCGTTGCTTGATCATAAAGATTCAGAGGCCCCGTCTTTGACACCAACTAATTCTGAAACTCAGAGGTCGTAGTTCGTTGCTTGATCATAAAGATTCAGAGGCCAGTCTTTGACTTTTTTCATTATTATTTATTCTTGCTATCACGGTCTAGTCGTTCAAAGTTCATTGAGTGACCAAAGTCTTGCTTCCGTTTCGGCCATTCTATGCTTAGGGTCTAAACGGATATGGTATTTTCAATTGCAGGGGAGGGGCTATTTTACCTAGTTAATCAAAAGGGCCATTCAGTAGCCTTAGATTTCGTATATTTTAATGCCAATTACAATTCACCTATTTTATTAACCCAAACCCATTAAGTTTGACTGTTAGCTCTAGATGTACCGCGAGTAATAGCATGATGTATGAAGAAAAAGAAAATAAAAATGGCTGCAATCTGTGCCATTGTAGCGGATTCCCCATTTGTAATAATTCTACATGAGGTACCAAAAGATTAATTGAAATGATCATCAATAGGGTGAAGTTCGGAACGCAAAAGCTTCTAATCTTCGTGATTACAAAGTCCAAGTACCACTGATAGTCACTAATGTCACATTAAATGAAACAAAAGAAAAAGACACCAGGTATCTTATTCACGACCTTTAGCCATCACATAGCTCTCTTCTCAATTGCTCTACTCGCACATCCCTACGTTGTCGAGTCAACTCAACTCTCTGAACTCAGAACCTGTTCACACAGAGATTTAGTCTGTCCTATGTTACGTCTATTCATCATCTACAATCTCAATTGGTACTTCAGCTTTGTATATCTTACTAACACAATCTACGCATAGTGATAAAAATTAGAAAACCAAAATTATTTCAATTTTCGTAACGAAGGCTTGTCGATTCGAACGTCATCAACATTAACATGGTGACCTCTCGCGTGACTATGCGAGTTTACTTTATCTTAACCTCATAACTCTACAGGAATCCTCTGTAAGGTTCCATACACAAACGTGTTTATTTTAAACCAACTTACAGGACCACAGTTGCTACAAAGACCTCCAGTTGCCACACTGGCCTACAGTTGCCATAAAGGCCTCCAGTTGGCACACTGGCGTTTAGTTGCCACACAGGCCAACAGTTGCCATAAAGGCCAACAGTTGCCACACAGGCCAACGCACAACGCTCGGCTACTCCTGACCAAACTAGATCATTGGGTTCGTGACAATAGGGAAATTTTAGAACTTTGATCTTTAACTAAATCATTACCCTGGGCCATGTACCACCAGTCGCTCAAATCAAACTTTAAAACTTCTTCTGCAGCGAAAACTGCCAAGCTTACAGAAACCCTCGAGTAAAACCTCTAACGCCACGGCTCTGTAGCCGAACAGCAATTATATTGCTCTCACACAACGGTCTCTCAAGACCCCGACCTCCGCCAGAATCCACTGGTACGGTCAAACATAATACGGCTGATAGACTCAATTACTCGACATTTTGAGCTTGCTCATCATCATTAAAATCCTTTTAACATCAACATCGACTGGTACATGACCCGCTGGCATCTTCCTTAACCTACCGTGTCCATACTTGTAGGTTTAAGCGTATCTATTTAAAGCTTTCGGTGTATAACGATCACTATCCTGTCATAATCACCTATCGCGGACTTAATACCGGGCCTCTTCAGTTTTCGTACTAAAGTTTCCCACACAACACTATTCATTAGAAAAAGGTCCGACGATCAACAAGTTAAACTAAACAAAGTATAGGCAATGCATACTCAACTCATAAACCCACTTTAAAAAAACCCATCGCCACATGGTACGCATGAGGTGCGGTCCAGAATTGGTCTTATGAGTAGACATGTTAATCAGATTTTGTTTCACTACCACAGTCATCAACTATGACGTCTAATTCTCAAAGAACTTGGCGATCGGGTATCTTTCCAACATGATTCGCGTTTTCTACTTAAAGATTTTGGAACATACTGATGGCTTATAAAAGGGAAACAACTAACCCTGATACTATTAAGGAGCTTCACGAATTAACTGATCAATATCATAAATATCAGATTATCAACAGTAACCCTTTACTGTCGGTCACTAACTCAGTTTTCATGTAAGAAAAACAATCGCGTGATCTACTGTTATCATAATATTACTTTGAAAGTAAGCAAGTGAATTCAGATCTGAAGACGGTGGTTGTACATCGTTACGCAACAAGATCCGTCCTGAATACACGCAAATGACCAGTACCGTTACTAACTCGATACAATTACGATAGCCCAACGACATTACTAACTCGCTTTGCCACTGAAAACGACTAGTTATTCAGTCATTTTGGATATCTCATCTCCTTCTTATGGGATATCTCATCCTAAAGTTCGTACTGAACCAAATGTTGAAACTAGGAAAGTACTAACAACCCAATAGGTAACTTATTAGCTACTTGCTTTTTACCAAGTGTGTCTTAATTACCTAGTGATAGTGCTAGGTATAACCACTACCAACCAATTCAGTGTTCCAACATGAACACTTAAAACTCGAAATAGCATCTCATCACTAGAGAATATTTGACTTCACTATCAAAATAAAATGGAAGCGACTCACCGAGTATTCCATTCCAAACTTGCGCACGTTCGTACCGTTCGGCTAAGACCAGCGAACTGCTTGCATGCTGTTCTTCTTAACCTCTCAGATGTTGACACGTCAACCTTCGCGCTCAGCATCTGAATCGCTAGCCTTCAGCAGAGGCTTCAGGCTGCGACACAATATGGTATCTGAAACATGAAAAATATTACGAGAGTATAATGTTCACACGGTTATCTTAACCATACACAGCTTTGATGGAAATTAACCTGTGCACCGGTGTAGTAACCTAAACCAATCAATCTGCCTATCTGACCTCCACAACTCAGTAACTGGGTAACACAGTACCCTTTGGCAAGACTGGTGTCAGATCTCAAGCTTCGGACTACCCGTAAAGACTGTCAAAGATCTTCAAATGACAGCCGGGACCAACGGCTTAACGTGCTTTCCGAGGCACGAAGGAAACTCGGTATGTTGAAATGGTCACACATCCATGGACCGACATCGTCAAGCGTTGCTTAACTTAAGTTATTATTTAGCCACGAGCTCCTCTATTAAGGGATATGAAAATAATGGGCATAACCGAAAGTTTTATTTGTATGTGTATCATATTTAGTGGCATCTAATGAAGTATTTTGATATCCAAAGTCAAAGTTTCGCGCAAATCATGTTTGTTTTGTGTTCTTGATGCTTGACCCGAGGGGTTCAGCTTGGTAAAACTATGATTTTATGCCACTGGAGCATTAGGAAAAATACTTGAAAGTAAACTTTATGACTTGGTACCATATTCAAAAAAAGATTTAGCTTGATTTGAAGTCTATTCAATACACACACAATTCCAATACACAATATAATATCTAGTTTAGCTACTTAATATTGTGCTACGAGTGCAAAAGAATGAGCATTAGTGTCTACCAATTGCTTGGCGCGTCTTAGCAAGCATGAAAATCCCTTCATCCTAGCAATAGACTGAACTACCTCGCACGGTGGATAGACAGGTAACTTGTTCACTCAATTGTTATTTTATGCTGGTCAAGATCATAATTAGGTAAATAAATTTTACTTAGCTTGTGGGTATTGGTGTTTTGTTTTTAAAAAACATCCTTTTCTGCAACTTGATCTGGCAACGAAGTAAATTCAGCTCATCCGAATGTCCTGGTCGAGTGGTCGGTAGGCTAGGCAAGGCGACTGTGTTGATGGGTCCAGTTGAGGCTCGGGTTGATCCCTTTCTTCTGATGTAAGAGCGGGCGTACTCAGGATTCTCAAATGATAACGATCAGACATCTTGTTTACACTTTTTATTACTCACACCAACAGTAAGTCTCACAACTTAATTTTATGAAGATATGTGCACAGTTCAATACAATTCAATACTGAGTTCTTTCGACTAGAACCAGCCTATTTATACGTTTAAACAAATGACAAGACGTCACACAGCAACAACATCCGGTGACATTCGTTTATCAATTAATTATAGATTTAGGTTTGTAAAAATACAGTAATTGTGTACATTATTTGTTTAGTAATTAATAATACTTTTTACAAATATTTTGAACGAATATAGTAACCAATTATTTTATTGAAATAAACTAACAGTCGGTGAATCTACCTTCCATTTTTGACTTTAAAATATTACTCAAATAAAAACAAATCTTTACAATAACAATACATAATTCGTGTTTCCGTTATGTCATCTGCCTTTTTGAAGTTTTGATTTCGTCTCTGCTGCTAGTTTCATTTACCAGCGCTATCATATATACCCACCTTTGTCATGGTTGAATTCATTAAAAGAACCTAATAGCAAGCTAACTCGATGGCGTTTACGCTTAGAGGAATAATTTCGATATATATTACAAGAAAGGTAAACAAAATACAAATGCTGATGCCTTATCGCGTATCAAAATTAATGTAACAAAAGATGACTCGGAATCAATGATAGTTAACGTAGATGAAAAAGAAGCGAGATTACAGCAACATTTGAAAGAAGTGACGGACGAAATCGTAAAACTTAGCGTTAAAGAACCAGAAATAGAGACGATAGAATTATCTGATTCTGAAAGCGACGCCGCGACAGCAAACTCATTATCGAATAGGGAACATGAAGGTATTCCTATTCTTAATGAAGCGGTAGATACCAAAGCTAGACAAATTCATGTTTTCACCTGGTACAGGGACGATATCTGTGTAAAAGATATTTCTAATAACAAACAAAAAAAATTTGAAATCCATCTTATTTATCATAGTAACAGCGAAAACTTAGTCAAAAAATTCCTAAAAGAATCTATAGATTACAAAAATAAGTACTTCATTTACTTTGAAGACCATTGCCATAGAAAAACATTTGTTAATGTAGTTACGTCACTTTACTAAAAGGGAACGCAAAACTTTGTCGAATGTACTGAGAGAGTTGTGAATGTTACGGATGAAAGCGACCAGAAAGACCTAGTTGTCAAATATCATCAAGGAAAGACTTGTCATAGAGGTATTAGAGAGACTCTAATGAAGTTAAAAAGAGCATATTGGTGGAGCAATATGAAAGAAACAGTTACAGCTATTATTAATGCATGTGAAGAATGTAAGAAAATGAAGTATGACAGAAAACCTCTAAAACCATTTATACAATTAACACAAACTACAGACAGTCCATTCCAGGAAGTTTTTATAGACTTGTTATTTATAGAGAAAAATCAATACTTAACTATAGTAGACTCATTTAGTAAGCTAGGTCAAGCAATACATATTCCTAATATCATCTGTCCACCAGACCGAATCGGATTAGAACAATGGTAATTTCTATTGTGTCTGGAAATGGACAGTTGAAGGTATATGGTATGTATGGCTTCTGATAATAGATACGCGAAGTTTACCCCAAGGTGTTGGGTGAGTGTTCAAACTTATTACGTGTTATGTTTAGTGGTGATATTGGTGAGTAGCTTTGTACTTTGTACCTAACGGCCAAATACTCAGCTGTCTTGTAATTAATCTGTTTTGCTTTTAATGTTCCTCATTGTAGTTGGTTGGGTCACATATTGATCATCTTTTAAATCATATTCATAAACCCACACAACTACCCACATTATATTTTTTTACCAAAAATATCATCATGACTGTTACATTTTATATCACCTACGGCTATGTAAGAATTGTATAGATATTTACCGCTTTTGTAATAGTATGCTGTCATCTAACAAGAACATTCTTATTGTTATAAAATTTTACTAAAACGTAAACAAAGTTGATGTGCGTGATAATGGCGGAACCACTCTTTTTATTATTAGTGTTATTAAATTATAATTATAACAACTATTATCTGCATAAAACTAAAAGTACTAATTAGTAATAATTAGTGCTAAACATTTTATTTTCATCTCATTTAATGTACATATTTTTATCACTTTTATTCCTACCTACATAACTATTGTATTATTATCACTGTTTGACTGCCTCATCATCGATCACTATTTCATGCTTTTAGTTACCATTGCGCTTTTGCATTGAGGATGGGATGTCGCAGTCAAACAGGGAATGTGGACTTTTTCCTAAGACGTCTGGAAATGAATTCCAGGGTCCCTACCCAGGCTTCAGGTCGGCTTCACATCAGCGCGTGCGTTGGCCTAACCCAACGCACTGTTAGCTGCCTACTCCGTGTCGCCGCGCTACGTGTCTACCTACTACCTACTCTGCACCACCTCTTCCCGGGACCTAGCTCCGAGTGGAAACTGTACTGCACATCGCCGGACGCCTCTAACGCTAAGGCCAGTGGTACACTATCTTGTGGCTACGCAACGTACTTCGGACCGCGAGTGACAACCCTGACCCTGAGATCTAATAAAATTTGTTAACGTTCTGTTGGTTTTTCCTTTGCTACCCTCTAGCTACCTGGTAGGTAGGTAAACTAGGAAGAAGCGTTACACTGGCAAAAGCTGGAATATATGGTGGTATTGGTATGTATGGAATACCCAAAAAAATAAGTAGCGATGCAGGCACTGAGTTTAACAATGAATTGCTTAAGGAAATGTTATGATTATATAAAATTGAGCAACACATAGGGACACCAAACAACCCTAATTCAATGGCAATCGTAGAAAGATTTCATTCCACAATTATTGAAATATATAGGTTAGCAAAATATGAACAATCTAGCTTAGATGCAGCTTCCGTTATGACATATGCAATCATGGGTTATAACAATACTATTCATAGCGCTACGAATTTCACACCTTATGAAGTAGTTTTCGGGCACACAGAGTCTGGAAATGCTTTTGATATTGACAGGGACAAAACTTTAATGCAAAAGTTATTACAGGATCACCGTAAACGACTGAAAATTCTTTATGAGCATTTAAGCAGTCAAATGATTGGACATAAAAACTTAGTTAGAGATAAGAAAGGAGGGGAAGGCCCACCAAAAATAGTGTATGGTGACACGGTTTTTATGAAAAATACTAGGACTAGGAAAGCAAAGGAACTGCCGCGATACGAAAAGGCAATGGTCACCGGAAAACCTAAACGTAACATAGTCCCAGTTAAGCTTAAAAATAGAAACAATAAAGTAGCATTAAGAAATGTCAAACGCTCTTCACAGATGGTGGTTGATACTGCTCGTCCTAGCAGATCAAGGGACGACCCTAAACATCCAGAGGATGGACCAGAATCCGGGAATAGTTCCGATTCGGATTGGAACAGCTCTGATGAGGACTAACCATTGGGATATTATTAAGACTATAGATTTAAATTTGCTAACTGTCCAGTTAGAAAATAATATAGAAGAGTATAATAAGTTAAAAATTATAAGTCATAGTAATAGCGAGATACATAGAGAACTTTTAGGGTTAAAAGTACAAATTGAATCATTTATTGAATTGACAAAAGATAGGTTGAAACAGATTCTACCCTCTAGCAGAACAAGGAGAGGAATTATAAACCCATTAGGATCCCTTATTAAGGTAATAACAGGAAATTTAGATAACGAAGATGCTAGGAAATATAATGTAGAAATTAGGAAATAGGGAACATTCAATAGAACGAAAAGTATCATTAATGCAGAAGGCTTTCGATAAATTACTCAATGTTTCTGATGACATTAACTTTATTACTAGACATTTGGACTTCAAAATAAAACACTTTCAAACACTTATTCAAAACTAAACCAAGTACTCTAACCTTTTAACCATATTGAATAGTATGAATCAAGTTCTAAATAATTGTCGTACTATTTATTCAATTATTTTTGAATTGGAAACTGCTATTGCTTTTAGTAAAATGCACATATTACACCCATCCATAGTAAATACCACAGAATTATTTAATATTTTTAATGTCATAAGAAAACATCATAACTTAATTTATCCATTAAGATTAGATAATTTAGTAAAATTAGAAGGAAATATTGAAATTAAGCGATATATAGACAATAGTAAAATTATATTTGTATTAGAAGTTCCATTAATAGACAAAAACACATACAATTACTATAAAGTTATTCCTATCCCAATCTATAACCAGATAACCCAAAAACCTAATATCATTATACCCCAATATCGAACACAATAGATCCCATGGGTCGAAGTGTCCGAGTTGTTTCTCGGCCCCTCCACAAGATAAGATAAGATACCCCAATATCCATACCTAATAGTGAACAAGTCGAAATACAGATCCGTAGTCGATGGCTGTAAGGAAATAGAAGATCAGACATATCTCTGTTCCGATGAAAACGTGGTACAGTACGCGGAGGAAACATGTATCCAACAGCTCATGTTATTACAACATAACTTCAGTAATTGCAAGCAACACCAGGTGCAGATAGAAGAAACCAAGGTGCAGCCTATATCCAGCATTCACTGGTTGATATACACCGAAAAGGAAACTATTGCAACGGAGCACCGCGAAGAGGAGACCGGCAGACACAATCTACGAGGCACATACATACTAGTGCCAAGTCAGCATTGTACTTTACAGATTGCTGATATCTCAATCACATCACCCATGAACACCAGCTTAGTCTCCTTCAGACTGCCACCAGTACAGATGCCTGAACTACGCAGACATGTCACTCCGTCAGCCAAGCAGATGGATCTCAGAGGAGTAAATCTAGGCGACGACAAGGAACTGCTGAACCAAGCCAAATACAGTGAAAGTGTCAGTAATGGTGAAACTATTATAGTCAGTTACGAAATCATTGTATAAACAATAAACAATATTTATTTGTTCAAGGCTTAAACCTAATTACAATGATTGTACCTTAAATTAGAATCATTAAGTTAGTGGCAAGATACAAAATGTGTGGAACTGGGCTTAAACTAGGAGGATTCCTGTGCTATAAGCACCAGTTACTTCCGTCACCACCGTGTTCGAGCTGCCATTACAAGTGTGGTGCGGTGCTAAAGTAAGTAGTAGTAGTGTGCATGTGAGTATGAAGATAGTGTGTGTGTGGTATTCTGGTGTGTGATGTGTTGTGTTTGTGTGTATGTGTAGATGTGTTTTTGTTAGCGTGCATGGGCTTGACTGGTTTTATTATTATTATTTTATTTGTTTTATTTTATACTTTAAATACGTTTTAGTAAATTTTCAGTGTTTTCATAATTTTGAGAGAGAAGGAAGTTATCTATGGTAAGTTTTAGTTTTTTTGTCGGTAAGTTATGTAACTGTGTAATTTTACTTATTTTATTATATAGGTATGGACCCATGTAGCACGGTTGTCTCCTGAAGAAGTCTGTTTTATACGGTTTCAGTTCAAAGACTATGTCCTTCCTACGTTTGTTTTTCAGTCTTTCTGGGTCATACGTTGAGCCTTTATGGCTTATAAGCAGAACCCTCCTGATATAAAGTTGTCGAACCGTTAAAACCATACAATCCTTGTATAGCTGCTCCGTTGGATACTGAAAGTATTTATTGTGTATTACCTTGAGAACTGCTCTCTGGGCTCTTTCTAGGTTTAATAAATGAGTTTTGTGTGTACTTCCCCAGACAGAGATACAGTATTCCGGTACTGACTGGCACAGGGATAGATAGATTGTTTTCAACAGGCTCGAGTCGCACACCCTACGTAACTTCTTAAAAACTGTTATTAACTTTCTAACTCTAGAGCTTAGTGTTTTTACGTGGTGGTGGAAGTTTAGCTGGTCGTCTACTTGTATTCCGAGATATTTTATACTGCTTGTTTTTTCAATAGGAAGACATCTGCATTCAGTGATACTGTTTTGATTACATGTATGTGCTCGGACTTCAACCAATTCAGTAGCAGACGGGGGAGCCTTCTTTATCGAAAACATGAGATATTTTGTATTTTCTACGTTCAGGGTAAGTAAATTTAGGTTAAGGTATCCAAGAACTGTTCTGAGGCCAGCGTTTGTGAGAGCGGCAACCTCTGACCATGTGTTTCCATGAAAGATGATTGCCGTGTCGTCTGCATAAGTTATTATTTGACCATTTTGTAGATTTAAGTTACATATCTCATTTATGTAGATTAGAAATAAACTAGGACCGAGTACACTCCCCTGTGGTACACCAAAATCTATATTTGCACTATTACTTATATACTTGTCAATTTTAACTATCTGAGTTCTGTTAGTAACATAGTCTGTAAATAATTTAAGAGGGGTTCCTCGAATCCCTATATTCTCCATCTTTTTCACCAGCCTGGGGACAGAAACGGTGTCAAAAGCTTTTGCTAGGTCTAGAAATACTCCTATGCATTTATTTTTGTTGTCTAATTTACCTGCAATATGATCTGTTAGTTTTATTACCGCATCCTCTGTAGATTTGCCTGATACAAAACCATATTGGTTTGGAGAAATTAATTTATTTTTATTTAGATAATTTATTAGTCTGCTATTCATGAGTTTTTCTGTTATTTTGGAAAGAATCGGGAGTACAGAAATTGGCCTATAGTTGCTTACACCGGCCCTGTCACCAGACTTGTAGATAGGATGGACTACAGAGAGTTTAAATAGTGTGGGGAATGTTCCCGAGTTAAAGCTTAAGTTGGCAATATGAACAATAGCGGGGACTAGGACATCGCTAGCTAATTTAATTATTTTCACAGGTATATTGTCCCAACCTCTAGCGCAGTCTTCTCTTAGGTTTGAAATAATTTGTTGAACTTCCTGCTCATCTGTTTCAAGCAAAACTAACGAGTTACACACTTGTGGGTCGTTACTGTTTGTAGGGATGTCTCTAGGAACGTTTATTTTGCTTGCTAGAGTTTCACCTACTTTGACAAAAAAGTTGTTTACTGTGTTTACAGCCTCCTCCGGGGTTTCTTCTATTTTGAGTAAGTCTAAATTGGGTTCACGTGTCGAATTTATGTTTGCTATTTCTTTGACTAGCTTCCATGTTTGTTTTGGGTTTTTTGTATATTTACTTAATTCTGATTTTTCATGAGTGTCCTTAACTTTGTTCAGAATGTCGTTGCAGAAGTTACGGTATCTAAAGTAGGTAGTTTTTAGGATGTTATTATTAGGGTATTTTTTATGGTGCAGGTGTAGTTTGTCCCTATGCCTTATGCATCGAAGAAGGCCTGGGGTAATCCATGCCTTAAAAACTCTTTTACGATGAGGAACTTCGGTGGTGGTTTTGTTCGATTGGATTGCGTTGTTTATTATATCGAAAAGATATTGGACCGCCGAATTAACGTTATTTATTGTGAAAAGTGTATTATTATTTAAAAGGTGTTGTCTTATTTCGTCTGTTACTTTCGCATAATTTATCCTTTCTTGAGTTTTGCTTAAAACTTTACGGGTAATGCGTGATTCTAGCGTGAGACATACAGGAAAGTGATCAGTGACAGATGACTTTATTATTACAATATTCGAACTAAATTCGGTTTTTATGTTTATATGATCTAAGCAGGTTTTGTCTCGGGTTGGAAGGCTGTGACCCGGCAAAAGACCGTGTGTGGCAAGCATATTGAGATACATGTGCGAGCGAGCATCCATATTATCAGGGTTGATATTCAGGTTTATGTCCCCAGTTAAGATTATGGTACTATAAGACGATAGTGATTTTAAAACATTATCGCAAGAGCTAAGGAAACTACCTATCAATATTTTGAATTGAGGGAGATCTATATATTGCTACTACGGCGACTTTAGTTCCGAGTTTTATGACTACGCAGTTCGCACCTGTAAATGGTGGTTCATATACTTCATGCATAAGTGATGAATGTATGTAGGTTACGACACCCTCGTTTTGCGTCGCACAGTTCTTAGTTGCATAGCTGACGTAGTCACGCAGGGGTGGTGGTTGAACATTTTTATTCGTCCAACACTCTGTCATTATAATTATGTCGAATTCCATACCTATACCTGCAAGAAAAACCTCGAACTGTGGCGTATTTCGACCTATACTTCGAATGTTTTGCGTGATCATTGTTAAGTTATTATCAGATTTATTTATATATCGAGCGGCACTGCTTGTTTCACACGCTATGGAGTTGGACACTCGGTAGTTATCTAGTTCGGTATTTATTTGCTGTGTACACATTATTTTTGTGCGGTTATTATAAACAAAGTCTGATTAATTAGTGCCATGAAATATAACACAAAGTTAAATATTATTTCTAGTGTGTATTTATGATGTAAACCTACTTTCCTACAATCAGCGATAACAGCCAAGCGGCAGACACTGTGCGGGCCCGAGATCATTATTTTAAAAATATGTATGTTTCCATGGGAAAAAGGAGTGAGTTTATGTATGTATGTATGTATGTTTGGAATTGTTTGTCTGTTTTGTGATTGGTATGTAGTTAGTTGTAATTGTGTAGGTATATATGTTGTTTATTGTTACGTAAGTAATGTAAATAATACTTTTTATGAACTGAAATGGTGTATTTATAAAGTTTGTTATGTTTATGTTTTTTTCAGATGTTGTAATAATATCAAGACTAAGAGTAAATAAATGGGTGTTAAAACCTACTTTTAAGAACATTTTGAAAAATTTACAATATAGATATCCATTGAGAGCAGAACATGTTTTACAGACCTTTCTCAAATGGAAATAACCCGCAAATAGTCATTGGGTATTTTTCAGAGAAGCCAGTTGCTCAGCTGATTTTATTTGAATTTGTTTACTTCCAACTGCCTTTCTCAAATATATTTTTCCATTGGTTGCCCAACAGAACTCATATTCGTTAGACCTCGCAAAGTCTCTCGCCAGAAAATGCAGCCTTCTGGATTTAGGTGTTAAGTTGTCTGATACATATATTGGTTGTGGGTCATTAATGTATCCCAAACATTTGGTATTTAGTTGATTTTGCTTGTTTGATGTGTTATATTTCCTAACGGCTGTTATTAATTTTGATTTAAGCTTAGGCGATGTCATTTCAGCTATGACTATGTTTGACCCTTTAATCGGAAGGCGATAAATGTCACGTACATCCGAATGCGACATACTCACATTTACAGTATGAGCCATCTTAAGCACCATGGCACAGATGCTATCCTTGCTGTCATCTGTGGTTTTCGGTAGATTTTTAATTTCCAGCTTAGATAGTCTTGATATGCGCTGCAGTTCGTCGACAGATTCTTCCAGGGTTTGGATATGGAGGTTGTAATCATGGTACCGCTGTTCTAAGTTTTTGTATTTTGTGTCCAGATCACTGCATCTATTACTCATGAAATCCACAGACTTTTCTATTTCTGTATTCTTGGTTTTTATTTCGCAGTTTATATTCTGTATCTCTTCCTTAATTGTTTCATGTTGATTTTTGATTTCAGAGATCTCGCGCACCATTTTAGACATGGTGCATTCTTGTTCTTTTTTCCAGGACTCATACATAGACGTGAGTATAGTTTTAATTTCTTCCTTAAATGTACCAAATTGATGTTCAAAATCTTCTGCGGCTGGGTGCCGGCGTTTTATACGGGTTGAAATATTACTAAACTCCTGAGAACCCGCTTTAGAAACGTCAGGTTCTGAGCGACAGATGTTCACTTCTTGAGACGATGGAGGCGTCGAACGATGCATATTGCGTAGGTCTGTGTAACGGTAAACGCGTAAGTCTTTGGTTTGCGCTGTCAATCGGACAGAAAAAGATAGCAATTATGGCCACCGTGCTCCTCTTGCGGGGGTGAAGGCGGGCGCGCGAAGCGTCTGCGCGGGCGGCCAGATGGAAAGAGACAGCAATTATGAGCAGTATGCTCTTCTCGCAGAGGTGAAGGCGGGCGCGCGGGCTCTCGGAACAGTCGGCTTGGTGGAAAGAGATGGCAATTATGACCAGTGTGCTCTTCTCGCGGAGGTGAAGGCGTGCGCGCGGCGCAGTATGATTCCACTGGGCTAATATATATAATATAATAATAATAATATCGTTTATTTATAATATAAGGCACATTTTACAATAAAATATCTTAAACATATAAAAGAAGACAGTTTCTTATTTGCCTGAACTAGGTTGAACCTGTGTTTCAGGGTTTAAAGTGCTTAAAACTTATAATAAATAATAATAAATTAACAATAGGTATGGTATATGAATAAGTACTTAAATTAAAGACACAGCAAAATTATTATTTTGTTACAGCCAGGAGATCTTCTGTATCTCCGTAAGAGATTCCAAGTAGATGTTCAAGGATAGTCTTTTTACAGCTAAAATAATTTAATTTATACATACTTAATTTTCTATTTAATCTATTGTACAGAAATGGACCTAAGAAGGTAAAGAATCTATTTACAAAGACATATTTTGAGGATGCATTAGAATCGCAGACAATGTCATTTCGTCTCTTATTATTTATGTATTCGGCGTTATAGGAAAGCATGGTGTGTTGTTTTAATACTAAGTGCATAATGAAAAGCTGCCGAACAGTCAGCACGTTGCAGGATTTGTAAAGCAGATCAGTGGGGTAGAGAAAAGGGTGGAAATTGGCTACTTTTAAAATTGCTCTCTGAGCCCTTTCAAGAGGCAGTAGATGCGTTTTTAGTGCGCCACCCCATGAGGTGATACAGTATTGGATTACAGATTGACCTAGGGCCAAATAGACTTGTTTGATCAATTTTGTATCTGCAATCGTTCTCAACTTTTTTAAAACATAAATTAGTTTGCGCACTCTATTAACTAGGCTATCTACATGAGGTCTAAAGGAGAGTGTTTCATCTATAATAGCCCCGAGATATTTTATGTTGCCTGTTTTGAGGATGAAAGGACAATTACACATGCTGACTGGGTGGAAACCACATTTATGGGCATACAGATGAGAGTTAGTAATGTTTTTTATGATATTAGAACTGGAGGACTTATTATTCCAAACACTTGAGACTCCTTTATATATTTATTATAGTTCATCATTCTTACATCTTGTTATAACACAGTAGGTATTCACAGACAGAGCATAGAGCCAAGATGGCAGAACACTATGGGTGCGTTCAGCAGTACTTAAACAAAACTACAATTAGGTGCGTTCATAATATTTAACACTCCCCCTCAATTACAAAGTGAATGTTTTTCATTATTAATACAAGGCTTAAAACACTATTATTTAGTTTTTAACATTTACTTGTAATTGGACAAATCTACAAAAAAAAATACAGTTACATCTTCCCCTTAACACATATTTAGAATATCCCCCTTAACATATTTTTAAAAATTAGCATTTATCTCCCTTTAACAAAAAAAAATGAAATCAATATCATATTAAGATTAATAATTTGAGAGTATTTCTCCCCCTCAACATGAAATTTTTGATAAGACAAAAAATGAAATGTTGCTAAGTCCCTATCCATAGTCTTTCACAATACTGAATTACAAAATTATACTTAGAACAATAGTTTAAAAAAAATGTCTTACACAAGGTTCGGTTTATAGCAATAGTTTAGTCAGTAAAGTAGTATCATTTACATAGTTTAGCTTTAGCATGTCTATGGATATAATAAAGTTATTATATAGTATACAACAAATTTTAAGGTATTTATGTATAAAGTACCTACCTAGTCAGTTTCAGTTACAAATTACTACACTAAAGTCTATCTTTAACACTGTATTCTTTCAGAGTAGTTACATAATATTTAATTTATTACAAAAATATGCATGTTTATTTTGACATAATGATTTTGTTAGCACATCAGCTATGTTTTGGCTAGTTGGTACATAAGAAAGTTTTATCTGGTGAGTTTGTACAGCATCTTTAATGAAATAGTATTTTATGTCTATATGTTTAGTGCGCTTGCTATTTTCATTGTTTTTTATGATATTTATTGCACTCTGATTGTCAATCAGTAGATGCAACTCCAAGTTAGTACAATTAAGTTCCCTTGATATGCCCTTGATATAGATTAATTCTGTTACAGATAGTGCACCTGCAACAAACTCCGCCTCTGCAGTAGACAATGCAACAGATGTCTGCTTTTTGGTGAACCAAGAAACTAAGTTACCACGGTAGAAAACAGCACAACCGCTTGTGCTTTTCATATCTGACCTGTCTCCTGCCCAATCAGCATCTGAGTAGGCTGTTATATTTTTTGTATCCGATTTTGTGTATATTAATCCTTTGTTCATAGTAGTTTTAAGATAACGCAATATCCTTTTACTTGCTTTCCATAGTTCAGTAGTGGGTCTGTCAAGAAATCTGCTCAGAAATGTGACTGAAAATGTAATATCTGGACGGCTGTTTATGGATATGTATAACAATGATCCTATTAGTTCTCTGTATGGAACATTTATTATTTCTTGTTCTTTATAATGTCCATTAAAGTTTACTTCCATCGGTGTATTTATAGGTCTACAGTCTTGCATATTAAATTTAATTAAAATTTTCTTTATTAGTTCTGTTTGTTTTATTTCAATTGTATTCTTTTTTCTAGTGATTTGCATTCCTAAGTATTCTTTAATTTCTCCAAGATGGTTGGTATTAAATTCCTTCTTTAAAAGGTCTATTATTTCTTCATCCTTACCAATAGTTAAAATATCATCCACAAAAAGAAGTAGAAATGTCTTGTCCTTTTTGTATAAACAACAATCATATTTTGATTGCGTGTATCCTTGTTTGGTTATAAATTCATGAAAACGTTTATTCCAACATTTTGGTGCTTCTCGCAAACCATATAAAGCTTTCTTTAATCGTAGTACCTTCCCTTGAGGTATTTGTACACCTTGTGGACATTTAATATAAACTTCAACATCCAAGTTCCCATTCAAAAAAGCTGTAGGTACGTCCAGTTGATTGATAGATAAGTCTTCTTGAATTGCATGGCTTAACAATAGTCTTACCGTTGACAATCTTGCTACTGGTGAATAACAATTATATGTGTTATCTTCTTGGAAACCTTTGGCGACTAGTCTTGCCTTTTTAACATTATTTTGTTTCGTCTTAAAGACCCATTTTGTGTCAATTGCCTTTTTACCTTTTGGTAGGTTCGATATTTCCCATGTGCCTAATTTTTCATGTGACTCTATTTCCTTCTTGATAGGTTCTTCCCATTCTTCTTTTCTTGTCATTGCAGTATTGTAATCTTGTGGATCTCCTGTGTATAAACAGTATGCTGTATAAACCTCATAGTCATCCAATCTCTTTGGTGCAGTTATTGTCCTTCCAGTTCTTGTCATATTTGGTTGTATATAATCACTTTCTCTTTCAATATCATCATTTTCATTGTTCTCACTTGTATTTTCCATTCTCTGCTGTATTTGTTCATCCAAATTATTTTCTCTCTCTCTGTTCTGAATTCTCTGTCCTTCTTTTGATTCCTCTGAGCTTTTCTTCTTCACATCAGTTTCTTCGACTAATCCTTCTTCTGCTTCTTCATAATATTGATAAGTACTGTTTCGGTTACTGTTCTTTTCCTCTTTATATACATAGTCATTTTCATCAAATCTTACATCTCTTGAAATTATTATTTTATCATTGTCTGGATCCCAAAGTCTATAACCTGCTGCTGAGTATCCTAGCATACGAGTTTCGTTCGCTCTTTGTTCGAATTTTTTACCTCTTGGTATTATACTACACCATGCTTTACTTCCGAATGTTCTTAGTTTTGTTAAATCTAGCTTGCCACGCATTATTTCTTGTGGTATCCTATTATTTAATGCTGATGTTGGACATCTGTTTAATTGATAGCATGCAGATGCTACTGCCTCTCCCCATAGGTGTTTTGGCAGTTTAGTTTCTATCATTAGTGTTCTTGCTTTATTATACAATGTCTAAACATCATCATTATTTTATTTTTTTATTTATTTTTTTTTTTTTTTTTTTTTTTCCTATTCATCCTCTCGGCCATCCCATTAGATTGTGGTGAATAAGGTTGTGTATATTGTATTATGATGCCTCTATTACGACAGAAATTCTCTATTTTGTTGTTCTTAAATTCTCCACCGTTATCACATCTTTTTTTTTTTTTTTTTTTTTTTTTTTTTATCGTCAATAGGCTTGCGCTTGACCACTATCTCACCTGATGGTAAGCGATGATGTGGTCGACGGTGAAGCACGCTTGCCTAGAAAAAACCTATTCACTCTTGACTTAAAGACCCCAAGATTGTAGCTATCGGGAAACACAGACTCCGGCAGACATCCGACATCTTATATACTTGACCTTTGTTTCCTTTTCGTTTTCTAGCTGTCTTATATAATCTAGTAAATTGTTGGTAGCCTCACTTTTCAGTTTCATTAAATACACCACACAAAAGTGTGAGAAATCATCTATTATTAACTGGTAGTATAGCTCACCGTGTATTCCAGGTGTTGACATAGGACCTGCCACGTCTGTGTGCAAAAGTTCTCCGATCTTCTGTGACCTCGGCTTTTGTACGGTGTTAAATGGTAAGCGGGTCGACTTGCCTAACATGCAGGGTCCACATGTTCCATTGGTAACTGGTAAATTCATAATTTTTAAGCTGTTGTTGTTCAGGTGACCTAGACGTCTGTGCCATAACTCTGAATTGCTTGCACTGCAACATGAATCACTATATGAAAGGCATATTTTCATTTCTAAGACAAACAGTTTACCTATACTTTTACCTAATAGTTTCTTTTGTGTTTTGTTGTTCAAGATTTCCACATAATTTTCACTGAAATTCACACTACAATTGTTTTCTATAATTTTCTTAACAGATAGCAAATTAAATTTCAAATTTTTAACTATCACCGCTTCTATAGTTACCCCATTGCCATTACATTTCAAATTAATAGTGCCTTTTTTATTTGCCGTTATATATTCCCCGTTAGCTAAGTATATTTTCATTTCTCTGTCCATTTCATGTATATTAGTCATATGTTTAACAAATTTTTCTTGTATTAGATGTTCTGTACAACCAGAATCTATCACCCACTCAACTAAATTACTATCTACATAATTACAATTGTTTTCAATACCTGTCAAGAACATAAACCTGTCCTCATTTTCCTTTTCTACTGCTGTTGCTGCTGCTTGGTGTCCTTGTCCACTTTGTCTTCGACCTCTGCTTGCATAATTATTTTGTCCTCTTCCACTGTAGTGTTGTCCTCGCCCATGCTGTCCACCATACCATACTCCTTCATTTTGTCCGACATTATAATGTCCTCTGCCATATTGTCCTCCTCTGTGTTGTCCTCCTTGCTGAACTCTGGTCTGATATCGATCTCCTCCTCGAGATGTATTGCGACACTCTCTTGCGATATGTCCCATTTTGCCACAGTTAAAACATTCTTTAATTTGAAATGCTGCATAGCTAAATGAAGTACTTTGCTTTGTGGTTCTATTCTTTAATTTCAATTCTGCATCCAGCAATTTGTTTTTTTACATACTCCATTGTTAGGATCTCTGTTGACGTTTCCATTGCTGTAATTAATGGTTGGTATATTTCTGGTAATGACATAATTAGGTAAGTGACCTTGTCCGTTTCTTCCATTTTTGCAATGTGATCAATTTCTCTTACAATTTTATCATATTTATAGAAGTAGTCTTTCAGATTTTCTTCTTCCTTGCACTTCATACTTAAAAGTTGTTTTCTCAGAAATATGTTTGTGAGTGTACTTTTCCTTTCATAAACAGATTTTAGTTTTTCAATCATCTTGCTCGCTGTCTTTTCATCTTTAATATATTCAAGTTGATTGTCCGCCAACGCTTGTATGATTATGTTTCGCGCCTTCGTGTCCATTTTGTTGAAAGCATCTTGGGTTATACCTTCGCTTTTTGGTGAAAGTGCTTCCAAGCATTCTTTCAGTTCCATGAAACTATTTATGCGGAATAGCCAACTGGAGAAATTTTCACCACTAAATATTGGCAGTGATATTGGGAATGTAGATGAGGACGCCATATTTTTTTTCTGTTCCGTGAGTTACAAAAAAAAATCTTGTTTTTGCAAAACAAACTTCTAAGTCCTTACAACTGTGCCATCTGGCTGCTTCCTGAGCCCATGACCTTTTATGATATTAGAACTGGAGGACTTATTATTCCAAACACTTGAGACTCCTTTATATATTTATTATTTATTTATTTATTTATTTATAGTTAATTAAAACGGTACAGATACCAATTACATTAATAACATCTAACATCTACAACATTTAACATCTTGTTATAACACAGTAGGTATTCACAGACAGAGCATAGAGCCAAGATGGCAGAACACTATGGGTGCGTTCAGCAGTACTTAAACAAAACTACAATTAGGTGCGTTCATAATATTTAACAATGTTAACTTGAGGCTTGCGCATGGAGAAGTGAATATATTTTGTCTTGTCAGCATTTAGTGTTAGTAAATTGCTTTGTAGCCATTTAGTCACAGTATTGAAACCTTGTTGAGCGAATTCATACAATTCATTACTGGTTTTCGCGGTAAAGATTAACGCCGTGTCGTCGGCATATGATATGAGTTTGCCTTGTTTAATATCTAAATTACACAGATCGTTAATGTAAATCAGGAATAGGGTTGGGCCCAGTATGCTTCCCTGAGGAACACCATAACCAGGACTCTTTTGCTCATCGCTAGTAATATCGTCTATTTTAACATATTGAGATCGATCGTCTAAGTAGTCAGCAAAAAGTATCAGCGGAGTTCCCCTAATTCCTAAAGCCTCTTATTTTTTTAGAAGCATAGGAACAGACACCGTATCAAAGGCTTTGGCTAGATCAAGGAAAACTCCCAGGGTCTGGTTTCCTTTGCCAAGTTCTTCTGCGGTATAATCTGTCAGACTATGCACCGCATCGGCTGTGGATAATTTGGCTCTGAACCCAAATTGCGCAGATGATAATAGATTGTTTTTTCTAGATAATTAACTAGTCTATTGTTTATAATTTTCTCTAGTATTTTAGATATTGAAGGGAGTAAAGATATCAGTCTATAATTATTTACTAAGTTTTTGTTAGCGGTTTTAAAGATAGGGATTACAACTGCTTTTTTTCAGATATCCAGGGAAAATACCTTCAGATAAACAAATACGAAATATATGCGTTAAGGGAGGTACTAGGATATGCTTAAAGGTTTTAAGGATCTTATTGCTTATATTGTCCCATCCAACTGCACAGTCATCCTTTAGACCAGATATGATTCGGGTTATTTCGTCTTCGTCAGTATCCAGCAAGCCAAAAGATTTTAAAGCACATCTATTATTTTGGGAACATGGAGGAACACAGTAATGTTTTGGAATCTGTTCGGCAAGAGTTTTCCCGACATTTACAAAAAAGTTATTAACGTGGTTGGCTGACAAGAGAGGTGATGGATTATAAAGCAGCAAGCTCGAATTTGATTCACGCTGTTTTGTCCTGTAGGTGACGTTCTTAATATGTTTCCAAAGTTGCTTACTATTGTTTCCTGCTCTATTTAATTCATTTCTATCGTAATTAATTTTTAAGTTCTTTAGGAGGTTGTTGCAAAAATTTCTGTATCTCTTATAGGTTATTTTAATGATTAGATTATCAGGGTTATCTCTGTGTCTTATACACCGAATTAGGCCAGGAGTCATCCAAGGCTTGATGTTACGAAGTTTTTTGTTTACTATAATAGAAGTCGTATTACGTAATATTGCTAATTGAACATGTTTTATTAAGTACGATAAAGCAAAATTAGCGTCAGCAGTATTGTAAACTGGGTAAAAGTCAAGATTGCATAAATCATATTCGAGTTTGTTTGTGTTTAATTGCGTTTTCGTCTGGGGACGCTTTAGCTTAGGCAGCGTTAATTTAAGGGTTAGTAGAACAGCGTGATGATCTGTAATAGTTGTTTGTATTAAGGTTCACTTTTGCTTGTTAGGGTTTCGGGTAAATTAAATACGTGTTGTTTGTACGCAAGTATATTGGCGACTAACTAAATTCTATAATAATAAATGCTTTTAAAGACGACATGACATATACATAGCTAGGTATGTGGATATATGACTTACGTAGCTATAAACACAATATTCGATCCAACATACCGCCCACCAAAAGGACTTCAAGTTCTTTTATAATCTCAAGTAAGTACCAACAAATTATCCTCTAAAAAATCAAGTATCTGACTCCAAATTGTCAGTCTAAAAAGCAAAATATTACAACTGTAAATTAATAAATTCTAACTATACGTACTACAATAATAAACAATATCTTAATAAATCAAGGGAAGCTAAGTAGTATCAACTGTACTCCTCCATGAAGTGTTTTGTCATGTACATCAGCAATGATTAACTGTATCAGTGCGTTTCTATTTCCCAGGATTACAGGATTCTTCTTATCATCAGGTAAGTTAGCATGTCTTAAGCGACCGCCCACCCTGAGTACATTTTTCTTATCTAGGTATGGATTTAGACATCGTAGCGAACTTGTTTTCTTAACTTCTTTTCCTGTTTTTATTCTATCTATCTCTTCTTTAAATTCTTCCTCTTGAGCCTTTCTAATACAGGTCTGTAGAGTATCTTCTAATTCTTGCGTTGTTAAATTCTGGTTATCACTGTTTATATTCTTCTTATACTTCAAAAATCTTCTACAGTAAGTAATCGCTTTTATTAACTCTGTTAACGTTTCAAAATTATCAAATTGCGATAAAAAAGTTGTTTCAGGTTCTTCCATCCGCTCTGTGTTCAGGTAAGTATTGATTTTAGTTTTCTTCATTTCCAAGTCTGTTTCTGTTATTTCATGTTTAATATTTATTTTTGTTTCAGATAGCCAGCTCGGCCCGTGCCACCATAAGTTACTTTTCTTCAAGTCGGTTAACAACATTCCTCTAGATGCCAAATCAGCGGGATTTTCATGTGACTGTACATGGAACCAGTGTTTGTTATTAATGTTTTCAACAATTTCGACTACACGGTTTGCAACGAAGGGTTTCCACCTATTAGGTTCACCGCTAAGCCATGCAATAACAATTGAAGAGTCAGTCCAAGCATACATTCGTGTTGTCGGTATCCTCATTGATTGTCCAACCTGCTTCATTAATTTTGAAAGAAGTAGGGCACCACAAAGTTCTAGCCGAGGTAACGAAATTGTCTTCAATGGTGCTACTCTGGTTCTGGCAGCTATCAGTTTTGTTTCAATCTTGTTGTCTAGAGTTTCAATTCTTATATAAACTGCCGCTGCATATGCACGCATTGAAGCATCGCTGAATCCATGAATTTGTATTTTGTTGTTGTTAACAGTCATCGTACCAAGCCATCGGTCTATTTGAATTTCTGTTATGTTAACGAAGTCTGATCTTATTTCTCTCCATTCTTTTTCTAATGTGTTACTTACTTGTTCATCCCAGTTAACCCTTTCAAGCCAAAGCTTTTGTATTAATATTTTAGCCATAACAGTACTTGGTGCTATCCAACCAAGAGGATCAAACAATCTTTGTATATCCGATAATATGTTTCGCTTTGTTATGGACTTGGCTATGGGTGTAAATCTAAGATTGTATTGAAACTGGTCTGTTTTTAAATTCCATTCAATTCCCAATGCTTTAAGAGTTCCATCGAGGTTTAAATTAATCTGTGCCTTCGCAGATCTTTTATCTACTTCTATATACTTCATTAAATCGATACTGTTGGATGCCCATTTCATAAGTTGAAAACCGCCTTTTTCCAGAATGTCTGATAATTCTTTAGAGAGTGATATAGCTTCAGCTACTGAGTCTGTGCCAGATAACAGATCGTCCATGTAAAAATCCTCGTTTATAGTTTGTGCAACAAGATTATTACTCCCTGCTTCGTCTTTGGCTAGCTGTTGGAGCGTTCTAACGGCCAAATATGGTGCTGACGCTGTTCCAAAGGTGACTCTGAGCAATCGATACTCTTCCAGGGCATCAGATTCCTGTTGCCTCCACAGGATTCGCTGGTATTCTGCGTCTTCTTGGCTCACTAATACTTGGAGGAACATCTGTCTTATATCTGCCATAAAACAGACATGTTTCATGCGCCATCTCATCAAAATGTTTCTCAAGTCTTCTTGCAGCTGAGGACCCACAAGTAATTCATCGTTCAACGAAACGTTGTTTGATCCTTTACACGACGCATCAAATACAACGCGTGTTCGGGTGGACTCTTTGTCAGCTCGGATAACAGCGTGGTGAGGTAAGTACACAGCTTTTTTATCCTTTTCCTTATCAGGCACCTTCTCAATGTATCCTTGTGCTATATAGTTATTTATAACTTTACTATATTCTTTTTGCAGGTCTGGCGATTTCCTAAACTTCCTTTCTAATAGTGTAAATCTATGTGTTGCTATCGATTTTGTATTACCATCTGGTGATTGTGGACTGTATGTATTAAACGGTAATTTAACAATATACCTTCCTTCTTTATTTCTAGTAGTTGTATTTTCGTATATTTCTTCACACAGCTGTTCGTCCTTTGTTAAGTGTCTTTTAGTGTCTACGTCAATTTCCCATATTGATTTCAACATGTCTTCTACGTCAACTGAATGATGCATGACAACATACTGGCTATGAAGTGTTGTTTTAACTTCTCCAAAAAGAATCCATCCCAGGCTGGTTTCCTGTGCGCTTGGTGTTCCTGGTGGACCTTTGATTAGGTTGTTTTGCAGAATTGCAGCATATTCCTTCACACCCAAGAGCAGATCTATAGACCCTGGCTTGAAATAAGTTGGATCAGCCAGGTTGAGGTCTTGAATGTGTGCCCAATCTTGGTTATTGATTGTTTTGGTGGGTATCTTTGCGGTCAGTTGCTTGGACATAACGTATGCCTTGATCGGTAAACAATAGTTTCGGTCCAATCGTGATCGTATTTGTAGCTGTACCACATGTTTTATTTCGGTCTTCTGCGATCCCACCCCTATAATGCTTGCTTTTACAGGTTGTCGTTCGAGCTTCAACAATTGAGTCGCCTTCTCGCTAATGAAAGCTGCTTCGGAACCTGGATCTATTAGCGCCCGCAGTAAAATGGTGTTACCTTGCTCGCTTGTTGCTTCCACTACTGCCGTTGCTAAAAGTGTTGCTAAACTCTTCTTAGTATTGTAATGTGACGCTATCATTGTATTGACTTGTAATGCTTGCTCTTCTCTTGCTTCTACATGTGTTACAGCTGGCGGAGAGGTGACCGATGATTCTCCATGCTGCTTGGTCTTTGTTTCATGTAAAAGGGAATGATGGCGCCTGTGGCAAAGACGACAAGATACTGGCACTTTACACTTAAATGCCGAGTGTCCTGGTACTAAGCAGTTATAACATAATTGTTTGTTTTTCACAAACTCTCTTCTTTCGCTAAGTTCCTTCTTGCAGAATTCCTTACAATGACTTAAACTGTGACTTTCTTTACACATCACACAAACTTTCTCCGTAACTGGTGTGGCAACATGGAATGAACGCTCCTTTATTGTTTTATTGTCCTTTGATGTACTATTCTGATTTGTTAATTCCAGGGTACGGAACTTCGATTCTAAGAACTTCTTGAAATCACTCCAGGTAGGTAAGTTTTCGGCTTCTTCTTTGTATGCATGTTCTTCCCAGTTCTTGTGCGTCTCTGAGTCCATCTTCTGCACCAGAAGATATATAAGGAATGGATCCCAAGAGCCGACGTCAATATTTAAATTATTAAAATTGTTTAGACACTCTGTAGTGGTATCTAACAACCCTTTTAACTGAGAAGCTGATTGAGAAGTCATCTTCTTTTGGTTGAATAACCTTTTCATAGAATGATTCAATAGTAAGCGTTTGTTGCCATACCTCTTTTTCAAAATATCCCATGCATTTATATAATTTTTATCGGTTACCTGTATATTCTTCAATAGTGATTCGGCTTCTTGAGTAACACTAGTCTTCAAATAATGAAGCTTTTGGACATCGCTGAGCGAAGTATTATTGTGCACCAGCGATGTAAACAAATCTTGAAAAGTTTGCCATGATTCATAATTACCGGCAAACTTCGGTATCTCGATCCTCGGAAGGTGCACGAGGCTATTTTGTAGACTTGTGGAGCCGAAACTACTATTTGCTGATTTTGATTCCAATACTGATGGTTCCGATAACAAAATAACCATGTCCTTTAAGTCACCTTGAAGCACGTTAAACAAATCTTCATAAATAAAAAACTCCTCATTTGAAAAATAAGGCAAAGTTCCTTTCTGTTCCTTTGGTGTGGCTTTCACTAAGTCTTTATGCGCACATTTGAACGTGTCCCAATAATCTTCAATGATTTTCATACGTGCTTCGATATATCCTCTAGTTAAGCGTGCTTTAGGACATTTTCTTAGGTTAATTTGTGTTTTCCGTAGCACGTTTGCAGTGTCTTCTAACACGGAGAGAAGTTTCTGTTGTTCCTCAGTCGTAGTCATTTTGCACGTAAACAAGCTTGAATGCAGCTGATACCCGACGTATAAGGTAGCTTCGTAATAATTACTACAATAGTTTTCGTAGTAAACAACTTGCTAATTCTCGGAAACCGATTCGCACAAAAAAAAGGTCGGCCTTATCGCTGCTGTGGAATGTGAGTCTTTTGTTCTCTCGGTCGGTGTCCGTACTGGATGGATCCGGCTCGATTGCGACCATATGGTGTTTGTATTAAGGTTCACTTTTGCTTGTTAGGGTTTCGGGTAAATTAAATACGTGTTGTTTGTACGCAAGTATATTGGCGACTAACTAAATTCTATAATAATAAATGCTTTTAAAGACGACATGACATATACATAGCTAGGTATGTGGATATATGACTTACGTAGCTATAAACACAATATTCGATCCAACAGTTAGTAACAAGCGTAAAATATGAAAAGTTGGATTTGATCATCATATGGTCCAGACAGGAACCGCTCTGATGAGTAGGCAAAGTGTGTGCGGGGAGAAAACCATGGTATGAGCAGATATTAAGGTAATCTTGGGTCCCAAGATCGCGGTTTTCAGAGTTAATGTTTATATTTATATCACCTGTTAATATAAGATTCTTAAACGAGCTTAGTGCTTCAAAAATCTGGTTTAAGGATGCGTGAAAAGAGTCTAAGTTTCTAGCAGAAGGGGACCTATATATAGTGATTATTGCTGTACTTGTACCAATTTTGATAACCAAACAATTACCCACACAGTCTTGAAGTATTGATTCTTCGATTGTGACTATTAATGATTCTTTACAATAAACAACCACACCATCGTTTTGATTGTTGTTTACTGTTGTATACAATAAGTTGTATCCCGGCATTTTTGGGAGGTGTTCCTGGCGATTAGAAAGCCAGCACTCGGTTAGTACCATTATGTCACAATCAAAGTTAAGTCTATGGAGAAAAACGTTAAGAATGTTCTTATAAATACTGCGAATGTTTTGAGTCAGTATGGTTAGTGAGTTTTGATATTCAGAAAGATATTGCCTGCAGTCCTCAACCTCACATGACTTTGCATCGGTACGAAAAGTATTATCTATATCGTTAAATAAGGTATTAGCCATAGTATAAGAGAAAAATAAACAATAAAATTAAGTCTTAAATATATTCGAATATGTGGCGCTCTTAGGCGCCTTCATAATCAATCGAGTTAATGTACCTGTTTTCGGCAGATTTTTTTTGCAGGACACTCTTGTTCGCCCGTTTTATGGCTGGCTGGTTTTTTGAAGCGCAGACATGTTGCACATTTTGGCGCTTCGGTTTTCTTTGTGCAGTCGTGGATAGTGTGTCCTTCTTCACCGCAATGTCCACATGTGGGGGCAGCAACTTTGCATGTCTTGGCCGCATGACCGTACTGCTGACAGTTGTAACATCTTGTTACCAGTGTGAAGTCTCGTACCGGACAGGAAGTCCAATTTATGAACAATCTGTCTTGAGTGATGAGAGCCTTGCGAATGATCGCAGGAACTTCTAAGATGTAGTTGCAGTTTTCACCATCTTTTCTACCAGATTTGTGGCTCAGTTTGATTAAGGTCAAAAAGGTATCTCTTGATATAGATGGCAGTTTGTCGGCTAAGTTTTGATCGTAAATGGCTTTATAAACCTCATTTTCCGCCATTGATGCTGGAACTCCAATCACTATTATACGGGGGTTGCGCCTTTTCGGTTCATTGACGGTAAGCCCTGACGAAGCAGTTTGAACTGATTGCCTCAGCTTATCTAGGTCCTCTTTTGTCTCCGTGCTGATTATGAGTCCCCCTTTCCCTATCTTGCGTACGCCTCTCACCTTCAGCTTCATTTCACCAGGGCATATCATTTTCTGTACTATGTTCTTGGTTTCATCGCTGGTCTTTGAACTGTCGGTGGCTTGATGCGATATTGAAGCAAAATTAGGCACTTCTACTTTGCACCAAGAACTAAAGTCCTGTACGTAATTATGTCGCACTTTTAATATTTTAAACTATGATTAGGCTCACGTCCACTCTCAAAGGCGGCAGCGACGAAGTATGGACCATAAGTATTTACGCCATTATAATTGTATTCGTCATTGGGTTTCTATGTTTCAAAGAAGAGAGTTATTGACTAAGAAACTTAGACGAAATTCTCTAAAGACGACAGAGTTGCCTTTAGATAATTTTTCTCTTAGGGAGGGAGGAGTTAAGTGTGACGACCCCAACTCTATTCGCTTTATCAGCAAATCGAGGGGGATTTGCTGATAAAGCGAATAGAGTAGAGCACCTCAAAGTAGCATTTAAGTAGCGTATAAGAATATTGTTAACTTAGCATTAATTAAATATAAATACATGTCTCCTTATTAGAATAGACATTACTATCTTAATTACTGTAACGCTGTTCGTCTAAATAAAGTTTATTTTTAAACTACTCAAGTGTCAATCACTTAATTCGCGCCTACAGTCACATACAGCAAGCCAAACATAGCGCGCGTTGAGTCTCTAGTACTAGAACAAAATCTAGTGCAAAAGACATCAACGCGCGCACAAGTTAGGTCCAAGACCACTGAAAGACGGGCTCATCATTATGAGCCCCGGTACTGCACCCGCGGGCAGGGAACCTCGGTTTCGTGACCGCTCGCCCCATCCCCTTATGGGGGTGGCGCGACTCCCAAGGAGGAGGGCGATCAGTTGTTATAGACTGTCGGCCTGTGCGGTAGTGCGTTGGCGAGTCAACTATTAATATTGATAAATGTGCATATTTTACATTGGCGACGAGCAGGAGAAAACCGTAGAGTGAAATAAAGTTGATTTCCTTATAAAACAAAAACCTATCTAAAAGGAACTTGAAGACTTTGTTACGATATTATAAAAAAAAAAAATAGAAATGTGATTTCAGTGACAGTTAAAATCAGTGGCGTTAGTTTTTGAAGTGCATCAAATGTATACGATTAGTAGTGCACTTGCTGAGTAGTGCTGTGGAATTCAACCTCGTAAAACCCGAGTTCGATGCGCGAACGGTGGCACACTTCACCGTCGGCGTCGTATTGTTTTGGTCCCACCAAAACTGAATGCAGTAGAAGTAAGCCCTTCAGCTTCGCGTCTACATGACGGAAACAATGTGGGATGTTATGCCAATCTGGTGAGTCGTTTTCATTTTGTTATGGCTCAGGACAAGTACTTATTAATCAAAGTTCTGGTTTTGTAGACAGTATATGGGCCATGTCATATCATAATTAATGTTGGCTTAATTAGTAGCCAAGTTTTAGTGTTGTTCAAGGGTATCACTGGTGGCTATTAGCTAGCCTTGGCTGATAATTTTTGAGTAATACAGTAACAATGCCGTACTTCATTCAAGAAAAAATGATAATTCCAAATGAAATGATAAGTTTTGAGGTAATTGTATTGATCATTGAATTGGTAGTAGTTATACCTAGCACTAAGACTAGGTAATTGAGACATACCTAGTACAAAGCCAGTACGTAATAAATTTCTTACTGACGGTAATAGTTTCAACATTTTGTTCAGTAAGGATGAGATATCCCTTGTGAAGGACTGCACAACTGTCATTTTAAGTGTTAGAGCGAGTTAGTATTATAGCTGCTTTAACCAATACTGACCATTGGTCAATTACATGTATTCAGAACAGATCTTATGTCGCGGGACGATTTACAACGATCTCGATCCATCGATTTTCATCTTCAGATCTTAATTCACTTGTTTACTTTCAAAGTAACATTATGATAGTAGTAGATCCCGCGATCGCTATCTTTTGAAATCTGTAAATAGTAATAGAACGAATAAGGATACTCACGATCGCATACAAAGGATGCCTGTAAGTAGTGCTCCTAACGAGTAATACGTAGAAAACAGTGAGAAGAGTTCCTCCACCGCGCTGGAGAGCACATACCGTGCCCATTAGGTCGCACTTTACACACTTGTCTGTAGTCGTACCTGCAATTCACTTGTGAGTTGTTGAGGGGGCTATGGGCAGCTGGTCTCAAAGGAGACTATCGTTGTTTTGGTTTTGTAATAACCTAGAAGTCGTAGGAATAGAATCATGAATCATCCTAGAATCACAATATCACCAAAGCCACGAAAACCCGGCTCATACGGGCACTTGTGTTCCCCATATTTCTATACGCAGTCGAGACCTGGATGTTGAAATAAACTGAGAGGAAGTGAATAGACGCTCTGGAAATGTGGTGCTGGAGAAAATGCTTGGAGTGTCGTGGACTGAGTTTCAAGAACTCTGTATCAGGCAGCGTCTATCGGCTATAGTCCAAGCTCGAGTACTCCAGTTCTTTGGACACATGTCCCGACGAGGCAACGACTCTATCGAGTGGCTTGTAGTTCAGGGTAGAGTGGAAGGAACGAGAGCGCGCGGCAGGTCGCCCATGCGGTGGACCGACCAGATTAAGTCTGCAGTGGGTCGCCCATTGCATAAGTACACACGAATTACAGCTGATAGAGAGGGTTCGCATCGCATCGTTAGGCAAATTATGGCAACCCGAAGTCTCACTGCTACATGATGACCACGACCGCTCTGCCAAGAGTGTACCGACGAAGAAGAAGAAGTCGTAGACTCTATGTGAAGTGATGTGTGTTGGTCGTACCACTTGAGGTAATAACAATATGGGTGGCATGAGTGTCACTAGCTGCTGCAGCAGTAGTGCCATGAGCGTTGTAATTATGATCTAAGCTGATACGGTTTCTGATCAATAACTGCTAAGGCTTAGAGGAACCTTTCGATATCGGTGATCGTTATACACTGAAAGCTTTAAATAGATGCGCTTAGAACTAAGAAGTATACACACTAACGGTTTAGGAAGATGATGGTGGGTCACGTAATCATGTTGCAGTCAATGTTGATTTCGATAATGATGATTGATGAGCAAGCTGTAGAAGTTCGAGTAATTCAGTCTATCGGCCGTAGTGTATGTTCAACCGTACCAGTGGTTAAGCGTTGTCGTAGCCGTAAATCGGTATATCTTGATGCAACACAAGTAGTCCGCAGGTGCGCGATATTGCTTTTAGTCCTGTCCGAGGTCTGGTCTAGATAGACCGTTGTGTGAGAGCAAAGCGATTGCTAAACTAATAAATCAAAGAGCACACAATTGCAGTAGAGTATACCTACTGGTCATTTAATTGACAAGCAGTAGAATATAGGTACTGGTCATTAAATTGACATGCAGTAGAATATACCTACTGGTTATTAAATTGACAGGCATCAGAGCATGACAGTAATAGCAGTAGATTATACCTACTGGTCATTAAATTGGCAGTCATCAGAGAATGACAGTAATAGCAGTAGATTATACCTACTGGTCATTAAATTGGCAGTCATCAGAGAATGACAGTAATAGCAGTAGATTAAACCTACTGGTCATTAAATTGACAGTCATCAGAGAATGACAGTCATCATCATCTGTCTAGCCTTTTCCCAATTGTTGTTGGGGTCGGCTTCCATTCTTACCGGATTCAGCTGAGTACCAGTGTTTTACATGGAGCGACTGCCTATCTGACCTCCATAACACGATGCCTCTTGGTATCATATATATCATACATCAGAGAATGACAGTAATAGCAGTAAAATATACCTACTGGCTTCAGAAAAGGAGCTAGCTGATCTGTTTCACAAAGAAGAATATGAGATTGAACTGGTTGGATTAATAAGTCGAAGACAAAAGTCATGCTCACGGACATATCCGGTCAACTCTCTAGAACGAAAGAACTCGCGGACCTAGAATTTGTTAGCGAGTTTATATACCTCGGATCGCTACCTCCTGACCGGGGAGGAATCGGAAGAGAGATCAGGAGAAGGACTCAAATGGCCAATGCGGCGAAAGTAAGCTGACACATATTTGGCAGGACAGAAAGGTCAACAATGTGGTAAGATGAGACTAGTCTGGACACTGGTTTCTCGTTATCTCTTTTCGGATCGGAGTCGTGGACGATTCGGGCAATAGAACGGAAAAAGATAGAAGCTTATGAGATGTCGTAGTGGCGAAGAATGCTCCGCACACCATGCACCGCCAAGAGAACGAACCAATCTATCCTTGATCAACTAGGCATAAAAGACAGACTCACCACGCTCTGCTACCTTCTACACCAGCGCTGCTGCGGTATGCTGCTAGCCACTTTGGTCGCATTTGCCCGTCGAGAACCAGATAATCTAGAGAAGTTGGTGGGAAGGCGGATGGAAAAAGACCTCGCGGCCGGTCACCTAACCGCTGGTCAGACCAGGTAACCGCCCTCACTGGACTCTCTGTTACAACCGCCCTAAGAGAAGCTGAGAACCAATTGAAGTGATAGAACATCGTGCATAAAGCCATGAGGGCCTTTCAGGGACGCGACCTTCAGTAATGAAGAACGCGACCAAAAAGAGACATCTACTGGTGGTGAAGGAAAAACATCGTGAGGAAACCGATATGTTAAGTCAGCAGCAGTGGTACTTTTGTGTACTGGGGTCCTCCATGGTCTCAGCCATGACAGCTATAACATCGGTGAACCGAAGGTGAGTGATGTGCTCGCCGTTGACGTCGATGCCTGGCCCTCTCCGGTCCCGAGCCTTGAAGGCGTCCTCCAGTGCAGCGGTGGACGGTTTCGGAGGTGTGGCGTCTCCCTGTTCTACACCTCGCTGCGGAGGGATGGGTTTCGGGGCCAGGTCGCAAGGTGGAACTAGCGTAGTGCAGGCGCTTCGGTACCTCGATGTACCGGTGGTCAATTTGGCGCCGTTGGAGGGACTGCAGTGCAGCCCAAGTCTCGATCAAGTCGAGGACTTTCACGTGGTCCACAAACGCTGAGTGGAAAGGCAGATTGTACTCTTCGGTCCTTAGCCTGCCGCAGCGTACGTGTGTGGTCTACGGTGCTGGACGGAGGCCAGTTTCTTCGGGAGGCTCGAAGTCGTCGGGCCTGCGCGCGAGACTATTTCGTGTATTAATTTATTGGTTCCAGGTAACTAATTAATAACATAAGTTCTCAACTAACGTTAGAGTAATTTGATGGTGAGGGGTAACCTTCATCAGTAGGCCGAGATGGGAATCAGAAAATGGAATAGAAGAGGAAGAGAAAGGTTAAAAGGAAACAATAAATTAAATCAGTTAATGATTTTTTAAATATGCTGTCATTTTGTTATGCCAGAGATGCCAATTAATTATTAATACAAATAAGAATTTGCTAAAAATCTTATTAATAATTATGGTGACATACAACTGATTAAAACAAGGAAGAGAATGTAGTGTATGTAGATATCAATAGATCGCGCTACAAGCCGATAACAGTATTGTAGCGATGCCTCGTGCGCATATGCCGCTCGGTTATAAATACCGGTCCGAGTGGTGGGGCGATCAGTTGTTATCAGACTGTCGGCCTGTGCGGTAGTGGGTTGGCGAGTCAACTATTAATATTGATAAATGTGCATATTTTACAGTAAGAATCATCAAAATCGGGCAACGCGTTTGGTTTCTAGAACGCCACATAGGAACATACATATATACATACATAGACTGATACACACATTACCCTCCTTCGGCGGTCGGGTAAAGACAAAACATTTGATTGATACAGATTTGCGGGGTCGCCAGGCGGGGGGCCCACGGGGAAGGGATGGTTTGTGATTGGCTAATCGCAATTCCGGTGCATTCGAATTGCCGAATGCACTAACGGGCAAGTGGGAGCGGGGTTATGACTCTAGCACCCAGTTTCGCAGCTAAAATTATCGGAGAATGAATATGACAAATTGTCAAGCACGCGTTATCTGCTGTGATTGGCTTTTGAAAGTTCATTCAACCAATCACAGCAGATAACGCGTGCTTGATAATTTGTCACATTAATTCTCCGATAATTTTGAGCTGGGAAACTGGGGGTTAGTCGGACTCTCATCATCATCTGCCTAGCCTTTTCCCAACTATGTTGGGGTCGGCTTCCAGTCTAACCGGATTCAGCTGAGTACCAGGGTTTTACGTGGAGCGACTGCCTATCTGACCTCCACAACCCAGTAACTGGGTAACACGGTACCCCGTGGCAAGACTGGTGTCAGATCTCAAGCTTCTGACTACTCGTAACGACTGTCAAAGATCTTCATATGACAACCGGGACCAACGGCTTAACGTGCTTGCCGAGGCACGGAGGAAACTCGGTATGTTGAAATGGTCACCCATCCACGGACCGACCTCGTCAAGCGTTGCTTAACCTTGATGATCGACCCATGCGGCTGTTATATATATATAACTTAAAACGCGCGAATTTTCAAATTAGTCCTTGAAACTTTTATTGGTGCATTTTTCGGTAACGTGGGTCAATGGGTCGTCTTAGGGGCGGAGTTTTAGGAGTTGGAGTATACGCTTAGGAGAACTATGAGCAGCAAAGAAAACCAAAAAAAAACTCCTCGCGCCATAGTGCCCCTAAGGCTACACTCCAACCGTGACGTGAGAGTAATACGTGATGCCATAAGGACGGCTTTTTTTTGTGCTTCTTCTGGTGCCCCCCAGACGTGATGCCCTAGGCAATTGCTTAATTTGATTAAGGGTTAATCCGTCACTGTTGGACATAGGATTTTCGTTTAGGTTTCCCTGTAAATTATGAGTCAGGGCCTTTATACCACAAAATATAAATTAACTAGCTTCACAACTAGCTCTTGCAACACGATATTGCCTGATTCGTTTTTTTTCACGGAACAGAAAAAACAGTGGAAATGCAAAGTAGGCGTGGCACGCGTGTCACTAATAGGCGCTACCACGCAATCTTGATTCCACTCGTGTTCTAAACTTCTAACATCGCGTCGAGTTGTTAGTCTCGCGACAAATTTATATTTTCGTAACTATGCCGTTTCGTTCCATTTTGGAGTGCAAAAATGATAGTGGGAGAAATATACTTAAAAATGGAGGTGTTTCGTATCATCGGTTAGAACGATTTAATTTGTTTTCTAATAAAATATTAGTAAATTTCAATTTACTAATAATTTAATAGAATGTTAGTTAAAATCAACCTTACACGATCAACATATAGTTTATTTTGGATTGAACGTATTCACTATTTCGTTCTCGAAAGTTCTTCGCTACTCAATTAGGGATGTAGTCGTGTCGGGTATTGTTTTATAGATAGATATCGATAAAAGAAAATAGGAACCTATATTTTCTTTTATATTAGGTGGATTAAATATTTCCAAAATAATTGGCAGTATGTTGTATTGCATACATAATTATTATTGCAATGATTATACCGGCTTGTTACCTACCATATCTACTCTACTACCTACCTACCCACTAGGGTAGGCGAACACTAATTCATTTTTATACATATATTATTTTATTTTTAAATAATACTACGTCATTCATCCTACAGTTTTACTGATCTATAAAATAGTTTAGTTTTTTCGAATTAGATATCGGGTATCTATCGATATCGATAATGTAATTAAAAATGCAATGTTACTTCCTTGATTGAGTAGCAGTTGATATCGATCTATCACACGAATGTCAACCTTACGCTGAACGAAATAAAGTTTATAATTGCAACCACTGAGAATACCGCCATCTATGGGTGGGTAGCGGAATTTACTTGGCAATCGAATCTAGTTTGACTTTAGATTACAAAACGTCGTAAATACTTTCTACACTCACGCAAAATAAATCCTATTTAAAGAGTATGAAGATTGTTTTCCAGATGTAGGATCTCTGACTTATGCTAGTTTTAACTAAAATTATAACGATCGGCTTATTTGTAGTGCATTATATGATTATCAGTTTATATGTGTGAGTTTGGCGACAACGGTTCCCATAGTAATTTTGCTGCATTGCACTTCCACTGTTTTTTTCTGTTCCGTGTTTTTTTTTCAGTTCTGGCGTTCATAGTTTTCCGCCCGCGTCTTTGTTCGCGTAGACCACAAAATTTGCTCAACTATATTATTTTATCGAATTAGGTATAGAAATGACGTGTAAATTGATATAAAATGAGCATAAACTGCACTGCCTTCCTGTTCTAATAGCTAGAGCCTCCGGACTTTCATTCCGGAGGTCTCGTGGGATCGATTTCCACGTGGAGATACAATGCCTCGCACGCGCTGCCACAAGGAGGCTACCCTCTTGCGTATAACCGCATGGAAACCGTCCGTCCGCGCCTCCGCAAACATGCCGGAAGCACTACAATAGCGAGGCAGCCGCATCAGCACCCTGAACATATTATTGTATTGGACACGCAGAGCACTAGCAGCCCGTTGGGTGTAATTCACCCACAAGCTGCTCGAGTAGAAGGATTGGCAATACGCCTTAAAAAGAGTTATCTTAACTTCCCTCGAGCGGCGTGCAAACCGACGCGCAATCATATTCCCCCGGACTGCCAGCGCCCTGCGTTCCCTCTCTATATCAGCATCATCCTGCAACTCGTCAGTCACAATGTGCTCCAGATATTTAAATCTTGTCACTACACGCAAAGCCACACCATTAAGCATAATAGGCGGCACACGGACTGGACCACGCTTTCCACTCTTGAAGACAAGAACTTCGCTCTTCTTAGAGTTATATCTCAGTCCATGATCCGCCGCGTATGCCACACACATCGCAACGAACAGCCCCCACCGAAGGGCCCAGCAGCACCATGTCATCTGCATAACTGATGTTATTTACGCAAACCCTATCCATATAACAACCCGTATGGGAGCTGCTGAGCTCACCGATAAGGTCATTAACATATAGGTTGAAGAGCAGAGGAGAGGTGATGCCCCCCTGCCGCACACCACACTCCATGCCGTATTCATCAGATAGAGCCCCGCCCATCGCACCTGCAGCCTAATTGTGTAAGTGAATTCGGCAAAGGAAACAATCTGGTTCTTTCCCAAAAACACACACATACACAAAAAAGTTGAATCTTTAGATTCAACTTTTTTGTGTATGTGTGTGTTTACATACACAAAAAAGTTGAATCTAAAGATTCAACTTTTTTGTGTACTTGTGTGTTTTTGGGAAAGAACCAGATTGTTTCCGTTGCCGAATTAGTTACGCAATTAGGCTGCTGGTTCCGCCCATCGCACCTGCAGCCTAATTGTGTAAGTGAATTCGGCAAAGGAAACAATCTGGTTCTTTCCCAAAAACACACACATACACAAAAAAGTTGAATCTAAAGATTCAACTTTTTTGTGTACTTGTACACACACATACACAAAAAAGTTGAATCTAAAGATTCAACTTTTTTGTGTACTTGTGTGTTTTTGGGAAAGAACCAGATTGTTTCCGTTGCCGAATTAGTTACGCAATTAGGCTGCTGGTTTCGCTGACAACGATACCAACATTCTAACACCGATACAACTTCCGCCGGCACACCCGCATTCGCAAGCTTCCTCCAAAGCCTCTCATAAAAGACAGTATCAAAGGCTCTGGACAAATCCAGAAAGCACGCGTAGGTATACCGGCGTGTCCCTGTCAGTGTAGTATCGGACTGCCTGCTTAAGACAAAATGTGGCGCTCTCCGTAGAAAGCCTACTCCTGAAACCAAATTGGGCATCATGCAGGCCTATGTACTTTCTAAGGGTGTTATTAAGCAGACTGTCAAACACTTTAGCCAACACCGTAGCCAGCGAAATAGGCTGATAGTTACCCTCGTCAAACAGATTCCCAGTTTTATTCTTCACAACCGGAACAACTAACGTTCTAGTGAGATCATCGGGCAAATAACCATGGCATAAACAAAGATTGCAAAACATGGAGAGCACACGGGGCAGGTGAACACCCGCATATTTTAGATGTTCAATACTGAGACTGTCGCACCCTTCTCGCTGCATGCTGTGAATTATTTGTCGCACTTGCTTAGCAGTAAATCTGACTACTTGCTTCTGTGCAACAGTCTCAGCATCATCACATCCGAACGTGGAGAACAGACCCTGCGCAGAGGAATCACAATATGGTGTCAACTTAAAATGGTCTTAAGAGATTGGCTATCAATTTGTGATCACCGATGCCATTCACGCTCACAGGAAAGCCAGGCCTAGCATTAATTTTGCCGGTTTGCTTCCAAAATAATTTAAAATCCTTGTCAGTATGATGAGAGGCCAAGATATCCATTTTTATCTGGTCGCGCCTCGCCTGACACCACCTAAGTTGCTTTTAAAATGCGGATCGGCTGTCACACATATCCTGTGATAACCAGCTACATGTCTATTCCACCCAGCTATATATCCACCTCTCCTCCGCCCCACCCCCCGCTCATAGGAAGCAATGGCGGCATCAGACAGGATTGAAACGATTCTAGCATACATGGTCCCTAACAAAGTTTTATGGGCAACATTGCTACAGTGACCATCACAACATTGTGAAAACTCCTCAGGAAAATCAATTTCCCGAAGCTGAGAGTGACACTGACGATGATAGGACTTGATTTGATCTGCGGTTCGCTCCCCCCATACAACCTTGTTGATAGAGGTTACGACCGCATCCTCCTTACAAATTAACCTACCCAGATCACATTCAACAAAAAGTGGGAAATGGTCAGACCAGTGCACGTCATAATCAACCCACACATTACTAATAGACGGTAAGGCAGCCTTAGTGACGACACAGTGATCCAACCATCTCGCACACCCGTGCGCCTCACGCCTCTAAAAATTTTACATCCACACATGTCCAATCACGATCATTACAAAAATCAAATAACTCAATCCAAAATAGTTCTTTCAGGTGAGCATTATAGACTCCCAAATATATAACTAGCTTCCGCATCTCTGTTATCTTCAACAATTGCATATACATTACTTAAACATTGCGTAAATTCAGGTAAGTTCGCTACACAGTCAGTCGGCATATAAATGCAAAATATTAATATAAACTTGTCACGTACCCCAACTTTCACTGCGGTAATGCGCACATCATCACAATCTATCACTTTAACCGACTGGAACACATTTTTCTCCACAATATGGCAACCCCTCCATAGGGCCTCCCACGCAATAGACCAGCAGAGGTGTCCACGGCCGATGTTCCAGTTCCTCCAAACTCGTCATCTATATTATTCAACAGCGGTAAGTCGTGCGGTAACAACCAAGTATCTTGTAGCGCTATGATATCGCCCATTTTGCATAGTCTTCTTACACCATCAATAGAACGCTTCAGAGACTTGCAATTAAAAGATATCAAGTTACAAGATGTTTCACTGAACATTATGTATTATCGGTAGCCCCTGTGTTAGCCTCTCATTACTAGCATTGTATCTATCCCTAATATGAACAAAACACCTGAAAGAAATACCTTCCGGCCAAAGGCATGTCATCAAGAAATACATCCAGACTGGATTTGCTCACATAAAACTTGTAGGCGCTATAATTTCGGTGTTTTAACATTTTTATCTTTATAGGTGATGTTTTCTCTTTCGTTTTATTTAAAATATTATATTATATTTGGGTGAAATGAAATTCGGTCAAATACTTTTCGAACTTATGATAGGTAACCGCGTACAATAAATGGGCAAAGCTGAACTTTGTATGAAACACAATAAGGGCATAATATAATGGTGGCAATATATAAACAGGTACCAGAAAAGGGGAAAGAGTGTTCATACGTCGAATCCCAATAATCATTGGCAGCAACTGACCTATCATTTAAATTCAAAAGACTCCAGTTTCTAGTCAAACTTAGTTTTGCTATTACTATTAACAAAGCTCAAGGGTAGCAGCTGCAGGGTTGCACTTGGAAGAGCCATGCTTTAGCCACGGCCAGCTACATGTAGCTGCTGATCCACTATCATCACGTCTGTCCAAGGCCAAGAATTTGTATGTATTAGCATCAAATGAAAGGACATAGTATATAGCAGCGTCATAAAATGTTGTACCCATGATTAAAGGAATGTAAATTAACTGTAGATACAATTTATGAAAGATCTTCAATTCGCAGCAAAGCAGAACCTATGACTCTGTAGTTTATTTGTTTCCTTTTGTAACTATTTAACCTATACCTGTATTGACAAACGTCTTCCATTAAAAAAATTAATCGTTTTTACGTTAATGCTTCCCGTACCTAAACAGGCTGAGTTTTCCAAGTGGGCGTGAATGGCTAAATCAACAATATGAAGAATAGCACATACCAATCAAGGAGTCAATTTTGATTAAAACTAAAACTGCAACATTGGGTCTTCTCACCCTGTAGGTCGACAAGCAGAATTGAGGGAGAAAGTCTATATTAACGCGGGCGAAGCTGCGGGTAACAGCTAGTTGCGGGTTACGGTTAGTAGTATATTGCAAGAGCAAAACGATAGTGATGTTTGCGCAATTATTGCCCTTCAATCGTGAATCCGAATTATGTATCAGGCTATCAGCGATAGCCACGCCATAGCAATTTTTCGACAGTGCTGCCTGTATGGAACAATTAGTTAACTAAAATGTGCCTTTTTATCGCAAAGTGATCGCGATTATTTGCGACAGCCATCGGTGAGCTTTGGCTGTCAAATTGCGATTAGGTACTTCTTTTCCCTTGTTGTTGACCAATTGTTAAGTACAGAAGTTTTAGGCGGTTTTTTTTCGACATAAGTGCATTTGACAAACAGCCAGCGATTAGCAAACGATTGTTTAGGTAATCTCGAATTTGTATAGGTAATTTCAAAGCGTTTGATCGCGCGTTGACTGTGCAATGGTTGCAGATTCCTGTTTCATACGCATAATGGAGGGCGAGGGCTTCTGCCCGTGTCACAGGCCTGCTGCCACGTTACCATCACCACACGTGACAATAAAACAGCGGCGTATTGTCCAACTTTTTATTTACTTATTGTTTACTTTATAATATTCTTTTCAATTTGCAATGTTACAGCTCGGCGGGCGCCGCGTTACTCTATACAAATACTTTATAACTCTCAATTGAATCGAGTTTATCACTCACATATACAACTCATAAATACAACAAATACAATTAATAATAATAGTAATTTACACAAACAACAACATAATTTGACGCTCCCTCGACCGGCGCCGGCGCAACGTCCCCTCTCCCTTCACAATATACATTATACTTAGCACCTCCAACATGTTTTACATCCGCGGGATGTCAACCGAACAGTTCATCGAAAGTGTTTTACATAACGAGTACTAGCTGCAATCGTGGACTGCGATAACAAATCATTTACAAAAACAATGGAAAACAAAGTCGCCGCAGCGCACTCGTCGTTCTGACGCGTCGCCGTGTCGCGTGTCGCGTGACGCGCGTCGCGTGTCGCCGGCGACTGCGCCGGGGACTAGTGCGAGCGGGCGGCGGCGTGTGCGTATCAAACGTACATAAAAAAATATACAGGACATGTACACACTAAACTAATCTCACTAGAATCGAACAGCATCTCACTGTGTGCGCCAGCGAGCTGCGAGAGTGTCACGCCGCGCACTAGGACGGCGCCGCCGGCACGTCGGCCGCCGCCAGCCGCAGCGCCGCGCACGCCAGCGGCGGCGGCCGCTCGTCGTCGGCGGCCAGCGCGTGCTTGAAGCTCTCGTACGTGAGCCAGCAGATGGCGGCGGCCGGCATCTGGTACAGCACGCGCGCCTGCACGCCCTTGAGGAAGCCGCGCGGCCCCGACGCGCGCAGCACGTGCCGCGCGGCCTCGCCCAGGCCGCTGGCGCGCGCGGCCCGCTCCTGCGTGTTGAGCACCGTCTTGCACACGTCCAGCGGCGTGGTGGCCGCGGCCGCCAGCGCGCCGCCCGCCGCGCCCGCCAGCGCGTGCGCCAGCGGGTCGTAGGCGCGCGCCGGGTTCAGCTTCTTCTGGCACGCCTCGTACGTCACGAAGTGCAGCGCCTGCGGAGGAACACGCTATAGCTGGAGCACACACTGGAGCGCTACAAGCCGCCGCCATGCCGCATGCCGCATGCTCACCTGGAAGGGCACGTTCATGGCGAGCTGCGTGCCGTAGGAGCGGTAGAAGGCCCGCGCGCCCTCCGCGCGGTACACGTGCCGCGCGCACTCCCACACGCCGCGGTACGGCGAGTTCAGCATCTGCATGCGCTGCTTCACCACTGCAACACGCGCACACCACGCGCTTAGTCGAATATATGATAGCCTCTGGCACGGTAAAGATATCTAACAGTATTGTGACTCGGCCCTGACCTTGAAATAAGTGCCTACAAGCGCGCGTCACCTAAACCATCAAAAACTATCACACCGTTCGTTCGTCACTGCGGCGCGTCCGCGACTGGTAGTATATCGAGTGCGGGCTGAGCTCGAGTCACGTGGGCATGACTCGCGTTCCGACCGTTTGTATGAAGATAGAATACTGTATAGATATCTTTACCGTGCCTCTGGTACGCATGCGCACCATGGGAAGGACAAAAGAAGACAGGTATGTTACATTAAAAAACGGGAGTCAATTGTTAAACACAATATCTTAATAGGGAATGAAAGTACATATATCCTGAACTCTTACAAGATATGCAGAAAAGCAGTGCATCTATTCATTGAGTGAATTTAGATTTATCTCATAGTGGCAGTGTTCGTTAACTTTCGTTGCCGACCGCAGTTACTAGGTGCAGCACACACTGCCGCTTGTGCAGTCACTGACAGTGCAGTGGAGTGAGGACACAGCCGGACCTGGCCGGATGCACATACGACATTTTAATTCCACAGCAAGACTTGCTCGCGACACGAGCACGGTTACAGCCATCATTATCGTTGATTTGACTATAAATATCAACAGCTAGGGTTGACGCAGCGCACTTCGCTGGCACAGCTTCAGTGCGGGAGCCGGCGCTGACTCACGCCGCACGCGTCGCTCTCGCCTATTTTCCTCATCGGAACGTGCCGAGGAATAAGATGACATAGGTAGCAACATTATACGAAAAAGAAGATCTGTAGTACCTAAACTAGCCGACCCCCCTCCCTCCCCCACTGAACCCCCCGCAGAACAAAGATATTAGAATGCTAGTCGCAGATGAGATATGAATAGATGGTAAAGTAATCATGGTAATTCTGAATGATGCTCTCCGAATAGTACGAGTGTGTCGGTTCGTGACCGTCGGCGATTGAGTTAGTGATCGCTCATTCATAGCTATTATGCGTTAATGCCGCCGCCGGCCGGTGCGCACTGCGCGGTGCGTAGTGTAGTGTAGTGGGCACAGCGAGGAGCGAGTGCAACTAACAGATCGCGCCACTTACCAGAACACGCGCTAACAGGAAAACAATGCTCATGGCATTCTTTGATTCACTTTAAACCTATTTAAATCACAGATACGTTCGTATACAATACTACAGCTACAGCGTCAAAAGTAAGAGCCGGGGTTTTAGTGGTACGTAGCCAGAGTCCGTAAACGTAGCTATCGTAAGGCGCTGAAGCTAATTAAAGCGAAGTCAGACCAAAGGCCATTCTGTAAGAAACAGTAACACTTGAACACACCAAGCAAACTAATAAACGAACAAATACGACAATATCGCCAGCTGCGCAAATGGCAGGCTTCGCACAAACAACCTGCATCACAATGACATGCAGAAACTATTGATTTCAAGGGCAACTGTCAGTACAAAATGACGTGCCAACAACTGGTACTGGCTAACAGGCTAAGAGTCACCAGTATTTTCGAATGTGCCATATATGGGCAAAAAAAAAAACGCGCTGCTGCTTTTTCTGGTGCGTTTCCTTACAGATTTCCCCTAGCCCAGGAACGATGCCAGTGCCACGTACCAGTGTACATGTCCTGTGGTGGCTGCAATAGAAACTCGACAGGCTAACGCGACAACGCCGGCTTGTCCGTCGCACAGTGAAGTGGTCGCACTCGGCAGTCGGCACGAGCACGTCCGCGCCCCGCATCGTGCCTGTGCTCGTGCTCGCGGACCGCAATAACCGAGTTATCCGCAATACCTACGTGTGTGTTACGTCTACGTTGTTTCATAAATAGCTGATGGCAACGTGTACAATTTTGTGATACGTAATGCAGCACGGATCGACATGCGCGCTTTATGATGTGAAGTCGTGATCACGCGTGTCCCTTGTTCTGTGTATGTATTTGATATATTATCGTCGTTTCTTGTTTTTATTGTTGATAGGCTCTTTTTTGACCACTGTCTCACCTGATGGTAAGCGATGGCTTGGTCAACGATGTAATACGCTTGCCTAGAAGTAATCTATTCACTCTTGACTTAAAGACCCCCAGGTTGTAACTATCAGGAAACACAGACTGGCAGAGAATTCCACTCCTTAGCTGCACGCACAATAAAAGATTATAGGCAGTAAGGCTGCGAGGATCTGACTCGAAATGCAAAGCGTCAGTGGTTCATCTAGAAGCCACTAGTAGTTCTATTGAGCAGACTGTCTCAGCAACTGTGACACGCCACTGTGAGCGGACAGAGAGCGACGTGGACGCACCCCACGCATACAGCAGATACGCGGCGTGGTGCGAGGTGCACGTGCTGGCGGCTACTGCCGGGCACTGTGCGCGGGGAGCGAGGGGGGACACTACATACTGGCGGGCTGCCTCCGGCTGGTGTTGCTCCTTCGCTTCCGGAGCGCGCGTACAACGCGTACAATCGCACGTCAACATCTACACACTACTCACAACAGCGCGCCGTCGAGCTTCCTGTCAATATTTACATCTGCACTTTCCTAGGTTTCCCCATGTCTACCTGTGGTATATTAGAAGGACTTGCACGAGGGAAAACGGCTATAAATGAATGAAACCACTCAGCTGCTAATAATGTTCAGTTGAGTAAAGTTTGTATGTAGATGCTGTCGCCGGTCGGTGTCGGTGTCGGTACAAGGTACCTACCTGCTGATTGTGTAATTATTCATACTGATAAGTTAGCCGGTAAGAGACGAATTAATAAGTGTAATTGTTCCATATTCGCATATCGCAATATATTCAAAGAACACTTACACTTGACGTAGATTAGCAGCTCAATTACTGCTGTAGTCAAGTGGTCCGCGTTCAAATAACAAACAGACCAAGTTACTTTCGCATATAATATTAGGATTTTCGACATCGAAACGTTATGAAGAAGAATGGTACCGGCTTGAGCACATTCACCGTGCAAGTGAGAACATAACTTGGTACCTACGGCTACAGCTCGACAGCCTCCCGCAGGAAGAGCCGGGTGTGGCAGGGTGAGCACTGAGTACTGCGCACTAGTGCGCATGCGCACCCTCCGAGAAAATCTATATCTAGCAACGAACTATTAATGATATTTTTATCGCATCATTACGGAATTTTAAATTTAGAGCAATATTTTGGTTCAAAATTTCTTCCCCCAAGGAGAAGACCTAAAAAGACCTGACATCGAGTTCACGATGAAACTATACATACTAATGTAGTTGGATCACAAATATTTCTAGTACCAGGAGCAGTTAGATATCGCCACTTGCAAATAAAGAAACCACAGACAGAAGAAAGTTCAAGGTGAAGAGACTACAGGCAAGCCTGCCCTCAGTGCAATACACTATATTAATTTATTCGCAATGACATGATAGTAAACAAGTGGCAAATAAACATGTTTTAGGGGCAACGATAGCGTCGCCAGACTATTGTGGTACATTGATAACGCCACCTATTTCAATAACGGTTAGTTGGTGTTTACAGTGGAATCATTGAACTCCGCCACTGCTCCGGTTATCTACCACGAGGGGAAGGGACGGCCGCGCCGTACGCGAGCACACTTGACACCACTGGCTGGCACACTCATATTTCAGGGATATACAATAATATACATTATTCGTGTTTGCAAATAAATTACCATTGAACTCCACTTGCACGCCCGCTACTTATAAACACATCATCAGCCTATTAATATTCCCACTGCTGGGACACAGGCCTCCTCTCTGTGAGAGGGAATGGGTCCTAATCCACCACGCGGGCCCAGGGCGGGTTGGTAGATGTCACATGTCTTCGTATTTTTGGTTCTAGGACATGGCGGTTTCCTCACGATGTTTTCCTTCACCGTTTTGAGAGCAGTGGTGAAGAAATAATTTACCCAAAATAAAGTGCCTGCCTGGGCTCGAACCCACGACCTACAACTTGTAAGTCGCGGCCGATACCATTGGGCCACCACTGCTCTCCTATGCTGCTCTCCACTGCTCTCACATGTAATAGAATACGCGTTACTGTGGGTAGTTGAGTATGTATTCAAGACAGACAGCGCTCGTGCAGCACACGGCACGTAACAATGTAGTGCAGACCAGTCACCAGTGTACTGCACTGTGCACTACGCCATTATCCACGCTGATAAAACACAACTACACTGACCGACTACATACTATACATACGAACATATTGTACATTCCACGGAACACTAATTTAACCGAACACTTGAATACTTAAATGACTTGTAATATTAATTGTCTGTACAATTAGTACAATTCGCGGCATTTTAATTGTTATCAGTATTGAGTGAGGGGCTCATCGCCTCATCCTGCATGTCGCCATGTTTTCTCAAGTCGTCTTTATTCGAGTGGCGGCACAGGGTCGGGAAGGCATCGTTGTTGCTGTTATCAGGGACTGGACAAGAAGCATGTCTGACGAACAAACACGTTTTATAGTCAGCGTAACTTCACAAGCAGTCGTGTGGAAAGCATGTCATGGGCTATCTAATCAATAGTGCAGTTCAGTCGGCAAGGAAAGTAAGTGTAAGTAGAATACGGTTGTCAGGGATTCCGAGTTTAAAGTTGAAAGTGAAGTAGAAGTGGCGGGACTCACCCTCAGCTGGATTGGAGACCGCGTCGTGTATGAGCGACGCGATGCAGCCCGACAACCCTGCAACAGTCGGCGAGTGGCGTCAGAAGAACATCATAGATAGAGATATAAGAACTAGTACGCGGCAGCACTGAGCAGCGGCGGTAGACTCACCGTGTGTGATGTGGTCGTGCCGGTGCCTGGTGAGGTGCGACAGCGAGTGCTTGCAGTACTCGTAGGTAGCGAAGAAGCAGGCGTGCGCCGGGCCCGCGCCCATCACCACCGCCGACATGCCGCGGATGGGCCTGCGCACACAACAACAAACTTACTAAATGAGCTACCATTGCTCTCTACCACCTTTCAATTAATGATACACTGTATGTATCATAAAGTAACAGTTTATGATAGGCGTTGAATTAGTTCAATTTTTAGTCCAGTTTTAGTCCCGCCCTCGTCCTTATAGAGTAGACTCCTCGCTCCTTTCAACCTTGCGTACCAAGGTTGAGGTACAGAATGCTAAACATACTCTAATTATCCGTTATCATTCAATGCGACTATTTTTACCTATCTTGTGTGTAGATCTAAATATCCTCTTTCTACGTGTAGAACTACGACGAATGGCTATGTGTATAGAGGGTTGCTGATAAAGCAGGACGACGTTTAGTGTTGTCAATTTTATTACTGTCGTTTTATGGCAGTTTGTAAATAAAATTGTAACCGATAGAATTTAGTTTACTACTGTATGTACTTATATAATTATTTTAATAGTGACGTAACGCGCGTTTTTGTCCACATTTATGCAGCGTCATCGTGCCTCAGCAGGCAATATCGATTTCCGCGTTATTCCCATTCAGTTACGTATGGTACCGCGATGCTTTTGCAATGCTTTAGCAGCGACAGCGACATCCCTGAGGACCTGCCACATTATGAGGCATTATTTCATAAATTGTATCATCGTGACTATACAATCATTCGATACCTATACTCATATCAAGTTATCTGTTACCAATTATAGAATACGTAGATAGATATAATTCTAGAACTACAGTTTGATATACATTTCGATAAGTTTTTTAACATGTCGTTATAACAAGTTTGTGAACAAACGTAATCCAAATCAATCAATCACCGAATCGTTCGTCTAATAAATAAACCAACCGAACTGTTTTATTCAAGTTAGTAAAAAAACCCTTTCCGCGACGGAAGCATCGGCCAGAACTTGTTCGAAGGTTGAGTTTCGTAGAACGATCATTTCGTAACTGTGGCTCTGCGTCTGCGTCTGCGTCTGCGGGTACTGTCGTACTGTGGAAGTGTGGATAACTAGCTTTTGTCACGGTAACGTGCTTGTATGAAGCCAATCAAACACTTGTAGTTCATATTTCAACTGGTACTTAATTTGATTTCTGTTTTATGAAAAGATACGCAAAACAATGTCGCAGCTCGTGAAATTCATCATCATCATCAGCCGAAAGACGTCCGCTGCTGGACATAGGCCTCCCCCAAGCGTCGCCAAATTGACCTGTCCCGTGCTTATCGCATCCAGCGGATCCCCGCAACCTTCACCAGGTCATTGGTCCACCTAATGGGAAGCCCTCCAACGCATCGTCTTCCGGTTCGCGGTCGCCACTCCAGAACTTGCCCACTCCATCGGCCATCCGTTCTGCGAGCAATATGCCCTGCCCACTGCCACTTAAGTTTGGAAATTCTTCGGGCTATGTCGGCAACCCTGGATCCGCGGGAAGATATAAGTACGATACACATAGAGAGGATTGGAAAAAATGGGATCAAAAACTGAACCCTGAGGGACTCTCACAAAGGCAATGTATCGCGAATATGTCTCACAGTTTTAGAAGGCAAGTTATTGAAATATTTAGCCAAAAAGGTAAAGGGCTCAGTTTCTTGAACTTTAGTGAATTATCTGCTTGATAATGTTGTGAAGGGAGAAGCAGTCAAAAGCCTTTCGACTGCGTCGCCCTTGGTATCCCCATCACATGAGTAATACGTCTCTCAACACAAGCAACGCCGACGTGTCAATGTGGCAATAGGACTTATCGCTAAATCATTAAAAAGTTGTTGTTAGTTTCCATTTGAAATTTTGAGAATAATGATTTAATTTTTGAATAAACATCCGATATCAGCTTCAGCGTCACCAACTGAGTTCTTTGTAAGATAAGGTGCTGGACTCAGGGTTAACAGTGTTAATTACTACGTGACTTATTGCTAGATTTTTTTAAAGCAAACTACATATTGTGAAGATAAATGCTACAATAACAAGCGCATTACCTACTGCAACAAAAACGTTTAGAAAAAGCGCTGAACGTATAGCAGCACACTTAGTGACGCAGGCTGTTCTACGTGTAAGAGTCCTAGAATTACATTTACATAACACGATCTTTATAAAGGTTGCAGTCGGGTCGCGAAACATATGTCAAGCTTTAATGTTGTGCTCAGCTGCGGTTTACAATATTTAGGCGAGTGGTTCAGACTCAGAGATGGACGGCCGCAATGCGTGCGCGTAGTAGCGTTACGTCATAACAGTTTTTATTCGTTTAATCACACAACAGAAAACTGTGATCACACAGCCATGATTGTATTCAGATTATCTCGTTTTTCTAATCCATCGGATCATTCAAAGTCGTATCTAGTTAAAAACCAGAAAACGTGCGCCAAGTTGGCACAGCGGCAACAAGCACGATCTCTAATAGAACATAATGTCATAATGAGAACTGCTCACTGGAGCTTATGTCTCTATCCTGGCATCATCATCTTCCTGCCCTTGTCCCATATTACTTGGGGTCGGCGCAACACGTTTTACGGTTTAAGACATTTATTTTTCTCAAAAGATTACATTAATCACTTACAGAGAAAATACAATAATAAGTAAACTAAATAACCGATTAGCGTTTTTACTCTTAGGCCGCGTTTCCACTGACGCGGAGCTGGGCGGAGACGTGCGGAAGCGACCAATCACAGACGAGACGAGTGGCGCGATGAAGGATTTCAACCATTGTAATTGGTCGCTTCCGCACGTCTCCGCCCAGCTCCGCGTCAGTGGAAACGCGGCCTTAGTAGGGTAGATGGTTTGATGTTTTTTTTGGTTTAATGGTTTTCTTCTTCCATACCGTCCTGTCCCCCGTCACACCATCACTGACTCTCTTTTCTTTTTATTTGCTCACACAGTCCATCCATCTTTTCTTTGGCCGTCCCCTCCCTCTCCATCCATCAACATCTATATTCATAACTCTTTTAGTAACATGCGTTTCATCCTTCCTCATCACATGACCATACCAGGACAAACAGTTTCCTTTTAACTTTTCTGTCACTGGCGCCACGTTCAAACTTCCTCTAATATAGGTACTCATTTCTCACTTTATCCATTCTCGTCACTCCACACATCCATCTCAACATTATCATCTCTGCTACATGCAATCTCTTTTCATCCATCTTTATCACAGCTCAACATTCTGATCCATACAGTTACGACAGGTTTAATCACGGTCTTGTAAATTTCCCACTTTAACTTGAGTGGCATCCGTGGATCGCAAGTTGTTCCAGTGACCTGTCGCCATTTCATCCATCCCGAGTTGATCCGGTGTGTTACGTCTCGGTCTACCTCGCCATCCCCTTGGACAAACGACCCTAGGTACCGGTAGTCGGGGTCGGAGCACATCGGTATATGGCTGTTCCAGCGAAAACTATAGGACGGAACTGGAGAGACCGCCAAAATCGCAGAACAAGTATTCGGTTTTATTTCTGCCCAATTTCAAGCCAACACTCTCCGGTCTGTGCCACCACACCTCCAATCTGCTCTGGACCTCTAGGCCACTGAGATTGTGGGTATTATTTAACATCATAAAGACGGCGCCTACAAGAGAGGTGACCGCAACCAGATTGACAAACAGCCTACCCTAGCCTGTGCACCCCTAGCCGTTACCGTCCGGCCTACTGCTGTGCCGGTGCGCTGCCTACGCACGCTGCCCGGGTTTTGCCCTGCCTACCTGAGGCCTGCCGTCGCGCGAGCCGGTGCCTGCGCACCCCTAGCCGCTACAGTCCCTGCGGCCTACTGCTAAGCCTACCGCGGTCTACCTCCGCGCGTCCCCACGTCTGCCACGTGCTGCCAAGGGACGCTGCTCTTCGTACGGGCTGAGGGCTTGAGCCTTTGCCTACTGCTGCACGTTGCTATCTACCTGCACGCTGCCTACGCACACTGCCAGGGTCTTGCCCTGCTTACCTGCAGCTTACCGCCGTGCGACTACTTGTACTCAAGGACGTAACGGCCTGCGCAGTATACCCTGTGCATCTCTAGCCGTTACCGTCCAGCCTACTGCTGTGCCGGTGCGCTGCCTACGCACGCTGCCCGGGTTTTGCCCTGTCTACCTGCGACCTGCCGTCGCGCGAGACGGTGCCTGCGCAGCCTACCCTGCGCACCCCTAGCTGCTACAGTTCCTGTGACCTATCGCTGAGCCTGTGCTGACAGGTCCCCGCGTCTACCACGTGCTGCCAAGGGACGGTACCTCACTTCTCTTTTAACCGCGTGTGGTTATCTGTACAGAACTGAGTGACGCTTTAAACCCACGACCTAGCTGTAGGATCCTAGTATCTAAATTATATGTATTAACTTGTCAAGCTGTTTTCTTTAACTTCCTTCTAACTACCAGTTAGCGGCCTGCTTTAAATTTCAATAGCGTTTAAGTAATGTTGTTGGGGGTTTAAAGGTGGCACTCCTGCCGGGCGAGCACGGCCTCTGTAATAGGCTTGAGTCACGCATTTTATCACGGTTTTTGCTCCAAAACTATGATAAAAATGTGTGACTCAAGGCTGTCACAGTGGTCGTGCTCGCCCGGCTGGAGTGTGGCTGACGACACGGGATTTGCGTAATAGTAGAAAGCGCGCGGTGCGTGGCGCAGGCATGCGGGCAGGCGCGCGGACCCCGAGAGGCGGCGAGGTGGCGAGGAGCGAGGCGGGTGGCGGCGGCGCCGCGGCCTTGGGCCAAGGCTCAAGGTCGCCGCGATTCGGTCGGCGGCGACCTCTCCTCGTCTACAGACGTACTTGAATCGATATCGTCTCCAGAACTTCACATTATATTATTTAAGTAGACATCTTTATTCGTTACAATGCAATTAATTTATGTGTAATTTATAAATTATTACTATAATATCAGAATTTCGATATTTTGTCTGTTCTGTCACCATGCTGTGCCATGGGTTTGTATGTATTTGAACACGGAGACAAAATCAAAATCATATTTTTTTTTCATATAGGCCTACATGGGCACTTATAAAACGTCGACAAAAGGTGCACGGTTCGGGTTGGTCGTTTCCTATGGAGAAGATCCGGCAAGAAACTCCATGGTTACTCTTTTAAAAAATGGTTTGGGTTTACAATATTTCCATGTTACAGCATTAGTACTTAGACATGGGGGAACAACGTAGCTCCGACAATAAGTCGTAAGAAAAACAAATAAAAGATTATATGTTTTTTTGACATGACATTTAAATTCTGCGCAGCGGTTAATCGATACATCGGAAAATACTGGCTGTCTCAGAAAAAACTAACTTTTGTAGATGAATAAAAAATTAACAAATATATTTATACATATACGTTAACTTACTAAATCAGAAACTGAAGCCATGGGAAAATTATTTTTAAGGTTCCGTACCCAAAGGGTAAAAACGGGACCCTATTACTAAGACTCCGCGGTCCGTCTGTCTGTCTGTCTGTCCGTCTGTCACCAGGCTGTATCTCATGAACCGTGATCTTGGCCGGTTTTTTTGCGATAGTGGTACGGAACCCTACGTGCGCGAGTCCGACTCGCACTTGCCCGTTTTTTTATTGTTGAAAATAACCTTTAAGTCGTCTTTCGCGGCTATGGCACTCTTCAAAGCGATCTCTAACATTCATGAATACGCGCCTCAGAAGTTGGGTAACCCAGACCTCACACCTCTGGATTTTTACCTCTGAGGTTATCTGAAGAGTCGGCTGTACAACAGTAATCCATCCAACCACATATCTGAATTGAAGGAAAACAGTACACAAGAAATCAACAACATTCCTACTCAACTTGGAGGTGTACCGCAGGCTTATTACGTATGAAACAGCAATTAACAATATTTGCGCAGAGATTGTACAATCATCGCGCGAATATCGCTTGACGTCAAAAAATTGGAAGGCTTATTTTTGCGAAATAATTGCTCTTCAATCGCGAATCCGCATTATATATGAGCTATAGCCACACCCTAATAATTTTACGACAGCACTGCTAACAATTAAAATCTGTTAACTGAAATATGCATTTATCGCAAGGTGATCGCGATAATTTCGTATTACGTATGGTTTTTGACAGCAGAGCGACAGCGATCGGCGAGCAAATGTGGCTGTCAAATTGCGATTACTTTTTCCCTTGTTGTTGGTCGATTGCCAATCGCTCGCTGATGGCTGAGTAGGTACAGAAGTTTTTGAGTTTTTGGCGGCTTTTTTAGTGTGTTATTTTGTGGCTACTATAATTATCTGCAAATTAGAATAATAATATAAAAATAAATATTGAAATAACAAATTCCTAGTGAATATTGTAAATTTAAATGATAAATTGGTGTTGTTTTGAGTCTCTAATGTCTACGCAACTGGACTATTTGTTATATATCTATATATATCATTGAAACAGAAGTGATCACGGTAAATTGGAGGATTTTTTTATACTGTAGTGTTGGCTACCTCAGCGAAGCTTATTTGTTTACTACACTACTAAATACTTACAAACACATGAGATTTTTTTTTATATATGGCAATCACCGATGTCGACTATTCTGCCAATGTCTAAATTAAATATGAAAAATCTTTTTTACGTTTCATAGCTCAAATAAGAGATAATGTAGTATATTAAGTGATATTCTAATGCGTTATCGATTCGATTTCTTGAAACAATCGACAATTCGAAGAAATTTCATTTGTTTTTCACATTGACATTTATGTAAATAAAATGCAAATATCAAATTTTCACTGCCTTATTTACTTTACACAAATACTTTACATCTGCGAATATTAATTTATCGGAATATTGGAGCTGAATAGTAATTAAATTGACTATTGTAAAAAAACAGCCTCCACGAAGTGTTGCTCTTTCTTTGCTGGTTAATTCATCAAACGATACATTTTATAAATCATCGGACAGTTAAAATAGCTTCTGTTAAAAGTGACTGTAAAAAAAAAAGACTTGACTTAAAGGCCTCAGTAGCCAGGTCACTAAATTGATTGCGCAATAATTGTACAATTATGTTCCTTACGTAATAAGCCCGTCGGTGTAGGCAACGCACGTGGAACGTGGAACAATTGAGGAAGGTAAGGAAGGTCAAGGAGGCCTGACGTGCGAGTGGCGAGCTGCTACTATTGACGTCAGGAAACCATTAGACGTAGGAACGGTTTCACAGTAACACGTGCTAGCGAGTGACAGTTTTGAGTTGACATAATAAATGCTCATTTCAATAGCTTTTGGCACCGGAAAGTTGATCTCTCGTAGCAGGACCTCCACAAATCGAGTGGGGCGGCAGGAGGTGAAACGCTCCGACACTTGCGTGAAATTTCTAATGACCGTGGTTGCACAAGCCAGTTCATCCTTCACTATTAGTAGTTTCCTTTACGCCTTCCTTCAATAGTTTGTAATTTATGGACTTTCCGGTAGATTGTGATTTATTTTACTTACATATAATTATTGTTATAGTCGTGCAACATGCGGTAGCATAAAATAAGTGGCAAGTGATAAAAATAAAATAGCGTAAATAGATAGAATAAGCAAGCTATGCGTCGGTAGAACAGTGGCTGTAGGCGGCGGATGATCGATAGCGAGAGCGGGGCAGCTCGAGACGAGCCAGCGCCAGTGCGCCTCCTCGCCACACGGGCGTTGTGAACAGATGCTTGCCCTCCAGTCTGCTACAGTCCTGGAGTCTATGAGCGGTCAAATACTTGCAGATTACGTTTGTGTTGCCTATTTCGAGCCGGGACTGTGGCAGCAGTAACGACACCGCGCGAACAGCACATTGACATAGTTTTATCTCGAGATGCGCACGGTTCTACAAATATTGCATTTAATATTACTACATCGATAGCAAGCTACACAAATACCGAGATTGTAGTCTTTGATAACGGATCAAATAGTACGAGATGCGTAATACAAAATACAAGGTCTTGTACGTTGTTATGAATGTTACTTAGGTGGCCCCGTGACGCACAATGTACAATTGCAAAGAAGCCCACCAAAATGTTAGTTGCTCCCGCCATACAAGTTGGACACTGCAGGTTGGGACTGATGCTTGAGGCTCGGCAGATCCATAAATGCCGTGTGGCCAGCAGTTATTGCACGCCTGGAATACTGTCAAGCACTCTGGCACGGTAAAGATATCTATACAGTATTGTGACTCGGCCCTGACCTTGAAATAAGTGCCTACAAGCGCGCGTAACCTAAACACGCGTTAGGGCCGCCCACCTCTACCTACTTGAATTCTTTCTAGTTTTGTGAATATATCAGATTATTTTCTCTAAACTGAGAAAAATATTATATTTTTTTATTAAACTTATTTTAAATCTTACTAGGTAGGTACCTACCAATTATTAATCTCATGAGTACTTAATCATTTCATAATTATATTTTTTCCAATTAAATAATACATGTAAGTAGCTAAGTACATAAGTAAGTAGATAGCCTAGCCTAGGAAACTACCTAGTAGTTTTTTTTTTAAACCAGGCCTGTGCCGAGCGTAGGTAGGTGACTCGTGTGTGACTTTATCACTCTATCCACTTATTTATATTTATTAATCCAGGTATTTTACTCGGTGGAAAGAGCGATATACCTCACTATTAAAAAAAGAAACAAATTACGTATTATTAGGATAGGTATTTTTTTTTATTGTCTTGCCTTACGGAAGTTACAGGTTATTAAAAAAATGTTATCTCTTGTTGCGTTATAGAAGAAATCAAGCAAACAAAAAAAAAAATAGGCTATAATTGCTCTCTGACATATTAAGTAAGTAAGTACTTGTACGTATTTGAATAAAATATTCACAAATCGCACGCTTACTGCTTGCAAAACCATCACACTCACCGTTCGTTCGTCACTGCGGCGCGTCCGCGACTGGTAAGTGGAAGTATATCGAGTGCGTGCTGAGCTCGAGTCACATGGGCATGACTCGCGTTCCGACCGTTTGTATGAAGATAGAATACTGTATAGATATATTTACCGTGACTATGGACTACGGCATGAATATCGGAATCTCGTAATATCGGAATCGATATTACCGATATTTCAATTCCGATACTGAGTGATCCAATATCGGAATCTCGGAATTCGAAAATACCCTTATTTTAGCTCTTTGTGAAGCGTCGAGCGAGAAAGCGCGGATAAGCCCTCTGATTACGGTGATTAGCAGTGGTCAGATAATCTGTTTACTAATCGGGCGCTTATTTACTTAAACTTCACTTCATGAAAAAATATGTGCCTAGATGAATTCCGTATTTACAGTCCCGAGATTGCTAAAAATTTTAGCTTTAAGAGTACAAGTAAATACAGAGATTCATAGAACCCGTCGTAACAATGATATTTTCATTGATTAATGTTTAGGTTACGGGTATCCGCAGGATTTGAGAGTTGAGACGCACGGGATCGGCAATATGACGACATTTGGGGGTGGCTTATGTTCAGCAGTGGACATCTTTCAGCTGAAATGACGATGATGGTGAATACTAAGATAGTTTTGCATACTTTTGAGAGAGCTGTTTCGGAACGAGTAGCTTTCATCCATGTTAAATTTTATTTCAAATTTATAATGTGTTACTTGCTTGGCAACCTTAATAAATTAAAGCTTAATATTTTTCTGACCTCTGCTTGTATTGAATACAAAAAAATTGTCTATCCCATCACTAATCTGTAAATCAACTTCCACTACTTGACTTCATTGTCTCTCATCATCATTTCAGTCAAAAGACGTCCACTGCTGAACAAAGGCCCCAGGAGGCCTCGCCACAGTGACTGATACTTATAGCGGATTTATAAATCATTATTACTCACTACACTTATCGGGACTACTTTCAGATTGATTGACAAACATTTATTTTTAGTCTATTATTTTGCATCATCCTTTTTCCATCCTTATATTTTTTTTTGAAAACAAAGATGAAGATATATTTATTTGCTTAATAAACACGTGTATACATGCAAGAATAAACAATACGTGCATGCAGGATATCATTAAAAAAATACAATAAAAAGTGTACAGTTTAGTTAAATAAACGCCCGATTACACAGTCACTGGTGATTAGAGAGAGACACAATAGAAAATCCTATTATGTCGCGGCATGAACGGGTTTTCTATTGTACTCAATCCAGCCTTATACCGAATTTGGGCAATTAACAAAAAAATTGCAAAATTAAAGGAAAGTGCGCAATTCCGATATTGAGATCTAATATCGCGCTACTCTGGACGCGTGACTAAAGACACGCTTGTTATGATATGCCAGGGAGTGAACTGACAGCATTCATCAAGGGTAAGAGACTTGTCAGTGTGGGTCCATGAAAATGTTGGGCGAATTTATAGAGACTTGGCTGACATCTCAAGAAATTGGTAAGAGGTGGCGCAGACCACGACCGATGGAAAGAATGGAGGGAGGTCGTTGCTCAGCGAAGGGACCGTACGGGCTAGCTGTAGCAAACAACAAGAAATAGCTTTTGATAACTGCGGATGATATTGATGACGACCCGGCCGGTCGCTCGCCTGATGTGCGGTGCGAATGTATCAAAAGGAGCCGCCAGCATATCGCAGCTATTACAACGGTAGGTATCGGCGGCCGGCGGTTATCAGCCGCGCCCCGCGCCTGTGACAATCTGTCTTACATCGCGATATCGCGACGGTACTCTTTAGTTGTATAGTTCTGCATCGAGCAGGTATTATTTACCTGTCGTCGTCTCGCTTGCCGGGTAATTGGTGTTTACTTAATTTTTAACTGTTACTGCTGTAAGTGTTTGCACGAGAGTCATGTAGCGAGACCAGACTGATAACTGGCTGCTGCTATGTAATTAAGAGCGATGCAATGAATGAGTGTGTGCGAAGTAATCAATGCATTGCAGCGGCGCAGAGGCGGTACAAGCTACCTACTGCCCACAGGCAGCCTGTCCCGCGTCTCGTGCGTCACGCCCCGCGGACGGCGCACGGCGCAGGCGCGGCCTCACGTATTATATGCGCCTTATGTAATTGAACTGATTATATTTAAGTCTTATGACACTGGTCTGTAATTTCCCTTCTGTGAGGACTCTCTTGAGGCAACACCCTTTATTTAATCTTAATCTGACAACTCGATCGCCAGCTACGCAGCACGCAGCCAGTGATACGTAGCCGTACGTGTGTACGTACGTACGTGGTGCGCCTTTGAACTGTACTTTTGCTGAAGCCACCGACGTCAGCTATTTCTCGTTATTGCAAAATGCCACATCCCGGTGTTGAGGCGCGGTTAGCTATTTCATGTTTCGTTTGCTGATAGTTCTCCACGAGCAGTTCAATAAAGATGGCAGACATCAGTGTAATGACTTACTGCATGTCCTCTACTGCGGAAACCTCCCAGAGCATGATTATAGAGCTATCGAGCTCATTGGATATCTGATGCTTTAACCACTACTTTCAATACTTATCTTAATTAAAGAAGAAGGATCCATGTTCACTGCATGTGAACGCGAGTGTAAATAGACATAAGCAAGACGCATGCATCACTGAGATTGACGATGCGTGACTATATTTGTGTTTGTCCACCGTGAACGGACAACCATTATTTATAAAGGTTGTAAAAAAAAACGATTTTAAGGGTTCCGTTCCTCAAAAGGAAAAACCGGCCAAGTGCGAGTCGGACTCGCGCACGAAGGGTTCCGTACTTGGTAAATTGCGGTTTACGATTTATGACGTATTAAAAAAAAACTACTTACTAGATCTCGTTCAAACCAATTTTCGCTGGTAGTTTACATAGTAATGTACATTATATATTTTTTTTAGTTTTATCATTCTCTTATTTTAGAAGTTACAGGGGGGGGGACACACATTTTACCACTTTGGCAGAGTCTCTCGCGCAAACTATTCAGTTTAGAAAAAAATGATATTAGAAACCTCAATATCATTTTTAAAGACCTATCCATAGATACCCCACACGTATGGGTCTGATGAAAAAAAATATTTTTAGTTATAGTTTCAAGTATGGGGACCCCCAAAATTTATTGTTTTATTTATATTTTTGTGTGAAAATCTTAATGCGGTTCACAGAATACATCTACTTACCAAGTTTCAGCAGCATAGTTCTTATAGTTTCGGAATAAAGTGGCTGTGACATACGGACGGACAGACAGACAGACAGACAGACAGACAGACAGACAGACAGACAGACATGACGAATCTATAAGGGTTCCGTTTTTTGCCATTTGGCTACGGAACCCTAAAAAGGAACTGTTATAAGATCACTTCATTGCCTGTCCGTGTGTCAAGACATTTCTCTCTGAAATGCCTAGGATTAGTCAAGTTGAAATTAATATCTTATACTCAGGTCTGCAACCCCTTGGAGTTGTGGAAAATCATAGTTCTAGATCAAAATCCAAATTCTAGATCAACAGAATCAAAAGAAACCGCCGTTTATGTCGCAAATTTGACGAATCGCAAGGGAATCAAAACCTATAGAGTACTTCCCGTTGACCTAAAATCATGAAATTTGGCAAAGAGCTATGTCTTATAGCACAAGTAAAGAAAAAAAACCCAAAAACCATAAATTTGTACCCAAATAAAAAGATACTTATTTGTAATTGGCAAACTGACCGCGACTTACGTCGATGTACGGGGACATCAGTTTTCCAACAGCAAAGTTAATTTTGTCCCTCAATTAAGTTTCATAGTTTATGAACTTCAGTCATTACTGTACCCAATTATTTTGTTGAATGTACGGAACCCTCGGTGCGCGAGTGTGTCTCGCACTTGGCGGGTTTTTGTTTTAAATATAATGTAATTAGAAACGTTTGACGTCACTGAAGTTATTTAAGCAGCGTTAATTGTCCCGGCCGAGGTCGATCATAACAATCGCTATACTTTGTCCCCCGCGACCTCTGAACTGCTACGTTTAGATAAAATTAACTAATTGCTATCAGATGGTTACTGGGTCGGGGGCTCGGGGCACATCACGCTAAGAGATGCCCCGGACTTGAAGTTGCTTTTTAATTCACACTACTAATAAACTAACTAACCCTTACACTACTAATCCTTTCATTGGGGAACATACTCGATTAACTCACAATAACAAGATGGATTCCCGATAGGAGCCAACATGGCACGGATATACAAATGACAGATGCTGTACTGCAGCGTATACTGCGAACTGCGAAGGTAGCTACGCTTATTGAAAACTGCAACTTGTCAACAACCTGGGGAAAGGTCTGGCTATAAGAACTTACAAGTGGTCAGTAGTAAAAGAAAGCCAAAGTATTTTTAGAATTCGAGCTACTTGGAGCCAGCGACGATCGATCATTGATCGTCCGCGGCACTTTCACGTCCGTATCGACGCACGCGACTGATAATGTATCACTATAAGATCAGCGGCTACTAGACGCGCGGTGCGCGGTGGCTGCGAACCGCGGCGAGATAACGTAGCTATGTTACGTGTGTGACCTAATAACCTGGACGTTATCGCGCGCCTCACGCCTGCCGCGGGGCGTCACTGACCTCATGCAGCAGTCCCCGACGGGCGCCCGTACGCAGCAGCAACACGCAGCATCTGAGCTAACGGTGCAACTTGTATAGCCATCATACAAGGTCGCTCTCTTAGTTACGGGTTAAACATGGTGAATCTCTACTCCCCAACATAATTTGTACTTTACGAGTTACCGCAGGACTAGGCTAGCATTACTAGGAGTATTGCAGCACAAAGTTGGCGAATCTATGGAAACTAGCAAGAGCTATCTCGTGCAGCCTGCAGCGGCAGTAGTCAGTAGTCCCTAGCCGTGCTGACATACAGTTGATTCTGCAAAGCGAGTTTACTAGAAGCCACACGGTGCATCGTATTCGTATAATAGCTAGGTACCTATCACTGTTACTATTACAGTACGAGTATAATGTCAAACGATTAGCATATTATGAAACATTTTAAAATTCCAATGACACATTGTCGTATTCTAGAAATGCTAGATTTTTTGCATTTGCAGTTAATTTAAAGTTTAACATTTAGTAAGATTTTCTCCATTTGGTAGGATTTTCCGCTTCATTTGTGCTGTTTGGCCGAGCGCGTCGAGCGTGACATTTGACAAGTTTCAGATTGGCTGACAACGCTGGCTTTCCCACGGAAACTAATATTGTCATAAACACATTTTTCCTTAAGGCTTTTATACCAGATTTACTTTGAGCGATCTCAGTAATCAATATTTATTAAAAGAGGAACCACATGTGACGCATCACGGGCACAAGCACGAGGATAAAGCACGCGGTGCCGCGGTACGAGTACGAGCGAGTGTCGCGCCAGGCGGGTGCTGCCGCACACCATACATATTCACGAGGGGTGGTTCAGAGGACGACTGACCAGTGACCGTCACCTCGTATCACTCTAATTATAATATTAAGTAGGCCGGCTTTGACCGCACTGTATCCGGGGTCTTCGTTGTCCCGTTTTACTACTACTGATGGTAATTAAGTCATAGCTGTACTTGCAACTCACTCGTGAAGACAACACGATATCTGTCAAGTGACGTTCTCGACTAGCACTAATGTTATTACCAGGGAGGCAGGGAGTCAAGTGCAAGCACAATTCACGCTCGTACGATTCTACTTAGCTCGTGCTAGTGAACAGCTGCCTGTGTCCTTCAATAGTTAGGGATTTATTTGACATAGCCCAGAATCTGCATGCCGGGAGTATATCGTTATTGACAAACGTGGTACATGTAGCTAACGGGTGTTAGAATGTTTGGGCAAGTGTCTCTGAGCTCGAGCTCGCATGTGCACGCACTCATCAATCATGCTTAGGTATTGTTGCTTGACATGTTTTCAACAAATTACAATTTTCAAAAACCTGCCAAGTGCGTGTCGGACTTCGCACATTAAGGGTTCCGTACCAAACCGCAAAATCAACTTGGTTCAAATAGAAAAATGAGGGAATTTCAAAGGCAAAAACTGATTTATCAATATATTGGTATTTGTTAGTAAAATGTACGTAATAATAAACATTATTATTATCACCAAATTTCAAGTTACTGACTGTTAAGTGACTGACTGAGGTTACAGGGAAGTTAAAAAATTTTTCGTCACAACATTTTGTAAAAAAAAAACTGACTTTGGTGGCTTCTCATACCTATATTTTCTAATATTTTTTAAAACAAAAATACAGTATTTATTAACTTCGAGTTCCAAACAACGATATCCCACTTGATGGGGAAGGTTAAATATTTTTTTCGCGACCCCCTTTTTCTGTATGATATGAGCCCCTTCTTAAAAACATTTAATTTTTTTTTTTTCACAATACGTATGGCTTTGGGTCAACAAGATGCTTACACTGGGAAAATTTGAAGACTGTAGCTGCAACCATTTGGCTGTAAACTTGTGTAACAGACGACGGACAGACAGACCCAGACACGTGAGTGACAGCAATAGGGCTCCGTTTGGACCTTTCCGGTATGGAACCCTAAAAAGGAGGTTTTCATTCCGAGTTTAAAAAAAATAAAAAAAGCTTTGTCCCACGCTAGGAATTTCTTCCTGTATCGTGGGTGCGTTTACAAACATATAAACTCACATAAACAAACACCCAGAGACGGAACAACTATCTGTAGGTCATACAAATATTTGTCCCGTGCGGGAATCGAACCCGCGACACGCAGCGCAGCAGTCAATCGCTCAACCACTGCGCCAACCGTGCGCCCCCTTGTTTATACCTCTGGTGACTGCTTCGAATACAGGCATTGGAATTAATTTTAATTAACATCAAATCCCACGTTCCGTAAGTGTTTCTCCACAATACTCGTAGCTACTGTCATGTCATTTGCAAAGGCGGTATTTATTGTTTGTAAAGATAATTGTTGTGATATCAGCGGTCGGGCACTTGGAGACGGCTATCAGTAATACGTTTATGGCATTACTCGCCAGAGATAGCGAGTACAATGCTAAGGGCAGGCAGCAGATGGCGCAGCCTCACGTACGCTGATAACAGATAACAGGCTGATAGCGAGCGGCGTGAGATAGTCCAGGCGCCGTTGTACAAGGCTTGGCTGAGCCGGGCTGCAGCGCGCTCTGTGGGTGCTCCAGGTGCACGGTGACACCACTCCACGTTGATAAGGGTCGCACAAGACAGACTTGAGACGCGTCGCGTACTGCCGCTCAGGCACGTCTAGATAATGAGCTGACTTATTTATCACGGTTCGCTTCAGATCCAAAGGTTTCCACTCTGCTATTCCTTATATTTGGGCATGCTAGTGGAATCAACCTGTCTTGAGCTAATTTCCTACTAGATTTACTAATGAATTCGCCAAAAATAGTAGAACGTGTGGTGCTGATAGCCAGGGCGTAGCGATAGGAGGCAGCATTGACCCAAATGTGCGTATCGTCGCCGAGATAAGTCACACCTCGCGTGCTGCAGCCTGCAGCGCCGACGTGGCTGACGTTATCGTGCCGTCTTACACCTCAATAAATACGAGTGTTACAACACTAATACCGTCTTGTAATACTGGTATTACTGAGTACTACATAGTACATACAGCTGATGCGCACCCATTGTAATGAACCGAAACTCTACTAGTAGTGACTAGACAGACTTATTCTCAGATACTAAGCCGACGCATTCACCACGCTTACATAACTAATTAATTGCAGAAGGATGCTGCTTCCTCCCCGGTTCCCAAGTGGGAAGCACGAGTCGCGGGTCGCGGGTAGCGGTCACCTATTGTAACTTTATCCAGGACTCAACGTTCAAGTTCTACCTCACAACAGCTATTAACAACAGGATGAGCAGTTTCTTCTACCATTGATGGAAGGTTCCTCTATAGTAGCGGACCGCAGTACTAGGGGGACCATATAGGACCTACATGCTAAATAAAAAACTAAAGTTGAGTCATGGTCGTAAATTGGTTTATAAAAGCCATTAGGAGCTGAGAATCAAAGAAGCAAGACGGGTGGTGTAGCGGCCTCGACCGCGCGTCCACGCCGGCGCCACGCGGGGCTGGCACCATCTGGCCGAGAGCGACATGTGCTCTCATTCTCCGTCATGCTGATAATAGTGGTAACGATCAAGTCGTAGTCAGTTAAAACGACATTGTTGAAGGATATAGTGTTGCGGGCGGACCTTCACCATTGGGCAGTGGCCTGTCGACTCTTGCTTGACGCAACCGACATTCGTATTAATACCGGGAATTTACCACAAGGAACGAACTCCTACTTTATTTACATGTAACTGATTGAAGAGCTCTCAGCTTTAGCCGAAGACATGATCCTGAGTTCTGACAGATGATGTACAGGAGCTACGGTTGTTTGTTCACAGATACTTGAGGAAATAAAATGTTAAACGGTAGCATCTGTGTTGACAGTAACGAGCGTGTCGGTACACAGAGCACGCGCTGCCGCGCCGCGCTCCGCTGTCGCATACCACTGCCACCAGCACACCAATAAGGAACAGAAGTTCAGCGCCTCTGCTAACGACGCAGTTTGTCATATTGTCAGTTTGTTTCCCGCATTGTCGAGGCGGGGGGCTCAGTAGCCGTGGATTGGTCAATCACGGTGCAGCGAAGAGGAACCCGAGGAGGGGCCGCTTGTTAGGGCTTTTACCGGTAAGCCGACGACTTAGCCGCCAACAAGTAGGTAGCGGTGCCGCCTGGGCGACAGTTGCGTGTCGGCGAGGCGGGCCGGGATGTCGTATGGGGGCGGGAGAGGAGTGTATTGCGGTACACCGCTCTCCCTACCTTCCGCGGCCAGGGCAGGGTCGCCACCGTTTGATGGCGGGCGCGGTGGGGCCGCAGGGGAGAAGGAGTGTCGGTATAGCGTTGGCCGATCTCCCTATCCCCTGCGGACGAAAAATGATAGGTGGCGGGGCCCATTGACCTTGAGTCCTTGACCCGTCAGAAGGAGACCAAGGGTGCGGTACCACAGATTACTTATTAGTTACTACGGCGGTACACGGAGTCGTCAGGCACACATGTGCTGGTTTGGTCCCTGGGGTGGTCACGGCGTACAGTGTGTTCTGGTGCGCCGGTGATGGAAGGTACTCTCGAGAGAAAGGTCCGGTGACGGACAGCCGCGGCGAGTATGCGGTGAGTGCTAACGCGTGCCAGTGTTCCTGCCATAAGCGGCACAGGAGGACACCGTGGAGTTTTAGTGTGTTGGGGTCCCACATAACTGCACTATCTCCCCGTGATAGTGCACTATACATGAGCACGTCTTCACGCAAAAGATAAAATTAAAAAAGGCTTGGTTGAGTAACTAACACGTTATTCGTAAATATATTTAACAGACTACAAATAAAACTTAAAAAAATAAAATAAACCAACTTCCAAAAAAAACACTGGTAAGCGAAAAGTAACTTTCTTTTCCGAAGTCGGTGTCTTTGGTTGGTACCAATTGTTTGCCGGGTTTTGACACCGACTTCGGAAAAGAAAGTTATTTTTCGCTTTGCATTGTTTTTTTTGGAAGTTGGTTTGTTTTTTTGTTAAAAAGTTTTTTATTGATCTCTTTTTAGTTTTAATAGGTCCTCCAATTGTCATATATAGCCAAAGTACATCTCATGACGATTGCAATAAGCCCAAACACGACTAGGATACATTGTTTTATTTCGGTGTTCTAGTGCCTACCTGCCGGCTTCATCATCAGATCAGTTTGATGGTACCATTTTCATCAATACTATTTATTTATAAGTATTTGCTTAATTATAGTCGTTTAACTATTCGAGATATCTTATACCCATGACATACTTAGAATTAAGAGTTCCATTGACCATCTGTGGTCTTCTTCACCAGTTCCACTTCACCAAATGATACTTTCTGAGTGAAAATTATTGCATTGTTGAAGAAAATACCAAAATCGCTATATGTATGCCTATAATATTTGAGGAGTTCCCTCGACTTCTCCAAGATCCCATCATCAGATCCTGACCTGATGACTATGGGACAAACTTGGAAGTATACTCTTTTAAACAAAAGAAGAATTTTCCAAATTAGTCCAGGCGTCTTTGAGTAATCGGGGAACATACATAAAAAAATGATTCCTACGAATTGAGAACCTCCTCCTTTTTTTGAAGTTGGTAAAAAAATGAGCATTTGTACGTTACAGACGTATTCTGCCATCCTCAATATGCGTGATACGTAGTTAAGACTGGAGCGGTAGGTAGGTGTGGAGACAACGTGGTTTGGTTTACTGAAGCACGGCAACTTCGCAGTTCGTACACGGGTAGATTAGAGGGAACGGCGCGGCGGGCTCTTCTGTCTGTGTGTGGGTGCGCCCGATGGCGAGGTCCGCCCGTCAATATTGATTCACAAGTTATACGCTCTTTGAGCCTTCGCTCTGTTTATTCAACTATAATGGAGTATCGCCTAATTACGCACGTTTTCCTTTCTTTTATCAATTTGTTCTGTTTTAATGAATTGATACTGCGCTATGGGTAATGACAGTTTCTATTGTTCTTGAACCTTGACACATTCTGTAACCAAGAAGCTCCAGAGGCGGAGGGCATAAGTACCTTATACTTCAACAAGTAGAACTTGTCCACTCTCTGGATTAAATTGGTTTTTAATTATATGGGGTAGGTAAGAGGTTGCGAGGAGCCAAGTTTGCAAGGATGTAGGTCCGGTTGAGGATATGAGGTTGGGGTGCCAAACTGCCTCTATTTTCACGGCTATTATGTATTATCTGGAGACAATGAGATCGCTTTGTCCACTGTATATCTGTTTGGCTCAGAATTGGATATATTAGTGTCCCTATGAACGAAATATTGACGTAGTTGTCAGCGGGTGTTACCTGAGCAGCCCCTCCTTCTTCACCATGTGCCGGAACGTCTCGGAGATGGAGCTGTTGTTGGCACTCCGTAGAGACTGCATCCGAGTCTGCAACAACGCACAACTGTCAGTAATGAACTGTAGAGCCGGCCACTTCTGCCTGCTAGCAACTAATTACTAATGTCGTCCCATGGTGCTTCAGTAAGCGTCAGGTCGCGCGGCCGTCCATCATGTGGCTTCGGGTTTACACTGTCCATACTATTATTAAGTGTTTAACACAAGTGACACCTGAAAAACTCAGTTTTTCTGACTAGCCTACAATTGTTTGATTCGACATATATAAAAAGGTTGTAGCCTGTAATTCTCTCTTTAGCGAGTCTGTAATTTTTTCCGATGATTCTACACATAGACGAAAAATTACAGTTTCCTGTACAGCAGTACACTTAGCAAACAAACAATATTTTTTAATCACAGGATATTAACGAGGAGCGTGTAATTTAGGCATCAGGCGGTCCATGTGATCACAGATCAGGTTGACATTGAGCGGCTAGTTATATAAAGTGGTGCAGAGAGGGCTGCATCACTTGTGTCTTCACTGTCGACGACATGTGGTTCCGGGCGCTGGTAGTGCTGGCGGGCTGGCTGGCAGCGGCGCAAGCGGTGGCCATGGACGAGGACATGGCGGAGCTGGCGCGCATGGTGCGCGAGAGCTGCGCGGACGAGACGGGCGCCGACATGGCGCTAGTGGACGCGGTGAACGGCGGCGCCGACCTCATAGCGGACGCCAAGTTGGCGTGCTACATCAAGTGCACCATGGAGACGGCCGGCATGATGGAGGACGGCGAGGTGGACATCGAGGCCGTGCTGGCGCTGCTACCGCCCGAGATGGCGGCGCACAACGCGCCGGCGTTGCGCGCGTGCGGCACGGTGCGCGGCGCCGACCACTGCGACACGGCCTGGCGCACGCAGCAGTGCTGGCAGAACGCGAACAAGGCCGACTACTTCCTCATATAGTGCTCATAACTTACATACTAATCCATACACACATATATGTCTTTTGTAAATTTTTCTAAATTAGCAAAACTATACCTACATAGTTTATTTTTTCTGGTTTTATGTTATTTGTTATTAATAATTGTGTCATAATAAATGTGCCTATTAATTACTTAGTGAATGGTTTAATTTTAATAACAACACAGACATTGAACTGCGGCCAATTTTCCTTTAAGGAAAAAACTTGAGATTAACTTGTACTACCTATAAAGCCCGTGCACTATAATTAATTTATTTATTTATACAATAACTTGTTTTAACTAATAGCAATCCAGGTTAATTACATGTGTAATAATGTGACAAGTGATAAAATCAAGTTATTTCGACTCATCATTCTTTTGTTTCTAATAAATTATTACTTTAATGTGCTATTCCTGAGTGTGATTGAATTTTTTTTTTTTTATTGTTTTGGATTACAGAATTGACATAAAGTAAGATATGGCATGTATCAGTACTTACAATTTGCATTACTATCACATCAATCAATCTGCCTAGCCTTTTCCCAAGTATATTGGGGCCGGATTTTACATTGGGCGACTGCCTATCTGACATCCACAACCCAGTATAGACCTCGCCAAACTTCTTGGCCGCCCTGAAGTTGGTTTACCGCATGCGCGAGGCACGAAACGGTGCTGTTTTTGTATGAGATTTACTACTGCGCAGCCATTGTAGCCAAATTTAGGGCGGCCAAGAAGAATGGCGAGAACTATACCTGGGTGACACGGTACCTCGTGGCAAGACTGGTGTCAGATCTCAAGCTTTTGACTACCCATAACAACTGTCAAAGATCTTCAAATGACAGCCAAGACTTAATGCGCTTTCCGAGGCATGGAGGAAACATGGTATGTTGAAATGGTCACCCATCCACGGACCGACCTCGTCAAGCATTGCTTAACCTTGATGATAGACCAGTGCGGCTGTTATTATGTAGCCACAAGCTCATTACTATCACATGTGCCATCAAAAATACATGGTAAAAAAACAATGTGCCACCTGTGCACTGTGTACAGGTGGCACATTGTATTTATTATCCACAACGACATAAGCAGGGGTGAGGGTACACACAGAAAAGTAAAAATTATGAAAACAGCAAAAACAGTGGTGATGGGCATTTTCTAAAGGAATGGAATGCTAGTGAATTTCATTTCATAATATTCATGAGACATCATGTATATTAAAGGAATTTATTATGTACTTATAATTTACTAGTGAAGTTAGTTTTGAAATGATGACTATTTGTTTTGTTCAATTGCAATTCAGTCTGTCAAAAGCATAATAACCAGCTATCTTTAATTTTAAAATACACACTTATCACATACATGTAGGTATGTGATAAGTATTCTTACCTTTTATATCTTAAAACTCATATTTGAAAGAGGTATCAGGACATCCAAACATCAATAATAACAAAAAACCCGACTGCTTAAAAAGCCAACTAAAAAGACGTAAACAAGAAGAAAATCATACTGTGCAGTCAGAGAATACATATGTGCGAACTGGCTGACCAAAACCAGATGTATCCTCCAACTGCACAGCATGATTTTCTTCTTGTTTACGTCTTTTTAGTTGGCTTTTTAAGCAGTCGGATTTTTTGTAATCTTTTTTATTTACAACTACCTAGTTAGTTCTTTTTTTTTTTAATTAGGTACATTTAAACATATTAGTATTTTATATTTTTGTAATCACCTCTTAAAACCCTTCATTTTGATAACCCACATGATGGGTTTGGAAGAAAAAAAAATTTTTGCTCCCACATATGGTGCCCAAAATCCGCCATTTTTCTATTGTGCAATTTTAATGTAGCCTATGACACTCGCAGGGTTAAGACGAATTGTTTGACATATGAATCATCAAAATCAGCCAACGCATTTGGTCTCAAGAACGCCATATAGGAACAAACATACATACATAGACTGATAAACACATTACCCTCCTTCGGCATTCAGGTAAAAAACATAATCGCTGATGCTGCTGCCAAATGTTATAGACTATATTTTATAGTTCATTGGTATATTGGTGTCCACGCGGACAAAGATGGTTTGCATGATAATAACACTCAATATTTATTAACTTCAACTCAGACAGTGGGCTCACACAAGTTCTTTACTATATTTTATTAAATTACCTAGTTCAAACTTGCCCCACAAGCTTCCAACCACAGAAAAGCCAAATGCATTTAGTAATTACAAACAAACTGCCTAATAACTGTTTCTCCTATGAAGACTACTGTTATCAAACAATGACAGATCACTAAATATACATTTGATTGAGGCACATCAGAGGAAAACAACAAGATTATTACTTGGGTATTAGTGACCTAGAATATGTTATTGACTGAGAGTGCACTCGCACGCGCCACTGGCTACCAGGCACACGTGTCACTTTATTTGCCTACATTGTATCTCATAGATCATGCACTTGCTTACTAAATACATTCACATCCCACACAATGTGATGAATGTCACACTTTCCTCATATTTGTATACAACATAGTTTGTCTGAAATACCTACTACAAAGTTAATGTTAATGTGCTACAAAAACAGCTGATGTCGACAATTTATTCATACAAGTACTTACGTACTAATGTGTTCCACAGATGATTATGATTACCCATGCAATGAGAAGCACAGTGAGACATGCTCAGTAGCATAACATGAGCCTTAGGCAATGCTACATCATTGTAAATAACAAGCAATCATGTATCAAGGTCATGTTTGCTTGTCTATTCAAACGTGTTCAATTACAGATTTTTGAGTGATTTTCTGAATTATTGTCATTGCTACATAGAATCGCTTACAGGCATGTTCAGCCATGTACCTATCTACAATTTGGACTCTTTAGTGGTGTGACATTATTCAAATACAGTGGTTACTGTTTAGACATTTTATCATCAATGTTGTTAATATAGACCAGCTTAATGAGCACTTAATATCGATATTAAAAATAACAATAAAATTGCAATAAAATTAGGGTTATCTTAAAACGTGTAAAGGTCAAAATATTGGGCTCGTCGGAACATTTGTCAGTCTGATAGTCTGTAAGGTAATTGACTAGTTTTTACATAACGACGAGAGATCGCAAATTGGTGGCGTAACAGGCCAGCCGATACAACTGTCACACTGATTAGGTTAGTATGAATGGCAGCCAGCAGCAGAGCTGCTGCGCGGCCGGCTGCAGCCCATGCTTACCTTTACGGAGTCGAGCGGGTACATTATGCAATGCTCCATCACCCCGGCTATTGCTCCGGCGGTCATATGTGTGACGGAGTTTTGGGTCGGAAGGGTTTCATAGTCCTCAAAGTTCATAATACTCACTGAATACTAACACTGAGCACAAAAAAAAAACACTCTTAGAGGAAAATTTACGGGGTTTACGATTTTGATTTACCGAATTAGAAGTATCATTTTCACTAACTATTTTTATCACAAGTCATCCGAAATTTAGAACAATCAAAATTGATTCCATAAATGCGACTCTCAAGCACGCGCGACTTTTGCGGTATCACAGAATAATAAGATCTTTCATGTCATTCGGTCATTTATAATCTGTTAGACAGTGATGTCCAATAATACAGATGTTTTCAAATCGACTAAATGATTCAGATGAAATGAAATGATTTTATAACATAAATCAATATGTACGTTATATTATACACTAAATGTTTATATGAGTCAGATATGAGTAGCTCGGGCACAGACAATGTAAGTAATACTGCTCGGGTAAGTACGTGCAATTGATTTAATGAAAAGAAAACCGCCGGAGCCTTTTTGGTCTCGCATGGGGTTATTTATTTTTATTTTTTATTATTGATTGTGTTTTGCTTAACTAGTGTCTCCTGTGCGGGTCACAAATAAATATTTTTCTTTCTTTCTTTCTTTTAAAAAACCGAAAATAGTTTCTCCAGATAAGTTTGTGCTCAACCGTCCAAAAGTTGTTACAACAAAAGTTGGGTTAAGTTTTATCAAAAGACAGATAGTCTAGTTATTCTTTGGATATTATTGGTTGAGCTTGCTTTCAATGAATATGCGTTATCATTGTATCACAGTGGTTTAATAAAATATAATACATTTTATTATAGCAAACATTGACTTCATGAGAAAAAACCTAAAACACAAGGTGACAGAAACATAACAGTTGCTAGGCAACAACTAAACTAAAAACTCTACTCTCATAGTGCATTATAACCTTCATGGTACAACAGATATAATATACTCATCCTCGAGTATAGGGCCCATACACAAAACTGCGGTGCGAAGTAGCATCGTACAAATCTACGAGCTTATTGCTGTTTATGGCCCAAACACAAAACTGCGGTGCGACGTTGCATCGTAAAATCGACAAGCTTGTTGCTGTTTACTGTTTAGCTGTTTTCTGCGTTGCGAATTTGCATCGCGTCAATTCGCAGTTTTGGGTTTGGTCCCATAGTAAGGCTTAGTACGCATTGCGATTTTTAGCCACGCGGATTTTATTAGTGTGAATTTTTATTCGCGTAATCATAGCTCACACGCACTGCAGATGCACCTGCCATGCTATCTCTTCACCGCCCGTGGTTGACTGGTACTGGTAGAGAATGCCTCAGGCATTAAGTCCGCCAATGTACTTTTATGTTGCATGAAGTTTTAATAAATAAATTAATTAAATACCGCTCAATTTTCATCTCTTTCTACCTGTTCATAGAGCTAAAAATATTCGCTCGAATTTAAGCCGCGCCGCGGTGCGGTGGATTCTGTAGCAAAAAAATATTTGTTTGCGATATTATTTCCGCGCGATTTTTAAAATCATGCGAAAAAAAAACCGTAGTGCGTGCTAAGCCTATAACGTTGTTTACCCATGCATAGGACGATATAATATCAAGTTTCACTGTTATATGCACATTATGGACTTCCATTATGAATTTATGAGGGTGCAGATGTACTAACACTCGAGCGGCAGCGGCGATTCGCCCTGGGCTATCCATTACTGGTCCTTTGTTCAGTTCCTGTAGTAGCTGCTGGAATTATACATTGGCGAAGGACTAGCTGAAATTACATAGCGCTGCCCGTCGCACAATATGGACTTCCATTATGAATTTATGAGGGTGCAGATGTACTAAAACTCGAGCGGCAGCGGCGATTCGCCCTGGGCTATCCATTACTGGTCCTTTGTTCAGTTCCTGTAGTAGCTGCTGGAATTATACATTGGCGAAGGACTAGCTGAAATTACATACCGCTGCCCGTCCTTTAGGGTTCTAATATTTAAATAAAAGTATTTAATCTTTAGGTTGAAATCTTATTTTTATTATTGAATTTTACCCACGGTTCCACGCTGCGAGAGCAACCCACAAGGAGTACCTATACCTATATTACGCACCCACGGTCAGGCGATCAGGATTTGTTGTATGTGTACTTCGCCCGCAGCGCCACAATCACCGGTATAGTGACAGACGGACTTAAGCTGCCTGTGCCAATTACTGTGTCGTGTCATGGCGTGGTGCGTGATACGCCAATCACACGAATCTGTTCAAGCCTACGTCATATCACAAGAAGTCTTATAGCCAATCAAAGCCGTCATAAGGGGCCACGCCAAGTATGTTTCCGCCTTTACGCTTGTGAGACCACGGAACAGCATGTGAGACAGATTCGCAGATGGCGTTTACTCCATCTAGATTATTCCATCATCGCAATCATTTTTCCCTCCCAAAAATGTTGTGACTATTATCGAATGTACCATGAAAAGTATAAACACTTAGTAAATCTGCTGCGCCCCCATAAGCCGGACGCGACTACAGCCGAGCGCGGCGCCGTTTTTTGTCTCCGCGAGGAGCCAACCGGCTGCCGCGACGTCCTGCCCGGCGAGCATGGCAAACCCAAGACGTTTGTGACAAGACATGATAAAATTTGTCCATGTCTTACAATTTGTTATTTATGCTAGCACGGGTCAACCATGTGACATATTTTAAAGGCGCGACATGCCTTTCTTGTTGCTGCCCGGCGAGCAGGGCCTACTGTACCATGGCTTGAGTCAATGCTCTAAGCTTGAGTCACACAATTGCGGAATGAATCACTTGAATAGTAGATGTCGTATAATCACGGTAAAGGTACACTAAGAATGTAGATTATTATATTAGTCAGGAACTATTTCTAATACAACAACCGATTGTAAGAAAACGCGCGGCGGATAGGAGCTCGGGGCGCGCGCGCGTTCGAAACATGTCCCTGCGTGTACTGTGTTGCGTCGGACTCGGAAGTTGATCGGCGCGCGAGCGCTTCGGTTGCGTTATCGCTCGCCCTCTCTTATGCCTCGAGTGCATAGTCATATATAATAACCTAATTTGATACTTTAGAATTATTTATTATTAATTCTAAAGTACCAAATTAGGTTATTCCAAGTATTTCATACTAGTTTTGGGGTTATTATGCCGAGATTTTTTAAATTTGCCGCGCTTTTTCAGTCTCTACTTTCGTTTGCCAGACTCTAGTCGATTGTTGTATGAAATTAAATCGATAACGCATTAGTACATCACTAAATGGACATGGACATCATCATCTCTTATAATTTGAGCTATGAAAGAAAAGTATAAAATGAAGAAAAAAAAAAAGCGCGGGAAACGTTCGAATAGGGAACATTACTGCCAATTGCTCCCGCCAGATGGCGCTTGAAGGATACAAGTAAACAAAAACATAACAACATGGCGTCTACTACAGTTTGTGTTAGTGGTTACCGAACTATTTTTACTGTTTTAAGTATAACTTGTGTTCAAAAACTAAATAATAATATTGCTAGCTGTTGGTCAAGAATGCATCAGTGTTGTGTTTATGGATGCAGAAATAAAACCGGCCATATGATCCCAGAAAACGCCAATATTCGCAAGCAATGGGAAATTACTATTCGTCGCCATTGAGATAATATGTACTACGTACTAGAGAAGCTATCCTAAGCAAAATACCATGGTATAATAAGACAAGGTAGTCTCCTCCCGTGACAGCTGGGTCACGTGATTGGCCTAAGATTACGTCATCGATTGCGTTGCGGTTCTCAAACTTTTTTAGTGGGGAAAAAGATAACAATATTACAATAGGTACAACATATTTATAATTTTTAATAAATCGTCATATATTTAATATTTTTTGTATTTGTTTACTTTGCATTTTTTTAATTGTTCGCTTATTAGTATTTTTTTTTAGTTCGGGACGAATACCCACTAAACTTGACTTGACTAAAATAAGTCAAAAACTAATAATGTTAGGTTAACAAGTTCGGGCATAAAGACATTGACACAACTATGACTTAAATTATGGAATTTACAACGCGTAGATAAATTAAATATTATGTAGAAAGGCACATACCAGTTATTTCATTTGAATTTAGTTACAAATTTGAAGCCACGCATATGATAGCGTCTCTTCATTGGGAAAATAAAAAAACCTTATTACACCGCCTTTTATACTTCTGTTTTTATAGTTTACGGAACAATTAAAATTTTTTCTTGTGCATCTATCAAAGTTTACGGGTTCACCACAAACGTTTGAGAGCCACAGTATACGTTTGAGAGCCACAGTATTTTGCTCACAGAGCGAAACAACGCTATAGGTGTGAGGGACACGACAATAGCGATGAAATGGCTAGTTGTCAGTATGACACTTGTCAATTCGATATGTTGCCACTGTGTGCGATTGAATTACCCGAGCAAAATGCATTTTTATCTTAACAAAGCAATTATGAACTAATAATTCAATATACAAATAAATTTAACAATAAATAGGTAAATCACATGAGTTACTAAATAGTTATTCTAGTTAGTAATTTATTTTATTTTCATTAACTACATGAGAAAGTACCTAAATTTTCTAAAAAGGACAATCAATGGTAACACTTATCGTGACGTAGTCTTAGGCCATCCTGGGAAGAGAATACCAGGCGAAGTATACGGGAGTATGATATTATACCATGCAAAATACATGCTCCATTTTGTCAATTTTGACAAGAGTTTAAACTAAAAATTCGCTGCAGCGCTGAAACAATAATTAGTCTTCTAACAAAACAATATAAACATGCAGCGCTAGAGCGCTTCTAAGGTGTAGTTTTCTCGCGACCAAAAAGACGGAAGCGCCGTGATTTTCATGGCACTTACGCGTTTCGTACAACGTTCTGCAACACCTTGTCATTCATATAGACTAATTTGCTGACTGACTACAGAAGCGACATAGCTTTATACCTGACAAGCTTCATTAGAATTTTTTCTTTTTCAAAATTTATTACATACATACATAAACTCACGCTTTTTTCCCATGGGGGTAGGCAGAAACTACTGAACGCCACCTGCTACGATCCTTACATACTTCTTTTGCTTCACACACATTCATACATCTAGTCATACACACACGCCAATTCAAAATTTATTAATTGAAATAATCGACTGTTGAAAGTATAAGTCAAATGCGCTTACAATAAGTTAAAAAATATCAAATCGGAATAGGAAATTTTACAATTTGTTTGAAACACGAATCTTCTGTACTTTTTATTATAATAATAAACCTTAAATAAACAAAATGTAAATTAAGTCTTACACTATGTAATACATTGTTTTTCATCTTTCATTTTTTATCTTTTTTCATTGAATAACCACAGTCAGTTATTTTTCTAAATATTTATAACGATATAATAAACAATGTGTTGCTCTGTAATCAAAGTTTCTCTCATCAAAGACTTTCAAATCCCCTGTCCAGCCAATGGCTGTGCATATAAAGATCAATTAAGCCAACAAAATCCTCCATCTTTAATTGATGTTATTTTGACCTTAATTAGCTCCCTTTCACACTCAACAATTATTAAACCTGACCACGTTGCATCCGTTGTTGAAACTTTAAACAAACTCACACACACTCATAATGACTGCTACGAACAATGTTCCAAATAACTTTAACAACGCTAGCACTGTATTGTCTTCATTGCATTACCCCCATGTGGTAATGCAATGGAACTGCCGCAGTGTAAATGACAAAAAAGCAGAACTTTCACACCTTTTGAATAAACATAGTCCCACAATAATAGCCTTATCAGAAACCTGGCTCAGGCCAGGCTCTGTCTTTAAAATAAAAAGTTACTCCTGTCTTAGAGAAGACAGGAGTGACCGATATGCTGGAGTAGCTTTACTTTTTAAAAACAATATCCTATATAAACCTATTCCTCTGCCATCTCATAATGATTTTACAGCAGTTGCTGCACTTATTACTAATACCAGGCCCCTCAGAAAGTATTGCGAAAAAAAGTTTTTATATATGGGAGACTGGCCAGTTATAATGTTTTTCGAAAATATGATTATTTATAAGTAAAAATAAGTAAGTTCCAATTTCAAAATTTCCCTCCACATTTTTTGCGAGTTAATTCAAAGTATTGTGTCTCACTGAAATATGGATCTGCGCCGGGAACATTTTAGAGCTATGATTTTATACGATTTCAAGTGTCGCCTGAAACCGGATGAATCGTACGATAGACTTCAAATGGCATTCATGGATGAAGGCCCTTCCAAGGCAACCGTGTATCGTTGGTATAACGAATTCAAGCGCGGTCGACCAACTTTGGGGGATGACGAAAGAAGCGGTCGCCCTTTGACGGCTGTTACCGAAGAAAACGTGCTAGCAGTGAAAAATTTAATCCAAGACAATAGGCGAATTACATATCAGGAGATTCAACACATATTGAAGATTGGATCGGGAAGCGTTCACGAGATTCTACACAGCCATCTTCGCGTGAGGAGGATAGTATCACGCTGGGTGCCGCACAACCTCACCGATGCTCAGAAGCAGGCCCGGGTGGAATGGTGCCGTGATATGCTTAACAAATTTGAAGCAGGCTCGTCTCGGCGTGTTTACGACATCGTTACAGGTGATGAGTCCTGGATTTATCAATACGACCCAGAAACCAAGCGCCAGTCGACTGTTTGGGTGTTTCAAAATGAGCCAACGCCTACCAAAGTGAAGCGATCTAGAAGCGGGGGTAAGATTTTGATCGCTAGCTTTTTTAATTTGACTGGCCACTTGGTATCAATTCCCTTACGGGATCAAAGAAGCATTAATGCCGAATGGTATACTACCAAATGTTTGCCAGAAGTTTTCTCTGTTATAAGCAACAAGCGACCAAACACAGGGCTCCGCGGGCTACTGCTCCACCACGACAATGCACCTGCGCACACCGCACTCAAAACGAGGGACTTCCTGGACAGCACGCCAGTCAAACTCCTGGGTCACCCTCCTTACAGCCCTGATCTAGCACCGTGTGACTTCTTTTTATTCCCAAAAATAAAAAATCAGCTCAAAGGGATACAATTTTCGTCGCCGGAAGATGCGCTGGCTGCGTTCGAGCAGGCTGTAAACGAGGTGTCTGCGGCGGACTGGAAAAAGTGTTTTGAAAACTGGTTTAGGCGCATGAATCTTTGTATAGAGGCTGGTGGAAAGTACTTTGAAAAGATTTAATAAAAATATATGTACGTATAGAACAATTTTTTTTAGTTTCGCAAAACTTTCTGAGTGTCCCACGTATATTTTTCGTTTCTATATATATTACCTAAGCCTTCTGCTTCTAGTTTTCAACAGCTTAGCAACATTCTTCAGACTCTTCCTAGGCCTCTCATTCTATTAGGCGATTTTAACTCTCATCACATATCTTTTGGCAGTACAAAATCAGATACCAATGGACAGGAACTTCTCAACTTACTTCACGAACACAATCTTTGCCTCCTTAATACAGGTTCTCCAACATGCCGTACAAATCCAAAATCAAAATCAAAATGTATGATAGCGCTGGTAAATGAAACTAGCAGCAGAGACGAAATCAAAACGTCAAAAAGGCAGATGACATAACGGAAACACGAATTATGTATTGTTATTGTAAAGATTTGTTTTTATTTGAGTAATATTTTAAAGTAAAAAATGGAAGGTAGATTCACCGACTGTTAGTTTATTTCAATAAAATAATTGGTAACTATATTCGTTCAAAATATTTGTAAAAAGTATTATTAATTACTAAACAAATAATGTACAAAATTACTGTATTTTTACAAACCTAAATCTATAATTAATTGATAAACGAATGTCACCGGATGTTGTTGCTGTGTGACGTCTTGTCATTTGTTTAAACGTATAAATAGGCTGGTTCTAGTCGAAAGAACTCAGTATTGAATTGTATTGAACTGTGCACATATCATTATAAAATTAAGTTGTGAGACTTACTGTTGGTGTGAGTAATAAAAAGTGTATACAAGATGTCTGATCGTTATCATTTGAGAATCCTGAGTACGCCCGCTCTTACATGTATTTATTCAATTAGGCCATTAAGCGGCACTTTCGAACGTCAAAAAAAAAATGAATCTAATACTAACCTCCAGTTTCCCAGCTCAAAATCATCGGCGAACCAATGCGACAAACTGCCAAGCAAGCGCTATCCGCTGCGATTGGCTGTTGAAAATTCATTCAACAAATCACAGCAGACAACGCGCGCCCGACATCCCGCCACTGGAAATGTAGCTTGTTGTGGAGAAGAATGGACAAGAAACTCCACACATACTCTTTTACAAAAAATGTGTTTTACAAGTATTTGGTTACATTATCTTGTTGGAAAAAAAAATACATACATGCGAGAACGATGTAAAAAAAAAAACAAAAAAAAAGTAACGCACTGAAAAACCTTCTACAGTAAAACAAACAATTAAAAATACAATAATTAGGTAATTAAAAACAGGCGGAGGCAGCTAAGTTATGACCAATCCCAACTGATGGCGCCCGTTCACGAACATGACACATGGATCGGCACCACTCAGCTCAACCATCATGAAGGGAACCGAATGATCCAACACATGTGCCACCATCAGAGAGACATTAGAGAGAGCATGACACACTATCAACTGCCAGGGCACACTGAAGACAAAGGTATAGCAAATGGTAGATTTACAGTTGGTACATAGTACTCACATATGTGCTGTGCAGTTATATAATATAAAAATAAATTGAGTTTATACAACACAAATACATTCATGTATTTTCTCCGCTCTTCCCCTTTATGGAAGCAGCCACATCTCTTGGAAAAAATTGACGAAATTATTCGATGCACTCTGACTACCATCTTAAATGTGGCCTTGGATGATCGAGCCTGGATGCAAGCTACTCTACCCATTCGTTTCGGCGGGCTCGGCATCCGCAAAATTTCTAGTATAAGCCTACCGGCGTTCTTGTCTTCGGTCCACGGCACTGAAAAGTTAACCACAAAAATTTTATCCCTTTCACTGGTTAACTTTGAAGTGCCGTGCTCGACCGACGCAGTGTGCGCCTGGAAAGTGGCTTGCCCGAATACGGCGTTGCCCGAGAACCCATCTTCCCAGAGACAGTGGGATGAGCCGCTCTGCAGTTTGGTACGGAATAAACTTATGAATACGTCCACCAATACTGCTGAGCGTGCCCGCCTGCTGGCTGTGGGAGAGTGGGAGTCGGGCCTCTGGCTACAGGCTCTACCATCGTAAGGTGTTGTCACTCAACATAGTACCTATGTTGAGTGACAACACCTTCCGGATCGCTACATGTCTGCGTTTGGGTGCTCCTAGCGGAGCTCCACATCGTTGTCAATGTCGGCAGCGCGAGTGTGATGCTCCTGGTGTTGCACGCGTCCCTAGGCCACGGTGACCGCTTCCCATCAGGTGGGCCGTGTGCTTGTCTGCCACCTAAGTGGTATAAAAAAAAAAAAAAAATGTGGTGAAGTAGTCGACCGCCTCGGTCACCATGGCTTATCCTGCAGTAGGAGCGCTGGCCGGATAGCACGGCACGCCAGCATTAATGACATCATACGTCGGGCTCTTGTCACCGCCGGGGTGCCAGCTGTTTTAGAACCCAATGGCTTGGCACGCGACGATGGGAAGAGACCAGACGGGATGACCATAATGCCTTGGAAGGTGGGTAGGCCTTTGGTGTGGGATGCAACATGTGTCGACACCCTTGCGCCATCCCATCTTCTTAGCACGGCGGGCTGTGCTGGGGCGGCTGCTGCCGGTGCAGAAAACCTCAAACGGCGCAAATATAACAACTTTATTGGGAATTATATGTTTGAGCCGTTTGGGGTTGAAACATTAGGTCCATGGGGTCCGAGTGTAAGGTTGTGATTCCTTATCCATGAATGATGACAATTTCGGTACAGTTTATACACCGCATAAAGTCCAGCTACTCCAAGTAAGGTGCACATGATAAACATCACGATACTAATGTTCGATAAGTGGTACTCTTGCATAGAAGCAGAATTTAAACCACCCGATGCACTTTGTGTTATAAAAACGTCTTCTTTTTGTACATCTGACCGGCACATTGTAGAGAAAACAAAAACTCCCGTTTTAAAAGACAAAAGATAATCACTTATATCATAGTCTATTAATGTCTTTCAAATAATTAAGTAACGCGGCCGAACGCGGCACCCGTCTCGGATGGCAGGGTCGCCATGTAAGGTTGTGAGTCCGGGGAGATGAGTTAAACAAGTCTCTTCATTAGAATCTCCTTTATTACTGCCTTTAATCATAGAGTACAATTGTTTATATACGTGTTGATAGGTACATTAGAATACATGAGCTCACATACATATGTCTTACACACTACACGAGTGCGCATCGAGTTTTTCGAGAAATTAGTACAAAGCTCGTCGACTCTTCACGTGACCAGAGGGCTGGCCTTTTCTTCGGCCAGAGAATCAGCATTGCCATCCAACGTGGCAATGCTGCCAGCGTTCTGGGCACGTTTCCCATTGACATCGATGTGGACGAATTTTTTGATGCACAATGAGGTCTTTTCCGTCTCCCTTTTGTATTTGTATATAGGTTTGTTTTTGTTTTTAGAATTTTCAATTGTATATATATGTTAATAAATAATTTATTGATCAAATATAAATCTAGAGTAATTAAAAACGCCTAAAATACATTCATACAGTCTTCAGCAGGTCCAACAATACTTCAGAACTTTTCTGCTTATAACTTGTTATTGTGCCCTAGTGACTGTGGAGCTGGACTAGCGCTGAGCCAAGCATTTTTATTCGCGGCTTGCCGTCTCCATAGGTTAAATGCTCTAAGGAAAAAACACAAGGTGACAGAAACATAACAGTTGCTAGGCAACAACTAAACTAAAAACTCTACTCTCATAGTGCATTATAACCTTCATGGTACAACAGATATAATATACTCATCCTCGAGTATAGGGCCCATACACAAAACTGCGGTGCGAAGTAGCATCGTACAAATCTACGAGCTTATTGCTGTTTATGGCCCAAACACAAAACTGCGGTGCGACGTTGCATCGTAAAATCGACAAGCTTGTTGCTGTTTACTGTTTAGCTGTTTTCTGCGTTGCGAATTTGCATCGCGTCAATTCGCAGTTTTGGGTTTGGTCCCATAGTAAGGCTTAGTACGCATTGCGATTTTTAGCCACGCGGATTTTATTAGTGTGAATTTTTATTCGCGTAATCATAGCTCACACGCACTGCAGATGCACCTGCCATGCTATCTCTTCACCGCCCGTGGTTGACTGGTACTGGTAGAGAATGCCTCAGGCATTAAGTCCGCCAATGTACTTTTATGTTGCATGAAGTTTTAATAAATAAATTAATTAAATACCGCTCAATTTTCATCTCTTTCTACCTGTTCATAGAGCTAAAAATATTCGCTCGAATTTAAGCCGCGCCGCGGTGCGGTGGATTCTGTAGCAAAAAAATATTTGTTTGCGATATTATTTCCGCGCGATTTTTAAAATCATGCGAAAAAAAAACCGTAGTGCGTGCTAAGCCTATAACGTTGTTTACCCATGCATAGGACGATATAATATCAAGTTTCACTGTTATATGCACATTATGGACTTCCATTATGAATTTATGAGGGTGCAGATGTACTAACACTCGAGCGGCAGCGGCGATTCGCCCTGGGCTATCCATTACTGGTCCTTTGTTCAGTTCCTGTAGTAGCTGCTGGAATTATACATTGGCGAAGGACTAGCTGAAATTACATAGCGCTGCCCGTCGCACAATATGGACTTCCATTATGAATTTATGAGGGTGCAGATGTACTAAAACTCGAGCGGCAGCGGCGATTCGCCCTGGGCTATCCATTACTGGTCCTTTGTTCAGTTCCTGTAGTAGCTGCTGGAATTATACATTGGCGAAGGACTAGCTGAAATTACATACCGCTGCCCGTCCTTTAGGGTTCTAATATTTAAATAAAAGTATTTAATCTTTAGGTTGAAATCTTATTTTTATTATTGAATTTTACCCACGGTTCCACGCTGCGAGAGCAACCCACAAGGAGTACCTATACCTATATTACGCACCCACGGTCAGGCGATCAGGATTTGTTGTATGTGTACTTCGCCCGCAGCGCCACAATCACCGGTATAGTGACAGACGGACTTAAGCTGCCTGTGCCAATTACTGTGTCGTGTCATGGCGTGGTGCGTGATACGCCAATCACACGAATCTGTTCAAGCCTACGTCATATCACAAGAAGTCTTATAGCCAATCAAAGCCGTCATAAGGGGCCACGCCAAGTATGTTTCCGCCTTTACGCTTGTGAGACCACGGAACAGCATGTGAGACAGATTCGCAGATGGCGTTTACTCCATCTAGATTATTCCATCATCGCAATCATTTTTCCCTCCCAAAAATGTTGTGACTATTATCGAATGTACCATGAAAAGTATAAACACTTAGTAAATCTGCTGCGCCCCCATAAGCCGGACGCGACTACAGCCGAGCGCGGCGCCGTTTTTTGTCTCCGCGAGGAGCCAACCGGCTGCCGCGACGTCCTGCCCGGCGAGCATGGCAAACCCAAGACGTTTGTGACAAGACATGATAAAATTTGTCCATGTCTTACAATTTGTTATTTATGCTAGCACGGGTCAACCATGTGACATATTTTAAAGGCGCGACATGCCTTTCTTGTTGCTGCCCGGCGAGCAGGGCCTACTGTACCATGGCTTGAGTCAATGCTCTAAGCTTGAGTCACACAATTGCGGAATGAATCACTTGAATAGTAGATGTCGTATAATCACGGTAAAGGTACACTAAGAATGTAGATTATTATATTAGTCAGGAACTATTTCTAATACAACAACCGATTGTAAGAAAACGCGCGGCGGATAGGAGCTCGGGGCGCGCGCGCGTTCGAAACATGTCCCTGCGTGTACTGTGTTGCGTCGGACTCGGAAGTTGATCGGCGCGCGAGCGCTTCGGTTGCGTTATCGCTCGCCCTCTCTTATGCCTCGAGTGCATAGTCATATATAATAACCTAATTTGATACTTTAGAATTATTTATTATTAATTCTAAAGTACCAAATTAGGTTATTCCAAGTATTTCATACTAGTTTTGGGGTTATTATGCCGAGATTTTTTAAATTTGCCGCGCTTTTTCAGTCTCTACTTTCGTTTGCCAGACTCTAGTCGATTGTTGTATGAAATTAAATCGATAACGCATTAGTACATCACTAAATGGACATGGACATCATCATCTCTTATAATTTGAGCTATGAAAGAAAAGTATAAAATGAAGAAAAAAAAAAAGCGCGGGAAACGTTCGAATAGGGAACATTACTGCCAATTGCTCCCGCCAGATGGCGGTTGAAGGATACAAGTAAACAAAAACATAACAACATGGCGTCTACTACAGTTTGTGTTAGTGGTTACCGAACTATTTTTACTGTTTTAAGTATAACTTGTGTTCAAAAACTAAATAATAATATTGCTAGCTGTTGGTCAAGAATGCATCAGTGTTGTGTTTATGGATGCAGAAATAAAACCGGCCATATGATCCCAGAAAACGCCAATATTCGCAAGCAATGGGAAATTACTATTCGTCGCCATTGAGATAATATGTACTACGTACTAGAGAAGCTATCCTAAGCAAAATACCATGGTATAATAAGACAAGGTAGTCTCCTCCCGTGACAGCTGGGTCACGTGATTGGCCTAAGATTACGTCATCGATTGCGTTGCGGTTCTCAAACTTTTTTAGTGGGGAAAAAGATAACAATATTACAATAGGTACAACATATTTATAATTTTTAATAAATCGTCATATATTTAATATTTTTTGTATTTGTTTACTTTGCATTTTTTTAATTGTTCGCTTATTAGTATTTTTTTTTAGTTCGGGACGAATACCCACTAAACTTGACTTGACTAAAATAAGTCAAAAACTAATAATGTTAGGTTAACAAGTTCGGGCATAAAGACATTGACACAACTATGACTTAAATTATGGAATTTACAACGCGTAGATAAATTAAATATTATGTAGAAAGGCACATACCAGTTATTTCATTTGAATTTAGTTACAAATTTGAAGCCACGCATATGATAGCGTCTCTTCATTGGGAAAATAAAAAAACCTTATTACACCGCCTTTTATACTTCTGTTTTTATAGTTTACGGAACAATTAAAATTTTTTCTTGTGCATCTATCAAAGTTTACGGGTTCACCACAAACGTTTGAGAGCCACAGTATACGTTTGAGAGCCACAGTATTTTGCTCACAGAGCGAAACAACGCTATAGGTGTGAGGGACACGACAATAGCGATGAAATGGCTAGTTGTCAGTATGACACTTGTCAATTCGATATGTTGCCACTGTGTGCGATTGAATTACCCGAGCAAAATGCATTTTTATCTTAACAAAGCAATTATGAACTAATAATTCAATATACAAATAAATTTAACAATAAATAGGTAAATCACATGAGTTACTAAATAGTTATTCTAGTTAGTAATTTATTTTATTTTCATTAACTACATGAGAAAGTACCTAAATTTTCTAAAAAGGACAATCAATGGTAACACTTATCGTGACGTAGTCTTAGGCCATCCTGGGAAGAGAATACCAGGCGAAGTATACGGGAGTATGATATTATACCATGCAAAATACATGCTCCATTTTGTCAATTTTGACAAGAGTTTAAACTAAAAATTCGCTGCAGCGCTGAAACAATAATTAGTCTTCTAACAAAACAATATAAACATGCAGCGCTAGAGCGCTTCTAAGGTGTAGTTTTCTCGCGACCAAAAAGACGGAAGCGCCGTGATTTTCATGGCACTTACGCGTTTCGTACAACGTTCTGCAACACCTTGTCATTCATATAGACTAATTTGCTGACTGACTACAGAAGCGACATAGCTTTATACCTGACAAGCTTCATTAGAATTTTCACTTTTTCAAAATTTATTACATACATACATAAACTCACGCTTTTTTCCCATGGGGGTAGGCAGAAACTACTGAACGCCACCTGCTACGATCCTTACATACTTCTTTTGCTTCACACACATTCATACATCTAGTCATACACACACGCCAATTCAAAATTTATTAATTGAAATAATCGACTGTTGAAAGTATAAGTCAAATGCGCTTACAATAAGTTAAAAAATATCAAATCGGAATAGGAAATTTTACAATTTGTTTGAAACACGAATCTTCTGTACTTTTTATTATAATAATAAACCTTAAATAAACAAAATGTAAATTAAGTCTTACACTATGTAATACATTGTTTTTCATCTTTCATTTTTTATCTTTTTTCATTGAATAACCACAGTCAGTTATTTTTCTAAATATTTATAACGATATAATAAACAATGTGTTGCTCTGTAATCAAAGTTTCTCTCATCAAAGACTTTCAAATCCCCTGTCCAGCCAATGGCTGTGCATATAAAGATCAATTAAGCCAACAAAATCCTCCATCTTTAATTGATGTTATTTTGACCTTAATTAGCTCCCTTTCACACTCAACAATTATTAAACCTGACCACGTTGCATCCGTTGTTGAAACTTTAAACAAACTCACACACACTCATAATGACTGCTACGAACAATGTTCCAAATAACTTTAACAACGCTAGCACTGTATTGTCTTCATTGCATTACCCCCATGTGGTAATGCAATGGAACTGCCGCAGTGTAAATGACAAAAAAGCAGAACTTTCACACCTTTTGAATAAACATAGTCCCACAATAATAGCCTTATCAGAAACCTGGCTCAGGCCAGGCTCTGTCTTTAAAATAAAAAGTTACTCCTGTCTTAGAGAAGACAGGAGTGACCGATATGCTGGAGTAGCTTTACTTTTTAAAAACAATATCCTATATAAACCTATTCCTCTGCCATCTCATAATAATTTTACAGCAGTTGCTGCACTTATTACTAATATATTTTTCGTTTCTATATATATTACCTAAGCCTTCTGCTTCTAGTTTTCAACAGCTTAGCAACATTCTTCAGACTCTTCCTAGGCCTCTCATTCTATTAGGCGATTTTAACTCTCATCACATATCTTTTGGCAGTACAAAATCAGATACCAATGGACAGGAACTTCTCAACTTACTTCACGAACACAATCTTTGCCTCCTTAATACAGGTTCTCCAACATGCCGTACAAATCCAAAATCAAAATCAAAATGTATGATAGCGCTGGTAAATGAAACTAGCAGCAGAGACGAAATCAAAACGTCAAAAAGGCAGATGACATAACGGAAACACGAATTATGTATTGTTATTGTAAAGATTTGTTTTTATTTGAGTAATATTTTAAAGTCAAAAATGGAAGGTAGATTCACCGACTGTTAGTTTATTTCAATAAAATAATTGGTAACTATATTCGTTCAAAATATTTGTAAAAAGTATTATTAATTACTAAACAAATAATGTACAAAATTACTGTATTTTTACAAACCTAAATCTATAATTAATTGATAAACGAATGTCACCGGATGTTGTTGCTGTGTGACGTCTTGTCATTTGTTTAAACGTATAAATAGGCTGGTTCTAGTCGAAAGAACTCAGTATTGAATTGTATTGAACTGTGCACATATCATTATAAAATTAAGTTGTGAGACTTACTGTTGGTGTGAGTAATAAAAAGTGTATACAAGATGTCTGATCGTTATCATTTGAGAATCCTGAGTACGCCCGCTCTTACATGTATTTATTCAATTAGGCCATTAAGCGGCACTTTCGAACGTCAAAAAAAAAATGAATCTAATACTAACCTCCAGTTTCCCAGCTCAAAATCATCGGCGAACCAATGCGACAAACTGCCAAGCAAGCGCTATCCGCTGCGATTGGCTGTTGAAAATTCATTCAACAAATCACAGCAGACAACGCGCGCCCGACATCCCGCCACTGGAAATGTAGCTTGTTGTGGAGAAGAATGGACAAGAAACTCCACACATACTCTTTTACAAAAAATGTGTTTTACAAGTATTTGGTTACATTATCTTGTTGGAAAAAAAAATACATACATGCGAGAACGATGTAAAAAAAAAAACAAAAAAAAAGTAACGCACTGAAAAACCTTCTACAGTAAAACAAACAATTAAAAATACAATAATTAGGTAATTAAAAACAGGCGGAGGCAGCTAAGTTATGACCAATCCCAACTGATGGCGCCCGTTCACGAACATGACACATGGATCGGCACCACTCAGCTCAACCATCATGAAGGGAACCGAATGATCCAACACATGTGCCACCATCAGAGAGACATTAGAGAGAGCATGACACACTATCAACTGCCAGGGCACACTGAAGACAAAGGTATAGCAAATGGTAGATTTACAGTTGGTACATAGTACTCACATATGTGCTGTGCAGTTATATAATATAAAAATAAATTGAGTTTATACAACACAAATACATTCATGTATTTTCTCCGCTCTTCCCCTTTATGGAAGCAGCCACATCTCTTGGAAAAAATTGACGAAATTATTCGATGCACTCTGACTACCATCTTAAATGTGGCCTTGGATGATCGAGCCTGGATGCAAGCTACTCTACCCATTCGTTTCGGCGGGCTCGGCATCCGCAAAATTTCTAGTATAAGCCTACCGGCGTTCTTGTCTTCGGTCCACGGCACTGAAAAGTTAACCACAAAAATTTTATCCCTTTCACTGGTTAACTTTGAAGTGCCGTGCTCGACCGACGCAGTGTGCGCCTGGAAAGTGGCTTGCCCGAATACGGCGTTGCCCGAGAACCCATCTTCCCAGAGACAGTGGGATGAGCCGCTCTGCAGTTTGGTACGGAATAAACTTATGAATACGTCCACCAATACTGCTGAGCGTGCCCGCCTGCTGGCTGTGGGAGAGTGGGAGTCGGGCCTCTGGCTACAGGCTCTACCATCGTAAGGTGTTGTCACTCAACATAGTACCTATGTTGAGTGACAACACCTTCCGGATCGCTACATGTCTGCGTTTGGGTGCTCCTAGCGGAGCTCCACATCGTTGTCAATGTCGGCAGCGCGAGTGTGATGCTCCTGGTGTTGCACGCGTCCCTAGGCCACGGTGACCGCTTCCCATCAGGTGGGCCGTGTGCTTGTCTGCCACCTAAGTGGTATAAAAAAAAAAAAAAAATGTGGTGAAGTAGTCGACCGCCTCGGTCACCATGGCTTATCCTGCAGTAGGAGCGCTGGCCGGATAGCACGGCACGCCAGCATTAATGACATCATACGTCGGGCTCTTGTCACCGCCGGGGTGCCAGCTGTTTTAGAACCCAATGGCTTGGCACGCGACGATGGGAAGAGACCAGACGGGATGACCATAATGCCTTGGAAGGTGGGTAGGCCTTTGGTGTGGGATGCAACATGTGTCGACACCCTTGCGCCATCCCATCTTCTTAGCACGGCGGGCTGTGCTGGGGCGGCTGCTGCCGGTGCAGAAAACCTCAAACGGCGCAAATATAACAACTTTATTGGGAATTATATGTTTGAGCCGTTTGGGGTTGAAACATTAGGTCCATGGGGTCCGAGTGTAAGGTTGTGATTCCTTATCCATGAATGATGACAATTTCGGTACAGTTTATACACCGCATAAAGTCCAGCTACTCCAAGTAAGGTGCACATGATAAACATCACGATACTAATGTTCGATAAGTGGTACTCTTGCATAGAAGCAGAATTTAAACCACCCGATGCACTTTGTGTTATAAAAACGTCTTCTTTTTGTACATCTGACCGGCACATTGTAGAGAAAACAAAAACTCCCGTTTTAAAAGACAAAAGATAATCACTTATATCATAGTCTATTAATGTCTTTCAAATAATTAAGTAACGCGGCCGAACGCGGCACCCGTCTCGGATGGCAGGGTCGCCATGTAAGGTTGTGAGTCCGGGGAGATGAGTTAAACAAGTCTCTTCATTAGAATCTCCTTTATTACTGCCTTTAATCATAGAGTACAATTGTTTATATACGTGTTGATAGGTACATTAGAATACATGAGCTCACATACATATGTCTTACACACTACACGAGTGCGCATCGAGTTTTTCGAGAAATTAGTACAAAGCTCGTCGACTCTTCACGTGACCAGAGGGCTGGCCTTTTCTTCGGCCAGAGAATCAGCATTGCCATCCAACGTGGCAATGCTGCCAGCGTTCTGGGCACGTTTCCCATTGACATCGATGTGGACGAATTTTTTGATGCACAATGAGGTCTTTTCCGTCTCCCTTTTGTATTTGTATATAGGTTTGTTTTTGTTTTTAGAATTTTCAATTGTATATATATGTTAATAAATAATTTATTGATCAAATATAAATCTAGAGTAATTAAAAACGCCTAAAATACATTCATACAGTCTTCAGCAGGTCCAACAATACTTCAGAACTTTTCTGCTTATAACTTGTTATTGTGCCCTAGTGACTGTGGAGCTGGACTAGCGCTGAGCCAAGCATTTTTATTCGCGGCTTGCCGTCTCCATAGGTTAAATGCTCTAAGGAAAAAACACAAGGTGACAGAAACATAACAGTTGCTAGGCAACAACTAAACTAAAAACTCTACTCTCATAGTGCATTATAACCTTCATGGTACAACAGATATAATATACTCATCCTCGAGTATAGGGCCCATACACAAAACTGCGGTGCGAAGTAGCATCGTACAAATCTACGAGCTTATTGCTGTTTATGGCCCAAACACAAAACTGCGGTGCGACGTTGCATCGTAAAATCGACAAGCTTGTTGCTGTTTACTGTTTAGCTGTTTTCTGCGTTGCGAATTTGCATCGCGTCAATTCGCAGTTTTGGGTTTGGTCCCATAGTAAGGCTTAGTACGCATTGCGATTTTTAGCCACGCGGATTTTATTAGTGTGAATTTTTATTCGCGTAATCATAGCTCACACGCACTGCAGATGCACCTGCCATGCTATCTCTTCACCGCCCGTGGTTGACTGGTACTGGTAGAGAATGCCTCAGGCATTAAGTCCGCCAATGTACTTTTATGTTGCATGAAGTTTTAATAAATAAATTAATTAAATACCGCTCAATTTTCATCTCTTTCTACCTGTTCATAGAGCTAAAAATATTCGCTCGAATTTAAGCCGCGCCGCGGTGCGGTGGATTCTGTAGCAAAAAAATATTTGTTTGCGATATTATTTCCGCGCGATTTTTAAAATCATGCGAAAAAAAAACCGTAGTGCGTGCTAAGCCTATAACGTTGTTTACCCATGCATAGGACGATATAATATCAAGTTTCACTGTTATATGCACATTATGGACTTCCATTATGAATTTATGAGGGTGCAGATGTACTAACACTCGAGCGGCAGCGGCGATTCGCCCTGGGCTATCCATTACTGGTCCTTTGTTCAGTTCCTGTAGTAGCTGCTGGAATTATACATTGGCGAAGGACTAGCTGAAATTACATAGCGCTGCCCGTCGCACAATATGGACTTCCATTATGAATTTATGAGGGTGCAGATGTACTAAAACTCGAGCGGCAGCGGCGATTCGCCCTGGGCTATCCATTACTGGTCCTTTGTTCAGTTCCTGTAGTAGCTGCTGGAATTATACATTGGCGAAGGACTAGCTGAAATTACATACCGCTGCCCGTCCTTTAGGGTTCTAATATTTAAATAAAAGTATTTAATCTTTAGGTTGAAATCTTATTTTTATTATTGAATTTTACCCACGGTTCCACGCTGCGAGAGCAACCCACAAGGAGTACCTATACCTATATTACGCACCCACGGTCAGGCGATCAGGATTTGTTGTATGTGTACTTCGCCCGCAGCGCCACAATCACCGGTATAGTGACAGACGGACTTAAGCTGCCTGTGCCAATTACTGTGTCGTGTCATGGCGTGGTGCGTGATACGCCAATCACACGAATCTGTTCAAGCCTACGTCATATCACAAGAAGTCTTATAGCCAATCAAAGCCGTCATAAGGGGCCACGCCAAGTATGTTTCCGCCTTTACGCTTGTGAGACCACGGAACAGCATGTGAGACAGATTCGCAGATGGCGTTTACTCCATCTAGATTATTCCATCATCGCAATCATTTTTCCCTCCCAAAAATGTTGTGACTATTATCGAATGTACCATGAAAAGTATAAACACTTAGTAAATCTGCTGCGCCCCCATAAGCCGGACGCGACTACAGCCGAGCGCGGCGCCGTTTTTTGTCTCCGCGAGGAGCCAACCGGCTGCCGCGACGTCCTGCCCGGCGAGCATGGCAAACCCAAGACGTTTGTGACAAGACATGATAAAATTTGTCCATGTCTTACAATTTGTTATTTATGCTAGCACGGGTCAACCATGTGACATATTTTAAAGGCGCGACATGCCTTTCTTGTTGCTGCCCGGCGAGCAGGGCCTACTGTACCATGGCTTGAGTCAATGCTCTAAGCTTGAGTCACACAATTGCGGAATGAATCACTTGAATAGTAGATGTCGTATAATCACGGTAAAGGTACACTAAGAATGTAGATTATTATATTAGTCAGGAACTATTTCTAATACAACAACCGATTGTAAGAAAACGCGCGGCGGATAGGAGCTCGGGGCGCGCGCGCGTTCGAAACATGTCCCTGCGTGTACTGTGTTGCGTCGGACTCGGAAGTTGATCGGCGCGCGAGCGCTTCGGTTGCGTTATCGCTCTCCCTCTCTTATGCCTCGAGTGCATAGTCATATATAATAACCTAATTTGATACTTTAGAATTATTTATTATTAATTCTAAAGTACCAAATTAGGTTATTCCAAGTATTTCATACTAGTTTTGGGGTTATTATGCCGAGATTTTTTAAATTTGCCGCGCTTTTTCAGTCTCTACTTTCGTTTGCCAGACTCTAGTCGATTGTTGTATGAAATTAAATCGATAACGCATTAGTACATCACTAAATGGACATGGACATCATCATCTCTTATAATTTGAGCTATGAAAGAAAAGTATAAAATGAAGAAAAAAAAAAAGCGCGGGAAACGTTCGAATAGGGAACATTACTGCCAATTGCTCCCGCCAGATGGCGGTTGAAGGATACAAGTAAACAAAAACATAACAACATGGCGTCTACTACAGTTTGTGTTAGTGGTTACCGAACTATTTTTACTGTTTTAAGTATAACTTGTGTTCAAAAACTAAATAATAATATTGCTAGCTGTTGGTCAAGAATGCATCAGTGTTGTGTTTATGGATGCAGAAATAAAACCGGCCATATGATCCCAGAAAACGCCAATATTCGCAAGCAATGGGAAATTACTATTCGTCGCCATTGAGATAATATGTACTACGTACTAGAGAAGCTATCCTAAGCAAAATACCATGGTATAATAAGACAAGGTAGTCTCCTCCCGTGACAGCTGGGTCACGTGATTGGCCTAAGATTACGTCATCGATTGCGTTGCGGTTCTCAAACTTTTTTAGTGGGGAAAAAGATAACAATATTACAATAGGTACAACATATTTATAATTTTTAATAAATCGTCATATATTTAATATTTTTTGTATTTGTTTACTTTGCATTTTTTTAATTGTTCGCTTATTAGTATTTTTTTTTAGTTCGGGACGAATACCCACTAAACTTGACTTGACTAAAATAAGTCAAAAACTAATAATGTTAGGTTAACAAGTTCGGGCATAAAGACATTGACACAACTATGACTTAAATTATGGAATTTACAACGCGTAGATAAATTAAATATTATGTAGAAAGGCACATACCAGTTATTTCATTTGAATTTAGTTACAAATTTGAAGCCACGCATATGATAGCGTCTCTTCATTGGGAAAATAAAAAAACCTTATTACACCGCCTTTTATACTTCTGTTTTTATAGTTTACGGAACAATTAAAATTTTTTCTTGTGCATCTATCAAAGTTTACGGGTTCACCACAAACGTTTGAGAGCCACAGTATACGTTTGAGAGCCACAGTATTTTGCTCACAGAGCGAAACAACGCTATAGGTGTGAGGGACACGACAATAGCGATGAAATGGCTAGTTGTCAGTATGACACTTGTCAATTCGATATGTTGCCACTGTGTGCGATTGAATTACCCGAGCAAAATGCATTTTTATCTTAACAAAGCAATTATGAACTAATAATTCAATATACAAATAAATTTAACAATAAATAGGTAAATCACATGAGTTACTAAATAGTTATTCTAGTTAGTAATTTATTTTATTTTCATTAACTACATGAGAAAGTACCTAAATTTTCTAAAAAGGACAATCAATGGTAACACTTATCGTGACGTAGTCTTAGGCCATCCTGGGAAGAGAATACCAGGCGAAGTATACGGGAGTATGATATTATACCATGCAAAATACATGCTCCATTTTGTCAATTTTGACAAGAGTTTAAACTAAAAATTCGCTGCAGCGCTGAAACAATAATTAGTCTTCTAACAAAACAATATAAACATGCAGCGCTAGAGCGCTTCTAAGGTGTAGTTTTCTCGCGACCAAAAAGACGGAAGCGCCGTGATTTTCATGGCACTTACGCGTTTCGTACAACGTTCTGCAACACCTTGTCATTCATATAGACTAATTTGCTGACTGACTACAGAAGCGACATAGCTTTATACCTGACAAGCTTCATTAGAATTTTCACTTTTTCAAAATTTATTACATACATACATAAACTCACGCTTTTTTCCCATGGGGGTAGGCAGAAACTACTGAACGCCACCTGCTACGATCCTTACATACTTCTTTTGCTTCACACACATTCATACATCTAGTCATACACACACGCCAATTCAAAATTTATTAATTGAAATAATCGACTGTTGAAAGTATAAGTCAAATGCGCTTACAATAAGTTAAAAAATATCAAATCGGAATAGGAAATTTTACAATTTGTTTGAAACACGAATCTTCTGTACTTTTTATTATAATAATAAACCTTAAATAAACAAAATGTAAATTAAGTCTTACATTATGTAATACATTGTTTTTCATCTTTCATTTTTTATCTTTTTTCATTGAATAACCACAGTCAGTTATTTTTCTAAATATTTATAACGATATAATAAACAATGTGTTGCTCTGTAATCAAAGTTTCTCTCATCAAAGACTTTCAAATCCCCTGTCCAGCCAATGGCTGTGCATATAAAGATCAATTAAGCCAACAAAATCCTCCATCTTTAATTGATGTTATTTTGACCTTAATTAGCTCCCTTTCACACTCAACAATTATTAAACCTGACCACGTTGCATCCGTTGTTGAAACTTTAAACAAACTCACACACACTCATAATGACTGCTACGAACAATGTTCCAAATAACTTTAACAACGCTAGCACTGTATTGTCTTCATTGCATTACCCCCATGTGGTAATGCAATGGAACTGCCGCAGTGTAAATGACAAAAAAGCAGAACTTTCACACCTTTTGAATAAACATAGTCCCACAATAATAGCCTTATCAGAAACCTGGCTCAGGCCAGGCTCTGTCTTTAAAATAAAAAGTTACTCCTGTCTTAGAGAAGACAGGAGTGACCGATATGCTGGAGTAGCTTTACTTTTTAAAAACAATATCCTATATAAACCTATTCCTCTGCCATCTCATAATGATTTTACAGCAGTTGCTGCACTTATTACTAATATATTTTTTGTTTCTATATATATTACCTAAGCCTTCTGCTTCTAGTTTTCAACAGCTTAGCAACATTCTTCAGACTCTTCCTAGGCCTCTCATTCTATTAGGCGATTTTAACTCTCATCACATATCTTTTGGCAGTACAAAATCAGATACCAATGGACAGGAACTTCTCAACTTACTTCACGAACACAATCTTTGCCTCCTTAATACAGGTTCTCCAACATGCCGTACAAATCCAAAATCAAAATGTATGATAGCGCTGGTAAATGAAACTAGCAGCAGAGACGAAATCAAAACGTCAAAAAGGCAGATGACATAACGGAAACACGAATTATGTATTGTTATTGTAAAGATTTGTTTTTATTTGAGTAATATTTTAAAGTCAAAAATGGAAGGTAGATTCACCGACTGTTAGTTTATTTCAATAAAATAATTGGTAACTATATTCGTTCAAAATATTTGTAAAAAGTATTATTAATTATTAAACAAATAATGTACAAAATTACTGTATTTTTACAAACCTAAATCTATAATTAATTGATAAACGAATGTCACCGGATGTTGTTGCTGTGTGACGTCTTGTCATTTGTTTAAACGTATAAATAGGCTGGTTCTAGTCGAAAGAACTCAGTATTGAATTGTATTGAACTGTGCACATATCATTATAAAATTAAGTTGTGAGACTTACTGTTGGTGTGAGTAATAAAAAGTGTATACAAGATGTCTGATCGTTATCATTTGAGAATCCTGAGTACGCCCGCTCTTACATGTATTTATTCAATTAGGCCATTAAGCGGCACTTTCGAACGTCAAAAAAAAAATGAATCTAATACTAACCTCCAGTTTCCCAGCTCAAAATCATCGGCGAACCAATGCGACAAACTGCCAAGCAAGCGCTATCCGCTGCGATTGGCTGTTGAAAATTCATTCAACAAATCACAGCAGACAACGCGCGCCCGACATCCCGCCACTGGAAATGTAGCTTGTTGTGGAGAAGAATGGACAAGAAACTCCACACATACTCTTTTACAAAAAATGTGTTTTACAAGTATTTGGTTACATTATCTTGTTGGAAAAAAAAAATACATACATGCGAGAACGATGTAAAAAAAAAAACAAAAAAAAAGTAACGCACTGAAAAACCTTCTACAGTAAAACAAACAATTAAAAATACAATAATTAGGTAATTAAAAACAGGCGGAGGCAGCTAAGTTATGACCAATCCCAACTGATGGCGCCCGTTCACGAACATGACACATGGATCGGCACCACTCAGCTCAACCATCATGAAGGGAACCGAATGATCCAACACATGTGCCACCATCAGAGAGACATTAGAGAGAGCATGACACACTATCAACTGCCAGGGCACACTGAAGACAAAGGTATAGCAAATGGTAGATTTACAGTTGGTACATAGTACTCACATATGTGCTGTGCAGTTATATAATATAAAAATAAATTGAGTTTATACAACACAAATACATTCATGTATTTTCTCCGCTCTTCCCCTTTATGGAAGCAGCCACATCTCTTGGAAAAAATTGACGAAATTATTCGATGCACTCTGACTACCATCTTAAATGTGGCCTTGGATGATCGAGCCTGGATGCAAGCTACTCTACCCATTCGTTTCGGCGGGCTCGGCATCCGCAAAATTTCTAGTATAAGCCTACCGGCGTTCTTGTCTTCGGTCCACGGCACTGAAAAGTTAACCACAAAAATTTTATCCCTTTCACTGGTTAACTTTGAAGTGCCGTGCTCGACCGACGCAGTGTGCGCCTGGAAAGTGGCTTGCCCGAATACGGCGTTGCCCGAGAACCCATCTTCCCAGAGACAGTGGGATGAGCCGCTCTGCAGTTTGGTACGGAATAAACTTATGAATACGTCCACCAATACTGCTGAGCGTGCCCGCCTGCTGGCTGTGGGAGAGTGGGAGTCGGGCCTCTGGCTACAGGCTCTACCATCACTCAACATAGGTACTATGTTGAGTGACAACACCTTCCGGATCGCTACATGTCTGCGTTTGGGTGCTCCTAGCGGAGCTCCACATCGTTGTCAATGTCGGCAGCGCGAGTGTGATGCTCCTGGTGTTGCACGCGTCCCTAGGCCACGGTGACCGCTTCCCATCAGGTGGGCCGTGTGCTTGTCTGCCACCTAAGTGGTATAAAAAAAAAAAAAAAATGTGGTGAAGCAGTCGACCGCCTCGGTCACCATGGCTTATCCTGCAGTAGGAGCGCTGGCCGGATAGCACGGCACGCCAGCATTAATGACATCATACGTCGGGCTCTTGTCACCGCCGGGGTGCCAGCTGTTTTAGAACCCAATGGCTTGGCACGCGACGATGGGAAGAGACCAGACGGGATGACCATAATGCCTTGGAAGGTGGGTAGGCCTTTGGTGTGGGATGCAACATGTGTCGACACCCTTGCGCCATCCCATCTTCTTAGCACGGCGGGCTGTGCTGGGGCGGCTGCTGCCGGTGCAGAAAACCTCAAACGGCGCAAATATAACAACTTTATTGGGAATTATATGTTTGAGCCGTTTGGGGTTGAAACATTAGGTCCATGGGGTCCGAGTGTAAGGTTGTGATTCCTTATCCATGAATGATGACAATTTCGGTACAGTTTATACACCGCATAAAGTCCAGCTACTCCAAGTAAGGTGCACATGATAAACATCACGATACTAATGTTCGATAAGTGGTACTCTTGCATAGAAGCAGAATTTAAACCACCCGATGCACTTTGTGTTATAAAAACGTCTTCTTTTTGTACATCTGACCGGCACATTGTAGAGAAAACAAAAACTCCCGTTTTAAAAGACAAAAGATAATCACTTATATCATAGTCTATTAATGTCTTTCAAATAATTAAGTAACGCGGCCGAACGCGGCACCCGTCTCGGATGGCAGGGTCGCCATGTAAGGTTGTGAGTCCGGGGAGATGAGTTAAACAAGTCTCTTCATTAGAATCTCCTTTATTACTGCCTTTAATCATAGAGTACAATTGTTTATATACGTGTTGATAGGTACATTAGAATACATGAGCTCACATACATATGTCTTACACACTACACGAGTGCGCATCGAGTTTTTCGAGAAATTAGTACAAAGCTCGTCGACTCTTCACGTGACCAGAGGGCTGGCCTTTTCTTCGGCCAGAGAATCAGCATTGCCATCCAACGTGGCAATGCTGCCAGCGTTCTGGGCACGTTTCCCATTGACATCGATGTGGACGAATTTTTTGATGCACAATGAGGTCTTTTCCGTCTACCTTTTGTATTTGTATATAGGTTTGTTTTTGTTTTTAGAATTTTCAATTGTATATATATGTTAATAAATAATTTATTGATCAAATATAAATCTAGAGTAATTAAAAACGCCTAAAATACATTCATACAGTCTTCAGCAGGTCCAACAATACTTCAGAACTTTTCTGCTTATAACTTGTTATTGTGCCCTAGTGACTGTGGAGCTGGACTAGCGCTGAGCCAAGCATTTTTATCAGCGATGTAATCCCCCAACCTATAATATGCCTGCCTGCATAGTGGGCGTTTTATAAAAGTTTTGAATTTCGCCTCATTCAGTTCTAGAATGTGAGGCGGTATTTTATTGTAACATTTTATACAGTACCCCATAAAAGATGAAGCTACTTTAGCCACTGGTTGAATTAATTGGTCCCTATTTCTAGTAACATAACTATGTCTATCGCTGTTTTTACTAAAAAGATGTAAATTCTTTCTCACGTACATGATGTTTTCGTAAATATATTGACAAGGTACCGTCATGATGTTAATTTCCTTAAACAGTTCCCTTAGAGAATCGTGCCGGCGAAGATTGTATATCGCTCTGATGGCTCGTTTTTGCAGAATAAAAATTGACTGAATGTCTGCAGCCCTTCCCCATAGTAATATACCGTAAGACATTATGCTATGAAAGTAACTAAAATAGACCAGCCTGGCGGTATCTACATCAGTAAATTGACGAATTTTTCTAACAGCATAAGCTGCCGAACTTAACCGCCCCACAAGTGATATTATATGAGGACCCCATTGTAACCTTGAGTCTAGCGTGATCCCCAGGAAAACCGTTTTGTCGACGAATTCTAGCTTCTCGTTGTTTAATATAATGTCACAATCATAACTTTTGACATTCGGCAAGGCAAATTTTACACACTTAGTTTTTTTTGCATTTAAAACTAAATTATTAGCAGTGAACCAATTCAAAACTTGCTGCAATGCATTATTTACGTCGAAAACGTTACTCGTACGTTTATTTATCTTAAAAATCAAAGAAGTGTCGTCAGCAAATAACACCATGTTTAGTTTGTTTTTCAATAGATGGGGTAAATCATTAATGTATACTAAAAATAAGAAAGGACCCAAAATTGAGCCTTGGGGTACCCCCATTTTCACGTTCAACCCCGACGAATTGACACCGTTATCACCGTATCCTTCCCAACATCTTAGCTCCGTTGATCTATCCATCTCATCACCTTCCTTGGCTGCTTCTCTTACTTGGCACACCCTCTCTTCTACCTATTACAGTGATCACTTTCCTATAATTATATCATTCCCTGGCAAAAAAGTCAAAGTTACTCCAACTAAGCCCAGACTTAACCTCTTGTATGCCGGAACGCAGATCTAAGCGAGACACAATGGCTTTTTCATTGTGTCTCGAATACGAGCGGTTAAGTATAAACTTGTAGATGACAATTGGCCTAAGTTTAAAAACTACATGGACACTAAAATTTCAGATTTACTCAAAAATAGTGACACAGAAATATGCTCTAAAGAATTTACCAAACTAATGATACAAGCAGCTGATACATATTTTCCTGTAAAAAATGCTTCTAAGGGCCAAATACCTTCACCTCCTTGGTGGGATAATGAATGTACAAAAAAGGAAAGAGGGAGAGGCTATATACAAATTAAACATGACCAACGAAAACTTTAATAATTTAATGGATATAATGTCTGATACAAAGAATCTCCTTAAGAAAAAGAAATTTACGAGTTGGCGAAGCTTCTGTTGTTCTATCTCTCCTAGTGGTTCAAGGTTGGCTTTTAATAAAAGATTCACTTTTATAAAGACTGGCACTGATGTCAGTGAATTACTGTTTGAATATAGAAATAGTGAAATACCCAGCTTGGGCTATTCCCCCAGTCAATTAATGTTTAATAGACTTCTAAAAGATAAGCTAACTTTTTCACCCAAAATATTAAAGCCTAGTACTCCTAATTCCAAAGAAATTATGATAAAGATAAAAAAATCGCAAAATAACAGAAAATTTTACTATGATAAAAGTTCTAGAAATCTGCCCCACATTCAACCACATGACCCCATACTATTCCGATATAAAAATTCATGGAAAGAAGGAAAGGTATTTAAACATGCTGATACACCCAGATCATGGTGGATAGAATGTAATGAGAATAATAAAACATACAGGCGAAACAGACAGGATATAATAGTTAAAAGGTATTATAAAAACTATGATACTCAAGATGATTTAAATGTTGAGAAAGATTCTGTAAACAATAATGAAGAACTAAGCAATGATAATTCTGTAAACCATGGTGATGAACCAATCAATAATGACAATTATAACTTAAGAAACAGAGATATGATTAAAAAACCTAGTCGCTTCAGGGAATAATTAAACAATACTTTTACTGTATTTCCAAATAATAATTTTATTGATTGATCCTAAACACTATATGAAAGAAAAGGTTAATTTCTAGTTTTAATGAAACATACTACTAAAAATGTTTAAGTTGTATCAGGTTTTGTATTTTGTATTAAGACACAACCAATACCACTGCTGCTTGCATCTGTTTGTATCAATAAAGGTAATTTCTCATCATAATGAGCTAAAATTGGTGCAGAAGTAATGAGATCTTTAAGTTTCATTATACAAGTTTTGTGTTCTTGTCATGGCCATTGCATGTCATCCCTTAATAAGGTGCGCAGGGGTTCTGATACTTGAGATAAATTTGGAATAAATTTATTAAGATATTTTAATATTCCCAAGAATCTTTGCAGTGATTTTTTATCGTTGGGTTCAGGCATTTTGATGATGGCGTTTATTCTATTGGGATCAATTTCAATGCCAGTTGAAATAATGTGACCGAGAATGCGAATTTTGTCTTTACAGAAATGAAATTTATTTATGTTAAATGTTATATTATTTTTATTTGCAGTTTCAAGCACTTCATTAAGGATTTTGTCATGTTCTAGTTTACTATTTGCAGCTATGTATATGTCATCAATGTATATTTTTATACCTTTAATATGGCCAAAAACTTCAGTATTTTTCTTTTGAAAAATTTCACTAGCAGTTTTTATACCAAATGGTAGTCTTTTAAATGAGTAATTTCCAAATGGAGTGCTAAAACTGCATAATTTTGAGGATTCATCATCAATTGGGATTTGATAGAAAGAATCTTTCAGGTCAACAGCAGAGAAATATTCCTTATTGTTTAAATCTGATAATATTTCATCTTGTGATGGAATATGATATTTGTCATTAATTAGCTGTTCATTAAGATATTTTGGGTCAAGACATAGGCGCAGAGAACCATCAGGTTTTTCAACGATAACTAGAGGATGCAACCATTCGCAAGGTTCATCAATTTTCTTAATAACATTTTTGTTTACCATATTATTAAGTGTCTCTTGCAGCTTACTCATTAGGTGTTTAGCTACTCTGCGGGGAGGGTAAGTTGCAGGTATTGCATCTATTTTTAATTCCAATTTATAGGGTTTTCCAGGAAAACATCCAAGTCCTTTAAATACCTTTTGATGTTTCTGAACAGCGCTTTCTTTATTTTCATATGTGACATTTTTAAAGTTATTTTGTGTAATGCTATGAAGTTTTTTTATGATTTTTAATTTCAGGCATGTTTCAAGACACAGAATAGGCTTGTCAATAGTGTCTATTATGATAAATTCAATGTCACTTACCAAATGCTTAAATTCTACATTCAATATTGTTTTACCTTCAACTTTTAAGGCACTACCATTGTATGCACTTACTTTTATTCTGATACTATGTAAGTTTTCCTTGTTAATTTTTAGTATTTTAAACAAACGCAATGGTAAGATGTTGATTTGACTTCCACTGTCCACTTTAAACTTGATATTCTGGTTCCTAATTTTTCCTATTATGTTCCAGTCCAAACTGTGGCCACTTTCACTACCAATTTTATTCACTAGTATTGAATCCAAGAAAAATTGTTGTTCTTCATTGTTGTTTGGCTCATCGTCACTGTCAGAGGTATCTGAGCAAATGTTGTTTGCATCTACTGATCTATAAGATGTTCTACTTCCAGTATGGGATTTCTTCTTAGGGCATGCAATACTAAAGTGATTCATCTCTTTGCATCGTGAGCATTGTTTCCCATAAGCATAGCATTGACCTTTCCGGTGTTTATATCCACATTTTTTACATTGGTAGGTGTTACTGTCGTTTCTTTTTCCCGTCTGTTTATTTATTTTACTAACCTCAACATCTTTTTCTTCTGTAAAGTCTGCAATCTCCTTAATCCTTTGTTCGTGAATTTTGCAAAGTTCTATTGTTCTTTCCAGTGTTAAACTGCTTCCCTCATCCAATAATCGACTTAGCAAGGACTCACTTTCAATTTGAGATAATATTTTGTCTCTTATAATTAAATCCTTCTCTTTATAATCGCAGGATTCCGCAGCGTTTTTTAAAATGGTTATGTATTCAATTAATGAAGACCCGGACCGTTTTAGCTGGTTAAATTTGTATCGTTCATGTAGAGCATTTTTCCTTGGTGAGAAATGATCTTCAAATAATTTTATGATTTCTTTGTAGGTGGTACTTTCTTTAACCTCAAAAGTATTATATATTTCAATGCCGTGCGAGCCTAGTTGGTTCAACAGGACGGCAATTTTTGTTTCATCATCCTCCTTATGTTTCTTTGATGCAATCATAAAATAGGAATATTGCTGGTACCACGCCTTCCATTCTTGCATTAGATTCGATGCATTATAATTAAAATGCATAGGTGGCTTTTCCGCCATTTTCGATACCGTTCCTTTGCAGTTTGCACTTTCTTTTTCCTTCCTGTTTTTTTTTTAAACTATTTTCTTTTTCTGTTTTCAATTATGTTATGATTTTAACCTGACACCATGGTTCAAGGTTGGCTTTTAATAAAAGATTCACTTTTATATAACATGTATTTATTAGGCTTCAACCATTACCGTCTTGGATCAAACCACAGATTAGCCTAGAGTCGCTCTTCTACCAGAGAGCTACCTTATACATATCATAGATAATGGAGTTTCATTACAGAGGTTCACAATATTATAACACCTAGTACACCTCCTTCAGTTATATGGACAAATATAAAACGTTTCCGTACTGGAACTTCTCCAAACACATTTAATACTATTCCTTCATCCTTAACCGAGGAATTCTTAATGAACTTAGCTCCTCCTTTTGTTCCACAACAAGAATTAGTTTCTGCTCCTCATCAAATTTCTTCAAATGTAAGTACTTCATTCCTTGATGGACCCTTAAGTCTGGCAGAACTCAAAGGTGTCCTAACTTATGTCCGGGATTCTGCTCCTGGACAAGATGGAATTCCTTATTCATTTTTTTCAAATCTTGGTGATGATAGTTTACTTTATTATTTAGAGGTTATAAACTCCGTACTTCCGTAGTTCTGTCAGGTGACGTTCCGGAATCATGGAAGCATCATGGAAGTTACAGACAGTGTTGCCCATTCTAAAACCTAATAAGAATCCATCAGAAAGTACCTCTTATCGCCCCATAGCTCTATCTCCTGTAATAGCGAAATTAGCTGAACACCTTATAAAAAATAGATAAGAATGGTTTTTAGAAAACAATCATTTACTCCCAAATTCACAGTTTGGCTTCAGAAAGGGAAAGAGCACGATGGATAATGCTGGTTTACTCATTACAGATATTCGTCTGGCATTTTCAGGAGATGAGTCTGTCGTAGCCGCATTCTTGGATATAAAATCATCTTACGATGACGTTTGCCTTTCAATATTAAAGAAAAATTTACAGAAGTTACAAGTTCCACCAAACCTAATCCGTTTTATCATCAATCTTTTGTCTGGTCGTAAAATAGCTATTAATGGTTTGACCAGAATGCTATGGAAAGGGCTCCCACAGGGATCCGTGCTCAGCCCTATTCTCTATGCCATATATACATATGACCTTGAAAGCTCGCTGGCTGCAACATGCAAAATACTGCAATACGCCGATGATGTGGTTGTTTACAGCACTGACAAATCTATTAATATCGCTTGTGCCTCTTTGTCCAAAGCTTTAGATCTTCTTAAGATCTATTTGGAAAAATATGGACTAGAACTCTCTGTATCTAAGTGCTGTGCGGTGCTCTTTTCTAGAAAACGTAAACCTCCTCCAATTATTCTAAAATAAAATGGAGAGCTTATTCCGGTTAAATCTCATGTTAAATTTCTAGGTCTGGTTTTAGACTCTAAACTCACTGGTAATCCACATTGTGATTATATTGCTGAAAAATGTGAACGTGCCCTAAACATCCTCAGATGCCTGTCAGGTGTCTGGTGGGGTGCACACCATTTTTCACTTAAATTAGTTTACAATGCACTGAGGAGTGTATTGGATTATGGCACATTTTTATTGGAACCATGTAGCGCTGCTGGTATGAAGAGACTGGATGATGTCCAGTCCAAGGCCCTTCGAATTATAACTGGTGCGATGAAATCTAGTCCCTTAAACGCATTACAGGTCGAATGCGCTGATCCGCCCCTCAAGTTACGCCGACAGTTCCTGGCAGACAGATTATTCTACCGCATCTTTCAGTTTTCTAAATACCCATTAGTCATCAAAACTCATCAACTTTCAGATGTCATCAAGTCATCCCCATATTGGGCACATAAACCATTACAGCATCTAGTTATTAGTTTCAGAACACACACAATCATAACTACACCCACAAACCACTCTTCAATGTTTCCTATTTTTGAATATAAAGCTTTAATAATTTCACCTGAAATACATTTGAATAATGGTATAATAAAAGGTGACGCTAATGCCAACTTCTCTTTTAAAGCTGTAGTTGACGAGCTTTGGCCTGGTTGGCACCATGTTTACAGTGATAAATGATTTTATTTCTGTAAGTTGGTTTGTACAAACGCTAAACTATTTTTAAACTATTTGAGGTCGGCGTTTCCTATCTGACTACTCTGAGAAGAAAGGCCGAAACAAACTCAGAGGTCACAGTCTCTTTTAAAGTCCTGACAAAATCTTGGTTCGATCATGTGAAGACCATGTAGACTGATGTCTGAAATGGTCTTTTGAGGAAAGAACCAGCCAGATTGAGTGGACCTGTCCAGTCAGTGCACGCATTTGTCAATAACCGAGCAGCTCAACTCAGAATTTAAGGAGCTCAACGATTCGACGAACAATACCAAAGAAAGGACATTCGGGTAGGCCGCATAAACTACTCAAACTGCCAGACCATGATTGAAAACTAAGATAAATTAAAAATAATGATCCACATAGTCTTCACATTCACAATAATTAAAATAAAATAATAAAATACTTTAAAAAGTAAATATTCTTGTCATTGCAAGAAAACAAATTAAAAAAAATATTTTTATAATAAACTAGCTGTTGCCCGCGACTTCGTCTGCGAAGCATTAGTAATTCGAATAGCTTATTTTTTACATCGCAGCATAATATTGTGGGTTTTCCATACAAACTTCTACCCCTCTTTCCACCCCCTTAAGTAAGATTTCCGGGATAAAAACTATGCTCTGTCCTGCCCAGCGTCTGAAAATATCTCCGAACCAAATTGCATCTAAATCGGTTCAACGGTTTAAACGTGAAAAGGTAGACACAGAGACAGACAGAGTTACTTTCACATTTATAATATTAACTCTGCCCGCGACTTCGTTCGTGTGATGGCAACCAAAAATAAGCTGCTATTAAACCTGAGACAAACGGTCCAGTTCGGTAGTTCCAAATCGATGTAGAGGTCCCCATCCTAGTACCATTTGATTCTTTAAAGAAACTTTGACACCCCTAAATCGTCTTCTGGGGGTAAATCCGAAAAACTAATGATGCCATCCTTTATTATTTTGCCAAAGAAATAAGATTTTTATACAAATAAATGTCTCCCTTTTAACCCTTTAAAAAGTTGAATTTCCAAAAAGCCCTCCTAAGTGATCCCCAACGTCATAAAAAGAGCTATGTGCAGTAAAAGTAATCAAAAATCTTTACCACCCCGAAGTCGTATTTTAAGGGTAGTTTCGAAAAACTAATTATTGAAAACCTTTATTGTTTATTTAGGTTGGTATTTATGTCAAGTTTCATGTTTATTAACCCAAGAAATCAGATTCTTCAAAAAAAATAACATCCCCTAAATCTTCTTTTGGGGGGTAGTTTCAAAAAATAATAATAGCGACCTTTATTATTCATTTAGGTTAGTATTTGTGTGAACTATATTTCTAATTATTCATATAAGATTCAGTTACCATACCACATCTACAGGAAACTCGGTTAATCAGTCTTCAAATAACTGAGGTGCGCGCCGTGGCCGGAACGAATTGAAGTTTCCTCAGAATTTTCTAATTACCTAAAGGATTCTAATGAAACTTCAGTACCATTTATAGGTAGTAATAACCTAAATCATAACATTTTAAGTTAGTCTTTGGCCCGCTTATTGGAAGTGCTAGGACCTATTATAGCATTATTTCTATTTACTAAAATAACTTCAAAACGGTGCAATAATGTGGATTCTTTTATTGCGTAACAAATTATAACTAATCAGCCAGATGTCATGTACAAAAGTTATAATCATCCGTTTAGTCAATTTCGAGATGCAGCAATCGTGCAAACATTACCGCAGCAGGATTTTAAATATCTTCGCAACCATAGCAAATACAAATACAAATTAAGTTGTACCATTTATTTCAAATTGATATCTAATTATTTAGATAATATTTATTTCAAAATAACCGTTAGAAAACAAAAGATCTGGCTGCGGTAACATTACTCCAGCCGGAACTGTTTTTATCAAATAATTAAGAAACTATCATCTTACCAAATTTAAAAATCTGCTTACCAATTACAGAATCTGTATATCTAATTATCTATTGCACTTAGATGACGAGTTTCGACATTATCTGGCTGGAGGAACGCACTCAAAATGTTTGCATCCTGTTACCCAAACATATTCATAGCCTTTTTCTTTAGCTAAAATCTTAGTTTTGTTTAGTAAAGCTTTGTTTAATACTACGTTAAGTAGAAAATTTGTTGTTACTGCTTGTAGACTCAGATTAAGTTAACTCGCCTAATTGTGTCGAGTGTGGAGTTGTCGAGGACCTACAGCACTTATTGATGGACTGTGTGCGCTATGAGTCTATTTATGAAGATAAGAGTCTGTTTAAATTCATGACCCAAATCTTATAAATAGTAGGTACATAGTGTGTATTTAGTTTAGGGTATGATGGGACTGACATACGCATGGCGTTTATAAAAGTCCCTAATTAAATAAAGAAAAAAAAAAAAAAAATAGCTTTGTTAACTAGTGTGTGTGCGACCACCTGGGTCGTTGACGTATATTTTCTTGTCACCTTGCAGTCCTAAATCAGCCGCGCTCAAAATCTTATGCTTCCTAACCGCAGCAACAAAGTCGTTCTTGAGATAGCAGTTGTGGACCGAGCAAATTATTGTTTTGTTATGGCTGCCATTCCGCATTGGTATCCTTGCCACATAGTTTATTTGTTCTTTAGGGATGGGGCATTTGATTACAGCCCCTATTTTTGCGATAACGTCGAACAGGTTTTCCGATTTCGATTCAGGCACACCCTTGATCTCAGTATTATTCATCCTGGATATTTGCTCATTTTTTTTATTTTTTATTTTTTTTATTTGTTATAGGCGATATATATGGTGTTCCGTATGGTGCCGGACGTTAAGAATTTCACCATCCCATGTCTTCCCGTGGGTGTCGTAAAAGGCGACTAAGGGACAAACCAGAGAATGGGCAGCAGCGTTCTCTGTGCTCCTATAACAACCATACTGCGATCGCCAATCCGCCTGCCAAGCGTGGCGATTATGGCAAAACCCCCCCTATGAATAGCACAAATAAAAAATGGCCCCTAGTGCCCGGCAGCCCGCCTACCCTCGACTACGGTAGCGGTCGAGGTTACGGCATGGCAAGGGGTGCTAAGAATCTCCGGACGAGATCCGGCTACCCAAACAATCACCGACGACTGGACCTGGCAACGTACAACACGCGCACACTTCGGACCGACGAGAAGATCACCGAGCTCGAAGAGGAATTGAGCAGGTTGCGATGGAGCATTATAGGGTTATCTGAAGTCCGAAGAGAGGGGGAGGACTCGATAATCCTCAAATCCGGTAATCTGCTCTATTTCCGAGAGGGAGACCGGCAGTCTCAGGGTGGTGTGGGGTTTATCGTCCACAAGTCTCTTGTGAACAACGTGGTGAAGATCGAGAGTGTGTCGACCAAGGTAACGTACCTTATACTCAGAATATCCGCAAGATATTCGCTGAAGGTCATACAGGTCTACGCCCCAACCTCGGCACACCCCGACGACGAGGTAGAGACCATGTATGAGGATATCTCCAGAGCCATGCATGGTTTCAAAACTCACTTCACCGTTGTCATGGGGGACTTCAACGCGAAACTGGGCAAACGAGACGAGGATGAGCTGCAAGTGGGGCAATTTGGAGTTGGACGACGGAACCACCGGGGTCACCTACTGGCCAGTTTTATGGAGAAGGAAGGCCTCTATATGATGAATTCCTTCTTCAAAAAGCGTGAACGCAGGAAGTGGACCTGGCAGAGCCCCGATGGTGCAACAAAAAATGAGATCGTCTTCATCATGTCAACCAAGAAGCAACTGTTCAATGATGTCTCTGTGATCAATTCGGTAAAAACCGGGAGCGATCACCGCATGGTAAGAGGCACATTGAACATTAATATTAAGCTTGAAAGGTCTCAACTGATGAAGTCCACGCTCCGTCCAGCACAGGTCCAGGTCCAAATCCCGAGAGCTTCCAGCTCGAACTCCAGAATCGCTTCGAGTGCCTGGGGAGCTCCGTGTACGAATACAGCGACGGCTTCGTGGAAGCTGTCCATACGGTCGGGTCTAAGTTTCTCAAGACCCGTCGTACAGATAGAAACAAAAAGCTCTCTGATCATACCCTCAAGCTTATGCAAGAGAGGCGTGAGATGATCCTGCAGTCTTCAGATGAGGCGTGCAAATACCGGCAGATCAATAGACAGATCTCTAAATCCTTGAAAAGAGACCTCCGCCGCTTTAATACCGAGCGTATTAAAGACGCGATTGAGCGAAATAAAGGCTCCAAAGTTTTTTCTAGGGATCTGTCTATTGGGCAGAGCCAGCTCACGAAACTGAAGACCGATGATGGCAGGATTGTATCCGCCAAACCGGAGCTTCTGAGGGAGATCGAGAGTTTCTATGAGCAGTTGTACACGTCAACCAGTAAACCCGTTGCGAATCTAGCAAACGACCCAAGAGCTAGATTGACCCGACACTATACCGAAGATATCCCGGACGTCAGCCTGTACGAGATTAGGATGGCTCTGAAACAGCTTAAAAACAACAAGGCGCCGGGTGATGACGGAATCACGGCTGAACTCCTGAAGGCGGGTGGAAAACCGGTCCTCAAGGCCCTTCAGAAGCTTTTTGATTCCGTCATACTCGAGGGCAAAACGCCACAGGCATGGTGCAGGGGTGTGGTGGTACTCTTCTTCAAGAAGGGCGACAATGCCCGGCTGAAGAACTATAGGCCCATCTCGCTTCTTAGCCATGTTTACAAGTTGTTTTCAAGAGTCATCACGAATCGTCTCGCGCGCAGGTTTGACGATTTCCAGCCTCCCGAACAAGCCGGATTCCGAAAAGGCTTTAGCACCGTAGACCACATACATACGCTGCGGCAGGTTATACAGAATACCGAAGAGTATAACTTGCCTCTCTGTTTAGCGTTTGTGGACTACGAGAAAGCCTTCGATTCGATCGAGACTTGGGCTGTACTGCAGTCTCTCCAACGGTGCCAGATCGACTACCGGTACATTGAGGTGTTGAAGTGTCTGTACAAAAACGCCACCATGTCAGTCCGTCTTCAGGATCAGACCTCGAAACCAATCCTTCTCCAGCGCGGCGTAAGATAGGGAGACGTAATTTCTCCGAAACTGTTCACTGCTGCGCTGGAGGACGTCTTCAAGGTTCTGGACTGGAAGGGGCTTGGCATCAACGTTAATGGCGAGTATATCACTCACCTTCGGTTTGCCGACGACATAGTGATTATGGCTGAGACCATGGAGAGCCTCAGTAAAATGCTCGATGACCTTAGTAGAGCTTCCGAAAGAGTGGGTCTTAAAATGAACATGGACAAAACCAAGGTCATGGTGAACGCCCATGTAACACCCACTCCTATCAAGATCGGAGACTCTACACTTGAAGTTGTAGACGATTATGTTTACCTGGGACAAACGGTCCAGTTGGGTAGGTCCAACTTCGAGAAAGAGGTCAACCGTCGAATCCGACTCGGCTGGGCGGCGTTCGGGAAGTTGCGTGGTATCTTCTCGTCCAATTTACCGCAGTGTCTCAAGACAAAAGTCTATGACCAGTGTGTGTTGCCAGTGATCACCTATGGGACCGAGACGTGGTCGCTCACAATGGGCCTTATCAGAAAGCTTAAAGTCACCCAAAGGGCAATGGAGAGGGCTATGCTCGGAATTTCCTTGCGTGATCACGTCAGAAATGATGATATCCGCAGGAGAACCAAAGTTACCGACATAGCCCGAAGAATTGCCAAACTTAAGTGGCAGTGGGCAGGTCACATTGCTCGCAGAACGGATGGCCGATGGGGCCGAAAAGTTCTGGAGTGGCGACCGCGAACTGGAAGACGATATTTTGGAAGGCCTCCCACTAGGTGGACCGATGACCTGGTTAAGGTTGCGGGAAGGCGCTGGATGCGAGACGCACGGGATCGGTCAATGTGGCGACGCCTGGGGGAGGCCTATCTCCAGCAGTGGACGTCTTTCGGCTGAAATGATGATGATATGGTTTTCCGATTTCGATTCAGGCACACCCTTGATCTCAGTATTATTCATCCTGGATCTTTGCTCATTTTTTTATTTTTTTATTTGTTATATATATATATATATATATGTCGCCGCGTAGGCGTGAATTTGCTAATTTATTATCCTAATTAATCGTTTTAAGTGTCTATGTCTATTTAAGTTGGGTTTTGAGTTCAGCGCCATCTATTGGCTCACTGTGGAATCAGTATTGATTCATAATTCGTATGCTAATTTCAATGTTTAATTAATACGAGATGTTTAAATTAAACAGGAACACTTATTGTAGGACTTTTGGATTTGTTCTCATTTTAACTATTGCACATTTGACTAAGTAAATGTGTTTGATTATGTTATTCAGATAAAGTTGTCAAACAATGGCGGATGTTATAATTTCTATGACCAATAACCAGATTTAATAATTTAATACGAGAACTAAACAAATTTGAGTAAATGATTAAATACTAAGAAGTCATAAGACTATTTTATACAGCTATGTAATAATGAGAAACTTTCTAATTAGTAAGATTGTTAGATCACCGGAAACTTGAATAGTTTTGTTATTAGATGACTATTTCAATAATAAACTACAAACCACTTTATCAGTATATAATAGTAATCTTTGCACTTTATATTTGTGAGTATTGAGGTTGTTTAATGTTAAAATAATTAACTGATCAGCATTTTAGTATTGTTTGCTAACTTTACTCAACTATCCAAGTAATTAGTGTCTAAACAAAAACAATATGAAAGTCCCGCGGAGTCCCGCCCACTTAGAACGTGCATGGCGCGTACGGTGCATGGTGTGTGTAAAAAATAATAACTGTAAAACTGTTTAATAAATCTGCTAATTGAATAGATGTTTGAAAACCTAATAAACATGTAACGTTAATTGTCATAAAGTGATTGTGTAATCTATAAAAACATTTAAAAAGAGTATCCTGGAGTTTCTGGCTAGGTCTTCTCCAGCGACCGACAAAAGCTTTATGACCTAGCAGGCCACACGAATTCACGATGTGGTTTTAGCTTCAAGTTCATTTGAAAACTCAAAGTGCCTGTAACTAAATCAAATAAACACTCTTGAGTTTCAATCCAGTGTTGTGTGTTATTGAAGTAACCCGCTCCAGTCAAGAATAAAGGAATTGCCTCTAGACATTGGGGTTAAAGATGGCGGTCCTACGATTCATAGGTACTTCGACGTGACATCAGAATTGGGCTCAGCTCCCACTATCGCCTTCTGCCCATGCTATGAAAGCCATCCGAATAATTTCGTACAACATCGCCAGCGCCGAGGGTATGGCAAAAGATTTTCCTATGATAATTTCCAAGAGTAAGCGATGCCCAGACATAGGCGAAAATAACTGGAATATTTTTACGTGAACGATCTGAACTCTATTGAAACGACAGAAGAAGCTACTGACTAGTGGCATGGATGCTGTCCTACACCATTGTGGCCAAAACTTTATACAGCACAGAATGACCGAAGCAGCTAAACGAACAACTTGATCTGTCCATTGATAGATTCCATCATGGTTGAGGGGAGTATTCTGTTTTTTTATTTATGTAACTTAACATTCTTAATTATTTTCATCATACAAGGCAAGGTCAGTGACCTTTTGTGTGACAATTTTAATCAATCTGCCTAGTCTTTTCCCAACCAAGTCCGGGACAGCTTCCATTCTAACTGGATTCAGCTGAGTACCAGTGTTTTACATGGAGCAACCAAAACCCAGTAACTGGGTAACACAATACCCCTTACTGACTGAGTGGTCCCTGCTGTTGTTTGTGTGGCAATTTGTGGAATTAAAATGAATGAAACGGCTTAAATTACTCCATAAAATAAGACAGCTGACTAGGAACTCAATGTTATTGTTTAAATATGGTTCTTTTGTCTTAAGAATTGCAATGGCTCAGTTATTTGAGAAACTTTATTTTATTTGAGGAGTATGTAAGGATCGTAGCAAGTGGCAATCTGTGGTTGCTGCCTATCCCCATGGGGACAAGGTGTGAGTGTATGAATGTTAAACAATTCAAAGTACCTACGTTGAGTTTTGTACCGGACAAAAAGTAACAACTTATTTTTATAGCATTCATTACATTTAGGTAGCTAAAACAAAAGTTTAGTAGGTAAATAAGTTAAGTAAGTTACAGAATGTATGTGCAACAGAAGTAGTAAACATTTGGCAGAAAGTGCCATGACATATTCATGTTGACGCACTAATTGGCATTTTTGCAATTTATTGTTTTTACCCGACTACCAAACGGGGTTTATTATTGAATAATGTGGAACCCGTTGCATGTCATACTTTTTTTAAAGTAAAGTAAGATAAGAAAATGTATTAACACATTCCTTAAACATGAAAAGCACACCAAATAAAAATAAAATTATAGTGTGCTCAAGAAAATACTTACAACGATTTGCATTTAAGTAGCTGGGGTGAGAATAATTGTTTGGTTACAAGACTAAACAATATTTAAAATATTATCTAGAGGTTTTTGTAGAGTGAGTATGCATCTAATATAAATGTATTTGTATGAATGGGTGAAAGGGTTGTGATACACCTGGGTGAGTCATTACAAACTTTATAATCAGGGTAAGTATCAGCAGAGCTTCAGTTCATGCATAATCATAATATAATAATAAATAGTCATAAGCTGATAGCCACCTGGTAACTTTTAATTTACAAGTAGGTACGCTTAGTATGTGTGAGTAACCTATTATGTATGGACCTTGTGATTTTTGGTAAATTAATGGTCCTGTGTATGTAAGACATATTTGAGTGAATCTAATGTGATTACTGTGTTCCATCTTATCTGTCTACATGATCTGGTAGATTTGTTTTGGCTATGGGGTTCTTGACAGTGATAGCGCTATAAGTTAAATCTAATTAAAAAATTGTCTGACCCTACATTCTTGGTTCAGACTGTCAGTTGGATACTGATGGGGCCTTTTATAAGCTCTAAGATTTATGCTTGTTCAAGTTAAGTTTGTTATAATAAAGTTTATTTAATCATTCAATATTTGAGAACCTTCCTAATGAATTAAATCTCACAATGGGTTTAGTTGAATTTTACTTGTTATGGTACATGGGTGTAAATAGATTAGTAATTTCTGACAGATTTCAAAGCTTGTTATTGGATGCACTTGCACAGAATAAAAACAATCAAAAGACAGGTTTGTTTTTTGATAATTTGTCACTTTTAGCATTCAATAACTTTCTTTTCTTTTTGCAACTTTTTACCTAGCTTGTATTCAAACTTGTTCACACATAAATGTTTTGTAATGAAATAGGTTTGTAATAGGTGTGTAAATAGGTTGTTGTGTGTGTGGTATGCAAACATGCATCATTAAAAGTAGTTTTCAACATGTTTTAACATTAATCTTTAGCTAGTGCAAACACCGTCATAAGTAATGCAGCAATCTTCATAGTTATTCATTTCAGTGTCATCAGATTCTAGTTAACTTTGAATTACTCACTTACTATTTCAAAACAATAACATAATTTATTTGTTATCAGTACTAACTCCTACTTATTTAAATATTAATAGGATCATCTTTTCTTTTATTATTATTTATCTGTATACCTTCTCACATTCCAGATTCCTGTGTCATATCAAAAATCAAAATGGTTACCTACATAGTCAAGTATTATCAAGGATGTGGAAACAAAACTAAAAATACCTGGTTTGCAAGTGACCGTGTCGCCGGGTCAGGACCTTAGAAGCTACCAACATACATACAAGCCACCAAATAGAGGTCAGCTGAAAAATGACTTCCAGCCCAACATAACTAAAGTAAAAGGTGAGAAGTTTTCAAACTATCTTCTACTCACCTCGCTAACTGATACGGTGTTGTTGTATCAGAAGGCTCAACACAATAGCCATGTCGAATAACTACATGACGCTTGTGCATGATACTACCATGCAACAAAGTACTTTTAAATTATTATTCCTGGGTTCAATTCCTAGGTTGGGCAAAATTTGTTTATGGGGTTTTTCCAATAGGGATTCCTCTGTAGCAGCCCAGAGTTTTGAAATTGGTGAACCCCCATGCTTCAAAAAGCATGTTGAGCCATTGGCCTTGTGCACCATAGTACCTCCTTATGCAGATGACTCAACAGTCAGGAGGACTACTGTTATTATTATGTTTTTGTAACTCGATTCAGTTTATGCTATTCTATTGTCATATTTAGTCAATTATAAAAATGAATAATAAAACAAGCTCTAATTATTGAGATGTCCAATAACCTATAGCTCTGGAGGCACTTAATAAAATAATAGGTTATATCAACACCAAACTATCAGCATCCATGGAGATGGATTTGAGGTAATAATGAGAACACAATAAACTATCTTATTATGCTGTGGAAGCAACTAAGATTGATAACACAACAAACTATCCTATTGGTATGCTGTGGAATCAAGTAATAATGATAACACAACTATCTTGTTGGTATGCTGTGGAAGCAACTAATAATGATAACACAATAAACTATCCTGTTGGTATGCTGTGGAAGCAACTAATAATGATAACACAATAAGCTGTCTGTTAGTAATCCGTGGAGGAAACTAATAGTGATAATACAACACACAATCTATTGGTTTGCTGTGGAAGCAACTAATAAAGATTTAATATCCATTGGTTAGGCGTGGAGGCCGCTAATGAACAATCTCTCATGTTATCCTGCTGGGTCCACGGTGTACAAGACCACCCAGAGCCTGGTTCCTTATATCCTGTCAAATCAAAGACTTCGTGCCTGTCACGGAGCAATGATCCTAAACTCCTTTACCTTTAATCCTGTCAAATCAAAGACTTTGTGTCTATCACAGAGCGGTGTTCCTGGTCCTATCCTTAAATCCTGTCAAATCAAAGACTTTGTGTCTATCACAGAGCATTACCGTCCCGTGAGAATGAAATTAAACAAAAAAAAAAAACAGCTGATCACAATACTCCTACACTACCTACACTATACTTACCAAATACAAGGCTGCTATGTAAGCCTTCTTATAAGTAGGTATGTGCTCATTAATGCATCAAATATTTTAATTTGAGATAAACTTAATAGTTACCTAATTTCATAAGTATTCAGTGATAAATTGATAACTTAAACTGACTATTACCTATTACAAATCAATGAATATTGTAAGATAATACAAACAATAACATTCTGCAAACAAGATTCAAATTGGACTAGTAAGCTAGCAACTGATTATTCAATGTCAAAAACCTGAAATAGAAATTGTATGCCTTCATTGACATGACATGTAGCAGTTAGTTGTTTCCTAACAACATTGGTATTTACCATATAGCAAGTAGAATACCTAAAGCATATAGCTGTGGGTGTAAAAATACATTCAATATTTCAAAAATAAGGCAAACTCAGCTTAGATTTATTACAAGCTGTCAATGATAAATAAAACCAGTTGTTATCAGATCCTAAACTTAATTAATACTGTAGGATGATAAACAACAATAATCTGCCGACAAATATTTCTCCGCTATTACAGATAATAACCAAGAAACACAGAGACTGAGGACACGAGACTGAGGACATCTCTAGCTGCAGAGCCCGCAGCTAGGTCCAGTATGGCCGTGTCGCCGCGTAGGCGTGAATTTGCTAATTTATTATCCTAATTAATCGTTTTAAGTGTCTATGTCTATTTAAGTTGGGTTTTGAGTTCAGCGCCATCTATTGGCTCACTGTGGAATCAGTATTGATTCATAATTCGTATGCTAATTTCAATGATTAATTAATACGAGATGTTTAAATAAAACAGGAACACTTATTGTAGGACTTTTGGATTTGTTCTCATTTTAACTATTGCACATTTGACTAAGTAAATGTGTTTGATTATGTTATTCAGATAAAGTTGTCAAACAATGGCGGATGTTATAATTTCTATGACCAATAACCAGATTTAATAATTTAATACGAGAACTAAACAAATTTGAGTAAATGATTAAATACTAAGAAGTCATAAGACTATTTTATACAGCTATGTAATAATGAGAAACTTTCTAATTAGTAAGATTGTTAGATCACCGGAAACTTGAATATTTTTGTTATTAGATGACTATTTCAATAATAAACTACAAACCACTTTATATTTGTGAGTATTGAGGTTGTTTAATGTTAAAATAATTAACTGATCAGCATTTTAGTATTGTTTGCTAACTTTACTCAACTATCCAAGTAATTAGTGTCTAAACAAAAACAATATGAAAGTCCCGCGGAGTCCCGCCCACTTAGAACGTGCATGGCGCGTACGGTGCATGGTGTGTGTAAAAAATAATAACTGTAAAACTGTTTAATAAATCTGCTAATTGAATAGATGTTTGAAAACCTAATAAACATGTAACGTTAATTGTCATAAAGTGATTGTGTAATCTATAAAAACATTTAAAAAGAGTATCCTGGAGTTTCTGGCTAGGTCTTCTCCAGCGACCGACAAAAGCTTTATGACCTAGCAGGCCACACGAATTCACGATGTGGTTTTAGCTTCAAGTTCATTTGAAAACTCAAAGTGCCTGTAACTAAATCAAATAAACACTCTTGAGTTTCAATCCAGTGTTGTGTGTTATTGAAGTAACCCGCTCCAGTCAAGAATAAAGGAATTGCCTCTAGACATTGGGGTTAAAGATGGCGGTCCTACGATTCATAGGTACTTCGACGTGACATATATAAATATATTTATATATTTATATTTATATATAATATATATATAAATATATATATATTTTCATTGTCGCGACACTGAAGTTCCAGGTTCCTACAGCGCTCCTGTAACGTGGCAACGTCGTCTTTGGTCTTCTTTAACCCAGCTATCTCCTGTTCCAATCCTGACACCTTGCTTGTGAGATCTCTTACCGAGCCGTGCCCAAATGCCCAAATTCGAGAGACTCCTTCATCTCTGCAATGGAGCTGGTGACATCAGAGAAGTCCGCTCTCATGGCTTTGAGTTCCGCTAACTCCTTGTTAATTAGTTTTAAGTCTTCCATCAACACCGGCAGTGACTCCATTTGAGCAGACAATCTCCTCAGTTCAGAGAGTACACTCTCCATGTCTGATGAACCGATCCGCGGACTCGCCGCTTGGGCTTTGCAGGAATTGCACCTCCATGTTAGCTTGCGATCTCCGACGCTGTCGAATAACTGAACTGTACTGGATGTACTTATGGAGCGTAGAGCGTATGCGTGCGCGCGGTTTCGCTGACTTCCGTCTACTGAATCTATTTGGAAAAAGATGGACTAGAACCTTCGATCAAGAATACACCTAGATTCCCGGTCAGCGCTTACAAAACGGGCCGAAAAATTGGGCCACAAATACGCTTGTGGCCCTATTTCAAAATTAGTATGGTCCAATCATAGCCAACATTAATACGTTAAAAATACCGCAATGTGCGTCCAAAAACTGTGAAAATAACTACCGTAACACCTTGATTTTGGAAGGAATATCTTTTTTTCGGTAAGTTTATATCATTAACTGCCACACTCAGAAATGTTAATTAAATTAGTCCTAATGAGTACTTAACTAAGTATCATTAAATCCGCTAATTAACGATACATCCCAGAGACATAATTTATGGGTTCATTAGTTAATGACAATTTTAAGTATACATAGGGTTATTTAAACACATTGAAAGCATATAAATAAGTAATATAAATGAAAATTAGTTCTTTTACTGATCGTTTTTAATAAAAGACAATGCGATACAGGTGTTTTCACATAAATAAAGCAACCGGACACTTTTTACCCGACTGCCGCAGGAGGGTAATGTGTCTATCAGTATATGTATGTATGTACGTTTGTTCCTATGTGGCGTTCTAGAGACCAATCGTGTTGGCCGATTTTGATCGTTCTACGTCAATCGATTCGTCTTCACCCTGCGAGTGTCACTGCCTACATTACAATTTGAAAATAGGCAAATGACTGATTTTCGGCGCCATATTTTAGGAGCCCAATTTTTTTTCCTTCCAATCCTGTTGTGTGGGGTATCAAAATAAAGGGGTTTAAGAGGTGATTTAAAAAGTATAAAACACTTATATGTTTTAATGTACCTAATTTAAAAAAAAAAATTTAGAAAGATATAAATAAAAAATAATAATTCAATAAATAAAAAATCCGACTGCTTGAAAAGCAAACTAAAAAGACGTAAACAAGGAGAAAATCATGCTGTGCAGTCGAAGGAGACATCTGACATCATCTGGTTTACCTAGCACCATAACCTATAGGTTGGTGTTTTCAAGGGTCATCACTAATCGTCTCCGTAGACCACACACATACGCGGCAGGTTATACAGAAGACCGAAGAGTACAACCTGCCTCTCTGTTTAGCGTTTGTGGAATACGAGAAAGCCTTCGATTCGATCGAAACTTGGGCTGTACTGCAGTCTCTCCAACGGTACCAAATTGACTACCGGTACATTGAAGTCTTGAAATGTTTGTATAAAAACGCTATCATGTCAGTTCGACTTCAGGATCAGACCTCGGAACCCGTCCTTATGCAGCGAGGTGTGAGACAGGGAGACGTAATATCTCCAAAACTGTTCACCGCTGCACTGGAGGATGTCTTCAGGGTTCTGGACCGGAAAGGGCTAGGCATAAATGTCAATGGCGAATACATCACTCACCTTCGGTTTGCCGACGATATAGTGGTCATGGCTGAGACTATGGACGATCTCAGTACAATGCTCGATGACCTCAGTAGAGCTTCCTAAAGAATGGGTCTTAGGATGAACATGCACAAAACCAAGGTGATGTTGAATCTTTATTTTTATCTCGACATCAAAATACAGTGACTATCATAATACTTAACCTTTTATGGAGAAGGGTGTCTGAGGTAGGTAAGGCCCTGTGTTACAGATCACCCATTTTACATAGAGGAATAATTAACCATGAAATAATTTACGTGTAGTCTTTACAAAATCGAAATTTAAGATTAAAGAAGAATACAATTAAATTAAATTAAATGAAAATTAAGTTTAAAGAGAATTAAAATAAAATCAAAGATAAATAAAATTTAAAAATTCAGCGAAAAATATACAAAAGAAGTATCTTATTCCCTGAAAAGTATGTAGGTACAAACAATAATTAGGTACCTATGTAACTAATGAGAATGGAGAAATGAGAAGGATATGTGCATGAGTGATTGTATGTCCATGTTACACTCTGTTCGCGACGATACGTCACCATTTAGATATGTAGTCGTATGTAAAATGTAAATAGTATTGACAGACACACGTCTGCTCACCCCAGAGCGCCATCGCATACTAAGCGATGTCGGTAGGTGAAAAAACCTTTTATAGTAAAGCTCGTAACTAATTTTTGTTCATGTTTTTGAGACACTAAAATTATATTTTATGTGTCTATCAGTGTGTAATAGAGTCATATAGTTTAATAACAATAAATTAGAAGCATTAATATGCATACTAATTGTGTTATTACGGAGAGAAACAAGTATTTAACTCCGTAAACACAGCCGCCGCCCGCGGCTGATTAGTTCACAATGACCCGTCAGATGGCGGCGCCTTATATTAATACTAAAACCAGTTAGTGTAGAATTTTGATAACTTTAAACTCATGTTTTAGGGGCTTTTACATAGTTTATAGTGCGCATATAGCGCTTATGTGTTAGAATTATACATAAGGTACCTTAGATATATGATAAATGTATAGGTTTAAGGAAATAAAAATATTTTGTTTACTTATTTTAGACCCCCCGTTTTGAGCAGGGTATCAGATGGTGCTATAGGTATTCTATTCACCAACCAATCAGATTGCTTCCTTACACATAATTGTTTTGTTAGGAAACACCATCTAGGTGTTCTAGATAGGATGGCTGGATGCCATGACTGAGAAATTATACATAATAGCAGTACATGGCCAGTCTTAATGCATTTTCACTCTAAAAAGGGAAATATACATACATTTTACTCAAGTAAGTGTTTAGAAAATTCGATACAAGCCATTTTAGCGCTTCTAGGTGACCTAGAATTTTGTCTAGGCCCTATAAATAGACAGCACCTATGTAATTCTAGTACATAGACATCACTTGCTTGAAGTGATGTGTCTGTGTATGCCGGCAAGGACGTTTCTATGCGTCTGCCGATGGGTCACTACGTCCAGGGACACTTGGTGCCTGGTCAGTTATAGATATGCTGTCTGAAGCATTACCTTCGTGGACCCTCAGGCAGGTGCCTAGATTCAGTCATGACACAGAGCTAGTATATAGGTGTATATAACGCACACAGACACATTAAAGCTGTGACACGACGTAAGATTTCATATTCGGCCGCTTCCCGGCACCTTAAGCTGCAGAAAGGCTGGTGGTACACCCATCAGGGTACTACCGTTAGACAGCCTAGTTTCCCAGCTACTCAACCACACTTCCGCAAGGAGCTTGGCTCTGGTGGTTGAGGAGTTAAACGACCTGACATAGTGCGAGGTTACATGGATTTGCTATGTAAACAAACTTGTAACAAAGGCTAACTAATCGGGGGTTGGACATGTAGCCACCGGACTTCTACCTTGGGATAGCCCATCACGAGGGCTACCCGAGGGTGAATGTTACTTGAAAATCCACCCAGCAGTCTGAGTAGGAATCAAGTTTATATGCCAGGATCAGGGTCATAAGCTAACTTCTCGCACCATTGCGCGGCTGTACGCCTGAAGGTTTTGAATACAACCGTGACACTTGTGTGTGTCAACGGCCCAGGGGGAGGGCTCCAAGTCCCTCGCTGGTACCCTAGAGCTAACATGTCTAGTTTTAGGAGAAACTCGATTGTAAAGCTTCAAACTGGCGGGAATTCACTTTCTTTGACGTTCTCCTTACGAGAACTCCCTGATGGTGGGGGCTAGGGACCTGGATCAAAGACCGGAGGGAAGGTCTCCTCGTGACCTATCCAAAGGTGCAAATTTCACCAGAATCGGTTAAGTGGAAGGGTAGTTCCTGTCAGTTTGAAGCTACGAGTCTTAGCTTATATTTTTTTGAAAATAAAAGTTTTTGCGGTTGGAATGTTGTGGTCCTCGTCGCAGTCGAGTTTGCCTGTTTAATAGTGCGCAGGCGCGTGAACATTTCGTAGCCATTATTTCACTTAAAGTATTTCCACGCATCATTGCGCATCGAGGACCATGAAGGAACGTCGCTTCTGGCCATGAACAAATAGTTTTTTATTTAACCTGGACATCACGTTTTCACCTCAACCTACTTGGCAGCCTTCAAGTGTCTCCAAGGTCCATAGTTACCAGATGACAACTGAACAATAGGTGCAAGGGGCGTCAACGCGTTCAAGCAGGAGCCTTACAACCTCCTGATTGCCTGTCGGTCTTGGACGATCACGTCCGTCCCGTACACACTCACTCTAATCAAGGTCGCATACTCTACACTCGAAGTTGTGGGTGACTATGTCTACCTGGGACAAACGATCCAGTTGGGTAGGGCCAACTTCGAGAAAGAGGTCAACCGTCGAATCCGACTTGGCTGGGCAGTGTTCGGGAAGTTGCGGTATCTTCTCGTCCAACTTACCACAGTGTCTGAAGACGAAAGTCTATGACCAGTGTGTGTTGCCAGACATATGGCTCTGAGAAATGGTCGCTTACTATGGGCCTCAGCAGAAAGCTTACAGTCACCCAAAGGGCAATGGAGAGGGCTATGCATGAAGTTTCCTTGCGTGGTTGAATCAGAAATGTAGAAATCCGCAAGAGAACCAGGGTTACCGACATAGCCCGAGCAATAGAATTTGGCAAGCCCGAGAATTGCCAATGGCCAATGGGGCAGAAAGGATCTGGAGTGGCGACCGCGAACCGGAAGACGTTGCATTGGAAGGCCTCCCACCTGGTGGACCGATGACTTGGTGAAGGTTCCGGGGATCCGCTGGATGCGAGACGCACGGGACCGATCAATGTGGTGACCCTTGGGGGAGGCCTATGTCCAGCAGTGGCTGATATGATGACGATGATGATGATGAAATAGATTTATGTATGTTTAAAGGCAAAATGTTACAATTAAAACAGAATCACAATTACTTCTACCAAGTACAAGGCCAACTACTCATAACTCGTCAAGATTTCTGTTATTTTATTTAGGTAGTCCCAAACGCTTTTATTTTTCAAAATTGAAACGGATAAATAAAAACCAGCAGAGCTTTGTTCAGATCTTGTATTCACAATCGAATAAGAGACAAATAAATGGCTGGCCATCACTTATATTAACAAATCCCCGCTGCTTGACATGGCTTGATTGGGGGGGCTTCAATATGGCGGCTTAGCTTCGGCGGGCTCGGCGGGCATTGGTCGGATGCACGTAGGCTGACGTCACATCCGTTACATTCGGCCATCCTGGCAATATTGCTCCCGCAATGGAAGCAAAAACATTCATTAGCTTTCAAATAAATCAATTAGGGCTTCAGTGTCAGTACTATTGTTACTGTCCGTTATAGATGCTTTACTTACATATAGTCTTAGCGCATTTACCTACTAAGCATCCGTGAGATTTTGTAACCACGTATACTTTTTATGCCCTTATTCCAGTTTCTATAATTACACATTTTACATAAATGCATTTTCAATATGGACTTGAGTGTTTCTTGAAAACCAGTGTACCGCATTTAATGCAAATAAGTTATGGCTATGGAAAATAAGTAATGGCCATGGCAAATAAGTAATGGCTATGGCAAATAAGTTGTCTTTGAAAGGCTTGTTACTATAGTATTTACCTGCACTAATTGTATTCTGGAGACTAGAATAAAAACTTCCCTTTTGTACACATAATCACTTGCGTTATCAGAAGCTTTATTTTTTCATTCAATATTTGATATTCAAAAGTGCCGCATAATGGCCTGGTTTGTCTGGCTTGGCCTGGCATGGCCTGGCTTGGCTTGGCTTGGCCGGTTTGGTTGGCTTGGCCTGGCTTGGCCGGGTTGGTTGGCTTGGCCTGGCTAGGCGGCTTGGCCTGGCATGGCCGGGTTGGTTGGCATGGCCGGGTTGGTTGGCTTGGCCTGGCTAGGTGGCTTGGCCTGGCTAGGTGGCTTGGCCTGGCTAGGTGGCTTGGCCTGGCTAGGTGGCTTGGCCTGGCTAGGTGGCTTGGCCTGGCTAGGTGGCTTGGCCTGGCTAGGTGGCTTGGCCTGGCATGGCCGGGTTGGTTGGCTTTACTTTACTTGGCTTTACTTTACTTTACTTGGCTTTACTTTACTTTACTTGGCTTTACTTTACTTTACTTGGCTTTACTTTACTTGGCTTTACTTTACTTTACTTGGCTTTACTTTACTCGACTTGGCTTTACTTTACTCGACTTGGCTTTACTTTACTCGACTTGGCTTTACTTTACTCGACTTGGCTTTACTTTACTCGACTTGGCTTTACTTTACTCGACTTGGCTTTACTTTACTCGACTTGGCTTTACTTTACTCGACTTGGCTTTACTTTACTCGACTTGGCTTTACTTTACTCGACTTGGCTTTACTTTACTCGACTTGGCTTTACTTTACTCGACTTGGCTTTACTTTACTCGACTTGGCTTTACTTTACTCGACTTGGCTTTACTTTACTCGACTTGGCTTTACTTTACTCGACTTGGCTTTACTTTACTCGACTTGGCTTTACTTTACTCGACTTGGCTTTACTTTACTTGACTTGGCTTTACTTTACTTGACTTGGCTTTACTTGACTTGACTTGGCTTTACTTGACTTGGCTTGGCTTTACTTGACTTGGCTTTACTTGACTTGGCTTTACTTGACTTGGCTTTACTTGACTTGGCTTTACTTGACTTGGCTTTACTTGACTTGGCTTTACTTGACTTGGCTTTACTTTACTTGGCTTTACTTTACTTGGCTTTACTTGACTTGGCTTTACTTGACTTGGCTTTACTTGACTTGGCTTTACTTGACTTGGCTTTACTTTACTTGACTTGGCTTTACTTTACTCGACTTGGCTTTACTTTACTCGACTTGGCTTTACTTTACTCGACTTGGCTTTACTTTACTCGACTTGGCTTTACTTTACTTGACTTGGCTTTACTTTACTTGACTTGGCTTTACTTGACTTGACTTGGCTTTACTTGACTTGGCTTTACTTGACTTGGCTTTACTTGACTTGGCTTTACTTGACTTGGCTTTACTTGACTTGGCTTTACTTGACTTGGCTTTACTTGACTAGGCTTTACTTGACTTGGCTTTACTTGACTTGGCTTTACTTGACTTGGCTTTACTTGACTTGGCTTTACTTGACTTGGCTTTACTTTACTTGGCTTTACTTGACTTGGCTTTACTTGACTTGACTTCTACGTTTAAAGTAACCAGTAGCATGTGGACAAGCAATATCATTTAATATGTACCAAAACTGTTTAACATTACCAAACTTTTTTTTATAATGTCTGCTCGTGAAGGCCTTAATATGGTACCTCACACCATGATTGGGCAACCAAAAAGGCAAAATATATTTTAATTAAACATAGTGACCAAAGTCATTATGATGCATTTGCACTATCTTATCTATCTACCTAACTTACACTCATCCTTATGTACCTCTGTAGGAATCGCGAGGTCATACAAGCCAACACAGGCTTAGAACACGAAATATTTTGCGATTATTGTTCAAAACTAATCCATTAACGGGTACACAATCAACGCGAAATTTGGAATAAACTTCATAAATTAACTGCACTATTCGATGAATTTACGTACCCACATGATATACGTGGGACACTCAGAAAGTTTTGCGAAACTAAAAAAAATTGTTCTATACGTACATATATTTTTATTAAATCTTTTCAAAGTACTTTCCACCAGCCTCTATACAAAGATTCATGCGCCTAAACCAGTTTTCAAAACACTTTTTCCAGTCCGCCGCAGACACCTCGTTTACAGCCTGCTCGAACGCAGCCAGCGCATCTTCCGGCGACGAAAATTGTATCCCTTTGAGCTGATTTTTTATTTTTGGGAATAAAAAGAAGTCACACGGTGCTAGATCAGGGCTGTAAGGAGGGTGACCCAGGAGTTTGACTGGCGTGCTGTCCAGGAAGTCCCTCGTTTTGAGTGCGGTGTGCGCAGGTGCATTGTCGTGGTGGAGCAGTAGCCCGCGGAGCCCTGTGTTTGGTCGCTTGTTGCTTATAACAGAGAAAACTTCTGGCAAACATTTGGTAGTATACCATTCGGCATTAATGCTTCTTTGATCCCGTAAGGGAATTGATACCAAGTGGCCAGTCAAATTAAAAAAGCTAGCGATCAAAATCTTACCCCCGCTTCTAGATCGCTTCACTTTGGTAGGCGTTGGCTCATTTTGAAACACCCAAACAGTCGACTGGCGCTTGGTTTCTGGGTCGTATTGATAAATCCAGGACTCATCACCTGTAACGATGTCGTAAACACGCCGAGACGAGCCTGCTTCAAATTTGTTAAGCATATCACGGCACCATTCCACCCGGGCCTGCTTCTGAGCATCGGTGAGGTTGTGCGGCACCCAGCGTGATACTATCCTCCTCACGCGAAGATGGCTGTGTAGAATCTCGTGAACGCTTCCCGATCCAATCTTCAATATGTGTTGAATCTCCTGATATGTAATTCGCCTATTGTCTTGGATTAAATTTTTCACTGCTAGCACGTTTTCTTCGGTAACAGCCGTCAAAGGGCGACCGCTTCTTTCGTCATCCCCCAAAGTTGGTCGACCGCGCTTGAATTCGTTATACCAACGATACACGGTTGCCTTGGAAGGGCCTTCATCCATGAATGCCATTTGAAGTCTATCGTACGATTCATCCGGTTTCAGGCGACACTTGATATCGTATAAAATCATAGCTCTAAAATGTTCCCGGCGCAGATCCATATTTCAGTGAGACACAATACTTTGAATTAACTCGCAAAAAATGTGGAGGGAAATTTTGAAATTGGAACTTACTTATTTTTACTTATAAATAATCATATTTTCGAAAAACATTATAACTGGCCAGTCTCCCATATATAAAAACTTTTTTTCGCAATACTTTCTGAGGGGCCTGGTACATTACTAGGCAAATGAAACTTGAAACTGCCAACCCGGCTGTATGCCGCTTTCTAAACTAGTGCATTTACAAGAATTCATATTTTTAACTTTCAGTATTAAGTCCCTTCTTGTTAAACATTTTATAAAATTATAACACCAGAATTTATCTCAGTTAAGGGTAGAAGTAAATCTTCTAAAAATGCCAATACCTACTTTCTCTAAAGGTCGAATGACGGTGAATCTCTCACTGAAGGTCGGTTTGCTAAACTAAATGGAACCCTGGTATACCTATAGTGACCTTGGCTAGTTCTGAAATCTGTTTTGTGAGCGTCATCTGGATTAATTACTAATTGATTGTAGCTTTGGACTATATTGATACGTAACAGTTAAAGTTATCTTCGCCAGCTAACTCAGAAACTTGATATTCTGGTAAGGGAAATATTTATTTTGCAGTGACATTTAAGCGCGGTAATCAACACAGAGGCACAAAGTATGTAAGTGGCGGTGTTCTATTTTATGACAGAGAAAGATACAAGTTTTTGAAATGCCAGTGGAGTTCATGGAATCGTATTCTAGTTTTCTAGTTCTGAATGAGGTTTTAAGTTATTAGTATGATTTAAATTATATATAATAAATTAGTACATAAATTAATATTCAGATGATTTATTTTTCCTATGTTAAGAACCCGATGTATAACAACATTATTCATACACATACCTATAATACTCACAGTGGATCTTTGTGTCTCTGAATTGGTTGCAAGACCCCGCGCAGTAGCTATTTTTGTGTCAATGTTGAAGGTGAAGATAGCATTGTATAACTGTCTCGTTCACTCGCTTATGTATGTCACATCGTCCTATCTCGCTTTCTCTATGCAGTATACTCGATGACAAACTGTTCTTACGCAATGGTTGGCAGGACCAAGTTCAAAGACACAAAGATCCGCTGTGACTACTATATTATAGGTACCTCATGTTCATTAATACTAAAGACATAAATAAAAATTAAACAGTATCAAGATCGTTTAATCCAATTTCCCCAGTATTGCACACAACAAATTTTATTGCCATGAGATTCCGGTAGACCTATAATAAGTAAGTCAATAGCTTTAAAGCAGACTCTTCAATACCTTAAAAAACATTGTGATTAGATTTTTCAAAATGCAGAGGCCTGTCTACGACAATGCTATAAATATGTCTGGGCGTTACAATGGCATGCAGCAGAAGATTCTAGAGGCGAATCCGTTTGCAATGTAAATCCCATGCGCAGCCCATTCTCTCAATTTAGTAGGTCGAAGCGCCGCCGTGGATTGCTGCCTAGCAGATGTATTTTTTTTTTCATTAGACCGAAATCTATAAAAAAAAAAACTGGTGAACAGAACAGAACAGCAGCCTAATTGTGAAAGTTAATTCGGCAAAGGAAACAATCTGTTTATTTCCCAAAAACACACACATACACACTGCAAACGAAAGAAGTTGAATAAAGATTCAACTTCTTTGTGTATGTGTGTGTTTGCATACGTAGATGTTTGCTACAATGTAGGAGGAATGGCGTCTGCAATTTTCACATGTTCTTTTTTCAAATTGTTTGACACCATCCAACACACGGCTAGTGGCCAGTGTCATTTTGCGTACTTGGAGATAAAAACTCACTGTAAAAACTTTTTCAGCGCATAGTCTTACTCAAAATTAAAAAAGAAAAACCACGTAAGAATAGTTTATTATGCAACTAGTGAATAAAAGACGGATTTAAAGCGAGGGCCATAGATGAATCACGAGCAAGTGAATGATTCTAACGACTGAATCACGACCGTAGGGAGTGATTCATGATGATTGAATCACGAGCATAGCGAGTGATTCAAGTGTTAGAATCATGAGTGACGCGAGTGATTCATGGCCCTCGATATAAATCCGTTTTATTCAAGAGTTGCATACTATATTTTATACCATGACTTCGAGAAAAAGAAATATATATGCGAAAAGCATGGAATATTACGAGTAATAATTAATAGTTTATAACCTTCAAAATTCACAAAAAATGTGAAACCCTGACCCCTGAGCTAGGTAACCGCACCTGTTTGTCAGGGTCCAGTGAACACCTCCGTTACGTAACATAATTATAGTTAATTAAACACCATTGCAATTAATATTAGAATTACAATCCAATTAAGTATTCAATAAATATCCTAGACTAAAATCATTATTAAAATCCTAAATATAAAAAACTCAACATTAAAATCAAAGAAGTAGTTTGAAAGTCGAGTATTCTCTGCACTTTTTTCCGCAAGGAGGTTATGTAGCATAGCATTGAGATGGAGTTCAAATACATTGGTGTGTTCCAAATTCAAACACCAAAACAGTGAGTATCTAAAAGTGCTTTTTATTCATTTTCAGTGAATAAAATAAGCTTTTTAGAGGGGGAATGGTATAAATGGATTTTCATACACTTTTCTCTCCCGCTCAGATGCGTTTTCTCGCCGCATATTTGTTCGATATGCAATGACGTACTTTCTACCGTAAATTTGATAAAGTATCAAGGTACTTTCCGAGCAGGTGTAGTATAAATGTTATTACTCAATTAGCGAATTTCTGACCGATAAGAATTTAAATTGATATGATGACATCTCTGTTTTTCTGACTTATATTTAATCATCTTTTAATATTTGTTTATCGTATTGACCTGGAACTTGACGAATTTGTAATCCCATTTTATTAAAATTGACATCGTGTATTATATTGCCTATTTAAAATTATTTACTGAATTTCATCTTGACATGGTAAACTTGTATTGATTTAATTGAATGTTTTAATAATATATATTAAATGGGTTTTTATTATTATAGCTAAAACTGTTTGCATGCCTTAGTTAAGGTAGTAAGTATAAGGATCATTACATTAAAACTTAACATCTGTAACTTGTACCTACTTTCTGTGCAAATAAAGAACTATTCTATTCTATTCATATTAAACGATCATTTGGATAATGAAAGTGTGTAAATCTTTTATCAGAAACGAGATGGGAAGCACACGCTAAAGCGACATCAGCTATTTCACAGACATATAATAAAATTATAGATGCATTAGACGTCATTTCTGTGGATGACATGCAAAAAGGAGAAACCATAAGAGAAGCGGCTAATTTGTCAAATAAACTACAAGAATTGGAGTTCGTACTCGTAATGTGGGTCGAAATTTTGCAACCTTCCGAAAAGTCAGCAAGGCATTACAAGACCCAGAAGTTACTCTAGAGACTTGCGCTAATCTCTACAAATCACTCGTGGATTTTTTAGAAAAAATGCGGTGCGACTTTGATTCTTTAGAAGCCCGCGCAAAAGAAAAGCTACCTGCAGCCTAATTGTGTAAGTGAATTCGGCAAAGGAAACAATCTGGTTCTTTCCCAAAAACACACACATACACAAAAAAGTTGAATAAAGATTCAACTTTTCACTTAGGTACACAATTAGGCTGCAGGTGTGGAATACAAAGACACCCGTCAAAGACGAATAAAGAAAATGCCCAAAGATGGTTCAGCTATTGAAGTAAGTTTCAGCCCAAGAGAACAATTCAAAATAACGTGTTATTAAAGCATCATTGATAAATTAAATGCAGAGACACGAAAAAGAGGAGAGATATACAAAGAAACAGCAGACAAATTCTTATTCTTGAATAAAATACCCGATGCCGATAAAATTATGTGTCTCGATCAAACTGCAGAATACAGTCAGCAGTACAAATCAAGTAAACACATATCCAGAAGACCTTAACACCGAATTAATAACAGAAATTCAACAGTTTCATTCATATGTCATAAGTAAAATAAGTTCCAGACCTAGTGATTCGGCTCGCACAAGTTTACATCAGACTCACGCACAATTGTATAAAATAATACATGATGATAAAATTGAATCAGCTTTCCCTAATGTGGAAACAGCCCTGCTTATATTTTTATCGCTTATGATTACAAATTGCTCAGCGGAAACGTTCTTTTTCAAAATAAAAAAAATAAAAAAGTATATCAGTAGGCTATGTATAGGCTACGATAATTTATCGATATTATACCTAGCCCGGAAAAGACGCAAGGCGCATTTCAATAAATAAATAAATTATGCTTTGGTATGTTTCATCTCATCATCTTATTTTACAAAAAACTAATGTTTTTAGGCGGTAAAGGTTTAAAGACCGATTCTAGTTGACATACGGATAGGGGGCCCACAGGCGTGGATTGCTTAGGGCATCAAGTAGTCTTAATCCGTCACTGGATCTCAGGCTTATGGAATCAGAGAGTTGAATTCCCAGGGATTCCACAATCTCCCCTCGTTTTACATGCATGACCGCACATTTGTCTACACCAAACTCCATCCTGATGGCGCTACTAAAAGTTTCAGTTACCTTCAGTAGCTCCATCAGCTAAAGATTGCTGGGGGCAAAGAGCTTCAGGTCATCCATGTAAAGGAGGTGAGAAATAACCTGACCACCTCTCTTCAGCCGATAGCCTAGTCCTGAATTCAGCAGCAGCATGCTTAGAGGATTCAGGGCCAGGCAAAACCAAAGTGGACTTGAACTATCGCCCTGGAATATACCTCGCTCGATCCTTACAGGTTCGCTATTCCTCTGGATATTTCGACATCCTGGATAGCGAAGGACTGTGCTCCATTGCATACACGACATCAGGAAGGTGCGTAGAGTTGTATCTATTTTATACAGTTCACTCATGCGCCATGTATGAGGCACCGAGTCATAGGCCTTCTTATAATCTATCCAACATGTCGACAGATCCTTCCGGGAACGCCAAACCTGTTGGCTAATGGCCATATCTAAAAGGAGTAGGTAGCTCCTTAGTACCGCGGGACCCGTTCCTACATCCATTCTGAGAGACCGACATGATGGAGTTATCGTCGACGTGTTTATTAATTTTAACTTTCAATATGGATGTTAGAACCTTATAGACCGTTGGTAAACATGTAATAACAAACATGCCCGTCCGGCCCTGGAGATTTCCAGTTTGGCAACGGACGGACTGCACGGGCTACATCTTGGGGGCTGATCGTGATAGCCCCCATTCCTTGTATTGAATCGCACGCTCGTTCGACTTCCCGAGTCCATTCACCTTCGGTGTGACTGACAGGCACCGACCAGATGCTGCGCCAGAATGAACACAAAGCATCATCATCCGGCAGGCGCGTATCAGTCACACCTTGGTCGGGTCGCTCCCAAACCCGATACACCCACCTTTCATTACTTTGGAATGCACGATTCTGGGTGTATCGCTCCGAGTGCATTACTCCAGCCAGATAATGTCGAAAATCGTCATCTAAGTGCAATAGATAACTTCTGTAATTGGTAAGCAGATTTTTAAATTTGGAAAGCTGATAGTTTTTTAATTATTTGATAAAAGCAGTTCCGGCTGGAGTAACGTTACCGCAGCCAGATCTTTTGTTTTCTAACAGGTATGTTGAAATAAATGTAATCTAAATAATAATATCAATTTGAAATAAATGGTACCACTTATTATCCGACTGCCGAAGGAGAGTAATGTGTTTATCAGTCTATGTATGTATGTATGTAAGTATGTATGTATGTTTGTTTCTATGTGGCGTTCCAGAGACCAAACGCGTTGGCCGATTTTGATGATTCGTACGTCAATCGATGCGTCTTAACCCTGCGAGTGTCATAGGCTACATTAAAATTGGATAATAGAAAAATGGCGGATTTTGGGTGCCATATTGTGGGGGCCCAATTTTTTTTTTTCTTCCAAACCCATCGTGTGGGGTATCAAAATAAAGGGTTTTAAGAGGTGATTTCAAAAATATATATATACACTTATATGTTTAAATGTATCTAATTCGAAAAAATGAACTAAAAAGTTATAAATAAAAAAACTAAATTAAAAAAAACAAAAAACCCGACTGCTTCAAAAGCGAACTAAAAAGTCGTAAACTAGGAAAAAATCATGCTGTGCAGGCGGAGGATACACCAGATTTTGGTCAGCCAGCCGGCGAATATGTATCCTCCGACTGCACAGCATGATTTTTTCCTTGTTTACGACTTCTTAGTTCGCTTTTGAAGCTGTCGGGTTTTTTGATTTTTTTAATTAAGTTTTAATTTTTTTTTTATATTTGTATTTGCTATGGTTGCGAAGATATTTAAAATCCTGCTGCAGTAACGTTTGCACGATTGCTGCATCTCGAAATTAACTAAACGGATGATTATAATTTTTGTACATGACATCTGGCTAATTTATACCTAATTAGCCAGATGTCATGTTATTAGATGATTTGTAACGCAATAAAAAAATCCACAGTAATGGACCGTTTTGAAGTTATTTTAGTAAATAGAAATATGCTTTAATAGGTCCTAGCACTGCCAATAAGTGGTCCAACGACTAACTTGAAACGTTATTATATAGGTAATTACTGCTTATTATCTATGTAATTACTGCTTATGTAATTAAAAAGTTATGATAAAACTTCAATTTGTTCCGGCCACGGCGCGCAGCTGAAATATTTGAAGACCGATTAACCGAGTTACCTGTAGTTGTGGTAACTGAAATTTATGTTAATAATTAGATATATAGTTCAATTATATACTTGTGAAATATCAGACTTGTACACTAATTAATTAACGAGATAATCGAAAAACAATACATAAGCGTGGTAACCCGACCAAATCTAGAATGTTATAAAAAAGCGGCCGCGCAATACATTATACTAACCTTCTAAAACTTACAGGATAATACGTGTTTGATACAGACGGGTACACAAGTGCTAAAGTAAAACATAGTTATAATTAAATATTTTTGTATCTACAGATAGAATATTGATTTAAAAAATAATTATGCGTAGGAAATAAAGATATGGAATACCTACTTATGTAGATGATGATGATTTTATGCAGATATGTAAACAACTATTTTAAAGGCGAGAGTGTTTTTTTTATCCAGAGCGGAGCGAAGGATTCTAGAGTAAAGTAGAATTAAGGTAAGTAAGTATATAAATGAACTTCAAAAATAATCACGGATATGTTTATAAGGACTTATATGCAACGTTATTAACTGTTATACACCTTCACTATTTTCTGGCTGCGGTAACGTTACTCCAGCCGGAACTGTTTTTATCAAATAATTTAAAAACTATCAGCTTACCAAATTTAAAAATCTGCTTACCAATTACAGAAGCTGTATATCTAATTTTCTATTGCACTTAGATGACGATTTTCGACATTATCTGGCTGGAATAACGCACTCTATCGCTCCACTCTCCGCCTATACCTACGAATACGGTTTGCCCATGCAAACACTTTTTGTTTCAGGAAGTCGATGCGCTCTGTGGCATGGGATATATAGTCTTGGGGGTTGACACCAGTCCCCGAAAACGCCCGTCTCACAAAGCGCATCACTCTTGGGCGATTATTGCCCTCCCTGAAACAAATTAGTTTGCCGATGAGTGCTCTGGCCCCACCAATACGACGTTCGATCCTGCACTGCCAAGCCGGTACGGCTGGTTTCGGTCGTGTAGCTCTGTCATCTAGAAACTTGACGTGAGCTACACGACATGCCGCTACAGCCGCGCAGTACATGATCGAATGTGTATCAGTGAGGTCTTCGCAGTCATCAAAATAGTTTGACAACTGCGAATCCAGAACAGCCACCAGCGCCATATTTTTGTTATGCATGGGCAAACGAGGTAATCGTGGCCTAAGTTCGGGTGGCATGTAGCGATACTACCGAATAGCACACTCCAAAGCACTCCTCAATTCCTCATTGTACTGGGTACTTAAGTTTTTAACCCTGTCACTACTCTCCTCGTCATCGTGGTTGGACTGTGGTAGCACCACAGCCTGCGACGATGGGGCAGTGACACGGTTACCCATTTCCGTTCGTAGGCGATCAAGTACAGTATCATCCAACATACGATTACGCTGGATGACCCGCACCTGATCCGAAAGTCGTTGGGCCGAAACGTTGACGGTTAATATTATCAATAATAATTATTATTATCATATACTTTATTAGGGCAGGGCGTAAGATATTATATACCGTACGCTCGACTAATGCGCCACGGAGACGATTGTTATATTAGCAAAATGTATGCTCCATATTCCCCGCAACATTGACGAGTAAACTTAAAGTACGACCGCCCCTGAGCGTGACTACTAGGCGTCGGGGTCCGGCGGTAGTCACGGACATTCCCTATTGCTATGAAAAAAATGGCAGGCGTCAAAATTTCTTTTCTTGTTTTCCTCTTTAGTTACTCGTTGCATTGTATTTTCAGATTATATTTTTATGAAGTAGGTTGAAGGTACATTCCTGTGGTAAATATAACATTAATTATCAGTATTCAACCATCATTGTGACAGTCAGGACTGCGGCTCACTTTATAATAATAATTGTGATTGTTTTTGTTTCAGGGAGGTACATTAAATTTAATTAAAGGTACAAAGGACATTTAAGACGGTACCCTGACCAAAAAATCGGCATGAGATTTGAGCATTCCTATTGGTCTAGCGGCACTGGTGGCGCATGAATTACAGTAGTGAATACGCCCAGATTTTAGAATAAAATCTTAATAAAATCGAATTTGGGTCTTTTGACAAAAGGAATCAGGAAAAGTAGGGAAAGACTTTACGAGCTGTATGGCCTTAAGCCTTATATTAACACTGAAACTTTTAGTAAATATGTTGCTACTTACTCAAGAATTTTTAAAAATACGTGTAAACTAGCTAAGGCTATATACATTAGCAATAAGGTTAAATTCGCAGAAAATAAAATTAAGACGGTTTGGAAAATTATAAACGATGAAACAAACAGGAACAAAAGAAATAATACTGATTACACGCTTGAGACTACACGTGGACTTATTAGAGATAACAAAGAAGTTGCTCAAGAATTTGTAAATTTCTTTACCAGCATCCCAATTAAAACTACTGAACCCTTAAATTCTTCGCCGTCGCTCGCTTCTGGTTTATTACACGCTAACGTTTCAGCCTGCCCCAATGAATTTCACTTTTCACATATAAACCCAATAACAGTAATAAAGGCTTTTAAGCAAATAAAGGTAAAACTGACCGAAGATCTATGGGGCATGTCCATCAAAGTTTGTACCTCCATTATTCAGACTATAGCGCCGTACTTAGCTTTGATTTTTAATTTGTGTGTAGATCAAGGAGTCTTTCCGGATCTAATGAAATATAGTAAGGTTATACCACTTTTAAATCCGGGGACAGTAAAGACACAAATAATTATAGACCAGTATCCGTGTTGCCGGTTTTCAGCAAGGTATTTGAGAAGATAATGCTAAATCAAATGCTCATTCATTTTAATACGAATAACATCTTACATGATAAACAGTATGGTTTCACCAAAGGACGTTGTACAACTGACGCTGGTGTCACCCTATTAAAACACATATTTAATGCGTGGGAAGAGTCGCAGGATGCCATAGGTATCTTCTGCGACCTGTCGAAGGCGTTTGATTGCGTTAATCATGAAACATTACTTCTGAAACTTGAGCATTACGGGCTAGGTCAATCAGCGTTAAGTTTGATTAAATCTTATTTGAGTGATAGACAACAAATAGTTCAAATAAACGGTGTGAATTCGTCGGGGTTAAATGTGAAAATGGGGGTACCCCAGGGCTCAATTTTAGGTCCTTCCTTATTTTTAATATACATAAACGATTTACCCCATTTATTCGAAGGCAAACTAAATATGGTGTTATTTGCTGATGACACATCTTTAGTTTTTAAAGTAAATAGACGTACTTGTCAGGTTGACGACGTAAATAACGCGCTACGGCAGGTTCAGGATTGGTTCACTGCCAATAATTTAGTATTAAATGGTAAAAAAACCAAATGCGTAAAATTTTCGTTGCCAGATGTCAAAAGTACTGATTGTGACATTATATTAAACAAGGAGAAGCTCGAATTCGTCGATAAAACGGTTTTCCTGGGGATCACGCTAGACTCAAGGTTACTATGGGGTCCTCATTTAGTATCACTTGCGGGGCGGCTGAGTTCGGCAGCTTATGCTGTCAGAAAGATTCGTCAATTTACTGATGTGGATACCGCTAGGCTAGTCTATTTTAGTTACTTTCATAGATAATGTCTTACGGTATCTTACTATGGGGAAGGGCTGCAGACATTGAGTCTATTTTTATTCTGCAAAAACGAGCCATCAGAGCGATTTACAATCTTCGCCGCCGTGATTCTCTAAGGGAACTGTTTAAGGACATTAACATCATGACGGTTCCTTGTCAATATATTTATGAAAACATCATGTACGTGAGAAAGAATTTACATCTTTTTGGTAAAAACGGAGACAGACATAATTACATTACTAGAAATAGGGACCAATTAGTTCAACCAGGTTTCAGACTGGCAAAAGTGGCCTCATCTTTCATGGGGTACTGTACGAAATGTTACAATAAAATTCCTCCCCATATTCTAGAACTGAATGAGACGAAATTTAAAAATTGTATAAAACGCACACTATGCAGGCAGGCATATTATAAGTTGGGGGATTATATCACTGATAAAAATGCTTGGCTCAATGCTAGTCCTGCTCCACAACCACTAGGGCGCAAAAACAAATGATATGTTTATGCTTGTGTTGTATAGACTCGATTTCTTTTAGTATTGTATAGCTGCACAGCACGTGTGTGGGTACTATGTACCCAACTGTAAATCTACCATTTGCTATACCTATGTGTCGTTCGTTGACTTGTGTGTGCCCTGGCAGTTGAGTGTGTCATGCTCTCTCAAATGTCTCTCTGATGGTGGCGCGTGTGTTGGATCATTCGGTTCCCTTCATGATGGTTGAGCTGGGTGGTGCCGATTCATGCGTCATGTTCGTGAACGGGCGCCGTCAGTTGGGATTGGTCATAACTCAACTGCTTCGGATGTTGATGTTTTTCTAGTACCTATTGTATAACTGCACAGTACATGTGTGAGTACTTTTAATACTTTATACCTTTACATAGTATAGTGTGTAGTGCTATTCTGGGTGCATTGTCCTCACATATGTGAATTTATTAATGTATGTACTCATGTACCTAAATATTGTAAAAATCATTTTTTTTAAAAAGAGTAAGTATGGAGTTTCTTGTGAATTCTTCTCCATAACAAGCTACTTTCCGAATGCACGGTAGAATCATTTTTTTTTTTAAAGAGTAAGTATGGAGTTTCTTGTGCATTCTTCTCCATAACAAGCTACTTTCCGAATGCACAGTAGAATCAACTTTTATTCCATGTAAATTTAAAAAGTATGGAGTTTCTTGTGCATTCTTCTCCATAACTAGCTACTTTCCGAATGCACGGTAGAATCAACTTGTATTCCATTTAAATTTAAATTGTGACATTCAAAAGTGCCGCTTGGTGGCCCAGTTGAAATAAATATCTTTTGTCTTTTTTGTCTTTTGAAAAAAAAAAATCTACAAAAATGTTCGTTATTAAGAGGGGACTCTAGTGAAACTTTCTCCATACAAAAACATTCCTCTGTTTTCTTCGTGGATAATGCCTCTAGAGCAATGATTTTTCCCCATAAAATCTGGGTCTAATTAATACGTGCCCCTATCATTTCCTTTTTTCCAAAACATAATCACAAAAAGAAATATGACAATCCAAAACACCGAAAAAAAATGCCCGTTTTTACCGCCATGTTCAGAAGACTTTCAGACAAAATTTATAAGTTTTTAACAAAAAAGGAAATGATAGGAGCATAGATATACTTTTCCTCTAAATTTTGATATAAGAATTTTTTAGATCAGACCAGTTTTCATGAAGAAAACAGCAGAATACGAAACGTCTTTTAGTCAAAGTTTTTGTAGGTAAAATCAGCCTGAGCTGCAGTTGTCCCTTTCGCACTTTACGGGGTGAGGTTGGAGGTGACGCGACGGCAATAGACTATATTACTATACTATATTACCGACAAGATTCCGCTCTTAAATTGTCTATCCATTAGTCTTGGACAGCGAGCCGCAGTATATTATAATGTACTCTGTGCACATAACATTTTTACTCTAGCGAGGCGAGCAGTTAGCTCCGTTTGAGGCGGTGTAAGCGGTGTTGGAGCAGGAGCGTGTAAATGAGTTACGACCTTTATGTTGCTCACTGACTAAAACCACCTCAAAATACCTCTCACTCGCCTTATCATCGACTCACTTTTCGCACAGGTGTAAGAAATAAGGAGGGATTCGGTATAAAAGGTATAAAATAAACAAATCAATAATCGGAAATGCAAGTTTATTACTTTAAAAGCATATAGTCTTCACGTTAAAAATCACTGATAAATTCCTCTCACACATTTCTCAAATTCCGCATGAATATAATGTACGAAGTGATAGTCGTGCGCGACCTAGTGTAACCTCGCGGGAAGACGGCGCGTCCCGACCGTACGCGCCGGCCGCCATACGCTACACGCTACACGCGGGCCACACGCTACACGCGGGCCACACGCTACACGCGGGCCACACGCTACACGCGGGCCACACGCCACACGCCACACGCCGGACGCGCTTGGCGGCCGGCGTCGCACTCTATTGTATAAAAAGCGAAACATACTCACGAACCAGTTCGGGAGCGCTCCGGTATTACATACATATATAGCATTAGTACAAAATAAACTCTATATATACATCTAGATATAATTCAACATAAATAATTTAACTCGTTCTCTCACTCGCATACATTACACTGAAAGCTGACATTGCTTATCATTTATCCATTAATAGTAGTTTCGTAAAGATATCATAATATTTCAAATGGTAATCGATGGAGCGTCCACCCGGCAGCCGGCCACACGTCGGCGTCTGCTGTCTAGGTATTAGCTGAGCGGTGGACACGTACATACTTATGGAAGTAATCGATACATACAGCACGAGACTTGGTAAGATGATTAAGTTCAGGACCGACTAAGTTAATATTCGCACGCACTTCACTAACAGTAATGTAACACGTTTGCAATTGACAATAATATGGAGCTGTCACGACACGACACGACACGACACGACACGTCAGCTACACTCGCACTCATGCGACTCTACGATGTTGCATTACTTCCATACTCGAGATGAATAACTGAAACACTAACGTAACTCGATCCACTTATCATATCACGCTATTGAACAATTCAATATCGTTTAGTTTATATTCTGAGCAATATTTAATTTAAAACTTGATTTTGTAGATTTATACATTAATAGAGTCTGGCAAACGAAAGTAGAGACTGAAAACGCGCGGCAAATTTAAAAAATCTCGGCATAGCAACCCCAAAACTAGTATGCAATACATTGATGATACTTTAGAATTATTTATTATTTATTTCTAATTCTAAATTAGGTTATTCCAAGTATTTCATACTAGTTTTGGGGTTGCTATGCCGAGATTTTTTTAAATTTGCCGCGCTTTTTCAGTCTCTACTTTCGTTTGCCAGACTCTAGCGCGTATTACAAAAATCAAAATAATGTTTAAAAGATCGATAATGTGTCGTCGACTAGGATTGAGATACGACATTCGTGAAGATATGGCAATGTTCGTAATAAAGCTATGCAGTGATATTGTTAGCTGATTGTAGTATAACATATCACGGGAAGATCACAGCGGTACCACCACAGAGCACAGAGCACAGGCGCCAGCGCACGTAGTGATGCAGAGCTGCGGCAGTCGGTGACGAGTGCGAGTGACGAGTGCGAGTGACGAGTGACGAGTGACGAGTGACGACGTGCACTCTCCTAATGGTAACAAATTAGGCATATCAATTGTATGTAAGCTATCTACTCTTACGTGTACCTACCTTATCTTATACATGTTATCTCGAAAGCCTTCGAAATGCTGAATAAAAACAATATAATACAATACTTTGAATATAATGTCATCTATATTGCAACCAAATATAATATCTGCCTAAAATAAAATTAAAAACAACGACGTAATAGTATAAAATAAAGGGTTGGCACGCGCGCCGTGACGTCACGCGCCGCGCCACACACACACACACACACTCGGCAACAGTCCGGTGACGTCACGCCGCCACCAGCTCGGCGCCGGTGGTGGCGAGTCGTCGACGCCGCACATATTATGACATTTTATTTGTGTTTTGATTTATAATATAACATTACAATGATAGAATCACGTTCCGTTCCCGGCACACAGCACACTCTTCAGTGCATTCAACCGATCGTCCGCTACCCACAAGAGCTACAGTATAGCTACCGATACATAGCGATATAGTCATCTATGTCCCAACTTAAATTCTAAATCAAAATATTTATCTTACGTAACGTAATATATTTGGTTCTCACTAAAGTAAAAGAATACCACGCGCCCACACAAAATCACAATATATATAATAATTATATAGGTATCTGTATATATCTCATTTATAAACAAGGCATCGTTCGAGCGCGGCGGCGGCGGCGGCGCTCCATGAGCCCCCCTCCCGCCTGCCCCTCCCCCAGCGCTACTATATATTATGATGTGACCGCTATAATATCATCAGTGTGCACAGTAACGTCGTACTCGTAGCGCAGCTCGCAGTAACGACGGCGTGTAAATAATAACAACAATGCGGTGCGGCACGCGCGGCCACGGAACCGCCGCATCAGAGATTACTTAGCGTATTGCCGCGTCCGCGCGGCCGCATGCGGCTGTCCGCGTGCGTCTAGAAGAGACGCGCGCGTCGCTTGAGCTCGTTGCGGCGCCACTGCGGCAGGCGGTAGAAGTCCTGGCGCCCGATCTGCAGGATGGCCTCGAACTCGGCGTCCGACAAGTGCCGCTGCGGGTACAAGGGTACAACACGTTACAAGGGTACAAGAGTGTCGCCTGCAGGCGCGGTGCAGTGCGCAGTACGCAGCGGGATGGTTACCTCGAGGTTGAGGCGGTCGACGTCGGGCGGCAGGCGGTAGTTGGTGATGAGCAGCAGATGGTAGGGGTACAGCTTGGCGGGCTCGTGCAGCAGGTGCGAGGTGGCCATGTTGGGCAGCGAGCGGCGCACGGAGCCGCCGCCCGCCCCCGCCCCCGCCCCCGCCGCGTGCCGCCCGCCCACGCCCATGCCCACCGCGCTGCTGCCGCGGATCACCACGCCACCGTCCGTCGTCTGCGGTCACACATACATACACACGTTATGATTAAGGCTTGTCTTGATAGTTGTAAATAAATATTCCTATTAAAGTTAATTAAAATTCAAGATTGTAATTGAAAATGGAACTTTTAGTTTTTTTTTTTGTTTGCCTACAATAATTTATTTATTATTGTGAATCAATTAATCTATATAGTTACGTGCGGGATATACTTGTATGAGTTTTGCACGGTTTCAGGTTATTGCCAATTACTATATCACAAGAGAATCTGAACAGTTGCCGTCGAAAAATATAGTGACAGTGAACTCACCACAGCACTTCGATCCACATCAGTTATGGAGCCGGCAGAAACTGAAATGACAGACATTTTAATGAAACAATTGCTACGGACGAGCACTCGATACGAACGCGAGGCGATGAGAACGTGTGCTTATACACGCCTACGTTATGGAAGCGAAGCTCATGCGGCACCAGTGCAGCAGTGTGAACTACTAACGACATGGTTCAAAGGGAATACAATGTGATTGCAAGGGGCTGATGAGTGTGCGAGGTGACGCGCGGGATGGCAAGCGTGTCTGACTGGCGCTCGGCCATGACGCTATGCTACTGAGCTGGTGAGTGAGGAATACGCCATGTTACAACGTGATAGAAATCGACACTTGAAGCTATACACTCGTTATGTGTAGTGGACTGTTTGACTACTATCCCAAATGCACAACATTGCAAACGACTAGTAAGTAAATAGAAACAAATCAACAAGCAACTTTTAAATAAACGACTAAACAATTTGGAGGGGGATTTGTACACTTGTCGCATTAATTTATTATTTGTTAATTCTAGTACTAGCTTTGGCTTTTATTTAACTATTGAATCAAAAAGGCTGTACAACGTGTTTCATTCCATTTTGCACAGCCAGCGATAGTGATACTTTAGGTATACCGTTCGACACGTTATTCTGTGTTACTGAAGTGTCCCTTCAGACATAGATACACAAATACACTTGTAGATGAATGATGAGGCACAAATAAACGTGAATATTATTATATGCGGTGTGCGGTGTATGGTGTGTGGCCAGGCTGAGACGTGACTCGTGAGGCGCAAGCGGGCGGCGCTACTTACTGCACAGCTCCGTCCGCACTGCGCGCACAACACACAACACGCGTCAGTACATCTTACAGGAGCCAATCATGTCATAGCATTGGCCGCTCGTGACCAATCATATCATAGAGTAACCGACATACAGGGCTGCGTATAACCAATCATAACATAGTACTTCTGAGAGATCTCACCAATGGGGATGTGTACGCAAAGCTGAGCGCAGATGTCGCTGGCGGCGCAAAGGCTGCTGTCAAATCATTTTTGCTTTGTTTTGCGTGTTTTTGTTATTTTTCGTATTTAAACCGGTCTACCATCGTTATTGATAATACGTATTGTTCCTGGAAGCTTAGGGAATTGAAAGAACTAAAGAAATGAGGAAACAAAAAATAAGAGAACATTACTTTAATGTGTTGGTATTCTTTACGTTTTTGGTTAGAAGTTTTATTATATTTTTGGCAATCAAAGCTTCTGAAGGCCAAGCAAATTACATTTCTGCTGTAACTGAAATTTATCAATATGTTAATAGCTCCACTATATCGCCGAAGATTACTAAGCAACATAATCAGTTACTTTGACAGGTATATAACATAACCTATAAATATGTATAGCCTTTTACCAGTTTTGTTTAGCGTTGTATCTTTGGGCAACAAATAAACACCGGGGTTGGTACATCCTGGTACTGCCAGCACACAGAGGCATATTTGGTATGAATGTTGTTACAAAATGTATGGATTTGACAGCTTTCAATAGCCATAGCGACGATGCGCCACCAATCATGAAAAAATGGCAGTTCACATCCCCATTGTACGAGCGGACCGCGCCGCAGCACATTTTGTAATGTGTTGTGCGAAATAGGAGCAATTGTGAAGTGGTTAGATGCCATATTCGCATGGATTCTAAATAACAAATGAACCCGTTCGGATCTGTACGCACTGTATGGACTCCGGGTGCCATACAAATATGACATTTGACTGCTTCATGACATGGATGCTACAATTCAGAAATGTGCAGCGGCGCGGCCAGCTCGGTGGAAATGCAGTCTCTGTTGAATCTGCAGTGCTATGTTTGTAATCAGAGCCCAGAGCGTCGCGTCCGGGACACGGTGCTATAGAATAACCAGTCGGAATCAGGCCCAAGAGCAGGCTGTTTATTATTATTAGAAGGAGAAGCTACAATAGGTATAGTTGAATCAGCATTGCTGTTGCTCCACTGATATGGATAAAATAAAATTTGCCCATGTACCATTATCGTTTTGGGAGGAAACCCAACATAAACTGGCTTTAGAACATCCGAGTAACACTGTAACCACGAACTGTGCAACGAGTAAGTGTTGCACTACACGTTACAGACAGACTACACGAGCCAACAAACAGGCACAACCTGTAGTACTATTGATGCGCGTTGTGCTCCGTTCTGCGCTGCTTGTGGTGTTACAGTATAGTAGGTACAACATAATATATTATAAGTTTGTTTGCAGCTTACGTATAGTAGGTATATAAGTAAGAGAGTGTACGAACGCTGACACATAAATCTTGTATTCGTGTTGTATGTGCAGCCACCACCATCGCCAGCTATAGACGCACTTACTGAATAAGTACTTTTATTGTAATACGTTCGTGGTCGCTGGTTCGTTAGTAAAGAAACAGTTAATCGTTTAATGTATCTCATACACACGCGCCTAGAACATTATACACGCACACTCAAAATGGGTGAACCCAACGTGATCTAAAAACGTGCGACGTGACAAAAAAACTATGTGTAAGGAGATAAATTAAACGAAACTGGTATTATTAAAGTGTACATGTGGTGAAGGGTGAGGTATTAAAATCGTCGTGGGAGTTAGTAACGTATACTGAAAGTGACGCAGTACCTATATCTGACCGCTGCGCCCGCGGGAACGCGCAGGCCGCGCGGGCCGGCGCGTCCCCGCGAGCGCCCGCCACCACACGACCCTCTGCAGTAGGTGACACTGTGACAGTACAGGGGGATACTTACTATCTGACTTGCCGCTGCTGAAGTCGGTGCTATGCGTCTTGTCTCCCATTCCGCTGAATGTGAAGTCGCCCTACAATACATACATACAGACGCACCGGTCAGTCAATGTTAATGAACAACAGTTGTGCAACACACCACTAGAAACGATACACAACACTCAATCATAAGTGGGCCCAGCAGGCCTCCTCTCCTGCTAACTGATAGTGTCTCAGTACACCGGTACACAGTACGCAGTGTGTGAGCGCCACCGACTCGCTCATGATACAAGCACTATACTATAGCTGCAAGCCAAGTGGACTGTCGCACGGTTGGATGGCTTTCGCTGGCAAAACTTGACAGATCCGATGGGTGCACGTAACTAGCTAATTTTGATAAATCACGACCCCTCTGCAGCAGAAGGACAGATAAGCAAAATCCCGGAATAGCAAAATCCCAGATTAGCAGAAGGACAGATTTGCATAAAGGCAGAAGTACAGACCCACACAGAAAACAAAAATAAAATTGAATAGTTACAAATGGTAAAATTTTATTTGAAAGTAGTATTTTTTTATTATTCGTTGTAAGCTCGCGTTTGACCACTATCTCGCCTGATGTTAAGTGATGATGTGATTGATAAATCTAGACTTGAAGACCCCTAGGTTATAGTTATCAGGAAACAAAGACGCCGCGCCGGCAGGGAATTTCACTCCTTAGCTGTACGCACAATGAAAATATTTTCAAAACGCTTTTTGCGTATGGGTGGGATATCCACCATGTATCGATGGCGCATTGCCGTACGTCTTATTGTCCGATGATGGAAAGGGCTAGGCAGAATCAAATTGTGCAGTTCCATCGCACACTCCCAGCAATGTAACCAATAGGAAACCGACAGGCTGGCAACTCGTTGTCGGTGTTCAAGGCCTGGAGCTTTGAGTTGACCAGCGAATCGTTGGCCTTTCTGTCAATCGACTCAAGTGCATATATTTGGTAGATCTGTCCCAGAGGTGAGAGCAGTACTCCATGCATGACCTTTAGATATATAAAGCAAAGAGGTCACAAATTGATAATAAGATTACTACTAGCCTAGTAGTACTAGGATTTGTAACTTTTTTGACGGCGACAGTACATTATCTGCTTTTATGCAAATCTGTCCTTCTGCTAATCTGGGATTTTGCTATTGCGGGATTTTGCTTATCTGTCCTTCTGCTGCAGAGGGATCACGACAAGTGCAATGGTGACGATCAGCAAGCGTGAACACATTCGGCTTGAAATTGTGTTTAGTTTTTAGGGTTCCGTACCCAAAGGGTAAAAACGGGACCCTAATACTAAGACTCCGCGGTCCTTCTGTTTATCCGTCTGTCACCAGGCTGTATCTCATGAACCGTGATAGCTAGGCAGTTGAAATCTTCACGATGTATTTCTGTTGCCGCTGTAACAACTAATACTAAAAACAGAATGAAATTAATATTTGAGTGCGGCTCCCATACAACAAACGTGATTTGTTTGCGGTTTTTTTGCGATAAAGGTACGGAACCCTTCGTGCGCGAGTCCGACTCGCACTTGGCCGGTTTTTTAAATAATGTTTCAGATATTGACACCTCTCGCCCATCCATCATTTCTGACAAGTTTCGCCATGGAATCCAACTCACCCGTGTAGTTAATATTTCAGGTAAGGAGAAGACCTCGAGGGCACACAGCGAGTCAAGAGAATGTAGTATGTGTACATGTAGGAAATGCAAACCAGGGTCTTAAGCTGTGGGTACGTTCGCTTTATATCAATACAAGTCAATTACCAACTACTGTCATTAATGAGGACTAAATAAGTACAAAATAAATACGAAATAATTATTATAATGAAAGTGTACATTTTTAAACAAACCCTTTCCAACTGGACAAGGCAAAGTCAAAGTCAAATATATTTATTCAATTAGGCCAATAAACGGCACTTTTGAACGTCACATAAATTAAAATTAAAAATTAAAAGTAATAAAAAAAAAAAAGAAAAAAAAAAAGGCATCAATGAAATTAGAGCTGTGTTTATACTTTACTGATATTTGTGTACAGTTAACTGACATAGATACTTTCACTTTCAGCTTTAAGAAGATTAGGAAACCGATTACGATAAAACAGTCTCAGGACTTCAAATTCCTTGAGACATTGAATGAGTGTTTATATAGTAAGTATACATACACAAGTGTGAAATAAAAGGTATTGTGTTTGTATCGACGCGGAGCAGCTAGCATCAAGTGCAACTAGAGCGCGGCCGATCGACGTGGATGGAGGACGCGTCTGTGCCAGTCACTTGAGTGTGGGGCCCGTGCGCTGTGCGCTGTGCACTGTGCGCTGTGCACTGTGCACTGTGCGCTGTGCAGGGCAGACCACTACGTTTAGTGGCGAGGAATATCGATCCGGACGTCGAGCGAGCGCGCCCGCGTTGCCACCAACAGTTACCGAGACTATGCACGAGGTTAACATCACATGTACACGTGTACACGTGTCACTGTGGCCGACACTTGCACCTACTAAGCCTCTGACGAAAGCTAGTTAAAATGTTTCGTAATGATCGCCACTAAAATAAATAGCGGTGCGTCGTGCGTCGTGCGGCTCTAGCTCGTGTCTAGTGTGGTTGACCTCGCGCATGGCTGGCAGCCGGCAGCCGGCACGTACCGTGTAGTGCGTGGCGTGCGGAGTACTCACGGCGGTGGACGAGCTGAACGTGTGCGAGCGCGGCGCCAGCCCGTAGCCCGGCCGCGGCGCCGCGCGCAGCGACGACACCACTGCAACACCGCACTGTACTGCGACCGCCCCCCTCCCCTGCCACCCCGCCCCCCCCTGCCCTACCGCCCTACCAACTGTCTAGCCTACTGCCGATATTTACATCGCTAGCTGCAACATCTCCTCGACGCAATATCTTCGGCGACGCGGTCGGGAGAATCCAACTATTTCACTGTTTACTCGTCAGTGTGTTGTGTCGTGTGGGGTGTGGGTGTGGGTGTATGTGTATGTGCTGGGCATGTACTCACGTGTTGCCGACGGGACAGCGCGGCGGGCAGCGTGCTGGAGCGCAGGCCGTAGCCGGGCCGCGGCGCGCCGTGCACCACTACACACACACTGCTATAGTACACACACGACACGTACAGACAAGTGCCGAGAGGCGGCCCGACCACACGCACGAACCCTGCCTTCAGCTTAGCTGCCAGATCATTTCAGACAATTCTGTTCTGTTTTTGGATTTTTTGCCAAAGTGGCCAATGCCGGTCCAGACTCAGTGTGTACATGTTTGTACATCAACTTGTCAGATTGACTTCGTAAAAGTGGTACCCCTGTTTCACTTGTAGTTCCAGAGTGCGTGTAGGTCGGCTCGGCTCACATAGATCATAACAACTTGTAACGACATTGACGTGGACGATGTGCTCTCAAAGCTCTTCACGGTGAACACGAGTAGGTACAATATTATACTATTATTGTTTACGTTGAAACAATGACTGCACATCGTCTTAGATAAGATACACCCACACAGTTTCTGTTTAGAATAAAAACATCTTTACTTGAAACATATTACATATTGTCATCAAATAATAAATTATGATTTTTTCAAACTGCGTGCGTGCACCGACATGCACCATGCAAACAGAGGCGCAACATAACTGAAACATTGACGAAATTTCACCATGACAACATTGGACAAATATCTTTTATATTACTTAAATAAATAATCATATGAAGCTTATCACTAAATATATATGAAGCAATATAAACGTACTTATACATAGAGCGATATATTTAATAGTAAGAGGTCACGCAACGCACGGGCGACCTCTGCGAGTGCGACAGTCGTGGAACAGCTAGGAACCAGCCCGCGGAGCATGCACCAGTTAGTAAGTTTAGCGACTGTGATGCAGAACTCGCAACAACACGTGAGTTTTGAGTTCAAATCATGGTTTCAATGCTTTCTAGAAAACGTAAAGCCTCGGACTTACGGTAAACCAAATATGCTCAATAATGTTGCAGCAACGTGTTGCAGCAGCGTATTGCAGCAACGTGTTGCTAGCATAAATAAAAACTTTTTGTTAATTGTTTTGTAGCATTGATACTAAAAACAATGTTTAGCCACGATAACTCAAGTTTAGGCTTTAGTTAGAAAGCTCATGTATGTTTGCGGGGACCGCGCTTTGCATCATATAGGAAGTAATGAACAAGAAGCGAACACAGAGTATGCAACAAGCAGCAGCAACATCGCGCTCTAACTACGAACAAACGACGCCGACACCAACAATCTTGTCTATTTCCACTTCATATATTTTTTTTTTAAGATCTAGTGTTTACGGCAACAGCCTTCACCGAGCCAGCATATAAGAAAAAAAAACATGATTAAATTATACAGGTTTATAATTTTCAAGTGAAGCTCAGACTGGGCTAACAAGCCATTTATTTAGCTACTTTGAATTCTGTGACTAATGCCAGATCTAGGCCAACGAAAACAAAGCTTATTAGAACAACTGCGAGCAATAGCAAATATTGATGGATATTCCAGCGTCGTGAAGCAGAAGCACGTAACATAAGCCAGACGCGTGCGCGTGCGCGTGCGAGGGACGAACAGACGACTACAACAAGTGACGTACATGCGTCTCACCTGGTCCGCTGCGCCGGCACGCCGCTACTCCGACCCACACAACACTTGTTCTAACGTCAGCATTGTACACTTGATACTACGACAGTCTATCCGCCCAAACAGAGACGGAGAGAGGTGCATGCAGAACATGACAACAGATTTATTATGATAGAAATATTTAGTGTTGCTGTTATTATATTAGCCATTGATTTTGCTTGTTAAGAGATAACAATAATCGTCCTGATGGAAGTCTTCGTTTTCAAAGCGCAGCACTATTTAAGCGGAGAGACTGTATCACGCCTTACCTCCACGACGTACAATGCGAACGTTCGAGCGAGCGTTTTCAGAGATTGTGAGTAAGTTGTTATCATAGAAAATAATATGTAATGGAAGACAAAGCGCTGATGTGTTCAAGAGCATATTACTACATATTATAAAACATGGCGCGGTAAATAAACGCGCACAGCTACCGGCTTGTCAAAGGCTCAAACTACGGAATGGGTGCGTTAGTCTCGACACTGTGTCTGTTGGATTAATTATGAACTCTATTCGTATGCGCATAGAGTATGTGTCGTTAGTGTCGAGATTAAGGCTGTAAGTAGTTGATGTGACTCACCGTCGTCTGTGTAGTACGTGTACGTGTGTACTGCAACACAGCTAATGTTAGCATCGAGCGACAACAACATGGCAGTGCAGCCAACCATCGCTTTGTCCTTCACACATACTGACAAACACACCAGTTCATAGAACATGATTTTTAATCGAAACTGCAAAGCCAACTTTGTAACCAAGCCATTCAATCATCATTTATTGCTTATGCAAATATGGGGACTTTCATTGTACGTTACAGCGAAGTATGAACCGATGTGTTTGTTAAGAGACAGCGCGGTATCGCTTAGTATGGAGCGCCTGAGCTGTGAGAGACCGCGCTGTCGACAGTCTGTGGCTCGTTAGTGTGTGTTAGTTAGCGATATGACGAGAGAGTTACATACACTATGAGCAGCGTTAGTAGCCGACAGTGGTGACGTCATACATGGTTACCCAGGGAGCTCTAGACACGATGCGATCCCGTCGCCAGCCAGCAGCGATAGCGTGATTATTTCGACCCATATGTAGCCAATTTTTGAATAAGATCCCGTAGAAGTATTAACATAATATTCACACCCAGATTTCATTAGATAATCTAAATTCCATGTAATTATTAGTATTTTTCCATTATATAAATATATAGGCTGAAGTACGCAGGCAGGTTGACTGGCGACGCTCGCGGTAAGGGCTGGGGGGAGGAAGGGGGGGCGGGCGCTACCTGCGTACAGGACGGCCGCGGGCACCGCCGCGTGCGGACACTAACTCATACCGCTAGCTATCTTACTAACAAGCGTCTATCAGACACTGGCTCGTCAGTAGTAAGATACTTATTGTAGAAAGATTACTTTATCTGAAGAAAAATATGTCAAGCTTGTTAAGCCGGTCTTCGGTAGTGTGTTAGTGACCGCACGCTGCGCGCCGCGATATGAACGTCTTGTACGCATGTTTGTTATCACGTTTAATTTAACTAACACAGTATGATTCGATATAATAAGAGTTACAGAATACTTCGTTCAAGACGCAGTGTGACTAAAGAAAACTTTCCTGTTCACTTAGATTTCAAATTAACATTATTTATATTGTGCGTCAGATTCAGGTGCTCATGCCTGCGTTATAATTCGATACACATTGAATGCTTTATTGTTGCATCGGAATCTGTTGCACAATATATCTTGTATGTCATGACCAAAAATATGAAAAGAATGTTGAAACAATAAATATGTTAAAATATCTTCGATTTAATTTTTTCTATAGACAATAGTTTTCTATGTTCCTTAGTGTTCATATTTTTGGCCGTGATAGACTTCGAGACCGCACTTTGGGTTCACTTAGATATTAGTAAGCGTTTCAAACAAAATAAACCTTATTCTTAGGTGAATTATGTTCACAGTCTTAAAATTAATAGTGATCTTTCAAATGAGCATGAACATATTTTGTTTGGTAATGTTTACATTCGTATGCAACGCTTACTGTACTGTACTTAGCACTGACTGTAGGACGTATATAATGTTCAGTCGTGTGGAGGCTAGCTTACCGTTGTAGGTGGGGATGTGCGTGTGCGACGTGTGCTCGTAGTAGGCGGCCTCCGTGTGTGCGCGCGTCTCCAGCGAGCGGGACGGCGACGCGCCCACCGGCGACGAGTAGCGCAGGCGCGGCAGCGGCTCGCGGGACGCCGACGGGGTCCTACAGGGTAATGTTACATGTAGTGTGTGATAGATACGAGCGGGACGGCGACGCGCCCATCGGCGACGAGTAGCGCAGGCGCGGCAGCGGCTCGCGGGACGCCGACGGGGTCCTACAGGGTAATGTTACATGTAGTGTGTGATAGATACGAGCGGGACGGCGACGCGCCCACCGGCGACGAGTAGCGCAGGCGCGGCAGCGGCTCGCGGGACGCCGACGGGGTCCTACAGGGTAATGTTACATGTAGTGTGTGATAGATACAAGCGGGACGGCGACGCGCCCACCGGCGACGAGTAGCGCAGGCGCGGCAGCGGCTCGCGGGACGCCGACGGGGTCCTACAGGGTAATGTTACATGTAGTGTGTGATAGATACGAGCGGGACGGCGACGCGCCCACCGGCGACGAGTAGCGCAGGCGCGGCAGCGGCTCGCGGGACGCCGACGGGGTCCTACAGGGTAATGTTACATGTAGTGTGTGATAGATACAAGCGGGACGGCGACGCGCCCACCGGCGACGAGTAGCGCAGGCGCGGCAGCGGCTCGCGGGACGCCGACGGGGTCCTACAGGGTAATGTTACATGTAGTGTGTGATAGATACGAGCGGGACGGCGACGCGCCCACCGGCGACGAGTAGCGCAGGCGCGGCAGCGGCTCGCGGGACGCCGACGGGGTCCTACAGGGTAATGTTACATGTAGTGTGTGATAGATACGAGCGGGACGGCGACGCGCCCACCGGCGACGAGTAGCGCAGGCGCGGCAGCGGCTCGCGGGACGCCGACGGGGTCCTACAGGGTAATGTTACATGTAGTGTGTGATAGATACGAGCGGGACGGCGACGCGCCCACCGGCGACGAGTAGCGCAGGCGCGGCAGCGGCTCGCGGGACGCCGACGGGGTCCTACAGGGTAATGTTACATGTAGTGTGTGATAGATACGAGCGGGACGGCGACGCGCCCACCGGCGACGAGTAGCGCAGGCGCGGCAGCGGCTCGCGGGACGCCGACGGGGTCCTACAGGGTAATGTTACATGTAGTGTGTGATAGATACGAGCGGGACGGCGACGCGCCCACCGGCGACGAGTAGCGCAGGCGCGGCAGCGGCTCGCGGGACGCCGACGGGGTCCTACAGGGTAATGTTACATGTAGTGTGTGATAGATACGAGCGGGACGGCGACGCGCCCACCGGCGACGAGTAGCGCAGGCGCGGCAGCGGCTCGCGGGACGCCGACGGGGTCCTACAGGGTAATGTTACATGTAGTGTGTGATAGATACGAGCGGGACGGCGACGCGCCCACCGGCGACGAGTAGCGCAGGCGCGGCAGCGGCTCGCGGGACGCCGACGGGGTCCTACAGGGTAATGTTACATGTAGTGTGTGATAGATACGAGCGGGACGGCGACGCGCCCACCGGCGACGAGTAGCGCAGGCGCGGCAGCGGCTCGCGGGACGCCGACGGGGTCCTACAGGGTAATGTTACATGTAGTGTGTGATAGATACGAGCGGGACGGCGACGCGCCCACCGGCGACGAGTAGCGCAGGCGCGGCAGCGGCTCGCGGGACGCCGACGGGGTCCTACAGGGTAATGTTACATGTAGTGTGTGATAGATACGAGCGGGACGGCGACGCGCCCACCGGCGACGAGTAGCGCAGGCGCGGCAGCGGCTCGCGGGACGCCGACGGGGTCCTACAGGGTAATGTTACATGTAGTGTGTGATAGATACGAGCGGGACGGCGACGCGCCCACCGGCGACGAGTAGCGCAGGCGCGGCAGCGGCTCGCGGGACGCCGACGGGGTCCTACAGGGTAATGTTACATGTAGTGTGTGATAGATACGAGCGGGACGGCGACGCGCCCACCGGCGACGAGTAGCGCAGGCGCGGCAGCGGCTCGCGGGACGCCGACGGGGTCCTACAGGGTAATGTTACATGTAGTGTGTGATAGATACGAGCGGGACGGCGACGCGCCCACCGGCGACGAGTAGCGCAGGCGCGGCAGCGGCTCGCGGGACGCCGACGGGGTCCTACAGGGTAATGTTACATGTAGTGTGTGATAGATACGAGCGGGACGGCGACGCGCCCACCGGCGACGAGTAGCGCAGGCGCGGCAGCGGCTCGCGGGACGCCGACGGGGTCCTACAGGGTAATGTTACATGTAGTGTGTGATAGATACGAGCGGGACGGCGACGCGCCCACCGGCGACGAGTAGCGCAGGCGCGGCAGCGGCTCGCGGGACGCCGACGGGGTCCTACAGGGTAATGTTACATGTAGTGTGTGATAGATACGAGCGGGACGGCGACGCGCCCACCGGCGACGAGTAGCGCAGGCGCGGCAGCGGCTCGCGGGACGCCGACGGGGTCCTACAGGGTAATGTTACATGTAGTGTGTGATAGATACGAGCGGGACGGCGACGCGCCCACCGGCGACGAGTAGCGCAGGCGCGGCAGCGGCTCGCGGGACGCCGACGGGGTCCTACAGGGTAATGTTACATGTAGTGTGTGATAGATACGAGCGGGACGGCGACGCGCCCACCGGCGACGAGTAGCGCAGGCGCGGCAGCGGCTCGCGGGACGCCGACGGGGTCCTACAGGGTAATGTTACATGTAGTGTGTGATAGATACGAGCGGGACGGCGACGCGCCCACCGGCGACGAGTAGCGCAGGCGCGGCAGCGGCTCGCGGGACGCCGACGGGGTCCTACAGGGTAATGTTACATGTAGTGTGTGATAGATACGAGCGGGACGGCGACGCGCCCACCGGCGACGAGTAGCGCAGGCGCGGCAGCGGCTCGCGGGACGCCGACGGGGTCCTACAGGGTAATGTTACATGTAGTGTGTGATAGATACGAGCGGGACGGCGACGCGCCCACCGGCGACGAGTAGCGCAGGCGCGGCAGCGGCTCGCGGGACGCCGACGGGGTCCTACAGGGTAATGTTACATGTAGTGTGTGATAGATACGAGCGGGACGGCGACGCGCCCACCGGCGACGAGTAGCGCAGGCGCGGCAGCGGCTCGCGGGACGCCGACGGGGTCCTACAGGGTAATGTTACATGTAGTGTGTGATAGATACGAGCGGGACGGCGACGCGCCCACCGGCGACGAGTAGCGCAGGCGCGGCAGCGGCTCGCGGGACGCCGACGGGGTCCTACAGGGTAATGTTACATGTAGTGTGTGATAGATACGAGCGGGACGGCGACGCGCCCACCGGCGACGAGTAGCGCAGGCGCGGCAGCGGCTCGCGGGACGCCGACGGGGTCCTACAGGGTAATGTTACATGTAGTGTGTGATAGATACGAGCGGGACGGCGACGCGCCCACCGGCGACGAGTAGCGCAGGCGCGGCAGCGGCTCGCGGGACGCCGACGGGGTCCTACAGGGTAATGTTACATGTAGTGTGTGATAGATACGAGCGGGACGGCGACGCGCCCACCGGCGACGAGTAGCGCAGGCGCGGCAGCGGCTCGCGGGACGCCGACGGGGTCCTACAGGGTAATGTTACATGTAGTGTGTGATAGATACGAGCGGGACGGCGACGCGCCCACCGGCGACGAGTAGCGCAGGCGCGGCAGCGGCTCGCGGGACGCCGACGGGGTCCTACAGGGTAATGTTACATGTAGTGTGTGATAGATACAAGCGGGACGGCGACGCGCCCACCGGCGACGAGTAGCGCAGGCGCGGCAGCGGCTCGCGGGACGCCGACGGGGTCCTACAGGGTAATGTTACATGTAGTGTGTGATAGATACGAGCGGGACGGCGACGCGCCCACCGGCGACGAGTAGCGCAGGCGCGGCAGCGGCTCGCGGGACGCCGACGGGGTCCTACAGGGTAATGTTACATGTAGTGTGTGATAGATACGAGCGGGACGGCGACGCGCCCACCGGCGACGAGTAGCGCAGGCGCGGCAGCGGCTCGCGGGACGCCGACGGGGTCCTACAGGGTAATGTTACATGTAGTGTGTGATAGATACGAGCGGGACGGCGACGCGCCCACCGGCGACGAGTAGCGCAGGCGCGGCAGCGGCTCGCGGGACGCCGACGGGGTCCTACAGGGTAATGTTACATGTAGTGTGTGATAGATACGAGCGGGACGGCGACGCGCCCACCGGCGACGAGTAGCGCAGGCGCGGCAGCGGCTCGCGGGACGCCGACGGGGTCCTACAGGGTAATGTTACATGTAGTGTGTGATAGATACGAGCGGGACGGCGACGCGCCCACCGGCGACGAGTAGCGCAGGCGCGGCAGCGGCTCGCGGGACGCCGACGGGGTCCTACAGGGTAATGTTACATGTAGTGTGTGATAGATACGAGCGGGACGGCGACGCGCCCACCGGCGACGAGTAGCGCAGGCGCGGCAGCGGCTCGCGGGACGCCGACGGGGTCCTACAGGGTAATGTTACATGTAGTGTGTGATAGATACGAGCGGGACGGCGACGCGCCCACCGGCGACGAGTAGCGCAGGCGCGGCAGCGGCTCGCGGGACGCCGACGGGGTCCTACAGGGTAATGTTACATGTAGTGTGTGATAGATACGAGCGGGACGGCGACGCGCCCACCGGCGACGAGTAGCGCAGGCGCGGCAGCGGCTCGCGGGACGCCGACGGGGTCCTACAGGGTAATGTTACATGTAGTGTGTGATAGATACGAGCGGGACGGCGACGCGCCCACCGGCGACGAGTAGCGCAGGCGCGGCAGCGGCTCGCGGGACGCCGACGGGGTCCTACAGGGTAATGTTACATGTAGTGTGTGATAGATACGAGCGGGACGGCGACGCGCCCACCGGCGACGAGTAGCGCAGGCGCGGCAGCGGCTCGCGGGACGCCGACGGGGTCCTACAGGGTAATGTTACATGTAGTGTGTGATAGATACGAGCGGGACGGCGACGCGCCCACCGGCGACGAGTAGCGCAGGCGCGGCAGCGGCTCGCGGGACGCCGACGGGGTCCTACAGGGTAATGTTACATGTAGTGTGTGATAGATACGAGCGGGACGGCGACGCGCCCACCGGCGACGAGTAGCGCAGGCGCGGCAGCGGCTCGCGGGACGCCGACGGGGTCCTACAGGGTAATGTTACATGTAGTGTGTGATAGATACGAGCGGGACGGCGACGCGCCCACCGGCGACGAGTAGCGCAGGCGCGGCAGCGGCTCGCGGGACGCCGACGGGGTCCTACAGGGTAATGTTACATGTAGTGTGTGATAGATACGAGCGGGACGGCGACGCGCCCACCGGCGACGAGTAGCGCAGGCGCGGCAGCGGCTCGCGGGACGCCGACGGGGTCCTACAGGGTAATGTTACATGTAGTGTGTGATAGATACAAGCGGGACGGCGACGCGCCCACCGGCGACGAGTAGCGCAGGCGCGGCAGCGGCTCGCGGGACGCCGACGGGGTCCTACAGGGTAATGTTACATGTAGTGTGTGATAGATACGAGCGGGACGGCGACGCGCCCACCGGCGACGAGTAGCGCAGGCGCGGCAGCGGCTCGCGGGACGCCGACGGGGTCCTACAGGGTAATGTTACATGTAGTGTGTGATAGATACGAGCGGGACGGCGACGCGCCCACCGGCGACGAGTAGCGCAGGCGCGGCAGCGGCTCGCGGGACGCCGACGGGGTCCTACAGGGTAATGTTACATGTAGTGTGTGATAGATACGAGCGGGACGGCGACGCGCCCACCGGCGACGAGTAGCGCAGGCGCGGCAGCGGCTCGCGGGACGCCGACGGGGTCCTACAGTGTAATTGTTGTCGACGGAGTCCCGCTGCGGGGCACCTATTTCTGTCTGCAGGGTCTAAAGTAACCTAACATGAAGGAGATGGTTGGAGCTGAGTTCGCTCGCTTTGCTCGCTCACTTCAGCTCTCGTCATCCCCTTCGAACCTAACCTATCCGTGTCGGGGTGCCCTAAGTGCCCGAGCTCGCTTCGCACGCTCTTGGACTAGTTCTTAGAAATAATTAATTAATAAAAATGTCGAATGCATGACAGCTATTAATAAGTCATTTGCATGAAAATTTTAATTTTCATGCAAATGCATTCGTTTCTGTCACTAAATTTTGAAGCACAAAATATTGACTTTTTATGGCACTATTTCAATTTTAAATTGAAAATGCTACCAAAAAACCGGCTATATATGTGTGACCAAATAATATTACGTAAAATGTTGTTTCGGTGTGGTGGAAATATGGCAAATGAAAAAAGTTCAAATGAGGCTTCGGCCAAAAGCAAAAAGTTATTTTACAATGCATGTCCTCGAAAAGAGCGGTTTTCCAAGCAGCCAAACTTTGCGGAAAGTGTCACTTTTTTTCACTAGTGCTTTTTACTTTCCTGTACTTTTTTAATTTTTCACTCCAACGTCAGCCCGACGCATAGAGTTTTTATTATTTGAGAAAAGTTTTAAAAATTAGTTATGTACAGATTATCATTCATATTAAAGGTAAAATAAAACTAATACTTTATTTTAGGCGTTTTTAATTACTCTTAGATTTAGATTTTGATCAATAAATTAATTTTAAATATTCATTATATATGTTTGGCAGAACGTATATTTTGCTCGTGCCTTTTTGCGTTACGATGAGACAGCTAATTCGCACATGCGCAGTAGATATGCCCGAGGAACTATTAGTTAATCTGTGGATATGCTGAACGCGCTTGAATAAGCCCACCATTTTATTAATTTCATTTTATTATTTTATTTATTTCCTCGCACAATGCATAGTAAAATGTTGTATGATACACGTACGTAAGATGATTTTCGACTCGTGTCGATTTATCCACTCACTCGCTTCGCTCGCTCGTGAATAAAAAAGCCACTCATCGGAAATCACCTACCTTCCGCACTTGTAGCATAAATAACTATTGTAAATCGGCGAAATGTAGTTCGCTAAAATAATACTAATAATATGTCAAATAATGCATATATCAAAAAAGACGTCGGTCAATAGTTTTCGGTAAAATGCAATTCGAACAAAAACAATTCGGAAAAGTGATCGGTTCCCGTTGATTTATATGAGATGACTTTTTAATGTACAGAGGACCTAATTTATAAAAAGATTTGTTTTCTTTGATTTTAAAATGGAGGCAATACGAATTCGCATATACTGCCGACCTGGAAAAAATGTTTCGGCAGATTTTTTGCCACAAAGATGATTTGAAGTATTAAAAAAATAGTATGGCGTGACTCTCCAGATCAAGTTATTCGTGAATACGAACTGATGACTACTCATACGGTACAAAGGCAGCGCCATTTTTAGCAATAATGACGCTCAAGCAGTTAGCAAATGATGAACGCCATAAGTACCCATCAGCAGCGTAGGTCTTAGAAGAAGACTTCTATATGGACGATCTTTTGAGTGATCATCATACATACCCTGCAAGAAGCAATGGAGCTGCAGACAGATTTAATAGATCTTCTGAAATCAGGAGGTTTCAACCTTCGCAAATGGTCGTCGAATAAGGCGGAGTTACTCAATGACGTCAGCTCAAAGACCTTATACGTATTTCTTACTACTAGACTGTGCACCAAAAATTTTTGTTTAGCTAAAATGAAATCAATTATCATACGCCTAGGTTAGCTATTTCCTTATAAGCGGTAGCTAACCAAAAGCGGTCCTGGCGAGAGGGTTCCCGCTGGTAGTGTGTCCTTGTCTGACATCTTGCTAGCTCAACTAATCATTGGATTTGGTAGAAATGGTAGAAAATTTTATATTTTTCATTTTTATGTTATACCAAAACGAACGAATAAAAAAATACATTTAAATACGTTTCAAAGTCTATGAAACTTTGAAACGTATTTAAATATTTTTACAGTTCCTATATTTAATCAATTCATTGTATTTTAAAAAAAAAACATTAATACTGAGTAAGAGTAGTACTTTTAAATGTTTGGGCCTGGTAATACTAAATGTAAGACCACCAGGTTAGAGTTTTTGGCGGGATTTTTTCGAGTGAAGTTCAGCGGCTGTTAATATTATTTGCAAATTGATTCCTAGTGGATATTGTGATATAAAATTGGTGTAGTTTTGTGTCTCAACTGTCTACGCAACTGGACAATATGTGAAATCAGTGACAGAAGCGATCTCAGGATAGTGGAGCGGAGAATTTTATTGTAGTATTGACCTCCGCAAAGCTTACTGGGAAGGCTGACTCGATACAATTTGCTACCAAATACTCCAAAAACCATTAGAATCTGTTACACCCGTATTCTAATGCATACTAAAGAATGTTAAAATTGCACTGAAGACGAGGCGGTGTGGTCCAAGACCTTAGCCTGCCCGAAAAGGGCGAACAAAAACAAAAAAAGACCACCAGGTTTGCGGCGTTTTTGGCGGGTTTTGTTCAAGTAAAATTCAGCGGCTGTTAATATTATTCGCAAATTGATTTCTAGTGGAATAAAATTGGTGTAGTTTTGTTTCTCAACTGTCTACTCAACTGGACAATATGTGAAATCATTGAGATCCTTTGGGGTATTTCAAAGCATCGTCTGAAGACTGCAAGATCATCTAACGCCTCTCCTTCATGAGCTTGAGAGTAAGATCAGAGAGTTTTTTTCCTATCTATACGATGGGTCTTGAAGAATAAGACTTATGCAGACTTGGGATTTGAGGATTATCGAGTCCTCCCCGAATACACCATCGTAAACTGCTCAATTCCTCTCCGAGTTCGGTCATCTTATCGTCGGTCCGGAGTCCGGAGTGTGCGCGTGTTGTACGTTGCCAGGTCCTGTCGTCGGTATTTGTTGGGGTAGCCGGATCTCGTCCGGGATTCTTTGCACCCCTTGCCATACCGTAACCTAGACCGCTACAGTAGTCGAGGGTAAGCAGGCTGCCGGGCACTAGGGGCTATGTTTTATTTGTGCTATTCATGGGGAGTGCTTTGCAGGCGGGTTGGCGATCCCAGTATGGTTGTTAGGTTAGGTTAGGTTAAAACGGGCTGGTTTCCGCAACTCCACGACCAAGATGGTTGTTACAAATGCTCAGAGAACGCTGCTGATCATTCTCTGGTTTGTCCCTTAGTCGCCTCTTACGACACCAATGGAAAAACATGGGATGACGAAATTCTGTACGCTCGACACCGACTCGGTAAGTGACGTAGATTCCAAAAAATATACACACATTTTTTTTTCAATGTATTTGGTAGGTTTAAGTAGCGTAGTTAGGTAGCATAAATACATATATTGGGATACTTACACTATTGTTTTTACAATCAATTTGTCCCGTGTTATTTGGTCATGGTCACCTCATTAGAAAGAGACACACTACCAACGAGAGCCCTCTCGCTCGGACCGGTTTTTGCGCCATAGTGCACAGTCTAGTAGTAAGAAGTATAACGTCTTTGCGTCAGTCAGCTAAACAGATGAAGTTTTTTTTTTTTTTTTTTATATATTATAGGCTCGCGCTTGACCACTATCTCACCTGATGGTAAGCGATGATGTGGTCGACGGTGAAGCACGCTTGCCTAGAAGTAACCTATTCACTCTTGACTTAAATACTCCTAGATTTGATTTTCGTCATCAAGAGTCCACCAAGGCTCTCGCACCCTACTGAAGATCAATTCACATTCCAAAGCAAAATCAATGTGTCATCATGAAAAGCTGACGAAAAGATCTGCAATATGCGTCTCGAACGAGACGAGTGGAAGTTGATTGTGTATTATGATATGGAGCTCTATTGGCAAGGATCAAATCTGCTTAAAAAATACGTCGATCATCTGGGCAGCATATGTTCTAATGCAACAAAGATATCACAGTGTGACGTAATCCTTATGCAATTACGTCACGGTAGCAATGAACTTGACCACTACTATAGCATGATGCTTGGTCAGCAGTTCGCGGGGAACGTGCGACATAAGCGCGGTCTTATCAATCCTATAGGAAGCATAGCACGCAGTTTTTTTTTGGTGTCTTAGACGACGAGTTTGCTCAAAATTATTTTAAGGAAATCCAACAAATCAGACGTAATCAAAAGCGTTTGGCTTCCTTATGGAAAAACAACACATCTATTGTTGAAGCAGAGAACAACATCATCAAAAGAGTAGAAAATGCGATGGAGAGACATCACAAGGTGTTTAATCAGCACCTCATCAGTTTAGAAAAGGGATTTAACACAATTCCGGCAGGAGTTCAAGAATCACTACTGTCTAACAGCTTTAGTGTAACATCTATCATTGCCAACAGTATCCTGATGAACTTGAAAACCATCCAAGAAACCATCGTGGATCCAATTATGAACCTACACCACACAGGGTTCAATTTCCACTTTCTGACACCTGAACAGCTGACGGATGAACTTAACTCTTATCTTAAATGTCATAATAGGACAGTTAGCAAAAGAATGACTCTTACAATAGATAATATTCAATCGGATTTATCTAAACTGTATCATTTATTAATGCCAGGGTCATGCAGCAGTTTATAATCTTCGAAATTAAAATTCCATTAGTGAGTAGAGACATCTATGACATCTGCAGAATCATAACAGTTCCGCATCAGATTGGAAGTAATATGATCAGCATAATTTCCATCGCAGATATTCTCGCAATTAATATACAAAAGGACGATTACATTCCAATAACGGAAAAAGTTTTCGAAACCTTTATGTTTTTCGACACAGAAATTTACATGTGCCCGTTGAACGGTACGATTCATCAAATGAGATCGGATGAAATCTCTGCATCAGAGATTAACATACTAATCGTTGCATTACTGCATCTACAATCTGCACAAACCGTTGGACAGAGCTTAATAAATTGAATACATATTTATATTTTATTTGCGGACCGTGCTCCATACGAATCATATGCGAGTATCAAGTTACGGCCTAACAATTAACCAAGGCTGGCGTTATCATGCTCGGCGATGGCTGCGTCATCAAAGGCGATACTTCCACAGTTTACTCACATAAGAAACTGTCCAATATTCTGAAGACTACGGCAGACGTTCTGAGGATTGATTTTCCACCTATCAATAACATAATCAATTTATCGATACCTATCGGTGCAATCGACGAACATTCTGACCATACCCACATCCAGAATCAAGGTCTGGTAAAGGAAGTCTATGATAAGTTGAATCAGATGACAGATGAACCGAGCATTGATGAAGATTGGGACGACGGGTTCTCATATCACGACGTGCATCACTAGTCACTACACGGCGATATACTTAGTGTTGTTCGCCCTGAGCCCCTGAGCGCACGTGTGGCGCGAGGCTCTGCCCGCTCGCTCGACTCCTCACCATCAGCAGCTTCAGAGTGCTAGTGTAATCAGTGTTCCGCGAATCAGTGTGAATGAGCAATCGGGACCTAGTGAAATTGAGCTCAGTACAATTTCGGGTGTAATCAGTGCGCGTAAATAAAACAAGGCTACTTCGCCTATGTTCCGCGAATCTATTTTCAGTGAAAATGAATAAGACTTTTCATAAATTCATGTTGGGATGGTGCTAGCATGGCGGTAGCAAAGGGCCTTTGCTACCGCCATGCTAGCACCATCCCATCTAAATTTTGTTTATTTTTTGCCTAGGACATACCGTTTTCGAGATACCATTTTGGAAATATAGAGTGTTTTATGCAAAATTAAATAAGATTCGGAGGCCGATAATTCGGAAACAGTGCGTCGTAGGGCTATGCTTCTCAGAACCTAAATGGTTGTTATGGCTGGGTTAAAACCGAAACTGCAATAAAATTGGAAAATTTCCGAAAAAGAAAAAAAAACGTCAAGAAGTTATGCCACGAGTCAAGAAAATATCTCACGCCGCCATGCTAGCATTTAAGACAAAATGGCTTTATCGCCCAAACTGTGATAAAAAGTGTGACATGGCTTAACCATGTCACAGTAGGCCGTGCTCGCCGGGCTGCTGTTGGGGTGGTTCTCATGCAGCCGGTGATAGCTGAACGGGCCTGTCGCTGGACCCGAAGTGGAGTCGGGTGATGGTGGTCGCGAGTTCTGTCCTCCTCCAAACCAGAGCGCCATAAGCCAACATGGCTTGATCACCGCTGTTTATAGCCACATAGTAATCTTTCGAGAGAGCTCCCATGTTTTTCCTAACAAGTTGTACTCTAGCAACTTGACCAGTATAATATGAACTCCTATAAGAAATATCAGAAAATAAATCTAATTATGTCTATGTAACTATTAACTCATCAATGAAATGTTATGCCATTTTTCCATACCAACGTATTGTACAAGAGGCCATTTTAATATTTATTTCATCATTTTTTTATTGACTGACGCAAAAGTGTTTACGGCTCACAGAAGTGGTCGCTAATAATTCGAAATTGTCGAGTGGCGACCTGCATTAGGTGTATATGATCTTTTAGTCATATGTGTTGACAGACATCGCTCGCCTGTTATTAGGCGTCTAGGGGTCGTGTGGTCACTGTAAATTAATAAACTTGCGCACTTAATCTAAAAAAATATTGGCGCTTACATGTAAGCTTATTATCCAACTGATTTAATTCACGCTCCCAAATAAGATGCTTTAGATATCTTAATCAATAATTACGTTATTAATTAGGAGGTCGTATGACGTAAATCTGGGGTCCAAAATGAACCGTTGCTGCGCCAGCGGAGGTATGCTTTTCGAAAGAATTAATATTTGTTTCGGGATATTTTTCATGTATATTTTGATTTCGGTTGAGAGCTCGATATTTCGGCACTGTTACAAGAGCCATGATCACGAGAACTAAAGTCTTTGCGGGTGGGTGTTATTTACGAACTGACATATCTGTCTACCCTCTTCCTCACTCGTTTTTCACGCACGATGCCGCTACCACCAGAACTCGTCTCACTAGTTACTTGACATTGTTCACGACAGACGATGCTCACTGTATCCACTTTTGACACTCGTTCAGTAGTTTTACGACCTTTACATAGTTGAACCACTGGATTCCAGGCTCTCGACAATTGAAACCCGTCGTCCCTATTGAAATTTTTGCTCTTGGTTATTAGAATTGCTTCCCGAACCATTCTAGGTATGTACTGGCGTTCTATCGAGATCACCTGTGGGTCATGTAACTCGATCCAGTGGTTTGGCCCTGATTCAAGATGTTCTGCTATGGCCGATTTTTGGGGATCGTTGGTTGTCACTTCCCTGATGTGTTCTTTGATGTGTTTTTTGTGTTTTGTGATTGTGACCATGTCAGCTTAAAAACTTATACAGTCTTATTACAAAAAACTCAATAAACCTTGGTTTTAAACCTGGCCTATCAAGTCCAGGCTTATCTGCAAAACAATGGTCTAAATTTGTCAGTATTACAAAACTTAAAAAAACCCTGGTCTTCTTAGTACCGTCATTTGAACCATTGTCAATATATGAACCACAGATTAAACCAAATATCATTCGTTCACCATAATATCATTCAGTTGCAACGTTCCGTATGCCCAGAAAAGACAAGTTTTTGATAATACGATAAGGATTAAATGATGTTTAGGAGTGTTAAAATATTGACACTTTGTTATTTTGCATGTATATTAACATTAGTTATTTTATCGATTGCAGTTTTGTTTAGGTTTAAGCACATTACTTAAATTCGTATTAATTACTAATAATACATCTACGTACGTGTAACGAAACGTAACATTCTCGCGCGTTACATGAAACCATAACAATAAACAAAACCATCGCTCGTTGAACAAAGTTCATTAGGCTAGGCTTTGGATTTTTAAGTTCTCCAAGTCTCTATTATAACAATTGCCTATTTGTTAATAATGTGTTAGTATATTAAGTGTGGTGATGGACCAACAAAAAAAAACATTTGAGAATTGGAGTACCGAGGAAAAAGTAATATCCTCAATATCAATTAAATCCACCATATTAATATCCATTTTCGGGTAAAAACAACACAACACAATGAAAAAGATTCTATAACCTAAAAGAATAACTTTGACAGATACGACTTAGACCACCGTTAAACTAGGGGCCGCCGAGGTTTAGCGTTAGACCATGATATGTGTAATAAGACTGATACAGTCTTATTACAAAAAGCGGTTTAACTAAAAACCCAGGCTTAAAACTCTATAAACCACGGTTTAAATAAAAATTATATTACAAATAATGGTTTAGCGATAAACCATGGACCATATCATGGTCTAACGCTAAACCTCGGCGGCCCCTAGTTTAACGATGGTCTAAGTCCTAATGTATGTATGTATGTATGTATGTATGTATGTATGTATGTATGTTTGTTCCTATGTGGCGTTCCAGAGACCAAACGCGTTGGCCGATTTTGATGATTCATACGTCAATAGATTCGTCTTAACCCTGCGAGTGTCATAGGCTACGTTAAAATTGGATAATAGAAAAATGGCGGATTTTGGGCGCCATATTGTGGGGGTCCAAATTTTTTTTTTCTTCCAAACCCATCGTGTGGGGTATCAAAATAAAGGGTTTTAAGAGGTGATTTCAAAAATATATAACACTTATATGTTTAAATGTATCTAATTCGAAAAAAACTTAACTAAAAAGTTATAAATAAAAAAAGTTAAATCAAAAAATCAAAAAACCCGACTGCTTCAAAAGCGAACTAAAAAGACGTAAACAAGGAAAAAATCATGCTGTGCAGGCGGAGGATACATATTCGCCGGCTGGCTGACCAAAATCTGGTGTATCCTCCGCCTGCACAGCATGATTTTTTCCTTGTTTACGTCTTTTTAGTTCGCTTTTGAAGCAGTCGGGTTTTTTGATTTTTTTTTAATAAAAACATTGCCCCACACTAGGAATTTCTTCCTGTATCGTGGTGCGTTTACAAACATATAAACTCACATACACAAACACCCAGAGCCGGAACAACTATCTGTAGGTCATAAAAATATTTGTTCCGTGCGGGAATCGAACCCGTGACACGCAGCGCAGCAGTCAATCGCTCAACCACTGCGCCAACCGTGCGCCCAAAGGCTCTTTTAGGTTATAGAATCTTTTTCATTGTGTTGTGTTGTTTTTACCCGAAAATGGATATTAATGTGGTGGATTTAATTGATATTGAGGATATTACTTTTTCCTCGGTACTCCAATTCTCAGATGTTTTTTTTGTTGGTCCATCACAACACATATACTAACACATTATTAACAAAGCGGCAATTGTTATAATAGAGACTTGGATAACTTAAAAATCCAAAGCCTAATGAACTTTGTTCAACGAGCGATGATTTTGTTTATTGTTATGGTTTCATGTAACGCGCGAGAATGTTACGTTTCGTTACACGTACGTAGATGTATTATTAGTAATTAATACGAATTTAAGTAATGTGCTTAAACCTAAACAAAACTGCAATCGATAAAATAACTAATGTTAATATACATGCAAAATAACAAAGTGTCAATATTTTAACACTCCTAAACATCATTTAATCCTTATCGTATTATCAAAAACTTGTCTTTTCTGGGCATACGGAACGTTGCAACTGAATAATATTATGGTGAACGAATGATATTTGTTTTAATCTGTGGTTCATATATTGACAATGTTTCAAATGACGGTACTAAGAAGACCAGGGTTTTTTTAAGTTTTGTAATACGGACAAATTTAGACCATGGTTTTGCATATAAGCCTGGACAGATTTAAACCAAGGTTTATTGAGTTTTTTGTAATAAGACTGATATTGTATGCTTTTCCAGCCTCAAAGTGAACCCGTTCCAAACTATACGGTTAAATACCATGGTCAGTTAATAGTTCACGCGACGTTAGGCCACTTGTGTTGGGTCAACTTGCGAATCTATATGATTCAAATATAAAAATAATTACAATATCTCACCTGCTTGCATTTCTGGGATCTAGATTCTGTTTCTTCCACTGCTGAAGTTTTTCACGCTCTTTCACTTCTTTCAGGAATACCTGAAACACCATGAAAACATTATCAAAATCCAATGTCCCGTGCAACAGTAACATTCAGGGTTTATGTAACACCAACAACTGTCTTATCCATCAATATGGAAGACCGCCTGGTGAAGACAACGAAGTCTGGATGCGAGACGAACTGATCTGTTCGATGTGATGATTCTAAGGCCTCATTTACGCAGACGTTGTGTTTAATTAAATTATACATTTAAAAAAATAGCGTAGAAGCGACGCACTGCTCGCTGCCACGCTGCACGCGTCTCCGTATCCGAGGCCTGAGCCCAGCAGTGGACGTGCCCGGCCGTGGACGCGCCCAGCAGTGGACGCGCCCAGCAGTGGACGCCTAGCAGTGGACGCGCCCAGCAGTGGACGTGCCCGGCCGTGGACGCGCCCAGCAGTGGACGCGCCCAGCAGTGGACGCCTAGCAGTGGACGCGCCCAGCAGTGGACGTGCCCGGCCGTGGACGCGCCCAGCAGTGGACGTGCCCGGCCGTGGACGCGCCCAGCAGTGGACGCGCCCAGCAGTGGACGCCTAGCAGTGGACGCGCCCAGCAGTGGACGTGCCCGGCCGTGGACGCGCCCAGCAGTGGACGTGCCCGGCCGTGGACGCGCCCAGCAGTGGACGCGCCCAGCAGTGGACGCCCAGCAGTGGACGCCCAGCAGTGGGCGTGCATGCAGGCGTACCTGCGCGATGCCGCTCTCGATCTTGGCGAGCTCGTGTTCCTCGCGGCGCAGCTTGGGGTCGACGCCGTTGCCGTTGACGTTCCCGTTGAGCTGTGCGTCCGGCTCGTCGTCGCTGTCCGCCACGCCCTTGTACGTGTCCGACCAGCGGCGCCGGCGCTCTGCAACGATACAAGCTAGCTATCTGCCGGGTGCTTACATGGAGCGACTGCATGCCAGAGCTCCACAACCACTGGCACAATAAAACTTACACGATGGAATTATAGTGTAAGATTGTGATAGGGTTCGACTGACGTGTCAAAAATGTACAAATGACAACCGGCAACCTTATTGCGTAATAAATTTGAAAAGAGTAAAGGGCAAAAAGTATGAAAAATCGACTAATCACATGGACGGAATGCCGCATCGCGCCATTCATCTCGCATATGATTGCTCCATTTTTCATACTCTTTGCTCTTTTCGAATTCATTACGCAATAAGGCTGCGGGAGTAATAGCTTAACGTGCTTGCCGGCACGAGGCACGACGTACCCGTCCACTGTGCCACAGCTAGTATTTAGCAAGGAGCGCCTTCATACACCACCTCACAACAAATCTGCGCCATCATAATGCTATTCAGATCCTTGTTTCTAATTGATCTTATGTATTTCCACTTAAACTAATATAATATACTTCATGCTAGAATAAAGTCAACTTGATTGTAGAACGATCTGTATTATTAAAAACTAAAAAACAACTTTGAAGTTGCAATGCGAACTAAACTTTGCCCTGATGTGTGGGTTTTAAAGTAGATTTAGCCAGACTCATAATAATTAGTTAGATGTAGTGTCGAGTACAGAGTACATGGGAGGCTCACCTGGGTCGGTGTAGGGGTAGGGCGGCGCGGGGAAGTCGTCGCGCTCGATCTTGGGCTGCGTGCCCGGCGCCGGCTTGAAGGCCGCCGGGTAGTGCGACAGCTCGATGGGCTCCTGCAACACGGCGGTACTACGACATGAGCTGAGCGTCCATACTGCTTTATTGTATGCCTGACTTGCCTTCCGAACTTCGAAACACGACCTCAAGACTTTTATTGTTAAGACATTGAGTCTTTATTGTTATTTATTTAAACTTCATGCAAAAGGACAATAGCGGACTTAATGTCAAACATAACTGCGAGCCGAACCGAACCGAAAACGTGGAGAATGTGACCGAAGCGGAGACGTCGGACTAGGAGCAGCGGACAGAACTCTTGTAGCAAGCGAAGTGTCGTTGCAGGTCGCCACTCACTTGTGGCGTGAACCAAACAACTCTGGTGAGGACGCCTTGCTGCCGGGCCGCGAGGACGCCTTGCTGCCGGGCCGCGAGGACGCCTTGCTGCCGGGCCGGGACGATGTTACAGGTGTTACCTCATTGTTCATGTGCGGGGACTTGGGGCGCGGCGTCTCGCTGCGGATGGAGTCCACCAGCACGCGCATGCCGGGCCGCGAGGACGCCTTGCTGCCGGGCCGGGACGATGTTACAGGTGTTACCTCATTGTTCATGTGCGGGGACTTGGGGCGCGGCGTCTCGCTGCGGATGGAGTCCACCAGCACGCGCATGCCGGGCCGCGAGGACGCCTTGCTGCCGGGCCGGGACGATGTTACAGGTGTTACCTCATTGTTCATGTGCGGGGACTTGGGGCGCGGCGTCTCGCTGCGGATGGAGTCCACCAGCACGCGCATGCCGGGCCGCGAGGACGCCTTGCTGCCGGGCCGGGACGATGTTACAGGTGTTACCTCATTGTTCATGTGCGGGGACTTGGGGCGCGGCGTCTCGCTGCGGATGGAGTCCACCAGCACGCGCATGCCGGGCCGCGAGGACGCCTTGCTGCCGGGCCGGGACGATGTTACAGGTGTTACCTCATTGTTCATGTGCGGGGACTTGGGGCGCGGCGTCTCGCTGCGGATGGAGTCCACCAGCACGCGCATGCCGGGCCGCGAGGACGCCTTGCTGCCGGGCCGGGACGATGTTACAGGTGTTACCTCATTGTTCATGTGCGGGGACTTGGGGCGCGGCGTCTCGCTGCGGATGGAGTCCACCAGCACGCGCATGCCGGGCCGCGAGGACGCCTTGCTGCCGGGCCGGGACGATGTTACAGGTGTTACCTCATTGTTCATGTGCGGGGACTTGGGGCGCGGCGTCTCGCTGCGGATGGAGTCCACCAGCACGCGCATGCCGGGCCGCGAGGACGCCTTGCTGCCGGGCCGGGACGATGTTACAGGTGTTACCTCATTGTTCATGTGCGGGGACTTGGGGCGCGGCGTCTCGCTGCGGATGGAGTCCACCAGCACGCGCATGCCGGGCCGCGAGGACGCCTTGCTGCCGGGCCGGGACGATGTTACAGGTGTTACCTCATTGTTCATGTGCGGGGACTTGGGGCGCGGCGTCTCGCTGCGGATGGAGTCCACCAGCACGCGCATGCCGGGCCGCGAGGACGCCTTGCTGCCGGGCCGGGACGATGTTACAGGTGTTACCTCATTGTTCATGTGCGGGGACTTGGGGCGCGGCGTCTCGCTGCGGATGGAGTCCACCAGCACGCGCATGCCGGGCCGCGAGGACGCCTTGCTGCCGGGCCGGGACGATGTTACAGGTGTTACCTCATTGTTCATGTGCGGGGACTTGGGGCGCGGCGTCTCGCTGCGGATGGAGTCCACCAGCACGCGCATGCCGGGCCGCGAGGACGCCTTGCTGCCGGGCCGCGAGGACGCCTTGCTGCCGGGCCGGGACGATGTTACAGGTGTTACCTCATTGTTCATGTGCGGGGACTTGGGGCGCGGCGTCTCGCTGCGGATGGAGTCCACCAGCACGCGCATGCCGGGCCGCGAGGACGCCTTGCTGCCGGGCCGGGACGATGTTACAGGTGTTACCTCATTGTTCATGTGCGGGGACTTGGGGCGCGGCGTCTCGCTGCGGATGGAGTCCACCAGCACGCGCATGCCGGGCCGCGAGGACGCCTTGCTGCCGGGCCGGGACGACGCGCGGGTGCTAGCGGATGCTGGAACACATAACTTGGTAACATTGACGTAATGATAAGACCATTTTAGACACCAATTTACAAAGTGTGAGGTCAGAAGTTTTTTTTGAAGCTCTGTTAGTGTATATAGTGTATACGTACAGGGCGGGCGGTGGAAGTGCGGCGACGTGGGCGGGCGGTCGTAGGGCTGCAGCGGGCGGCGCAGGTAGGAGGGCTCGCTGGTGAGGTAGGAGTACGTGGTGATGCGGTGCGGCGAGCAGGCGCCCAGCTCGCGGTACTCGCGCAGCAGCAGGCCGGGCGACACGGCGCGGTAGCCGTACTGCAACACGCCACGAGTACGTCACATACAACGAGCCAACAGGCACGGCTTTTGTGAACTAACTTTAAAACGAAACCACTAAAAGTTCAATTTGCATTACAAATTACCTTTCAATAGGACTAGTCATTCCGAAATGAACTCAATTCATAATTGAGATACAGTTGATTTTCTTCATAAGGAAATTCAATCAAATTGAAAGTGTGTATTTAAAAATGCAATAGATGCGAACGATGCGTATGTTTCACTCGTTGTATAGAGCCTTCTGTAAATAGCTTTAAAACTCCCAAGGAAGTTTCCTTTAAATCTAATAGCACATTGTTAGTTTAACAATAGTAGTTTATGAAACTGTTGCATAATTAGGGTTATTAAAAAATGAAGTGTGTGTTTAAAAACAGAGCCGTAGACGAGGTTTTTAATAGAATACACACGAATGTTTTAATACCTAGTTATGTGCAGTTTCATACACTACTTTATCTACTCTCATAGATTGGGATTGAACCTACTAAATACCTTTTTTGCACTTTCCATGCCATAAAGTTGTGATAGCATTTATCATAATTATAATTTTCTCGACTTTGCTGGTAGATTATGAGTAATTTCCTTCGCCACAACTAAAATATCGGGCGTAGTCAAATTTTCTTCACATTTACTGATATCAGGCATTTTTAAGCAAGAATTTAAAAAACTCATGAAATTCAGTACAGCAAAACCTGCAGAACGTATGAATGGCGCCAAAACCCAGCACATCACCACATTAACCGCGCATGCGCTAAGGGTTAGCACGCACTGCGATCTTTATTCGCGCGATTTTTTCCTGCCCATTCTTCGACCTACGGAATTGTATGAAGTTGCTCGCACTGCGGTAAAAAAATCGTGCGGAAATAATACTGCAAGAAAGCCGTGTTTTGCAACAGAATCCACCGCACCGCGGCGCGAATTTATTTCATGAGTTTTTAATTCTTGCTTAAAAATGTCGGATATCAGTGAATGTGAAGAAAATTTGATTACGCCCGATATTTTAGATGCGGCGAACGAAATTAGTCATAATTTATTACCAGCAAAGTCGAGAAATTTTATGATAAATGCTATCACGACTTTCTGGCATGGAAAATGCAAAAAAGGTATTTAGTAGGTTCAATCCCAATGTATGAGAGTAGATAAAGTAGTGTATGAAACTGCACATAACTAGGTATTAAAACATTCGTGTGAATTCTATTAATAACCTCGCCTACGGCTCTGTTTTTAAACACACACTCATGTTTTAATACCCCTTATTATGCAACAGTTTCATAAACTACTATTACTTAAGACCCAGGTTTATACCATCAAGCCAGTTTTGAATTTTGAATTTTAATTCGCCAAAGTTAATGTCTACGTGAAACCTTATTCTAAGTTTTCAAGTTCTCTAAGCTTACTAGAACTAAAGTTCAAAATACAATAGCCGGCTCGAAAGTTTGGACTTAGACTAAGGTTAAATAGAACTTTTGGTGTGAGAAGTATCAGTTTTGAAGGCTACGCGATCGTAGCTCGTAGCACAGCGAGTGCTACGCCGTAGCTCCGCGTAGCAATACGCGGTAACACACATAGCTACATTTTGTGAATACGGTACGGTGGTATTGCTAAAAAACTATAACAAAATTCAATACAAGAACATACAATATCGTCTTCTAGATCTTTTAAAATGCTGTAATATTATATTAATTTAATTTGCTATATCCCCTTCTACGATCAGACTGAAAGTTCTAGAAACAAGCCGCAGTTAGTCAACACATCCACATGCTCGGCTCGTGCGCGGTTGTCTCCCACGAGGAGGAGGTACCACAGCGATGAGAACCAACATAATATAAACAACATAAATAACGGAACATCAACTGAAACGTGTAAATGTGTCAACTGAATATAACATTAAATATGTGCCCTTGAAATTAAATTTTCCCGTTTTCAATGACACTAGGTAACACCTAAATAAATACCTAAATTTTAATGCACTGCTGGATTTTCAACTTTCTGTGATTAACCGAGCTTTGAAACTCCAACAGCGCGCTTTTATTTAGATATTAATATAGGTGTCACTTAGTTTAAGTATTAGCGTGTATTTCGTACATTGAATGAAAGGATTTTTCCAAACTGTTTTAAGAACAATATTCATCGAAATAATTAATTCTTTTCTGCATTTTTCGCAATAAGTAGGTAATCATAAAATCTCCAAAGGCACATCCAATAAAGTAAAATTAAAAATAAAAAATAATAAGTGTGTGTGACGGACCTTCCTGGTCAAGCTACTGTAGGGGCTGCAGTAGGAGCCGTTGACGCTGGGCGTGCGCGAGCGCAGCGAGAACTGAAGACAACAAGCAACGTCACGCGCGGCAACTAGCGCGGCAACTAGCGCGGCAACTAGCGCGGCAACTAGCGCGGCAACTAGCGCGGCAACTAGCGCGGCAACTAGCGCGGCAACTAGCGCGGCCTCAGTTGCAGCAGTGCGGTGAGCGTGTAACGCTACGTGGACTAATAGCCTCGTATTCAAAGTTAACAAATGTGCCAAAAAACGTGCTATAAACATTTCTCCGTAACATCAAATTTTGCGCGACTCCCGTCATGCATCCAGGGTATCCCGATATCACAATCAAAATAAAGAAATAGTCTGAATGAGACTAAATATTGTTATTTCTTTTCAATCTCTTTTTATATTTCTTGAATTGAAACTTTTTTTTGTTATAATTAAGCAACCCATACGGTGTGACTTTCTATGTCTGTATATCTGTTTATAGCTTCTGCATCTATAGCTATAATTTTACTAATGCCACAGAATTGGTGCATAGGAAACTCAAGAGGCAGTTACTTCCATGTTTCTCGCAACACATAACAATGTTGCTGAAACAATATTGTGCAACATTGTTTTCCATGAATACGGGGCTGTACTTTTACCAAAGTTCTTGAGGACTTATCGTTCAAAGAATATTTCATACACGTTACAAGAGGTGCGAGTACCGCGCAACTGCGCCGCGCCGTCAACCGGCCGTGAGCGCTGACAGGGACCACTCTCACGAGCCAACCGACTGGAGCCAGTTGACGAGTGACAGTCGGCCCAATGCAAATAAACATTCAAAATTATAATTATATATCAAGGCTGCGCAAGCTCGTCGATTTAGTATGTAGTACATAATATCTTAACAGAAAATCGACGAGCTTACGTGCATAAACGTAGTCTTGCTTGTGATCTCAATAAAGGACAAGTATGATAATTTACGGACATAGCCACAATAAACCAACGAGATATTGTCTGACAAGTTTTTGTCTTCAATTCGAGTAACACAAGCAAGTCTACAGAGTGTAAAGGACTTTAGTGATTGAACAAAAATGTTTTGTAAATTGATGCAGTAACTCTATTTGTGAGTATTAACATCCGAAATAGTGTAAGTTTCTGTTAAAATGGTCGTTCACTTTGATCTCTGAAGTCATTTACATTCTGTATAATACAAAAAAAAAACAGTGAGTGTGCAATATATTCAGTGCAGTATTTAGGGCAGCTGTATTACTATAATAGTCGGTGTAAAAAATGCAACTGACACCAAATACATTTAAAGATCACTACAGAAAAAAATAAAACAAAGAAATATCCGGTGCTACCGACGCATACGTTCAAATATATGGCTTTGACCAATTTATACAAAACTAGATTTTCTTTCGGCTTCGCTCCCGTGGCTAAACCCACAGGCTTTGCTTTTGTTTAGTATAAAAAGCAGCCCGTACTTAGTGATATTGTAGCTTTTTACCGGTGAAAGAGTTATCGAAAGTGGATCACTAGATACCTCTACAGACAACCAATTTTGCCACTTTTTAGTAGAAGTTTGCATTAGATAATTCAAATAACTAGTAGCGGCATTAGTAACAGCCTCGACTTAAGTGTCGTAGTTCGTGGGTTCGAACCTAGGCAGGCGCTTTACTTTGTGTAAATTATTTTATCACCACTGTTCTCAAAACGGTGAAGGAAAACTGATGAAACCGGCATGTCCTAGAACCAAAAATTTTAAGACATGTGACACCCACCAACTCACACTGGGCCTGCTTGGTGGATTAAGGCCCATTCCCTCTCTCACAGAGAGACGGCGTGTGTCCCAGCAGTGGGCACATTAAAAGGCTGATAATGAATTCAAATGAAAATATGCGTCGGCAGGATTTTAACTGTAACTCTACAGCTACGGTGCAGCAAACATCAATAATGTGACCCTCGACCCTCGGCACTGTGCCACATCGCATTCACTCCGATGAAGTATTTACTACTTGTGTCTACTGTGCACGAGTTCTATACTAGCAAAATAATCAGAAAAAAATATAACCATTCATAAGTATTTATTTTTAAAAGAGCTATTGATAAAAAAATTGTCGCTAAACTGCGTTAGTCATGATATAAATGTTCAAAACAATTATACAGGGAATTTATAAAATGTGTATTTTTTTGTAAATAATCATAGTTACGGGACATTAATTACTAAAATATAATTGAGTAGAATGTATCCTTGTAGCCCGTAGGACAGGCTGTGTGAGTCACCTGCAGGTCGGCCGAGGCGCGGTCGCCGGCGTCGGGCTCGGGCGCGCCGGGCTCCAGCGGCGCGGGCCCGCAGCGCGGATGCCAGATGGCGGCGCCCTGCAGGAACATCTCCTCGCCGTCGCCGAAGGGGTCGCCGCACTTGCTGCAGCGCGCGCACGTCGGGTGGAAGTGGTGGTTCTCTCCGGCCTGGCCACGACAAACACGTACTTACTATATTGTGATTTTAATTTCGTAGACTAAACTGACAGCTGCAAATGAGCTTATTTTTTGAAAATGTTGCAAGCGAGGAGCATTGTGTTGTAAGTAAGGCTCAATCAAAAGTGATTCATCGAATCCATGTGACATGACTCCTGAATTTAATTTTACTAATTGGTGTAAATAAATGTTTTTATGAATATAAACGTAATAAATAAATATAAACGTGTTAATACACACATACACTTTTATTGTAATAAATAAGAAATCAACAATAAACTTCATGCGATCGATAGAATGAAGTCTGACATAAATGAGTTGAAATTAAATAAGAACCGCTAGTTTCCTTTCAAATGTAATGTTTTGCAACGCAATATGTAGTTCCATTTTCGGTCTACTTCGATTTCCCATCAACTTTCGATCTCTCAGGATACGACAATATTTTTATGTAACGATAAAGTGGCATCCCCCCAAATGTCAGTTTAGTCTACAGTTCAGTAAACATAAATTTTTGTCCATTTCCTGTTTAAAAATAATATTAATTTCGCTATTTTCCTTCCATGTACGTCACAACAATTTCTAGGAACAAAATCATATTGGTCAAAATCCGTTAACTATTCTCATCGCCGCTCATGGACATGCCGTGATGCAACGGATGCATCAGGTGGGCACTGACACGCGGTAACGGCAGTTATTTGTGAAACAATGCGAACACGGAACAATGCGTGCCCGCGTCACGCGGGTATCAAACAAGCGAGTCCCGTTGTGTGACGTCACAGTGCGATATGACGCGCCACACGTCACAGCGTCCGCTACGATATTATTGTTGTTATCATTGAGTTATGCAACCGAATGAAACAGATGCTTCCTAAAGGGAACACAGAAATTAAGGTATAAACATTGATACGCTACAGATAAGAAGTAACAAGTAGTACAAGTACACTTGAAGTAGTATACTAGAAGTTGTATGGTATGGTATGCCAGAAGAATAAAACGAGATCAGATATAGAATATTGACGTGGCCATGTTGCTCATTCAAAATCATAACTATAGTGTAGCGTAGCTCACGCTTTTCAAGTTTTTTTAAAATGCGTGACATCCGCTGTGTATGTAGGTAAACCATGTCGATAACGATCGGATCAAGTACACAAACAGCCGCGGTTGACTCACCAAGCATTGTTATGCGTACGCGCAGTAACTACTGCACAGATTGCTCTGCGATACAATTATAGATGTGGACATGAAATTTAATAATTCTACCTTATTGGACTATTGTTAGAAAATAACTTAATATCGTGGAAAAACAACTAAATACATTGTGGAAAAACAACAAGATTTTAAATAGTGAAGGCCCAAGAATTGAGCCTTGTGGAATACCAGATGTACTTCAGTAAAATTAGATCTCTATAAATTGAAAACCTCTCTTATGCAATGGTTTGAGATAAACGAAGTTAACCGAACTATTAAGGGCAGATTTCACCAATGATACTAATCGCGATTAGTTCAACTAAACTCAGTTTACGCAAATACAACGTTCTGATTGGTAGTTTCTCAGCGGTCTCAACCAATCAGAACGCTGTATTTGCGTAAACTGAGTTTAGTGGAACTAATCGCGATTAAAATAATTGGTGAATTCGGCCCTAAGTTTTCTCGAAATCTATTAAGGGCAAATTTGTAAATCAACAATTGGCTATTTGACAGATATTGCAATAAAATATGTAATGTGTTGGAAATGTTAGCTTGTAGGTAAATAATAAATGTACAATTGTTTTTTCGTCAATATATATAATGTTAATATTTTACTTTTGGAAAACAAATTTGCCTTTTTTTATCTATGGAACAAATGATCCAAAACGGGAGCGGCCATGATTGATGCATCGTGTGACGTCACATTTTAAACAACAAACAAAGAGTTGTACTGTGTTTACTATTTGCTTGCTTTATCTAAAAATAAACTATTTTCTAAGAATTTTAATTTATTCTTCTGAGAAGTTGGACATAATGGAGCAAGGATTCATAAAAGCCGATAGTGCGAATCTACCCAGAGTCGATTCATTTATGGTCGCAAATTTCTTTGCCTGTAATCCTAACTTTTGCTGTGCCGAGTTTCGGAATGTAAAAACTTCTGTGTAAGTATATTTTATTTATAAAAACAATCGATATAAATAACTCTGAGAAAATTAAAATATATATATAAAAATAAAGTTACTTATAAATTACTTATAGAGGTTATGTTTCTAATTTCAGATCTTCGCGACAGTCGTATGGTGATGACGCTATAGGGTATGTTCAGCTGAAGAGGGAGGCAAGTTTGTGTACCATCAAATGCAAAATTTGCCCTGAACACAAGGTTCGTCAACAACCATACTCGACATCCATGATTATCGATGAAAAGGAAGGAGTAGTACAAAATGTTCAATGTCATGACTGCCCTGCTTCCCAAGGTTGCTGCAAACATGCCGTTGCTTTTTTGATGTGGACTCATAGACGTAGTGAGGAGCCATCTTGCACTGCCACTGAATGTTACTGGAAGAAATCAAAACTTTCTAAAGTAGGCAGCACTCTGAAGTTCATAAAAATTAAAGAAATGGTTAAAAGAAATAGTTCCTATATCCAACGAGATGAAGGCGTACTATGCGACTTTTTAGAATTAAGCAGGAAAAGGAAACTTCAAAACTGCCAAATTTTACAACATCAACCCGTTTATGAAGAAGAGATAGTTCAACTGCTTTCATTGCACTATTTGAGTCACAGATTTAATACTGAAAATGACTGTGATAAATTTATAAACAAAATATGTCCAGTTTTTACAGAAAAGAATATCAGTGATGTGGAAAAGCTAACAAGTGAGCAGCATAAAAGTTCAGCATGGTACGAACTACGATATGCAAGAATAACAGCGTCAAAAGCCTTTGATGTGACTCGCTGTAAAACATCAGATGGTTCATTAATTGCAATATTAATGGGTGCAAAAGTTCCTGACACAATTCCCATGAAAAGAGGTCGAAGGTTAGAAGATCTGGTAAAAATAAAATTAAAAAAGAAACTCGGTGAAATCTCTCAATGTGGACTATTCATATGTCAAGAGTATTCTATGTTAGCTGCATCACCTGATGGGATTTTAAATGGTGATACTGTGATAGAAATAAAGTGTCCCATTAATGAAAAAACATCCAAAAATTATGTTTCCAATAATCAGATCACTGCCAAGTATTATGCACAAGTGCAATTGCAGATGCATGTAACTAAATTGAAAAAGTCTTTGTTCTGTGTGGCATCATGGGACTTTGAAAATAATAATGAGGTCAATATTGTGCCTGTAAAATATAATGCTGATTATATAAAAGACTTACTGTGTCAGTTAGTGACTTTTTGGAAAAAAGAAATCTATCCATTGTTGTATAATAGTACAAAATAAAACAATTTAATCTTAGTAAATCATGTATTTTTAATTATACCACCCTGCAGGTTAATGAGTGCACATGCAATAACAACACAGTCATCTAAATGTTTTAACAATTTCATATTAACTACAGCATGAGGTTTTAACATGGAGAATTCTCTCAAACGTCTTATTACTCTCTCAATATGTATTCTTAAACTAGCTATCTGTTTTGTTTTGATTACATCCCGTCTAGATAATTTTGAGTTAGATGAAACACTTGGAGGCCTTACTAATATAATTCCTTTTTGCAGTAAAAGTTCTTCTATATGTTTAAATCCTCTGTCTGCAAGTATAGACACACCTGGTTCTAAACAATCTAAAAAATTGCAGTCCTGTACTAACTGTACATCAGTGATTCTGCCACTATATCCGGGTGAAATGTAGTTTATGATACCATCAGGTGTACTACTGATTAAGTATTTGGCAGTGTTTGCTTTTTTATAATCTGACCATGTTAACGCCTGCTCTACAGATTTTGATGGTTTTTGTATTTCTATTTCAAGGCAATCTATGATACAATAGATATTATGGTACTTATGTCTGAATGCCATAGGCAGGTTTCGCTTTACTGCTCTTTTATTTGATTTGATGATAAATGGATGGAGAACACTTGCTATAAGAGGTACCGATGTCATAAAAATTTTACTGGCATAAGACAGAGACATGCCAAATTGATCTCCAAGCTCAGAAAATGGTGTATTTAATCTAATTTTTTTTAAACATAATACTATGTGTTCTTTGGACAGCTTTAAATGTTTTTGTATAATATCAATTAAAACATAACAATCCTTTGAAATACCAATATAGTATCTAGGATTATTCATGATTAAACATAGAGTAGTTTCAAGTGACTTTTGATAGAGAGCTTCTGCTTCAATTTTCCTTTTTATTTCAGACAATTCAGATTGAGTTTCTTGGTTACTGCTAGTTGATGTGATTGTAAGTAAGGACTGGACTGACGGTGATGTGTCAGTATTTAACTGTGAATGCTTAGATGGTGATGAACTATTTGAAGATGACGCTTTTATCTCACTACTGAATAATAATTTTCTCTTGCTTTTAATGTTCCCAAACCTCGCTGATTCAACTTCAGACTTTGTGATTTTCAAAGGTGATGTTGCAGTACATGTAGTATTAGTCTTCATAGGAGAAGTATGTTTATCCTTTGCTTGACTAGTAGTTTGTACAGCTTTGCTCCTAATCTTCGATATTATGCATACTTGAACCAATTTATTAGTTACTTCAGGGCATGCTTGTGTCGCTTTATGTTGTAAATTAGTAGACCAGTCATCCTTTTCAGTAGTGGACTGAAAATCTGTAACAATCAAAATATATTATTTATAATATTGCTATGTAAGTACTTACACTTAATGTTAGTACTACAGACCAAAACTATTGAACCATTTGTACTGAAAAGGTTTTACTCACCGCTATTACTTGTCATGCCTGATGTTGCTGGTATTTCAGTTTCCTTAGCAAATATGTCCTGTAATATATCCATACGTCGCCTTTTGCTTATGGCTGATCGAGGATGTGGAAGACCGGTACGTTTTATTCTGTCTGGTTGACACTCAAATATCGATGGCAAACAGTCAGGCTTCATTCTTATTTTGCCAACAGAACCCATTATGCTATATTCTGTGTAATTTTCCATGTCATTAGGCAGCTGTAAAGTGACACAAATAATATTTTTAATAAGAGTATAAAGCACAAAATGTTAAGTAGGTTCAATAAATTATGAAGGATCGGCGGTTGCTGATTTCTTACTTACATCAAAGTGATCTTGACAAAAGAAAATCACAGATTTATCAGAAGTAAACTTTGGATCTCGGCGTGCTAACTGTAACCATTGCTTTCGACGATTAGGACATTTAGGAACGTGTATAAACAATTTGTCAGGATATTTAATGGTTGTATTTCCACACATTGGCACGGCACACGTCCTGTAGGTTGACATTTTCACAATTTCCAATGAAGAACCTTTAGAAATTTTAGAGTATTCTCTCGAATAGTGTGTACAGCGTCGTAGTTCGCGTCTGTTTATTAAAATATGACGTCATAACCCGAAATGTCACGTGACCGACTATTTTCGCGCGCTTTTCAAATTATTAAGAAAAAAAAATATTTTTTCTAAATAATAACGCTTTTTTTTAGGAAAAAAATATTTGTAAGAGGTATAAAATAAAATTTACAATTTTTTACAATACTTTTCTGAAATCAGTCAAATAGCCAATTATGATGTGTCATGTCAAAAGCGTTGCAAAAATCTGTATTTATTACATTCACTTGTAGGCCATAAATAACACTTTCGCCGTTGGAAATACAATGTCAGTGCTAGAAACGTGCTGTAGCTTTATGTATAATTATATGTGAGGAAGTACATACCTGTAACACTTTGCCGGAGATGTACCGCTGGCAGTAGGCGCAGCGCACGCCGTACATGCGCTGGTAGTCGCGCTCGCAGTACGGCACGCCGTCGCGCCCCATGTACTCGCCCTGCAGCACCGCGCCGCACTCGCCGCATGCGAAGCACCAAGTGTGCCATTGTCTGCACCATACAAAAAACATTGAGAAATGGAGAAGCCAAAATGTCATTTAAATAAGTCATCAACCGTTGACTAATTTAGATGTTAATTTGTCTCGGTGACCTCACCAGAGTTCACCTTAATTTTGCTAAAATTCCGTCTCTCGGAAAACTCCTTTCCAGGGTATTCTCTGGAAATTATGTATAATGAGTCGGCACTACCTGCCCCAAATTGGGACGCGAGGCTTCCATTAATATTTGACGAGGTTGACCGTCGGGTCACTTTGCATATAAAGTAATGTAGCAATAAATAAATGAGTCCAATTAGGCGGCGGGATGGCGCGACCTTTGGCCCGAGACCTACCGGCGCCTCACTCGTTAGTTAACCACAAGTCACCGCCGACAGGAATATTTATTTGATACCAATTTTGTCCAAAATCCTTGACATCTACCCTTGATAGACAAAAGTAGCAGTTCCTATGGGAACTTTACAATTGATAAGATAGATAAGCGGTGCATCAGCTCACCTGTCTAGTGCTACGAGAGCTTGTCCTTCTGATAATTCTTGTCCACATCCCGCACATTCTGAAATAAACACAAAACATTACAAACTCTCAATTTGCACAAAAGGGCCCTCTAGACGTCTGTTATTTTTGCCAGTAGATATTAGCAATATAGTAAACTAGCTCTCCCCCGTGGCTTCGCTCTCGTGGCCTACGTCACAGGACCCGTTTTCGGGATTAAAAAATTATCCTATGTCACACAGGATCAGGAGTAATTTACCTTTCTACCAATGAAAAAATTTTCAAAATCGGTTTAGTAGATCTGGATCTGGGGATTAATCTCTGCAGATTAATCCCTACAACCTCCCACACTTTCTTTACCTCTTTATAATATTAAAAGTATAGAAAAGCACAGAAGGACGACTGCTAGGACGCCATAGCTCATAAGAACTTTATTGAACGGTCATTCACCGCTTGCGTCCGCACGCGATTGGGCAATATCCGATAATTTCGTGGCACTTTTCAAAGTGCGTGAGTTCGACAGAAACAACTTGACGCGTGGTTCCTGTACCTGTGTGCGTCGTGCTCACGAGCCCGGCTGGCGGGGTGCGCGTCAATGTCGCGGGCGTTCAAGTTCAAGGATCAACGTATTCGCGTCTCGTGCGATTGTGCGAACTCACAGAAAGTAGAAAGCATCCGCCAAAGCCCATACATATGCATGTCCTTTGACACGGAATTTAGTTCCTTTGTTGTGTCGCTCCACTTGACGACGACCTGATCTGTCTCGCTACTAACTATAGTTTACCTTGTCGATCATGGGTTGAGGACACATAAAACAATTTCTACAGGCATTTAAACACATTTTATACAATAGAATTTGAATTGTTTGTGGATGTACATATGATCAATCGGGGACAACGAATTATAATGTTTTTATTTACTGTAGATTGATCACTACGCACTCAACATTCTACGCTTTATCCAGAGGCCAAATGCAACATTCTTGGTATCACAAAAGGAGCCAAGCCAGAAGTCTGTACCGTTATAAACCAGTCGCAAAATTACGGCTGCCATCTAGTGAAAGAGATGCTGCGCGGGTTGGCTGGAGCTTCATAAAGGTATTGTGATTATCAGGATCCCCTACCGTTCTGGTCGTGCGGTGTGGTGGAGCCGGGACGCGGCGCGGGTTCGCGCGCGGGCGAGGCTGCTGCCAGCTGCGGCGGGGCGTTGCGCGCCGTCTGCCGCTGCGGCGCCGCCACGCAGCCCGAGCACACCACCTCCGCACCCGTGTACGTCACCTTCTCGCCCGACGGGAACGCGCGTCTGCGGGAGGAACACAACGTCACCTGAGAACATCCTCTACTACAATAGAACTGAAGCTGTGATCAATCAAATATATATATGACTTCAATATACATTTCATGCTAAAACTGCTCAAGTAAGAATTTAAGGGTGCCCTAGTCGGCGGCACGAACTATTTTGTGGCTGGGGTTAAAATGCATGCTATCTCATCCGACAACACGTGCGAAAAGGATAGACGCTGTGATCAGCAGTAAGAAGCTAGTGCGCGTACGAATACACCCTTTCTAACACTGTGTGACGCATACATACATGCGCATTTTTTTTTAAACCGATCTTTGGGAATATGGATGTCATGAAAAAAAAACTACTGTATGTATCTGTTCAAAATACAATTATTTGCATTTTTGAACTACTAATCTATGCGCGTATGGGGATTGTTTTGCAATCTTCCTTCTTCTTATGGTATTTATTTGCGCCTAAAAAATTGTGTTGAAATATGGAACTTTAGAGGCCCATAACTTTAAAATATATGTTTTCTTTACTTTTTTGTTTCCATACAGGACGAGATAATGATGAGACAAACTGATATCATATTTTATTTTCAACGTTCACCGTCTAACAGTGGAGTAATCGCACTACTACGTGTGTATGGAAGAATGACCGAGACCGACTAGGACACCCATAAAGAGAAGAAATGGTACGACCATTTAAATTTTCGTATCAAAAAATATTTCAAACCAATTAAGTCTTTATGGCACAAAGTCTCTTCAACTGCGGTCAGGTGTAGGTATAAAAATAACCATATTGATGCGTGCCCGCCTGCCCGCTAGGGGAACACAGGCTAGAGTGACGAATTCTTGTCACCGTGTATGGATTCATCTCCAGATGGTCACTGATATATTTAGCTACAATCAGTTTCCTATTCAGCGTCAGCTATGCGCATAGCCATCCGATCTAAGCAAGCCTTTTATATAAAACGCGTAGGCAAGGTAATACAATATATCTACAACCATAAACTGAAACTGAAGAGAAGTACAGCTTGAGGCGGGTCTTGCTGACCGAGCTTGAGGCGTACCGCGTACAAGACCGACAGTTATACACCCACAATAAAAAGATTTAATTTATTATCAGGTTTCGATTGAACTTGAGGTGGCAACAGCCACGCTACATTTTTTATTCAGATCAGATGGATCTGAAAGAAGAACTGACCGTTTAGTACATATGGCAACAGTATGAAACACTCGATGCTGGTACTGCCAGCAGTAGTACCTAGTGGCCGTCCTTGCAGAAGAAGCTGTTACTCACTTGCAGCGCGCGCAGGTAAAGCACTTCTGATGGTAGGTGTTGCCGAGCGCGGAGACCACTTCGCCCTCCACGTACTGGTTGCAGGCGGCGCAGCGCGTGCCGAAGGAGCGCTGGTAGTCCTGCGGGCAGTAGTAGTGGCCGTCCTTGCAGAAGAAGCCGCCGCGCGCCAGCGACGCCGCGCACGTGCGGCACGTGAAGCACGCCGTGTGGAAGTACTTGTCGGACACGCGCAGCACCTCGCCCGAGCACTTGCCGCCGCACGACGCGCACACCACCTTGCCTGCCCGACAAACATACACATGAGAAAGCTTAAAAAAATAATGGATGATTGAAAGCAATGCATACCGCGTTCGATCGAAGTTGACCGCTATGACGAACTGCTTAAAAGGAATTTGAGCAGAAATAAAGTAAAGAAACTCAAAGTAGGTATACTTGAGTCCTGATTATCATTACTTGCTCACTGTTGATAAGAAAAGTTTTTGGCGACAAAAAGTTAAAGTGGGGTTATCTGATTAAATATTTTTAACACGCTTTTATTAGCTTGGTATCTATGTCACGGAATCTTTGAACGTGACTTTTACCCTCTTCAAAACGTCGGATTAATTTGAAACTGCACACTTATTCAAGGACTGATGACAATGCAATCATTTAAATAGTTGGTCCCAATATCCTTACCAGGATCTTCAGGATTAGCGATAGAACTAAAAAGTTAAAAATAAATAATATTTAAAAAAAGCGTGCTAAAAACAAAAAAACATAGTAAAAATATAGTAAAAAGCTTGGGGTGCTTGATGTCAATTGTTTTGGTATTTTTTGGCAGATATTGGTTAAAGTAGAGCATTTTACAACCCGAACAGGCTTCTTCTGGGTAAGCTCATTCCATCGTTGACTTTGTCTCTTTGACCTAGACTAGAGTCAAGAGCAAAGGCAGATGAAAAAAAAAATATCTTAGAAGAAGAAGGCCTTCAACAGGGCTGCCAAGTCCTGCAAGCTGGTGTTGCGAAGGGCTCGGTTCGATCACATTGGCCGAATAGGGGCCAAACTTGCTTCTTACCCAGCAGGAAGTAAAGCGTTTTGGTCCCTGGCTGTCGGTCGAGTCGAACTTTTGCCGTCCCTCACTACCACCACTGCTGAAACCCGATGGGTCGCTGGCACACTCCGCTGAGGAGAAGGCAAATTTATTTGCCTCTCTTTTTGCGGCATCTTCACGTCTGAATCCTGGTGACGCGCAGCCCCCTCCTTCTCCTGATGGATGCGAGACGAGTATGTCGGACATTCGTATCCACCAAAAGGACGTCCGTAGGGTGCTGAGCCACCTCGACGTGAACAAGGCTAGCGGCCCTGATGGCATTCCAGCAATTGTTCTTAGAACCTGTGCGCCTGAACTGTCTCCGATCTTGACACGCCTATTCCGCCTTTCGTATGAGGCTGGAAAAGTGCCGAATGCTTGGAAGCAAGCTAACGTACAGCCCGTGCCCAAGAAGGGCAGTCGAGCTGACCCGGCCAACTACAGACCCATATCTGTAACCTCCATACTCTGTAAGAGTATGGAACGTGTACTTAATATAAAGCTCCTGGCATACCTAGAAGCTAACGATATCCTTAGTGACCGCCAATACGGCTTCCGCCGAAATCGGTCTACTGGGGATCTTCTAGCGTATGCCATTCACATCTGGAGTGAGGCCATCGAGAAGCACGGGGAAGCGCTTGCCGTCTCCCTCGACATCTCGAAGGCTTTTGATAGGGTCTGGCACGAAAGCCTTATTGGTAAGCTTCATTCATTCGGTTTGCCCGGTGGTCTGTGTGATTGGATTGCAGACTTCCTGAGAGATCGGTCCATTCGAGTGGTTATCGATGGCTGCTCGTCGGACCAATTGGATATCAATGCCGGGGTCCCTCAGGGGTCGGTACTCTCAGCAACTTTATTCTTGCTGCATATTAACGATCTGCTAAAACCCGGCACCTTTGGGTATGCAGACGACAGCACTGTTGCTGAGAGATACATGTCCAACGCTCGAGCTACCGGACCTCAGATCCAGTCTCTGCGGGAGGCCATGGTGGAGCGCTTGAACCTGTCCTTGCAGGCAGTCTCCGAATGGGGCGATGCCAATCTGGTCAGGTTTAATGCTGCTAAAACCCAGGCGTGTCTTTTTTCCGCTAAAAAGAGCCAATTTCAACCGGCTCCAACTTTCCGAGATGTGACCGTGCCAATAACTGACCATCTTGAGCTTCTTGGCGTTACGTTGACATCGACTCTTAATTTTGGCCCATACATTGAGGCAAAGGCTCAGCTGGCTGCCAAAAAGCTGGGGATCCTTGCAAAGGTTAGAAGGTACTTCACGCCAGAACAGCTGCTCAGCTTGTATCAAGCGCAAGTTCGATCATGCATGGAGTACTGTTCTCATCTCTGGGACGGATCCGCCAAATACCAGCTTGATGCACTAGAGTCGATCGAAAAGCGGGCCAAAAGGCTCATCGGCGATGAGGCACTGGTTAAGTCAAAGCTCCAGAGCCTTGAACATCGTCGCCGAGTTGCCAGCTTGTCGGTCTTTTATCGGTTGCATTTCGGGGAGTGTGCGATGGAATTGCATGATCTAATTCCACCAAGCCCGTTTCATCATCGGACTACAAGACGTACGGCGATGCGCCATCGCTACATGGTAGACATACCACCCATACGCACTAAACGTTTTGGAAATACTTTCATTATGCGTACAGCTAAGGAGTGGAATTCCCTGCCGGCGTCTGTGTTTCCCGATAGCTACAATCTAGGAGTCTTTAAGTCAAGAGTGAATAGGTTACTTCTAGGCAAGCGTGCTTCACCGTCGACCACATCATCGCTTACCATCAGGTGAGATAGTGGTCAAGCGCGAGCCTATAATATAAAAAAAAAATGAAAAAAAAACTGAAAAAGACGCACACACACACCAATTGCGTTTCTTGCTGAGTTAAAAATACTACTTCTAAAACATGCAACAATAAAATTCCCAATAAAAACCAGCCTTAACCTCGGAGGGCTTCCCCAATTTGCATGATATAGCAGTTGACCGTGATACAATTAATTAACCCCAGTCGTAACGTGGCGACATTACCATAATGACTGACCCGACGCACTTTGATCGTGTCATTCAAATTATATAGGAGCATTAAATTGTTGTGTTGGTGGTGTAACCCGGAACGACGGGACCACGATAAGAGACACAGAATTATAAAAATAGCCTTTCTGTATCTTCCCGTTGTATAAAAGGGTCCCCATTACGTAACTACAGCCAATATAAAAGCGATTGTAATAAATGAGCAGCAATGGTGTGAGGTCAATTGGTTGTCTGGAAGCAGGGAGGACGCGGAGAGATGCAGCAAGAGGTGACGCCCACGGATGCAGCGGCACGCTTCGTACTCACACACACATACATAGTACATAAAGCGACGTGCGTGCGACGTTGCAACCACCGACATCGAGCAGACGGTTTTGGCGACGCAACGTTAAGAGATTTATAATCAACTTTCTGGAAGAAGATTTTTTCGGCATTGTCTAAACAGAATGCATTTTATAGTGCTAAAATGCGAATTTTATGTGATGAGTTCCTTCGTTCCAGATTTAAACATAGAACAAATGTCTACTGTTCTCTTTTAGAATTACTAAAAGTCACTAAACTATGAGATCTTAATGAAGCATTTGATTGCGTAAATCATAAAACTTTACTCTTACTCTTGAAACATACGGATACGGACTAGATAATTTCGCGCGCAGTTTAATGAAATTATTAACAGCAGCAAATAAATGAAGTCAATTCAGGGAGACCACAAGGTTCAGCATTATGTCCGTACGTACTTAAACTTAAGTTTGGTGTTGAGAGTCCTCTTGAGGTAAACTGCGTGGAAGCAGTTATGCAGAAAGTGCACTTACTCCCCGTAGGCAACAGAAAAAGGCCTGGAGCGATGAAGAGCAATATTATACGAGTCCATCGGATCACGTTCGATACTGAACTAAAAGGACAACAGTAAAATAGTTGACTGGGAAAAACTCGGGGCATTCAACGAACAAATCGATCTTTTATATTACAATGTCACGCTTATAATCCGCTAGGGGTGTATTTGTACTTTGAACCCTATTGTCGGTCAATAACAATAGAGCAATACGACGGGGTACGAGCTTATTGCTATTTATTGGACAAACTTAATCCCGTTTTTACCCGACTGCCGAAGGAGGGTAATGTGTTTATCAGTCTATGTATGTATGTATGTAAGTATGTATGTATGTTTGTTCCTATGTGGCGTTCCAGAGACCAAACGCGTTGGCCGATTTTGATGATTCGTACGTCAATCGATGCGTCTTAACCCTGCGAGTGTCATAGGCTACATTAAAATTGAATAATAGAAAAATGACGGATTTTGGGTGCCATATTGTGGGGGCCCAAATTTTTTTTTTCTTCCAAACCCATCGTGTGGGGTATCAAAATAAAGGGTTTTAAGAGGTGATTTCAAAAATATATAACACTTATATGTTTAAATGTATCTAATTCGAAAAAACTAACTAAAAAATTATAAATAAAAAAACTTAATTAAAAAAATCAAAAAACCCGACTGCTTCAAAAGCGAACTAAAAAGTCGTAAACAAGGAAAAAATCATGCTGTGCAGGCGGAGGATACACCAGATTTTGGTCAGCCAGCCGGCGAATATGTATCCTCCGACTGCACAGCATGATTTTTTCCTTGTTTACGACTTTTTAGTTCGCTTTTGAAGCAGTCGAGTTTTTTGATTTTTTTAATTAAGTTTTTTTTGGCTCAGAATTAAACGAAAAAAACATAGCACAGATTCTCAACATGAGGAGCAGGTTATATAATCTCTTAAAACGAATGTTTTCTTAATGCTAATGATCTACTTTATTAACTTTGTTCATATAAGACTACACAAAACTTATTAATTCATTTCTGTCTTGTTTAGAAGTGACTCCGCTTATCCATCGCGTAGCAACACCACACTAACCTACTTCTCTTAATTGACTACAGTCAATTAAGAGGAAGCTTATAAAAGAACAACGTGTTTTCATTATGAACTCCGCTCGGGAAATCCGCATTCAATAAAAGAAAACACTTAATTAAAGCCACATTCAACTCAGCTCTCGGAATTCAATTGGAAACACAAACAGAATGTATGAATGGAGTTGTATGTAAAGCAAAAGGTTGGCTGCAGTTTGCATTTGCTCAAAGGTATCACGTAATTGGGCCGGCGGGGCACGGCTGGCCGCCGGTACCGCGCGTCCCGGAGTGGCCCGCCGGCCACCGAGCCCCGCCTCGCTGTTGCATTGCACTCGACGTTAGCATCCACATTGATTCCAGTGCACGCAGGGGCCCGCCATGTTACGCATACCGCTAGACATTTATCACACTTATCGACAGCTCATGCAATATTCGCAAGTTCGTAGCGAGTCGTAGAGAATTCTGTACAAATTGACGCTAAAAGTTTATTTTTATTAATTATAGGCTCGCGCTTAAACCACTATCTCACCTGATGGTAAGCGATGATGTGGTCGACGGTGTAACACGCTTGCCTAGAAGTAACCTATTCACTATTGACTTAAAGACCCCTAGATTGTAGCTATCGGGAAACACAGACAAAGTCAAGACAAGTGCTCAAATAAACAGTTTATTTAGCGACACAACAATAATGCTTGTATAGTCCCACTTTGAGGACGATTTAAAGGAACATGAGCCTAAGCAAAGTGGGTGAATTGTATTGTACCGTGTCCCGTAATAAGTCTGCCAGGACGGGAATACGGAAGGGATCAAACAAATAGTTCAGTGACACAAATATTTCATAGTGTAAATTAATGCGAGGCAGTGCGAGTGCAACGAACTGCGGTTCATGTCATAAGCTGTGGGACATTATGGCTCCGATCACGAGACGTCGGGTCGCGCCGGGTTTCACGAGGCATGGCCTGGCACCGCCGGCGGCGCGGCGACACCAGACCTAGACATGCGCGATGCAGGGAGACAAGATGTGACGGCGATTGCATCGCCCAGTTAAATAACACGAGAATAATGGCGAAGGAATTTTTTGGGGGCCGAGTCACCCACGTCCGTAGGTGTGTACCCCTTTTTTGATTCCCTACACGTGGTCCCCGGGTGGTGCAAATCAGGTGACACTAACTGGTGGTAGGCTTCGGCCGAAGGCTTGTGACCACCCACCGGGCAAAGACGTACCGCCAAGCGGCCTAGCCGTGTTCCGGTACGATGCTCGGTGTAGCCAACTAGAGGAGTTGGGTCGAGATAGCTGTTCCACTGCAGGCTGATCAGTCTGACGCGCGCTGTTAGGGATGTATCGGGAGACTAGTCGCGGAGGGTAGCGGGATCCGAGGCACGGTGCACCGCTGGCCGACCGCAGGTAGTTGGGGGCCCAAGTAGTGTGCCAGCCACATACGAAAGGCTGCCCCGCCAACTGTCGAAAAATCCCGGAATGCACAATCGTGCTGGTTGGCGACCAGACGGGAGGGCCCGATGGACATTCCGGGGGGGCTCGGGCGTCCCCGCAGTCTCCAGACTAGTGCCCCAATGATGCTGTCCTTTCAGTGCGTGTCTGTAGGTTAGCAGCGTGAAACCTCATCTCACTTCCTACTCCTCTACTCCATTCACTCTTTTATATTATGATGAAAAGGAAAAAGAATACTGGAGATAAACAGCGGCTGCACCCCCTCCCCCACAAAGTGCACCTCACCAATATTCGAGGTCTGCACTCAAATATCACTGCAGTCCACTACCATCTGGAGGCTGAGAAACCAGCGCTCTTTTTCCTTACGGAGACGCAGATAGCGAATCCGTCAGACGTGTCGTACTTGTCTTACCCAGGGTTCACCCTGGAGCACAATTTTAGACCACGGGCGGGCGTATGTATGTATGCCCGTGACGACATTTGCTATCGGCGTCTCCGTAACCTTGAGGACTCCAGATTCTCAACGCTCTGGGCTCTGGTGGACACAGGTTTGGATAAAGTTATCTACGCCTGTGTCTACCGTTCGCACAGTGGAGATCAGGAGACATCCAGGCTCACAGAGTACCTCAGTGAGGCGGCTGATGCGGCACAGCAGCGGTACCCTTCCGCCCAATTAGTGTTACTGGGGGACTTTAATGCCCACCACCAGGAGTGGCTCTTCCCATACCAGTGCACTGACCATGCTGGACGGGAGATGCGTAAGCTTGCGCTTGCGCTAAACCTCACCCAGCTGGTCCAGGGGGCAACGAGGGTACCGGATGTTGATTCGCACACAGCGAATTGCTTGGACCTTCTGCTGACAACAGATCCGGACAGATACTCTGTGTCGATAGCTTCACCTTTGGGTAGTTCCGACCACTGTCTGGTGAAGTCTGTGTCCGTCTATTCCCCGCCCGATCCCAGCCCAAGAGGCACCCGGCGGGTTTGGCGGTACAGGTCGGCAGATTGGGATGGTATGCGATCATTCTTCGCATGCTATCCTTGGCAGCCTACTTGCTTTTTTTCGACCGATCCATCGTCGTGCGCAGACGCCGTGACCGATGTGTTGCGTCAGGGAATGGAGTACTACATTCCGTTCTCTGACGTAACAATGTCCAGCATTGACCGGCCATGGTTTGGCGCCGAATGTAGGCGCGCTGACGCGCTTAAACATGAGGCGTACCTGGCTTGGGTCGAAGCTCGATCGCGCAAGGCAAGTGACGTGGCTCGGAAGAAGAAGGCCTTCAACAGGGCTGCCAAGTCCTGCAAGCTGGTGTTGCGAAGGGCTCGGTTCGATCACATTGGCCGAATAGGGGCCAAACTTGCTTCTTACCCAGCAGGAAGTAAAGCGTTTTGGTCCCTGGCTAAGTCGGTCGAGTCGAACTTTTGCCGTCCCTCACTACCACCACTGCTAAAACCCGATGGGTCGCTGGCACACTCTGCTGAGGAGAAGGCAAATTTATTTGCCTCTCTTTTTGCGGAATCTTCACGTCTGAATCCTGGTGACGCGCGGCCCCCTCCTTCTCCTGATGGATGCGAGACGAGTATGTCGGACATTCGTATCCACCAAAAGGACGTCCGTAGGGTGCTGAGCCACCTCGACGTGAACAAGGCTAGCGGCCCTGATGGCATTCCAGCAATTGTTCTTAGAACCTGTGCGCCTGAACTGTCTCCGATCTTGACACGCCTATTCCGCCTTTCGTATGAGGCTGGAAAAGTGCCGAATGCTTGGAAGCAAGCTAACGTACAGCCCGTGCCCAAGAAGGGCAGTCGAGCTGACCCGGCCAACTACAGACCCATATCTGTAACCTCCATACTCTGTAAGAGTATGGAACGTGTACTTAATATAAAGCTCCTGGCATACCTAGAAGCTAACGATATCCTTAGTGACCGCCAATACGGCTTCCGCCGAAATCGGTCTACTGGGGATCTTCTAGCGTATGCCATTCACATCTGGAGTGAGGCCATCGAGAAGCACGGGGAAGCGCTTGCCGTCTCCCTCGACATCTCGAAGGCTTTTGATAGGGTCTGGCACGAAAGCCTTATTGGTAAGCTTCCTTCATTCGGTTTGCCCGGTGGTCTGTGTGATTGGATTGCAGACTTCCTGAGAGATCGGTCCATTCGAGTGGTTATCGATGGCTGCTCGTCGGACCAATTGGATATCAATGCCGGGGTCCCTCAGGGGTCGGTACTCTCAGCAACTTTATTCTTGCTGCATATTAACGATCTGCTAAAACCCGGCACCTTTGGGTATGCAGACGACAGCACTGTTGCTGAGAGATACATGTCCAACGCTCGAGCTACCGGACCTCAGATCCAGTCTCTGCGGGAGGCCATGGTGGAGCGCTTGAACCTGTCCTTGCAGGCAGTCTCCGAATGGGGCGATGCCAATCTGGTCAGGTTTAATGCTGCTAAAACCCAGGCGTGTCTTTTTTCCGCTAAAAAGAGCCAATTTCAACCGGCTCCAACTTTCCGAGATGTGACCGTGCCAATAACTGACCATCTTGAGCTTCTTGGCGTTACGTTGACATCGACTCTTAATTTTGGCCCATACATTGAGGCAAAGGCTCAGCTGGCTGCCAAAAAGCTGGGGATCCTTGCAAAGGTTAAAAGGTACTTCACGCCAGAACAGCTGCTCAGCTTGTATCAAGCGCAAGTTCGATCATGCATGGAGTACTGTTCTCATCTCTGGGACGGATCCGCCAAATACCAGCTTGATGCACTAGAGTCGATCGAAAAGCGGGCCAAAAGGCTCATCGGCGATGAGGCACTGGTTAAGTCAAAGCTCCAGAGCCTTGAACATCGTCGCCGAGTTGCCAGCTTGTCGGTCTTTTATCGGTTGCATTTCGGGGAGTGTGCGATGGAATTGCATGATCTAATTCCACCAAGCCCGTTTCATCATCGGACTACAAGACGTACGGCGATGCGCCATCGCTACATGGTAGACATACCACCCATACGCACTAAACGTTTTGGAAATACTTTCATTATGCGTACAGCTAAGGAGTGGAATTCCCTGCCGGAGTCTGTGTTTCCCGATAGCTACAATCTAGGAGTCTTTAAGTCAAGAGTGAATAGGTTACTTTTAGGCAAGCGTGCTTCACCGTCGACCACATCATCGCTTACCATCAGGTGAGATAGTGGTCAAGCGCGAGCCTATAATATATAAAAAAAAAAAAAAAAAAGGAAGCCGTATAACGGGCAGACATACCAGAATGTACTTAGTAGCTGCATGCAATTTTGATTTTTTAAATGTTTTACTAGGAAAGAATTCTGACATGTTTATGATGAGGGCTCCAAAACCACGTACAACCATACCAGGCCCCTCAGAAAGTATTGCGAAAAAAAGTTTTTATTTATGGGAGACTGGCCAGTTATAATGTTTTTCGAAAATATGATTATTTATAAGTAAAAATAAGTAAGTTCCAATTTCAAAATTTCCCTCCACATTTTTTGCGAGTTAATTCAAAGTATTGTGTCTCACTGAAATATGGATCTGCGCCGGGAACATTTTAGAGCTATGATTTTATACGATTTCAAGTGTCGCCTGAAACCGGATGAATCGTACGATAGACTTCAAATGGCATTCATGGATGAAGGCCCTTCCAAGGCAACCGTGTATCGTTGGTATAACGAATTCAAGCGCGGTCGACCAACTTTGGGGGATGACGAAAGAAGCGGTCGCCCTTTGACGGCTGTTACCGAAGAAAACGTGCTAGCAGTGAAAAATTTAATCCAAGACAATAGGCGAATTACATATCAGGAGATTCAACACATATTGAAGATTGGATCGGGAAGCGTTCACGAGATTCTACACAGCCATCTTCGCGTGAGGAGGATAGTATCACGCTGGGTGCCGCACAACCTCACCGATGCTCAGAAGCAGGCCCGGGTGGAATGGTGCCGTGATATGCTTAACAAATTTGAAGCAGGCTCGTCTCGGCGTGTTTACGACATCGTTACAGGTGATGAGTCCTGGATTTATCAATACGACCCAGAAACCAAGCGCCAGTCGACTGTTTGGGTGTTTCAAAATGAGCCAACGCCTACCAAAGTGAAGCGATCTAGAAGCGGGGGTAAGATTTTGATCGCTAGCTTTTTTAATTTGACTGGCCACTTGGTATCAATTCCCTTACGGGATCAAAGAAGCATTAATGCCGAATGGTATACTACCAAATGTTTGCCAGAAGTTTTCTCTGTTATAAGCAACAAGCGACCAAACACAGGGCTCCGCGGGCTACTGCTCCACCACGACAATGCACCTGCGCACACCGCACTCAAAACGAGGGACTTCCTGGACAGCACGCCAGTCAAACTCCTGGGTCACCCTCCTTACAGCCCTGATCTAGCACCGTGTGACTTCTTTTTATTCCCAAAAATAAAAAATCAGCTCAAAGGGATACAATTTTCGTCGCCGGAAGATGCGCTGGCTGCGTTCGAGCAGGCTGTAAACGAGGTGTCTGCGGCGGACTGGAAAAAGTGTTTTGAAAACTGGTTTAGGCGCATGAATCTTTGTATAGAGGCTGGTGGAAAGTACTTTGAAAAGATTTAATAAAAATATATGTACGTATAGAACAATTTTTTTTAGTTTCGCAAAACTTTCTGAGTGTCCCACGTATATCCCCCTGGTCTCACAAATTTACAACTGCTGCTAAAGTCTAATTTAGCAATTGAACACTTTAGAAACATATATACCCCTGTTATGTACATTGGGTCTTACTCTTAGATATCCCGAATGGGTCTTAGTGCGAGTTTTTACAATCGCGTTAATGTAAACGTACGTCAACTTGTATTGAAACTGGATAAGCGCCGTCTGGTGACGGTAAAGAGAAACCTCTTTTTGTATACATTTTGACATAAGAGATTGTTTACGTTATCACGAGTGAGTATGTTAAAAATTCGGAATAAGCACACAATTTTTTTGAGATTGATCTTCTGCACATATCCACCGTGTATGGTGTATGATGTGTGCGCTCACCGGTGCCAGTGATTGGACGTGGGTCGCCGCCTCTCTGCTGACGTCACGGGCCCCGCACTATGTGGCACAAGGATCTATTCATACGCGCTCATCAACTTACCTGATCGTAGGCATTACAGAATATTTTTTCTTACGTGACCCAAAAAGAACAATGAACATAATCATGTATTCATGCTATTCGTATAGTCTGACAGCTTCCAAAAGAAAATATATAGATGTAATTAAAGTTTAACAGTGAAACCTAAACAGGGATGTTATATACAACTTGAATCTATTTAGAGATACATCATTTATTGACGTTACCATATCCACGACTACATAATGATGCAACCTCAGAGTAGAGATGCAACCTACTAAACTTGTGTAGGTATGAACAGTACATTGTACGTAGTCCTCGTCGCACGAGCTGCTCGCATCTGCAGCGCGTTAGTTCGCTCGTGTGCGCGCGCGCCGATGTGGAGTGCACATGCTGCTCCACAAGACCACATGCCACGCCACTCCAGCGATGTGCACAGATAACGTACCACCGCAAGTTATCATACGCATTGCTGCCTGTTTGTGGGACGCAGCTTCTACTTCTACAGAATAGTTTGATGAACAGACAAATATGCCACGAAAAATTCCAAAGGAGAAACACACATCTTATAGAAAATTCAGAAATACCTGTGAATAGCGTAGGATCAATACTTGTTTGAATTCCAAAAATCCCGGCTGCGTTATATTTGGAGACTCGATTATATTAAAAGAGACAATCTACGACATAATACACAACCATAAATCAAAGGACAAATTTTGGGCGCACGGTAGGCGCAGTGGTTGAGCGATTGACTGCTGTGCTGCGGGTCGCGTCGTGTCGTGTTCGATTCCCGCACGGAACAAATATTTGTATGACCTACAGGTAGTTGTTCCAGCTCTGGGTGTTGTGTATGTGAGTTTATATGTTTGTAAACGCACCCACGATACAGGAAGAAATTCCTAGTGTGGGGCAACGTTTAAAAAAAAAAAAAAAAAATCTGCGTCTGTTGTAATGAACCCCAGCTGTTGCTACGGCTCGCCTGCGAAGGAGAAACATATGACACATGAAAGAGTAACAAACGAAAGGCAACAGGCGGCATGGCGCGGATCTGGAGCCATTAGCCGCCTGAGCGTTACAGCCGCGTATAGTCAAAAGCGATTAGCTGGCATTCCGTGAAGTTTGGGCGCGGTATATATAGGCGCGGGTTGGCGCGCCGCCAGCCGCTGGAATACCATACGGAGGCGCTCTATTGAGATAGGTTATCTGTGCGGCGCCGCGCTAATTTGCGACCAGGAATGCGGCACATGGCGCGACGGCGGCAACGCTAGCGAGGAGGACTCAAGGGATACTGCCAAATGCAATCAAAAGCTTATTCCTAGACGGCGAGATAACAAATTAACTGAAATTGTCTATAAGGAATGCAATTGAATCTGAATCTAACCTAACATAAAGCAATTGCATACGAGCTTTTCAATTGACACTGAATAAAAAAATATTGATTGAAAATAAAGGAGTGATTTGAATATGAAGTCTTCTCAGGTATTAAGACACGCGCTATGGTTGTAAGCCTTTTCTAAATCATATCGTTCATCGTATGTAGTGTTTCTATAATTAATAGCCACACCTGCTTAGTGTAAGCTTCAGATCGGAGTCGGGCGTCGGGAGTCGGGAGCAGGGCGCGGTGGCTACCGGCCACTCTTAATGTGCTCGATTAACCTTAATGTGCCTTGTGATTGTCGTGAGCTACTGTTTCCATTTCATCTAGTGCGCGCTCGACTACTGCTTCATCAACATTCCAGTGTTTACCGGCGCACGACGGATAATTGACAGTGACACACAGGCCCGATAATTTCGTAACCTGAACCAATTCATGGTTTGGAACGACGGAATAATCCGTGAATTGAGGTAAATTAGTTGTTCAGGAAGTACATACTAGGCGGTCTGTTTACAGAGTATTATTGTTCTTGTATTTAGATGTTGAAGTTTTTTTTTAACTTACTAGGCGGTCTGTTTACAGAGTATTATTGTTCTTGTATTTAGATGTTGAAGTTTTTTTTTAACTTTTCCCCCACATCAAAAAAGCTCTATATAATTCTATAAACATAAATGTAGCTCTGATTGTAAAAGCACTAGTAGCCGAGGCTAACAACAACCGACCGTCATACAAAAGTCCTCCGGCGAATTTATGTTCAACGAAGACTTAAATGACTCAATTGGCATCATCTGAGCGAGCTTAATTAAAAGTATAGGAGTTTAATTCGATTTCAATAGGTTAATTGAATGAGATGGCAACGCCGATAGGCTGGCGGGCCGGCGCGGGCGGCGCGGATTGTGCTCAACTCAAACTCGCCGTTATGACGGACATGAGCAGGTACGGTGCGGGTGTAGCCTGCATGAACTATACAAACAAAAGTTCATGACTCTAGCCCATACATACAAATGAATTGGATTTCAAGCGCAATTATTGTGATCTTTAAAACAACCCGGCTTCTAAACAAAACACTACAAAGCGAAAAATAACTTTCTTTTCCGAAGTCGGTGTCTTTGTTACTTATTGTTTTTCATTTTTGGACACTGACTTCGGAAAAGAAAGTTATTTTTCGCTTTGCAGTGTTTTGTTTGGAAGTCGGTTTGATGTTTTTGTTAAATTATTTTTATTTTTCTCTTTTGAGAGGTACCTCAAATTAACATGAAAATCATTTACTGAAAAAGTACATCGCACGACGATTCCAATAAGCCCAAATACGATTAGTATACATTGTTTTATTTCGAAGTGCCCGTGCCTATTTTCCGGCTTCATCATCAGATCAGTTCGATGGTACCATTTTTATCAGTACCATTTATTTATAAGTTCTTGCTACATCATAGTCGGTTAACTATTCGAGATATAAGATATCTCGAATAGTTAACCGACTATATGTCACTAAGGAGTTCCAGTAACCCTCTGTGGTCTTCTTCATCAGTTCCACTTCACCAAATGATACTTTTTAAGTGCAAATGCTTGCATTGTTGATGAAAATACCAAAATCACGTATGCCTATAATATTTGAGGAGTTCCCTCGATTTCTCCAGGATTCCATCATCAGACCTCCAGACCATCCTGACCTAATGACTATGGAACCATCTGGGAAGTATACCCTTTCAAACAAAAGTTAATAACTTTTCAAATCGGTCCAGGCGTCTTTGAGTAATCGCGGCAAATACAAAAAAAAATCCGTCGAATTGAGAACGTTGCAGGTCTGCTGGAAGAATTTTCTATTGAAATAAGCAGTACCTTTGTGCTCTTCTATCTCTATTATTTATTTTCTCTGTTAAGTGTTTTTGTGTGTACATAAATAAATAAACGTCCTCCTTAAAACTTTGAAGTGGTTAAAAAGTAAAGTCGGGTGCACTGTGTCTGTTTCTTGAAAAGCTCTATTATGTTTGTTGCACAATGTTCACAGAGCTCGCATCCAGAAAACGTGCAGTAAATAGTTGTTGCTTTTATATTAGAGTTAAAGGCTACAATAATGATACTAGGTTTAATTTAAAGTAACAGTGAAGTGGTTCAATAAATTCGAACATACGATACAACACACACAGTTTTTGCTCTCGTTACATTGTGACGTAAGAGCCACAAAAACGGTCTCTCGGCCATAGACACGGGTGAGTCACCGATCACTGGGCAGAGTACAAGAACCCCAGCATGTCTGCAGCAGGTGGGCTCGTCATTAGTGGCGTGATATCATCCTCTGCCACAGCTTTGAAGTTGCCCTGCTTCTAATGACCGATTATATTGATTGGAAGCTTTAAAGAAAAGCGAATCAAATATTTTACACATTCATAATATGCAGTCTGATAGCCACTATAAAGTCGTCGAAGCACACCACTCACCACACAAATTCCTTTTATATGATTACATCCTAGCCATACAAAAGCGCAAACGCAAAATAATGGCAGCGAGTGATCCTTCAGGCGACTGAGGCAGACATCTAAATGTGCTGGCGGCTCATCCATCACGTCGTTATTGACGAGATGCCTCACTCGGCGGCGATGGACCAGCTCCGAGTTACGCAACCACTGAAGTGCCGAATCTCGCGCAATACGTGCTCCTGACCGTTTCATCACCGGCCAACCGTGTCAGTGACATAACAGCAGCATGCCTCGCTATTTACTATTTACCAGCAACTGGCAACATATTTTGTATTGTTAACTTATTTAGAAATGGCAGTTCTCAGATGGAATGTTGCAAAACGAATGTTTTTACCACCTGTAGGCGACAATTCGATAATTTGCTGCTCCTCATGTAGGTACACGAAGATCAGAATATTCCAAGTTGGATTGCGCAGTATTGCAAAGCCTCGTGCGTGCTTAGCAATATTGTATCAGTCTCAGGTCTCAGCAGTGTTCGCTACCACCTGCACAAGTCCCGCGAGAGTGATTGCCAGCCCTAACCCGCCGGGGAGCCACCATTGTTGTCACAACACTGTGTGCCACGGGGAATACGCTACCACGCGATATAGCACGAGGACTTTACTGGACTTACGAAACAAAACTTGGCAAGCTCTATATATCTATGGGCTAGTTTAGTGTGTTGCAAACAAGAGTTTTGTGATAATATACGATGAAGTTTGTCTAATCGATAACCTGCTCGAGCCGACAACTGCGAGAAATCAGAAGAACGGCACATTGTGTATCAGATAAGCTGACGATATGCCAAGAACACAGTTCTGTAGTGGAGAACAGACGACATCGTCTCGGCCGCATCGCAGTCTGCTCCATATACGTGGGACGAGGCAACGCGCGAGTCGCGACCGGCGACCAGGGCAGACAGCAGACCCGCTGGCGATCTGATAACGACCGGTCCACCACTGCGTCCGTTATAATTGTTGCATCGTTCCGAGAACAGACACCGCCACACCGGCACGCGACATTAATGATAGACATTTCAATTGCCAATGAAAGAAGATCGCTCCGAGAAATGAAACTAAATCTTCGCAATATAATACTCGTACTAACCGTTCATCTGATACAGATCAGCTCCCCGACGAATGAGGAAACTAACACCAAACCTGCACGAATCACTTCGTGTAGGCGGCGGAATTTATAAATTCAGCTCTGCAAAAGGATAACAGAAATCTAGACAAATCCTTGCATGATGTCATTTAAAATGAAACTAGCTATTGTTTCATTAGTAAGGACGACTCAAGATTGGATCGTTTGAAATGTTCAATGTAATGGCCACGGGATTAATCCGAGTGATGTTGAATCAGTTTTAATTGAAAAGTTGCGTAGACACGAGAGTACGAAACAGATGTAAGTCGTCGTCGGTCTACTCGGAACTAGGCTCATCAGCGAGAGAATTGCTACAAATGATAGGTATTAGCGCGCACGAGCTTTTTGTTCCAGCTCATTACTGCCATGCAAATACGTTGTTACAGTAATTCCTAGCATTACTCACTATTACAATCCGGATGTGCTTAGTTGAATGTTACAAAGAACAAAAGTTATTTATAATGAGTTCGCTCATTGGCCAGCCCAAAAAATCTAAGACCCAAATTATTATAATGATTGTTTGATCTCTTGAAACAATAACACCGATTATATTGCAAATTACGTTCTACGAGTCAGACATGGGTCTCAAAGCTTGTACAAAGGAACATTTTCATCGAAAGGTAGGTAGTATTTCTATGAATAATGGTTTCCAGCAAGTGCACATTGTTTGCGCACGTCACACCTGCGTGTTCTAGCAGTTTGTTTACTTTGCACCGACGGCGCGGCGGCTCTCTGATGCTCAACATATTCTCGCATCCATTCAATATCCACATCTTGCTAAAATAAACATAAGTAAATCATGGAATTATGAGCTAATTTTAAGTCTCGTTCATCTTCTATCAAGTCAAGTCTAAAATGTTTATATTATATATGTTACGGACCAACTGATTAATACGGCATTATCCATATCGCCCGAGCAATTTGAAAAATGTGAGTAGACAATATGATAAAATCTATTGTAATAATCAAATAAACCAGGCTTTCTGTATAAATCCCATCACTTATTGGGCCGAGTAATAAAAAGAAGTTTTTTTTAAATAATTTTTATGTTGTCATTGTTGTAAGTAAGATTACTATTTAAGCAACAAAGTCGACGAGGCCGGGGCTCCTATTCTGTCTCCAGGGTCTATCCGTGTCGGGGTGCCCAAAGCTTATTTATTGACTATAATTATTATCGAATTGCCCAACCGTTACGTATAGCAATATTCATAATGATCAGAAAATGTGATAAATATAGTTTCAATTAGTATTCATTACATTGCCCGATTTGACTTGACTAGATTCATAATGCCCGGGCATTATACATAGTGCCTTGATGAATCATTTGGTCCATGACATATACAATAGGCAAGCGAGCGGAGTTTACGTCTATTGAAAGTACCAATATATGTTACAGTAAAAGCCCGAACTACGGTAAAACCTAAAATTTAGCAAGTCTTTAAAAGTCCGTTACAATCTATGAAAATGGCTAATTTCGGACTCTCACCAGCAATCACACGGTCAATCTTAGGATAACATTTGTCCCATGGTTAAAAACTATACCTAGGTAATTGATTTAAAAACATTTCCCGTTAAAAGTATTCCAAAATGTTTTAAAATCATGTTGGTATTTTACTGTTAATGAATGAATAAGTGAAGCTAATCAATCAGTCCTTAATTATTCTCATCATTTCGTATCATAGTGTACAGTACATAACCATTGTTGAACATTTACGAGTCAAATTACAAGCATCGAGGCGAGAGGATTGATCGCAGAGCATCAGATATCAGCTCGTCAAGAGCCGCCTGTCAGAAGGCGTCAGAGAGCTCAGAGGTCGTGAGATGAGCATCACTCGCGGAGCTACACAGTTACCGTCACTTACTTCTTGTTATTCACAAATTAGTATCGTGCGGCACCGGAGCTTTCTCTGCGCATAGTGCGCATGTCAGCTAATCTGCAGCATCTCGACTTGGCCGCTCTGTATCGACACGACAGCCACGAATTACTTTTGTAATGTTCTCTTAACCATATCATTACTGAGAAGACTGTGAGACCTATGAATGCATCACGCAATAACCGAACACGTAAAGACAGTGCTCTATGTAAGTACCTAAATGTAAATACTTTTTGTTTCTTTCTAGTAAAATAAAGGCATTATTTCGGTAACACCGATCCCTTTGTAAACTTTATAGGCCAACTCCAAGGAACGGAAAAAACTAAAGTCGTTTGGTCACTTGGAGATTTGGTGTACAAAGTTATAGCAAACTTTGTCTTGAACCAGCAGAAAGGCACAGCCGCAGTGCGTGTACAAAGTCAATAGAGCGACATATTGTATGAATCCTCTGCACACAAATGTAGTCAAACTCCAGTGCAGCATAATGAACGCAAGGTGTTGTCAATCGACGCACATCGGACGGGTCGCGATGGCTGAGTGGCTCTGCGAGCTCGCCGATGGTTCATCAAGCGTCGTCGGATGCACGAGAGCTGGCGACAAATCGTCGCGTCAATCAAACTGCTTTCTACCGACCTCTATACGAAGCCAGGCGGTCTGTGTAGACATTGCAAGAAAATACAACCTCATTGGTCTCTGCGCAAGCGGGGTTATTATGAAAGGAAATATGAGTTCAGTGCTGTGCGACGAATTATGTCCACGTCCAGTATTGTCCGAAAATATTTCGAGTCCCGGTACCTATGTACTTGTGACGGTTATTTGTAAAGTGGGTACTGCATAACTTTGTGGAAGAAATAACGTCAGCGTATATTTGAGGGCGATACGTCATGATTGCAATTGCGTCCTACACGACGCTCCCAATTCTGGGAACTAGGACGAGCCGCGGCGGACAGATGCTCGACCACTAGAACACTCATACTGATCATAATCAGTTAAGACGTACCAATTGGAACTTAACATAAGAATAATTTATTCGCCCTAGCCAGCTTGTTGCCAGGCACCACGTATATTTTTTGTAACATTACTCAGATCTGTTTTTAGTCTTAATATTATGTTTAAAGGTCATCATTATTTGAGGAATGCTTTTACGTCTCTAGTGGCTCACCGTCTGTAAACATTGGAGCATATGTTTACGCGAACTGCGCATTCTTCGCCTGATGATCATCAACGTGACCTGCCGGCATTATCTCATACTTGTATTCATAAAGTTTCGCATCGCACTAGGGAGGGAGTGCAGCGAAGAATAAAATAAACAATTAGTTAAAGATAACAGCGGCACGCGTCCCAAGGCACACACGCCGAGCACAACTAAACAGATAAATAAGAAAGGTGTCAAGAACAAGTTGATGTATCTGAAGTGAGCTGTGTGTAGCTAGGGGCAGATAAGAGAACAGTTCAGACTGACACCGACAAAGGATTGCTAAAACTGCACTACAAACACTCTCCTTTCTAAACACGAAAGCACTATAACATGAAGAAAGAGATAGTGGTTTCGAGTCTCGGGGTCAGTCAGGTCAGTCAACAACAGGTCAGTTAAAACACTAACGGTCGTCCAGACACAAAAGCTACAGACAAATAACAACTTTGCTGAGGGGACAGAAGTCGCCGTCGTGAACGGGCGGACCAAGTCCACGCTCATATTTACAACTACACGTACACTCGCACATTTCCGCCTCTATGCCGCAGGATGGGAATCATTTGAGCGGCCGAGCTCCCACATGGATTATAACAGCCATAATGATTGTTACGTACACACCGTTCCTAGATTTTATACCCAAAATGTTGCTATACACATCAAGGCATTTTAAAATGGATTCACAATTACATTCGGATTTAAATGGATGGTTAAAAATCTAATTCGTAAGATGTGATCGAAGGTTTGGGAACTAGTATGCACACAACAAACTGTACGCAATAAGAGAGTCAACAGAAAGCTACTGTTTGTACGTATCATAAGCACCGCTGTTTCCTCAATGTAATCGCCGCTATATATAGCCGAAGCGCGCTGCTCCATTGTAGGAAGTCCAGAACAAACTTGTTTAAACAATCAACTATTTGTAGGGCAGCGCTCATTTCACTGCGTTACCATAACAATTGTTATAACTACACGGAAGGTTTCTATATCTCGGCAGGAACGCACGCAATTTCAATTATTATAAAATAGCGGAGAGGCATAACAGTAAGTGGAGGCTCGTTCTCACACGACTCATCAATTACCGCAGGACGACGGACGAGGGGCGAGGGGCGACGGAGTGGAACTGTTTCTATAAGTGAGATCTGTTTGTTGTTATCTGCTGAGGAAATGACATTCCTTCAATATGCAATTAAGTGGTTATGTGGTCAGTCGTTAGACGCGGCGCAGCGCGCTGGCAGCTGCCAGTGCTCGGTGCTCGTCATCAGTGCGCGAGCAATTACTGCTGACATTAGAGCGCGAGGCTTTCTCCGCGACCACGATGCTCGGGAATTAGCGAGAAAGCTGGACTCTTACATACTCATACATCGGGAACGTGCCTTCATTTTCAGCCATTCTTGTTGGACGTAATTCTTCTTAGAATGTCCACGTTCTTAGAAGAATTTATCAAAGTAAAAAGTAGAGCCAAATGCCCAAAATGCAAAGTGGCGCAAGCTGATGCAAATCCCAAACACAATCCGATAAACGAGTTTCGTTTAATCGTATGTATTAATGTCAATATCAGCGATTATGTAAATCGACACGATAACACTTATCGATGATTGTTTAACAAGTCCTTACACATCATTCGGATTTAATACGATTTTTAATAAGTGCAATGAAATAAAAGCTAGTTTTGAGGATCACGGGTCCTTAATAGAATCTACTGGCCAATCCAGCAGACTAAGACTATGATATGAATGTGCTGCGGAAGCGCATCTGTTGGGCGCAGCTACGCAAGTAGTATCGCATTGAACACAGTATTGAATCGCTGGACACAATACAATCGCCTCAATGGCCGGTGCACTCCCCACAAGCCCACAACAGTAGTGTGTCGCATGTGCGCGTATTTACACACGCGTTTATAGCGAGCTTCAGGGACGAGCATTATGTTCTCTGCAATGATCACTACATTCAAATTAAAATCTAGAAATGAACGTGTTATCCCCGAACGGAACCCCTAAAGGTTTGCTCAGTGATGTAATACTACTATGTACCGATGACGACATGAAACCCCAACGAGATAGACAACTATCGTAATTGGGCAGTTTTCCAATTTTCCGCCAAGAATTGAATTGTGTTTAAATATTTTTACGCACGTCACGAATTGATTACCTCTAACTTTTCATAGTAAGAATATCTTTACAAGATTAAAGCACTCCTTGGCTAAGGTAATGCTGTTTAGGCAACTGATAAAAGTGCAAAACGACGGAAGCTGCAATATTATTAAGGACGCAATTATTTGCAAAATGTAATAAAACATCTATTTGTAATTAGAGCGGCTAGCATCAAGTTTATATTTATAGCAATAATTATAAGATTCCGTGTCAATCTGTCTGTGTCCATTGTGTGGCATAATGAAACCGAAGACAATCAATAATGCGCACACTCGCGGACATGACAACGAGTCATTACATTACGTACAGAGCTTTCTAAAGCTGCCCGAGCGGCGACGGGCGAGCACCGCGCGCCGCACTCCAGTGTCAGCGCTGCTGAAGTGGGTTCCAGCAGCAATGGAAGTCGAATAGTAGAAAGCGAAATACAAGCACGTGTAAGATGAAATCTAAGTTGCGAACTTACATTAGTTCGGTGTTGCCTTTCTCTGCACTTGCTCTAATAATGAATAATAGTGCCCAGTGGGGGGGGCAACACTATTGCATAAGGAATCATTAGTCTTCTTATGGTTTTAGAAAACAGGTGCATATCCTTTCTTTTATCCAAAGCTTTAATTTTCAACATTGTGTCACACCACTGGATAATATGCTCATCGTCACAAACTAAACGGCAACCATGGGTCAAATCTTTATTTATGAAATATAAAGCAGAAAGAAAAATGATACGATAACGGCCAGTTTATGCTGATCTCGTGCTTTTAAGATAAAAGAGTGGGGACACTTGCAGGCGAAGCGACCATTGCCAGGCATAATGGGGGAACTCACAAAAACAAAGCACCGAGACCGCACGCGAGTGCTGTAGAAAGTACACGATATTACATAAAGAGTATCTGCGAGGCCACTTGCCCAGTAATGGTCACGATTCGTCTTCATCACTCGATGCTACGCACTGACGTAATGCCGATGCCGCGCTTACACGGAGAGAGTTTAAACGGCTTGTAATAATGCACTTATGATGGTCTAGTCACTAGTACAGGGTCTGATGACTACATCCGGCTTCTATAAACTGATCAGACGCCGAGTCGACAGAATAGAAACTCGTCACAAAAGGACAACCACCCTGCACTCACTTGTGACTTTGGACAATCTTGGGAACGGCTCTAACCAATCCAGTAGAATCCAGTAAATAAATAATTATTCGAAATCAGTGCAAATGTGGTGATCAGACAATTTGCACAGCAGCTGCACAGTGATTCACGTTTAGAATAGGTCACAGCTGTATTTTACCAAATGCTGGAGCAAAGGATCTTTGACTCGAACCATTTGTGCTCTTTGACTGTCTCGGGATGACGCATGGGGTACTACTAAACAGATTTCAAGATTTAAAGTACATTTCGCCATTTCGTTTTAGATTATAAATCGAATGCACGTAGAGAGCTTCAATGTGGCTAAAAGAAAATATGTTTCCTCGTCGTTTATACCTTACACCTTGAATATAATTATGCAAACTGCGTTCACCTTGACATGACGTCTTACCTGAAAATAAACAAACAGTTTTATGAACACAAATATAATTCGAGTGGAAATGGCCTCTGCTTTACGATTGAGGATAATAATAGACGTAGCAATGGTTGAAACCCTAGCTTGACCTTCGCTATCCCTATAAGTATGTCATTTACCATCATCAGTGTATAGCTACCTAAGGGCGGTCACGCACTACATCCGATCCGAGTCCGTGATTTAGGTTCGAGTTATATTCTAATTGAAAATGCTCTGAATTATGATGGATAGAGTTCGCATGTAGTGCGTAAGCTTCCCTACAAGAAGTACTACGGCTACTTCGGAACCGAAATTTCTCGGATTCTGGTCGCATGCAGTGCGTCACGTTAACTAGCCAGTTTGGACCTGGTGAGGACTACGCGAGATCGATGGATGAGAGAATCACAGAACCGGTGTACGAGGTGACGCCTGCGGCCTGGGGGAGCCTACGTCTAGCAGCGGTTAACTAGTTGCCGCTCCGTCGTCTAGCAACACGCATCACTATCAGAATCTGAAGACAGAAGCAATACCATCAGCGCCGTGAGTCACACTGGGCACTGGGCACTGGGCAGACACACGTAGCAGTAAACACTATGACGAAATATTGTTTACACTGCCAGTACCTACTCCTTCAAACGGTACCTCTACTTGCATACAAATACCACCGGAGACTGGAATGTTTTCAATTGATACGGTAAGCCATTGTTGATTAATGACAAAAGCTATGTCTTATTATTAGGTAGATATCGGCATTTCATAAACACGCTCTTAGAATAAATATTAATAGACATTCCAGATGTACCTATTAGAAGTTTTGCGTGAACCTGATCCAATGCATAGGCATTTTGTAGAAGCCTATTGTTGTCCAGTTGAGAGAGTACCATTATTCCTGGCATCTTATAAACACCCCAGTTTATGTTATTGTTAACTACTGAACATTGTCTGTTCAATTCTCCAGGTCAACACAAGTCGATAGTGTCTAATGTTTGAGACGGGCCTTGAGCGTTGTGATGGCCTGGTACTTTGTGTTCGCCTCTTCCTGGTAGATTTACCTTAGACTAGGCTTATTAAATGAGGTGAATACGAGTACGTCAGGCCGCAATAAGTGATCGAAAGTGGTAGTGGTAAGGTTACATTCATACGAGCGACACACGTACAAAGCGTCGCAGCGGAGCGGCGCTATCGCAGATCCGCACCGGATAGGGTCCGTGTGTGCTGTGTGGAGTGTGGGCAAGCCAATATGTTGCTCAACACTGCGACGGGCGACCACCTAATTAAGTAATGTAAGTAGAGCATGACGTGTAGTGTTCACAATATTTATATTATTATGCAAATGGCCGTACCATGCAAAATTGACACAAAATAACACGATTTGATAAACCGGACATGGAAACATTTCTTGAATTTGTGTACTACACGGTGCCTTTAGTAAATTTTGTCAATAGTATCTGAAGAGAAGAGAAATCGTATCTTATGCATTTTAATATAGATTTCCTTAAAGGGCTAATACTAAATGATAGTTTCACATATACGTATCAGAATACGAACGCCCATAGCCCATAAGTTTCAAAGACATTTCGTAGAAACCTAGAAACCATCTCTTCGTTAGTAAAATACTTGTAAAAACATCCATGATTACTGTTCTGAGAAGAATAAACATTATGGGCCAGCGCTTGCTTCGTTAACATACGCTGATGACAACAATGTATAATGTGCGGTGACGTCATCCGTGTTTGTTGCCAAACAGCATGTGTGGCAAGTGTTGCGCAACAGTCGGCACACTTGTTCCATTCATACTTCACTCCGCTAGAATTAGCAGCACGGTGAGCGGCCGCTCTGTATATGTAAACAATGCTCCTGTCGCGATTGTGAGTCGTTGGCAAAAACATCGCCTTGCCGACCTTGTGCACATTGATACACTCGCTAAGGTCGAGGTCAATACACGCTACATCAAGAAAAATGACAGAACATGATCTAACAAACACACGAGTCATTAATAAAAACAAAACAATTGTATCGCCGCAGAAGTGATGTCGTCAGCGAACACACGGCAGCAAGAAAACGACGACCACGAATAAATAGTGGCAATACACGTAATACTCAAGGAAAACCACAAAATGATTATACATCTTAATTTGAATGTAACGAGTCGAGATAGCTAACTTGTAAAGTATGACCATGATAAATGTTCAACCGTTCCATCTTTCTGCGCAGCCCTGAAGGATTTCCGGCCACAACTTGCAAGACACAGGCTCCGGGGTTTTCCAAGATTTAAGTTTAATATTAATTCCGTCATTCAGAGCAAGACTTGTATTCCAATGTATACTCAAAGCTCAGCGTGTTTTCCTTGTGTAACGACCCTTTCGGGTCCAAAAGTAATGTTCATAATATGGAACCAAGAGCTCGGGTTCGGGACTTCGGGTCAGTGCCTAGCTCCTCTGTAACATGAGGTAGTGTTGTAGTCGATGCGTGTAATTCGCGGCGGCGCCGACAAAAGAAGCCACGGGCCATTGATCGCCGCCCGGCGCCCGCACAATGGGAACATTATCCGCCCGATCACACCGATTCACGACAACACACGATAACATTGCCGGTTAAATGCCTGCCAATGGCCGGAACTAAGTTATAATGTTCAATCATCGTACTTACTCAGGTTAGCATCCCAAACGTAATTAAAACATATTTTAAGGGTTACGTTCTATCTTTGGCTTGCGTGAGATAATTTTGTGTCAGCAAAGCCTCCGAGTCCGCACACATCCCTATTAGCAGCTTACACATCGCTTGCTGAGACACTCTCAAGTCAAGCTAAATGCTCATTGTAACGATCCAGGCGCAGATTCAAATATTTAGAATATTCAAATGAAAGCTAACGCAGACCCAACTCGGCGAAATTAGTAGTAACACTGTCACTCTGGAGTCTGGATTAAAGATTTCATCTGCACTAGACACTACAAATGTCTGATACGATTCTTATCGCATCCTGAATCTAAGATCTTATTAGTGTACTACTGAGAACTCCAAACGAGAGGTGAGAGCTGAGATTGTACATGACGATAAACTAATGGTTTCGCGAAGAAGCCGTAAAGCCCGGGAGAAACCTGGCTCAGCGCGGGTTAGATTACATCGGCGGCATTAACACCTGGCGCGATATTTTATAAAACTAGTTACTCAACATGAGCATTCGCAAGCAGTTCAACGACTTGCTGCAGAAATGTCAACGGTTCAGACTTCAGAGCCACTTTAGAAAAAGTGATTGCAGTTTGACATGCACGTTCTGCATCTAAACTAAGTTTACGTGGCATTTTTTCAGGCTTTTGACTGCCTGTGGCGCTTTAAATCATTCACTAAAAAGAAACACTGATTCTGAAAGTAAAGCAGTATGAAGAAAAATAAGCTGTAGAACACGTCGCCGCGTCGGGCTGTGTCAGTCAGTAGCGGCGAGTGGAGCACGCGCCGCGCCGTAACGGTGATCGGAAATAGACTTGCGATGGAAAAATAACTGCAAGGGATCAAAACGAACCATTCAGCAGTTCCACGACACACCTTTATGTACCGACAGCTGCACGGATCGTGCAAAAATTCAGTCCAGTTCCATTCAAGGGTGATTCGCCATTTGTGTGCGAAGATTGAAGAGCGCCATCACGACTAACGTCCTATTGCTGTCTCGTCATGATGCAAGACACTCGTAAAAAATACATAATATTATTAAAGGTGTAAATTTGTAATTTTGTAGCGGAATAATTCTTTGGTTTCGATGGTCAACCATTACAATTGTTACAAGCACAATATTATAATTTGTGTCCTGCACTAGGATATTACGAGGAAGTTGGTTTCTCGATGCAATTTTGGTCCCTTCGTTTTGTTTCGACTACCTGTAGATTTTAGAGTTCGTAAGAAGTGGCCAGCGGCCGAAAGCGATATAGGTGATGTACATCACGCAGTGTAGCATGCCATGCTAATAATAGCCGGCGAACACGACCTTTGACTGTTGACGTGCATGGACTTTACTGCTCACTACATCGGGCCGCGGGCGTGCCGGCGCCGGCGTGTCGAAACACTGCAGCCACCTTGAGCTACCGTCTATTTGCACTGATCTTATCTCTGCAGAGAGTAAATGTACGCTCGCAGAAGTTACAGATTTAAATCTCATGATAATATACAGTGACTGGACAGACCTCGAAATTTAATTATTTAAAATAATGCTGTGATGTTTTCATTTTTGGTATACCTAACGAGCAAATATGACCACAGGTCATCATAGTTACCTGCTAGCTGCAGGTAACTATGATATGTGTGGCAATAATCTATCGAACTAGTAGGTGCTAGGTGTCTCGCACATGTGATGAGCGGGCGGCGGGCGGCGGGCGGCGAGTATGATGTCACCGCGCCGCTGATAGCGTGGCCGCTAATAATGCCAAGGGCAATCGCGTCACCGCCGCCACTACAAGCACACGTTACATATCTCTCTTCGTAGCGGCCCCGCCGCGCTACGAAGAGATGCGCGGTGCAGAAGACCCACTGCTGCAGGCTACGGGTCGTAGCCTGCTACGCAGCGACTACGCGGCGTAGCCATATCTATTCGATTTGGGAAACTACACAAAAGTGATCTCCATTGATCTACTTCCAGTACTCGACAGAGAGTCCGTTATGTGAATATGTTGTTCAGAGTGCACCTGCACAGTGCCTCTGAAGCCTTGTCGGAGCAACTGGTTATAGCTGTACCCATGTACTTGGTTCGAATGAACCCTCTATTCATATCGATTATGTCATACAATTCAATAAATTTATTTTTATTTAGTGTTAAAGTTATCAGTAGTGGTTGACCTCTGATTCAGTTTATAGCCGCAAGCGTGCCCGCAGCTTGTAATCATACAATTAAATTAATACATTGTCGCGTGCGGGACCTACTTCACTATTTCTTATTCCCTTAGTTATGCCTACTGTGGGAAAACATACTGTTACTCCTAATAAGTAAAACATACATACATAAGTCAAAGATAGGTAGTTATCTAACGTGACTGTTGATTGAATAAACATTATGTTTGTGTTTCATGAAGTCGCTCATTAATCTGCCCGTAACACAAGTACAAGCACCTGTATTCGGATCCATCGCTCAATCAATTAGTACGTGATAGAATTGACACTTAGGACCAAGGACCACGGCATTGGTGAGCTAACTCAGAGTCATCCCAACATAGTGGAGAAGGCAGGGGAGAAATTATACATTTTCCTAGATACTAGGTTAAGAAAGAAGTAGGAAACAATCTGATTACATTGAAAATTCGAAACCATTACGAAAGCAAATAAAAATGCTGTGAATGCTTAATAGTGCGCGGTGTGCACGTGGTGGTCGCAGCCTGGCGCATGTTCTCCACACTGAAGCAAATCACATACATCGCCAGTTTATGACTTGATTACCAAAAGCACGTTACGTAAAGCGGAAACCATGTGCAGCACACAACTGTTTCACGCGCGGATTTACTAGGTACGAGAACCGTTCACATTATTATTTACGGGCATCCGGACAAATAAAATGAACGAAGGAATTGGGTCAAGCCGAATAGCTGAACATTTTTAACAGACACTTACAGTACAGTCCTACTTTTCTATGAATACGCGAATTTGTGCCACACCTCAATACACTATCCACGATCACAGAGTAATGGAACTTATACGCGCCATAAAAACTGCCATTACGATAACAATACGCGAAGAAATGGATCAATGTCGTTTGTGGTATAAAAGACGTTATCGTTAGTACACGACATACTAATACATGCGCTGGTTATTATAATTACACACAGTTCAATAACAGAACGTACAGACAGACTGAACAAACGACATGACAAACAAATTAACAGAACAATAATTGAAGCGCCGACTGAAAATAGCGAATGATGTGTCGACGACGAGGTCAATGGATATTTAGTTAAAACAACATCAAGTACAGAACGGCGACAAAACGAACACGATTCTAAGACAAATTGAGCAGACGCGCGACATGTTGTCGCCAGGCGTCGCGCGGATTGTTGTCACAGGAATTACTGCGTTCCAGAGCGACGGCGACATGGGAGAATGGTTCGTCAAATAACTATAAGTTCTACAGCTTTGTTTACTATTTAAACTGGAGCAAGAGTTGTTTTGAATAGTGGTTCAATGCAAGCAATAACAATTTTAGAAAATAGCTGCTAGAATGAAGGAAATGCACGGATGAAAGCTCTTTACATATTTAGTATTACATAGCACAACAAAGAACAGCCTCGGTATAAATACTCATTACTCCGTAATGTACTAATAAACCCCCGATATAATGTAACCGGAGCCAACGAAACATGCGCGTGTTATGTTGTCCTTCGCTCCACATTATAACTACAATGATCGAATTACATTGGAACAAAACATTGTCGAATACATTCGTGAGTGAAATAAAAGCAAAGCTTGATTGTTCGCGCAGATGCGGCGCGGCGCGGCGGCGCGATGGCGCGATGGCGGCTGAGGCGCGGCGCGGTGGCGGGTCGACGACCGGGGGCGGTGCAGACGGACCACTGCACGCGATCATGCGGCAAAAATACCATACATCTAGCATTTATGCCACATTCAATGTCATCATTTTTATTGAGACTTAACGTTAAAGAAAATCAGCTATATCTTCACCGTCTGATGAGACAACCTCGTGGGAATTTGATAACATACGCGTTCTCGTGCGGTAGCGGCGCGGTCAGACGCGACATTTAATGACGGCTATAGGAGTAACAGATGATCAGTAATGATCACTAGCGGCCGACTGAGATTGATGATTTCCCAGCTTTCTGTAATTAGATATCGCGTGTAGCACCTAGCTAGGCAGAGACCGGTCTAAACTAATGAGGAGTGGAGATATAGAAATCCTAGAGAAGAGTCAACCAACTCGTAGTTCTGAACAATATTCCAAACTCATAACCAAATCACCCACGTAATACTATCCGTCTCGTCGTGTCGGTGTCACATCTTCGGTCTTCCTTATAAATATTCGTCCCCGACAATACAGTCAACAGGTCACGATAAAAACTCACGAACTGTCCATCAAATCGAAATGTTGATCTACTTTACGAACCAAGTGAGCTTATTGTGGAACACTGCTAGCAGCTCATCGAAAATCTAATCATTGCTGCGCCATCCGGTCAGCCCAGTCATCTTTCTCAGGTGCTCCTAGGTCTGGTCTTGCCATGTCTACGATGATGTACCACAGTACGACCGCTAGTAAGTGACAGAACGGTTGCGTTCGGTGCCCACTGCCCAGTCGACCGGGGTGTAGTGTACCGGATGTTGCTTGTGCGTTTCCGCGGTGCAATGCGTCTGAATTATTAATAGTTTAGTAGGCTTACGTTCACCTGCCGCGAACTGCGCGCGGACGTTGCTTCCGACTGTTGTTGTTATATCGTACTTACTTACCATTACTGGCTATATTTGTTAGAGAATAGCAAAGCAAATCCATAGTAAACTCCCTATAACCCCAACAATATAACATGCCTCACATTAAGAACAGAACCACAAATGATCGGCAAACCCAGTGCGAATACGAAACGGGAAAACCGCAACCAATATGGATTTTCTTTTAACGTCTTACGCGAAGACCTTTCAAATTGAAACTTGAACCCGCATTTGTAAATAAACTTGAAGTAAACAAAGGTTCCTTTAACATAAAACTTGAAGTCTATGCCTATGCGGAACCGGCATCGATACGGGAATGGAGCACAAACGTGACTCGAGCTGCAGGATACGAATTACTGTCTCCTCGGGTTTATCGTGGAAAGCGTGAAGGACGCTCATAAAATGTCGGATATCCCCAGAAAATTGTTTTGTTTCCGGCTTTGGGTAAATCGGATTATTAGGATTTTTTTTGGATGTTGGCTGTTGGCTTTATAAGATTGAGATCATAGGCACAGAATAGATTGTAATAGTACACACTGTTATAGCTTGCAATGAAAATCCTAACTCATAATAAGACAATCCTATCCAAACACTATAGCTTCTTTAGCAAACAAATAAAAGAACGATATTATGATCTAATATTGAAGAAGGAAAAGCTGCAGGAGAACACGTAGCACCAGAGCTCAGAGGCCTCACTGATACCGTGAGCCGTACAGCAATGTTCGATTTACACAACATGTTGCTTGTGCTCGTATGTCTGGGGCTCTGGGCTCGTACACTCGATTAATGCCCAAAGTCGTTCCTGTAATGTAATCAAGTAACGGTACGGGTAGGTACAGCGTACAGCACATCGCGGCATGAGTGCTGTACATAGTGTATTCATTGCATAAGTACCGGGACGCGCGGCGCATGGTGAGCGACCACAAATGAGTCATGCGCGAGCATACCGCGCGGCGAACATTCACGACACGCTGCGATACATCAACAATCATTGCTAATAACTACACTTTTAGTTCCGACACGATCTCAGCTGTCTTCTATTATGAACTGAAACGTGCATTTCAAAAGTACAACGTTCAATCAAAGTGACACACGCTATTATCGTGTCCTCTGGCAGATAAATTAGCAAATTGATTATTTATCAGTGAAACAATAGCTAGCGGAGTGGTGCAGCATAACAGCTGTTATTAAACGTATCAATCACGCTTACATACACAAACAACTGGATCACTACTACAGGTAGATACACATAAATACCCATATCTCTGATATTAAATGAATTTTATCGTTTGTTATCAACGAAACTCATTATTATCTAGGAAAAATGTGCAGAAAGTGTGGTATTACAACATTAGTGGAGCTACGAAATCATTTAGACAGAGACTGGGGCCCGTCGCGCGTCCTTTGTATTCAACGCATTGGCTGTAGAGCCGCTGCGCTGACACTATCGGCGGATCACAAAATTGCTCTAATGTAGATAACGTGTCACGTCTAATCTACAGAGTAGATAACACAGAAGATTCACTCATAACAACTGCTCCCGTACCTGCGTGCTCGCGCTCTGCTACCGTATTGCAGAAGGCATTGAGGCTATCATAACGCCTCTATCTGACGGAGAACTGAATAAAACCTTAGAATGCAGGCTGATGACAGGATGGGCTCTTGCTCATAGCTGACAAAGGACTAGTGGCTGCTGGTAGAGATGGGACGCCTACTAGCCGTATAGACAAAAAACTGGAAGGCGAATTGTAATGCATCAGCAGGCCGATAAGCTGATTAGATGCAGCACTTTGAACACACGGTTGACGGGTGAAATGCATACATCGATGGACCTTCTGGGCATTGTTAATGTTCGTCTAGCTGTAGTCTGGAGCGAAAGGCCGAGACCTTTCGCCATCATTGTATGGACTATCGCCACATTAATCGTCGCGAGACTATCGCGGTACCATCAGCATTGCCGGCGCAACCCCGGCTGTAGCGAGACGTCCTCTCTGCCCGCCAATCAATAACTTCCATTTAATTATTTATTGGCCGCAGTTTACATCCGGCGTTACTCGTACGTCCACGAGACCCCTTTCAAACTGAGAGAGCAATGAGGTAAAATATAACTAACGAAATACTACTAGCGATACTTGGAAAGATAACAGATAAGATTACGTTTTCAACCGACACCCAAAAGGAGGAGGTTCTCAATTCGACTCTATGTTTTTGTATGTTTGTTACGCTATTACTCCGCCAATTATGAAGCAGCTAGCTTCTGGCAGCGGCTTCGCCCGCGTGAAAAGTGTTTTCTTATCGCAAGGGAACATTATACCGGGATGAAACCTATAGCCTATGATGTCCAGGTAAAAATACCGTCTTTCGAAAATAAAGTTATTTATCGCTTTATAATGTTTTGTTTTGGAAGTCGGTTTTTTTTTTGTTAAAAAGTGTTTTATTTAGATCTTTTTAGTTTTGGTACCTACCATAGATTATCATGAAAATAGGAATTATTAAGGATAACTTAAAAACTAATCGTCAGATTCGAAATCGGTTAAATTTTTTAAACGACTATCCAAAAAGGAGGAGGTTCTATGTTCGACTTTGTTTTTTTTTGTGTATGTTCACCGATATCTCCGTCTATTGTGGACCGATTTTGAAAATTCGTCGGAGTCAGTGTGCATAAGGCAGAAAATTAGTACCTACGAAAGACACCGACTTCCAAAAGGAAAGTTATTTTTCACTTTTAGTTTTTTTATTTGGAAGTCGGTATAAAGTTTCTGTAAAAAGATTTTTTGTTAAAATGTTTTTGTATTGTAACAGGCCGTTTGCTTCGATATCAGCTAGGAAATGCAGCGCGCTTACAAACACTTTCTTTGTGTTAGCGTGCAGTACTAATGTACTAATAAGCCCCAGTTACATTGAATTAGCTAAGAGACAAGTATTTGGAACAAGACAGTTGAGTGCACAAAGCGTTCGAGCACAAGAACAAAGCATGCGCTGGTGAGACCCCGGGCCCCGGGCCCCGGGCCCCGCGGACACAGACAGGCGCGGCCGGCTGCTTGACCGAGTGGCGACAGGGTCACGGGGCCGGCCACGCTAACGACCCCCTGCACACGCCATCATCACATCACACATCATTAGCTATAGCGTCGTTACGTGCGCGTGCGCGGAGCGGCTCACCTATATACACGTTATGACGTAACGTAATATCAAATAGCGAAATGCCAAAGGATGCGACCTAAGACCTAACAAATTGGTAGTTTATAGTATATTCAAATTCACAGAATCTGTAGGTAATAACATACAGAATCTTCAGCTAGAGAGCACTTATATCTAATACAGAATCTGCGAGAAGTGGATTCCCCCAACACCTGGCTAGGCCACACGGCAACACATGACTTATTCAAGGGAAATCTTGAAGCAACCGCAGAGATTTATATCATGGATAGTTTCCTTTGCGGGTGCGTACCGGTGTGCAGTACATGTGATAGCGGTACATAACGAGTTATGCTAACGCGGCGAGCTTACAATGCAGTAATCATTTATTTCCTCGCGCGGCACACTGCGACACGCTCGCACAGTGTCGACACACACACACGCTCAGCTGAACGCCAGTGACAGTGGTCCATAATGTTACATAACTGGTCCAATTGACCCGGATGACGCGGCCGCCCGCGCCGGGGGACGTGCTTAATACATAATGTTCACAGCTACGCCTTATTGCCATTACTGTATTGTGCTATGTGACTCATGGCTGCTCCGAGTTCCGTACACTATGCTTTGATTATAGGCCTCAGAACACCTTCCTGTGGCCTTCTCAACATTAGTGAAGAAAGCATTGAAAGAGCTTGTGATAAATTAAACGTTTTTCATGCATGTTTCTGTTTTACTTGCTTCTCTACTGAATAGAATGCTCGGCCGCCGCCGCCGTCGTCGCCGCCGCTCTAATGACAGAAGATAAATGGCAGCGTTTAAACAATTCCAAGAGAAATGTTTAACTGTTGGTAATTCTATAATGAACGTTTGTTTTGTTTGAAAGAGCGGCAAACAATTCTATTCTGAAACCACAACAAGCTTTTAAAAATAGAAGGGAAAGGTCATCCGCGCACTGCGCAGGTTAGCGGAGTTCAACTTCAAACGGAGTTTATCACGCATTGGACTGAGACGTGCGAGTGTGCGAGTGCGACCGCCCGCGCCCGACGTACAGCGGATTACGTTATGGACGGATATATGTTATCAAAGCGGAAACCTGCGCGCAGGGCGGCCAGCTAGGGCTGCCGGGAGATAACTCACTGATCTCTACAATCCAGAGAGCTTCTGCAAAACCTTACCCAATCACGGTGACAATATGAACGTCTGAAGAATGTCTGTCACTTGCTATACTATTAAAACACATCTGATAAGCGATAAGGAATAAGGACAACCTCCCACAAACACTCAGGTGTGAAAAACGATACCTGTGATAGGCGAGATTACATTATGTACATGCACTGACTTTCTTTAAGGTTTTCTTAAGAGGAAATATAGGCAGAGAGCGCCGACTCAATTTCCTAAGTAAAAAAAAAGTTAAATCAAAAAACCTGACTGCTTCAAAAGCGAACTAAAAAGTCGTAAACAAGGAAAAAATCATGCTGTGCAGTCGGAGGATACATACGCGCGAGCTGGCTGACCAAAACCAGATGTATCCTCCTCCTGCACAGCATGATTTTTTCCTTGTTTACGACTTTTTAGTTCGCTTTCGAAGCAGTCGGGTTTTTTGATTTAACTTTTTTTATTTATAACTTTTTAGTTAAGTTTTTTTTTCGAATTAGATACATTTAAACATATAAGTGTTTTATATTTTTGAAATCACCTCTTAAAACCCTTTATTTTGATACCCCACACGATGAGTTTGGAAGAAAAAAAAAATTTGGGCCCCCCCAATATGGCGCCCAAAATCCGCCATTTTTATATTGTCCAATTTTAATGTAGCCTATGACACTCGCAGGATTAAGACGAATCGATTGACGTATGAATCATCCAAATCGGCCAACGCGTTTGGTCTTTGCAACGCCACATAGGAACAAACATACATACATAGACTGATAAACACATTACCCTCCTTCGGCAGTCGGGTAAAAAGTCATAATTCGAGGTTTGGCTCTCGTCTATTTCCTCCTCCAATATTGGACCAACTTAAAAGATATTCCATAAACTGGTAAAATAAGATATATACTATGTCCCTATGTTTTCCTTTTTTCGTTTATATGTGTCAAATTTGTACACTAAGCCTCCGTTGACAGCGCAATTTTGAGCATTTTTTTAGGGTTCTAGTGCTTCTAAAGATAATGTATCATCAAAAAGGAAAGCTTAGGGACATAGTATATATCATTTTCAGTTTATGGAATATCTTTTAGCCAAACCTCAAATTATGACATTTTACTGGAAATTCAGTCGGCGCTCTCTGCCCCCGTTTCTTCTTAAAGCCAAATCATGTCTATGTCTTGGACTTAAAAACTAAACTACGTATTTTAGAAGAACTAGATGCTAAAACTAGACCAGTCAGTTTATATAACCACTTTATGAAGCTATTTTAAGATCATTCGCCACATAGTAGGTTGACACAGTCAGCCCTACGCGGGTCACATCTGCTCGATTGGTCTGGGAGTCTGATCAAAGCGGGCCCGCGCCCAGACGCACATTCATCAACGTTGGCTCATACACTGCTACCGACCGACGCCCGACAAGCGGCACATACAGAAGGTTCATACAATATACGGAACAAAGAACGAACTAACGCACGATGCGGAGTTATCACAGATTACGAAATCTGCTGTAACAAGACTGCTCCTTGTTCAGTCAAGCAAAGTTGCTATTGATTGTGTTTATGATAGACTTCTCAAAAATCAGGTCAAAGGTGCTTGAATATCATCTATCTGTTATCGTTTTCCAAAGCAAAATATCGTAGAGACTAGAGAAGTATGTATATAAAGCCCATAGTATTTTTCTTTACTTCACTTGATAAAGTCAACAGTGTGCAGATTATTATTATTACACTAGCGACAAGCGACCCGCCCCGGCTTCGTACGGTTAGTAGAGAATATTATTATGACTTGAAAAAAACCGGCCAAGTGCATGTCGGACTTCGCACGTTTAGGGTTTAGGGTTGGTTTTAATAGAAAAACTAGGCAATTTCCAAAAAATCTGATTTCAATATATATTGGTATTTCTTAGTAAAATATACGTAATAATAAACATTATCAAATTTGAAATTCATATGTCAATGGAAAGTTAAAATATTTGGTGGCTTTTCATTCTTTGTTTTCCAATATTTTTTAAACGGATTTTTTCGGATTTTTGCTTAATTTCAACAGAATCGGTTCACAATTGAAAATTAAGTGGAAAAATTAACAATAAATCCTTTTTTTTTTATACCTTTAGAGGTGCCTTTTATTTTAACCCTCTTACTAATAAACACGGAATAAAGTTATACCAGGTATAACCATACATTTTGATAGGTGTATACCTGGTATAACTTTATTCTGCGTTTATTTGTAAGAGGGTTAAAGTTTAAATGGGACCAACTTTGAGGCTGACTCTTACCAATAAAAAAGAGATTTTTTTAAAACGGACCACTCTATAAAAAGTTATACATAAAAATATACATGTCGAATTGTCAACCTCGCCAAATATACAGAATTCATCTATTCAATTCATCTACCGCAGTGTCTCAAGACAAAAGTCTATGACCAGTGTGTGTTGCCAGTGATCACCTATGGGACCGAGACGTGGTCGCTCACAATGGGCCTTATCAGAAAGCTTAAAGTCACCCAAAGGGCAATGGAGAGGGCTATGCTCGGCATTTCCTTGCGTGATCACATCAGATATGATGATATCCGCAGGAGAACCAAAGTTACCGACATAGCCCGAAGAATTGCCAAACTTAAGTGGCAGTGGGCAGGGCACATTGCTCGCAGAACGGATGGCCGATGGAGCCGAAAAGTTCTAGAGTGGCGACCGCGAACCGGAAGACGATACGTTGGAAGGCCTCCCACTAGGTGGACCGATGACCTGGTTAAGGTTGCGGGAAGGCGCTGGATGCGAGACGCACGGGATCGGTCAATGTGGCGACGCCTGGGGGAGGCCTATGTCCAGCAGTGGACGTCTTTCGGCTGAAATGAATGATGATGATCTACTCAACGAGCTGTGTGAACTCGATGGGTCTTAATTAATTATAATTTTCTTTTGTCCTGTATCTTGCATTAGACCTTTTCCACTTGTAACTTGTTGCTAGCTACGTATGAACACATGACATGGCGGCGCACACGAGTGGTTCCAGTTAGCTGACGCATTCGCTCATATGAACAACTTTACGACAAAGATAAGATAAACAGATTACTCGTTAGCGTAGTAGTGTCATCTAGATTCGATCTGTCGTGTTAAGCAATCAATATTCGATGACTGAAGTCACGGGTGAGTATCGCTTACTGAAAGCTTGCAACATATGTTTTCAAACCTACAATGTTGACATGAGAAAGGACATAATGTTACTTGCTTACATCACTACAGTCTATTGCACTCTCCCAATTCATGATAAATCTGCGGCGATCAGGAGGGAAAGCTAATAATAGCTTAGTAATTTGAAGAGTAATCTTCGTATTGTTGTAAAAACTAATTAGAAGATCTACTCTGCTGGTGTCCGTTACTTGTCCATGCTGTCACACTAGCAAATTAGTGATTACCCTGATGACATAATCCACTAAACTGGAGCTAAAATAACTAGTTCCAATCGTAATATAATTTCCAATTAACATCTAACAAAGGGTTATTGTCCTTTCCTGCATATCGTTAGCCCGTTTTCGATAGCGGAAACATCAAAAGGCCTGTACCAAGAAAGACGGTTGCGCTCCAATAGTAGTGTTCTAGTAAAGATTCGGACACTGGCAAAGGGGGAAATGAAATTCCCGGAGCCGTGCGGCCAGTGCCGGGTTATGTAACACGCGCCAATTGAGACGGACGCCTGCGCTTATTAGCTGCCATCCTTGTGGAGCTCGAGCTACGTGCCGCAGCCGCTCCATACCGACACATTCAGGGCAACCGGCACGCTCTCTTTATCCAGAGATATTTCATGTGGTGTGTTCAACTTGTCAAGTTTGGCAATATTTTTACCACTATCAGGCTAATGAATGTTGTACTTCTGAATGATAATTTCGTCGCTAATGTTCCCACTGGCCCACATAGCTCAGCTAATGAAGTAATGAAGCAAACACTCCGCTAATGTGTCCATTAGCTGGGCACACACGGCACTCGCGGCACACGGCTGTCCTACCTCTCTTTCGACTGCTGGTACTTGTGACTGTTGCCACGTGAGAATAAATTTTGCGCACTGCAACTATAAGCACAGAAGGAACACATGGCATAGACGCTGAGCGTAAATTTTCGCTTAAGTAAAGTGTGGCACACTGGGCAAGTGGGCAGTCGTTCAAGAACTACTAGTAACCGTATGCAGTGTCGGGCAGAGTAGTTAATAGTTAGCCTTCTGCAGCTTGTCACTGTGTGGTGTGAGTGAGGGTGGGGGTTGAGTTGAGTGGCACCGAGCCGAGACTGAGTTTGAGAGCATACGACGCCGGCCGGCGGCCGTGACGCCTGACGCCGCGCTGATGGATGAACCTCAGGTATTACACGCAACGCAATCCACCCGTGTATACTAATAGACAGTATTTCTGAGCAAATAGCATCACACATGTGATTAATGCGTTGGGTAAATTCAGCTACATCATTGAGCAATTATGGCAAAACATTTTAGATGTAGAGCTGAATTATAGCTCAAAAATAAACTTTGAACATAAAAAATTAAGACATTCAATACCAAGACACCCATAAGGAAATAACGCAACTAGTCAGGTATATAGAGTATTTATAAACAAAATTATATTTTACTACAAAGACGTGACAATGAGATCTGTTCCCACGATAGCATTTTAATTGCTTGTAAACTACTACGAGAAGCACGTGTTCTCAGTAACACGGTGAGTTGTCGTGAGAACGTCGCGTCCGTCACGTGGTTTCGGCCAACACCCAGCCAGGCAGCCACCTCCGCTCTGCGGGGAAGTGCAGGAATCAACGCAATTGATGGAAGAATCGGCCTCGACCAGCAGTTACACACTAAACGCAGGGGCCGCCCGCCCGGCCCCCGGGCTCCTCCGGCAGACGAAACAATACGCGAACAAGGTCGCTCACTGATTAGCCGAATGAATGAGTCCCGCTATTCGGTACGAGTAGTTCGGCACAAGAGTTGGCAACAAACGGAGCCGCTATGCTACTCCGCAGACGTAAGACGATGGTTTATGTGAAAAATTAATGCCCAAACAAAACATCCGTTACCGAAATACTGCGCACTCTAGTCAAACTGCCTCACGCCCACATGTAGCTCAATCACGCGTCAGGAGGAATCGAGACGTCTTCACGTCGCGTGCACTACTCAGCGTATTTATTTGTACGCTTCACTTCGCCGCAAACGTAATTTAAACATTGCAGTAAACGCAAAGGCTCTCGAATACAAATAGCGAGTCACCCACACCTGGCAGACGTGAGCGTGCTCGTACATAACTGCAACTAGTTACAGAACTTGGAGCATACGATACGACAGCGCCACGTCGTCGTACATACGCAAGTGGACGGCAATGTACTTACGCGAATAATGTATCGCAGTGGCGCTACACGCTACACGCAGCACGCTACACGTAACCTCAATACGTAAAGCAGTAAAGTCATTTGACATCGTCTTTGACGCGAGATTTAATTGAGCGGCGAGCTCGTTAAATGTCGTTCCTGTCACATAAAATGACGGCTCTCTCCTAACTAATACTGTCGCATATTTTTCCATGCTATTTGTCACGGTTTGATTGGTGGCGCTGCGGCAGGCTGGCGCTGGACTGATGATGGTCACGTTGATCTTGGCACGCCACGCGCCATGCCGTGCGACTGCGCCGCGCGCCGCGGTGTAACCTCATCTCATTCTGGGCCATTGATTTATGAGTAGACACGTAAAATATCGCATTCTGGAAGAAAAGTTTATTGCTGGCCGTCAGAACATTCCTGAACGAAACGACACCGGTGTCCGAGAAATGATACACTTATGTAACACAACCTACAATATTAATGTCGCCGCATTACTCGTTTTTTTTTCATTTCGACACCCTTAGCAGTGATCTCATTACAATGTTATTTCCAGAAGGGTAAAGCTGACACTCCAATTCGATTGGTTTTATGAAATTACTAAAGTCGATCGAACCTTCTCCTGTCATATTCCTCTTGCCAAATATAAGTGACTATACACATTCTTCGTTAAGCGCAACTTGTTTTTATTCATAAATCTTAAATCAACCTTAAAAAGCACACAAGCACGCGATAAAAAACATACACCACGTCAGAGTGAACACTAAAAGCGGCCAGTTCTATAACATCCTGAAATAAGTAGCTGAGTCAGCGCGCGACAAGATGGCGAGTGGCGAGTGGCGAGCTTACACGAGTACATCGCTGCACTTGACGAGCACCTCGAGACAACTAACAACAAGTTCGAGTGCGGCTCTCCGCTCACCTTGACCTTGAGTGTGGACACAGCGCGGCGAGACCCTCCGAGGATCGCTTATCTCAACATATCCCTCACGTTCGATAAAGACGACGAATTTCTTGAAAAATTACCTCAGGCCATGACGTGTTCACTTTGTCCTCGGCCGAGGCTAAATAAACATGGAAATACTCGGCGTATTGAATAAATTATATTTTTGTATTATTTAACATATTTCTGCGACTCATTTTTTTGGCCACTGAGTCATTCGGACGAATGCTGACGTCCAAAATGACTTCGTTGATACTTATCAAGGTATCACTATCATAATTAAAGCAGTAAAACCGAGGAAAAACCGCTGGACAGAACCGTCCATCAAAGCAGAAAAAAATATTGTGAACAAACAGAAATCACATTAACATTCTCAACAGCACATTTAGTATTCCAATCGTGGTTGCGTGGAGTGTGTGTATTTTCCAACTGTTTATGCAAATTTGAATTTTTTTTTTCCTTAACACAATAATATCATCATTGTTATCTACGATTGGTCTGATGACGCATCTAAAGATTTTCTTGGAAAACCTACACGTGAAGAAAGCGCAAGTAGAAACGTACATCTATAAATAAATGTTCATCATCTCATGAGTATTCGTGATACAGAGTAGCGGCAGATGTGTGGCATCAAACGCACTTGTGTCTGTAGTCAACATTTCGAGAGCAATGAACATAGAGTACAACTCCCTCACTGAACACATGAATCCGTTCCGGACTCCCAAACGCTGGGGATCCTTGCCCTTCGAGATTGTCTATAAATACATGTGGCTGTTCAAGTGTTAACTACATTTATTGGGCGACTAGCGATTACGAACAGCTGGTATACATACGAATTCGTTCGTGTAGGTCCATCTGGAGCCAGTGCTTCAAATAGTTTAATTCAACTATGTCCTATCTGATCAGCACGATGCTACCCTAAATATTCAGTGGATGTCCAGCTTTTATCAGGGTTGCGTTTTACATATATTTTATGTTCAACTGCAACAAATCAAGATATCCTGGAGAGTAAAACAGAAGTGGTTCTTGTGATTCCGTGTTAAAATATAGTTTCCGCTATAATGGAGTGGACCAATATGATAAAATTAAATGACAGTAAGTGTTTAAGTCAGCATAAATACTCCTGGCATTAGTAGAAGAGGCAGTCTGACAGTCCGACGGCAATCCACTTGACAGAGTGGTTATAACGGACTACCGCCTTTAGACTCCTGTGCTGCTATACCAAAGCATGAGCCGGGCGTTACACAAAGAAGTGACTGCCAGTCATTTTATGACCATATAGCAAACATTCTACAATACAGACACTACGGAAGCATTAGGCAAACTAGCACTGTTTACGATCGATTGATTCTCAAAGAGCTTTAACATAAATTGGCTTATGACTGGAGGAGACGAAGCCGCGACCAAGTACCTTGTTTTTTTGCCAGGGATCTATAGCTGGCGGTGACTTGTGAAGCTGCTAACTAGGTATAAACTTTGTCATAGATGTTTTTAGTAATCGGTGTGTATCAAAACACGGTAGATACGTGTCTCCGAGGTCAGCCGCCCGAGCCGATATGCGCGCCGCGCGCCGGCCGCGTAACGCAAGCGCTTGTGCAATAAAGACTGACGGTTCAATGTCGCGCCTTATCACTGCAGACTGATACGCTCCAAATCTTGCTAAATCAGAGCAATCCTAAAAATTGGGTACAGAATGATACTGCTTCCAATAGTAAGAGTTAAAATTCCTACATCATTGACGATTCATTGGCCGTGGGTGCCCAAAAATACGTGTTCTCTACATTTATTCGACGCCTCTCGCGGATATATTGGCACGTCGTAACGCTAGAAGCAAAGTATTCTCCGCATGCGTAATGTAAACATTGAGTATATTGCTCGTACATCAAGACTTCTGAATGGAGTCTTGGTTTCTATCCGACGCGCGACGCTTGGCAGCTGGCGAGGAGGGAACAGCCGACCTCTCCTGAACCACACAGACATGTGAATGGAACGCCATCCGATCTATTTTAGCTTTTCAAACAGTTTTACGATACGGCCGGTGCACATAATAACATTAATGAGATAGTTACGTTCTTTCATTACATTTTCATTACGGGCTGATTATAGCGTGCTCAGCAGATCCGGTTGAAAGTGTGAAGGAACACGAGTCCGCTCTATGATTAGTAGAACTATTCTCGGCTCGCGAAATAATAGCCAATTTGCTTGTGATTGCAAGTGCCAATAGAAACGACTGTGTCGTTATCGATAGTTTTATTGACGCCGGATCTATTAAAAATACATTGGTTCGATTCAGATATAACACTTACACTCATTTGAATTACGTAAGCTCAGCCAAAAAAGGTATTCTGCAAGAAGCTCAGCTCTTTTGAAATTGGTACCTGCTCGGCGAATGGAGAACTTTTACTATTATTTCATTTAAAACTTCATTGCACCAGTCTCGCTCGGATCAAAAGATATCCAATTAGGCTCTACACAGTAGATTATATAGGAATCATTGTATGCCTAGTCAGCTCCTAAATCTTTAAGTAGAGTCACAACTCCCAAATCATTAGACGGCTATTTTAAGCAAAGTCACGCGCACCCTAGCACGTGGGCAACCCCTAAGCCCGGCCAGCTGTGAACAGACGACCCCTCGGCTATATGTGGCGTGCGACAATCTTTATAATAGGCACGGCCGCACGGGGCATCCGTAACGGGATAAGGCGCCACATCCTTCCCGAACCAACCATAGGCAATTAGACGTGATTATAATAATCTTTCACTTCTTCAACCACAAGTTCAAGCCTTAAGGTTGAACTAGTCGATGGCACGAACTATTTTGTGCGCGGGGTAAAAATGCATGCTATCATATCCGACACCACGTGCGAAAGAAATAGATGCTGTGATGAGCAGTAAGAAGCTAGTTCGCGTACGAATTAGCACGTTTGCAAATTTGTATCGAAATGGATGATGATTTAGGACGAAAACGAGCGCGCGAAATTTTATAAACAGACCTTTGGTAGTCTAGATATCATGAAAAAACAACTAAATGTATATTTATAAAATAACATTATTTGCATTGTTGAATTACTAATCTATCCCTGTATGGAGGCCGTTTTGCAATTTTCCTTCTACTTATGGTATTTATTTCCGCTCAAAGATGCGTTAAAATTGGTGTTGAAATATGGAACTTTCGAGACACTACTAGATAATGATAAGAAAAATTGATATCATTTGTTATTTTGAATGTACATCGTCAAACAGTGGAGTCATCTCTAGACTACATTTGTATCGAAGAATTTTCGACTAATGCAAACCTTAAGACGACGCCTAACGCCAACGACCTTGAGGGAACAACACGCGCCCTCGTTTCACACCCGCGCGACCCAAAATTTAGTAGTTTTTTGTACTTTCCTTATTATTCTATGACTTTAAAAAAAAAGCTTCAGATGAAAATGTAGATAATTAAATTGTCTTTGATATGGTGTCGATTTCATTAAAATACGCCCAGCGGTTTTGGTGTGATTGTCGTGTTTTTGTCCGTTTTAGACATAACTTTACAAATTAATTACACTACGAATAAAACTCAAAATTTTCTTAAATCAAATTATTAAGAAAATGGTCTTATGTAACATATATTTTTCTAAAAAATTTCGACTAGCCGTTTAGACGTGATTCTCATTTTAAAATCTGCTACTCAAGGGAATCGGCGCCTTAATTAAGCAAGAAAAAAATAAGATTTACCTAAGATCGATTATCTTCAACAAATGAAGAAAAACATATGTATGTCTAAAGTCACAGAGATTTGTCATCCGTTGTTACAACATACTGATTGGATTACATCATTATAATTGCAATAGAATTTTAATGACCGTATTACAGCGAGCGCTTATTACACGACATTCGGCGATCGCACCAAGTGCAGGCGAAAACGTGACTCAAGAAGCAGTTTGGAAACGACGTAATCCATCAGGGATACAAACGTGATTGGAAAATGAATCCGCAGGCACTGATGCATGGGGACACGTACATTCATGCTGAAGACAATGATTGTCTGGCTGCGGTCCGAGACGAGCCACAAAAACCTCGAGTACTTCCCGTCCTACCGGCTCACGGGTCGCAGACTCGTCACTCGTGAGAAACAACCGATGTCCTTTTACTCAATCAAAACTGGCTTTATGCACTTATTCAACCATGAGAACTTACGATGACGGGAGGCATTCAATTACAAAAGGAAACAGGATTCGTATCAAAGCTGTGTTCACATCTCTGGGTCAACTACATGTTATAGAACACACAGGCATTGTCCTCGGCTCGGAGCTCGATTCATTATCGAGTTTAATGTGAGTATTTAATAAATCTTTTAGTGTGCAGCGTTGTATAATCTGTGGAATTGCGCGAGAGTCACGCGTGTGCACGCAGTGCAATAATGTGTGATATATTCACTTTTTTATCCTTCAAGAGAGTGATTGCATACAAAGGATTAGATTTCCCAACTTCAATCTAAATTCGAGCCGAGTCTTCGTTAGTTTAATCTTCTTCGTTTCCCACTTACAAGAAACCATGTGGGCTATGTGATGCCACGTTTTCTTTAGACGACGCTCGTCATAGATACATCTACATATATAAAAATTAATCCCTATTTCCCTTGGTCACGGCATCACGCTTGAACGGCTGAACCGATTTCACTAATTATTTTTTTGTTGTGTTTGTTATTGTTAAGAGAAAATCCTTATAAAAAAACCTACACTTTCACCTTCTAGGTCCTTAGGTACCTACATATGTAAGGCACCTAAGGACCTAGAAGCTGACCCGGCAAACTTTGTTTTGTCATAAAAACACCAAACATTTATCTACCCTACCCTACCTGCCCAACCCTACCTACCCTACCCTAGCCTATCTACTGTACCTTACCTACCTTAACTAACCTTACCTATGTAGGGTAGATGAATGTTTCGATTGAATGTCAGCTTATAGGTCATAAAGATTGTTTTGAAATAGAACAATGAAAATTATTATGTCTGAGTGAACGCGAGGTTGAGTCGCGAGATAAAACAGGATCACCGACAGTCGACAGTCAACCAGCGACAGTCCAACAAGTGAATACCTTCAAATCTTTGTACGGCTGAGGACTACTGCTATGCTGCCACTACTGCTACAGTTCCCCATCATCAACTTTTGCGTCATTATGTCTACCCTAGACAGATCAAGAGTTTCCTTGCGTGATCGAATCAGAAATGTAGAGATCCGCAAGAGAACCAGGGTTACCGATATAGCCCGAAGAATTGCCAAATTTAAGTGGCAGTCGGCAGGGCACATTGCTCGCAGAACGGATGGCCGATGGGGCAGTAAGTTTCTGGAGTGGCGACCGCGAACCGGAAGACGTTGCGTTGGAAGGCCTCCCACCAGGTGGACCGATGACCTGGTGATGGTTGCGGGGATCCGCTGGATACGGGATGCACAGGACCGGTCAATGTGGCGACGCTTTGGGGGAGGCCTATGTCTGCCAGCAGTGGACGTCTTTCGGCTGATATGATGATGACGATGATGAGACAGATCAATCCTTTGAGGGTGTCAACATGGAGGTCATTACATCATACTTTACAACGGGTACTGAGATCAGCATGCCTCGTGCTCGTGTATCAGCTCAACAAGTGAGTCCACTCGCTAACGAGATAGTGTGTAATCACTAACTGGCTGGTGTAAACTGTTCCGCTGTAAATAGTGCCGACGTCACCGACTTAGCGCTCAACACTTGAGATAGTCCTTCGATAGTCGCTACTTCAATTATCAGCTGTTGTGCATACCTAAGCTCCAATTCATATTTAAGATTTCCTGCTATGCGTGCAGTTTCCTGGTTGCAATTTGGATTGTTTCTTAGTTTCTTGTTCATTTATCCTTCTGCCTAGTAGATAACGCAATAAAATTTCAATGATGTAGTCTTCCTTTTAACAATATTTACCAAGTGCAACCCCATGTCGTGTCCAGGCTATCTCTCTCCATTCTGGGTTGCCTGGAAGAGATCGCAGAACGCGATAAGGCCGCCTGTTGTATGTTTGTTTTTATTTTAAGGTTTCCATATGTGTTATTGTTTTTTTATCTTGGTGTACAATAAAGTATATAATAAATAAATAAATAAATAAAATAAATATTCTTAAACGATTCAACTCTATCTTTTTGTTATTCTTGTTTTTCGCCTTTTATTATTGTTGCAGTCTCCAAATGAGCCGGATCGAGCACGAGACGACGAATGACATCATAACTGTTATGAATGTCACCTTGTCGTGAGAAGTGAACCGCCATCATACGAGTAGCAACACACGTGCTTAGTAGGCTGCTGGGCTAACAACTGAATGTATCGACTCGACATTCACCGTAGCGGCATTCACAAAGAAATACATCGTTCTAATTAAATGTTAGTAGTAATTTGATATGACTTTTTGCTAAAAAGTAAACAATGGAATTGTAGAATTTCATTAATAATGAATTTGTGTGCCGTTAGCAATAAAACTGCAAAGCCAACGAAAGATGTAGTAGGTAATACAAAAACTACTACAATCAGTAGCACATCACCTAGTATTTAAATTCTTGCAGTGACAATAAAACGATAAACGATCTAGCTATGACATCAGTTGGACGGTTGGAGCACGATTGTGCAACACTACAGAAGGACGAATAACGACAGATGTTGTAAACGAGAGTTGTAATGAATAACATAACATAACGCAACAGGTGAATTGGGACAAAATAATAACGCGGACAAAATATGTACGCGGTAAGCGGTACAAGCCGATCGTTTTCGGAGGCACCGGAGCGCACGACGGCGGCGATGCGGTAAATATCCCGTGATATAACGCACGCCGGATATTAACGTTCAATATTGCACACACAGCTATACGATCTTATTCACTAGCTCGCACTCGTAAACTAAATCACTCCTAATTAAGAGTAGGCACAGGCCCAAATCGTACTGCACCCTCTTTGTTATTGTTAACAGCTACAACTGCTACAAGCCTTTGTGCCAAGATACACAAGGCAGTTTTTAACAGATTCGCATTCAGAAATATGGTTACATTCAATTTGAAATTAACAAAAGCAATTAAAAATATAAAACAGGTGACAGTCATAAAAGACCGATCAAGGTTACACAAGACACAACACACAAATGACGTTCAAGGACAATAAAATGCAAACAGAAATAACATTGGACAAGTGAAACGATTGCTATAAGTAGCAGTAGGCGTCGGGCGGTAGGCAGGTGAAAAGAACCGAGGAAAACGAAAACTGCAAATAATTCATGTACAGGAAACAAACGGGTCGACAAGAAAGCTGTTTCGCTATAAACTGGCCAAATAAGTAGCGGCAGGAACACGGACAGGCAATCAACAGCCCCGGTGCGCGCTGCGCGGTGCCGGTGGACTCCAGACTCATTTCTCTTTGAGCGGTTGTAATTCATTGAAACGGAGGCGAAATCGTGACGGCCAAGACTTTTGTATGCAAAGCGGTACATAAATCTTATTGAAATCGACGCGTTCGCTGACTTGGTCACGCTCCGTGCTGTTTCAACAAATAACACTGAATTCATATAAGAACGTAAATACAAGCAATTGATCGCGAACCGTTCAGTGCAATCATGCATGTTAAGAGGTGAGTAAAATAAAACTGAAGCAGAATGTAGACTTCTCGTAATGTGATGTAGGTTTAAACATGACTGCAACAGCAATGTTATTGTTGACTCTACTAAATTAAGCTATGAGGATATATTAGCTGAAAGCATCAGACGTAGTAATAGTTATTTATTCATATATTATTCTTTAGCATCAGTGAGTCTCGATCTTGTCAAATGACCTGCATTTCATTGCAATGAGCTTGAGTTATAAATAACATTCATTATAGATCACGCTAATTGTGTCAGAATCAAACTTAATTTAATGAATAAACAGTCCGAGAAATCCGTGAAAAGGAGGGAGTGCCAAAATGTCACCGCAAACAACACAAGCGTGTCGTGATATTTTAGGAAACTCAATCTCCAAGAATATAAAGGTAAACGACACGACGATGTAGCTACCGGTGGAATACAAAACATTCTCATACAAACTAATAAGACTCTAAGACGAATCAATAAGAGAAGTAAAATCGTTTAAATCAATAAGATGTACGAATCATTACCGAGTTGTAATAACGAGTATAACCACAGCTATAAAAACGTTCGTGTGAATAAAAGCTAAATCTTTGTTTATTCAAAACCAGTTTCAGCGATTCGCGACGTGGATTAATTTGGACGCGCACATTAACTATTAAATGTGGATGATTGCGCCTGCGCCTGCGACTTTCGCACCACACCATTACTTTAAAAGAGTAAGAAACATTTTCGTAAGTTTATCAGTGAGAAGATAGCAGACTCAGTCCGTATTATAAATACTGAGTAATCAGCGACAAATATTTGATAAATGACGTCAATCAAGGTCAAGCTCTAATGATGTAACCGCAACAACAATAGACTGGGATTAATGTGTTCGTTTTTAATAGCCAACTCTATTACCGGTGAGTTGACCGCTGACGACTACCGCAGCCTGCGACAGACCTTTGCTCGAGATGACATCATGATAACGTGGCTCAGCGATAAGGCAGGGCCTCCATACAATCTATGTTATGATATAAGTACTATTTAAACGCTAACCTCTCTTTGCTTGCTTTTCTTTTTCCTTTTCCTTTTCTCTCGCCTTTTTGTCTCTCCTCTCCCTCTCCTGTTTCTCCTTCTCCAGGCGCTTCATCTCCTTCTTCATTTCCTTCTCGCTCTTCTTAGACTTGGTGTCGTCAATTTTCTCGGACAGGATGAATGTCCCCGTCTGGACCTTCGTGTCCACCTCCTCCTTCGGCCTCATCGTGATCACTACGCGACACTATCAACTCACACAAGGATAATTTAATTATAGCAAGAAAATCTCCCGTAAATGCACTCTCTTAGAATTTATCTCGACGTTTCGTTAGCGTGAAGAATTTCAATTCGGCACAGAGCGGGCGCGCGGCGGCGGCCGACGCTTTATCGTACACGTAGCTACGACCGATGCTCGCTATTGGCGAAACGGTATCGAAATTATCACTGGCACTCTTGAACGATTTCAAAAGCTAAGTGCGCGATGATACGGAGATCGATCGCGAGCGACGACGTGCGGTGTGGCCGAAACGCGCGAAGCACCGACCGTGACTGACGACTAGCGCGGCGGAGCACTGCGCCCCCCGGCCTCGGCACTGACGCGACCACGACGCCGGCGCAGCGCCGCCGCCGCGCCGCGCGCGCCTGCTGCCCGCGACGCGGCGCGTGCCCCAAACTATAAATAAAGCCTCACTTCCTATATAGCTTAGAATCAGAAGACGATTTATGGCCATTGAACCCATGAAAGCATTTCGCGGTCGATGATGACTTAACACCAAAAAGCTATTACAATTATTTTGATCCAAATTTTTACATTCGCGAGTTTCGATGCCAAGGTCTAAGGCGACAAGTGTTTCTCAATGAAAGTGCGTTACAAAAAAAAAATCTTTTAAGATTCTTGTTCCAAATCTCAACCATTGTTAAGCGAATATCCTTCTGGCTGAATACAATTAGCCAGACAAAGATATCGCCAATAAATGAAATAGCTTCGAGATTCAAAAAGCAAAGCGGCAGCTCTCTGCAAGGAGCCCTTAAAATTACTCAACGAGACTCCGACAAACCATTACCAAACATGGCGCGGTGGCCGATAAATAATGGACGCAAAAAACGTATCGCAACTCGACGAAAAATGCGACGGGGTCCCATGTGAAGGTACATCAAATAAAGGAGACATGAAAATAACATTCCTATCAAGTCGCTATCACAAATCGATGAAGCTAGAATCATTCACAAAGCAGCAAGGTCGTGATCGAGATAAGCTAATCCGCGTTTCGTTTATCTTTACAAAATTCCGGCTCCTAAATTAGTATCTAATAACAATGACTATAGAGACATAATCAATCAATTCCTTCATGGCCACTGTAAAACGTTAAACCCTTGGCATGCGTTTTTATCTGCACTCATCAATCTGATATAGTGCATCGAATTAGACAACTTATTAGCCGGGAAAAGGAACAGGAAGTGAATGGGACGTCAACGAATTATTAGCAAAATAAGATGGTAATAAAAAGCGTCGGTTGCATCGGTTCCCAGCTGGCGGAGCGTGACGGGCGACGGGCTCAGTGGGCACACTGGGCCAGCGGCACCCAGCACTGCAGTCGCAGCCGGCGAGAAAGCGGCCCGGCCGGGTAATAACTTTACAGATTGGGGAAACGCTGCACCGGAAGAATAGATTAATCACTGTGAAACCGACCGTAGGCGGCCGTAGGACACCAACCTATGTAAAGGTAAACAAGTCAAGAGAGACGGTTATGCATCCCGAGGTGGAAAGCGCGGTACAACTCACCGGGTTTCTTAGTTAAATTTTGGAACAACGAGATCTACGAAAAGTACATAAATCTAAGGAGCAACGCGTCTTATTATGCAAAGAGCATAAAAAGAGGATTTGTTAAAGCACCATCCAATTACGACTGCATAGCTGAGCGCTTTTGTCATTGTTAACATAAGACCTCAAGCAAATTGGCGCAGTGATAGGCATCCGATGTCACCACGCTGTGACCCCGCCATGCTCAGAATAACCAGAGACAAATTGCAAGATAACAAAAGGGATGTGGAATACAGTTCGATGTAAAGAGAAGGCTTTCGAAGGACGACTTTGTTCTATGAATTGCGCCTCAAAGTTCCCCACATTTTCTTCTTATTATATGGACGAATCAATCACTGAATTTGTCTGTCTATTAAATATGTGACACTTCAGCCAGGTATCTCAGTAATTCGATCTCTACAATAAAATTTCTCACAGATGAATGCGTAATGGATGCCCGCGCAAAGCCCCGCGCCCGCGCTGCCACACCGCGCGCCACCCGGCTGCGCTCGTAAGGAATGATATCTGCACATAGTGCGACAACGCGCAACACGTACCCACCGGAGACGTGATTAACTCCGATCACCTTTGCCGATAACTCGCCGATAACATTTGCAACCACGCAGCAGTAGGGAAATGGACAGATAATGTTCAAAGAAAAGGAAAAGCAAACTGCTCAAACATGGCGCATATATCGTTACACTGTTTAACTCTACGTCATTTAATGACAGAATTTCTCGTCCACATATCACATAAGTTTATTACAAAGGATTCGTTTAGTAATCCTCCGTCGTTTCGCACTCGCATACGCTCTAGTACTCCGCTCACTGTCTACTCTGTGTCGACGAAGCAGGCCGAGTCACCGCGAGAGAGCGTTCAGCTCAGACCTAAGATTAAGCGTGTAATTAAATCTGACTAAGGAAAGTTCCTTGCCGGATAAGCATGATAGATACTTTATAGCGGTTTAGTGCAGCTAGACCCACTTTAACAGAAAGTTAGTTATTAAACATTGAATTACTGCTGGGCAATTGGAACCGAATCAAGCGCGTAATTGGGCATTCTCATTAAGTTGTTTTTCTCGACGCTTCATAACCGACATTATGAGGAAATGAGCTTTCGCTAGGCCATTAATCATCCCGACCGTTACTTTCAGCGGTGATGTGGGAGTTTCTCAGTCTCTACACGCACAACTACAATAACGATCACTTCTCTGACAAGTCATTTTCTGACTTGTCCCATAAGCTTCCAAGCTGCTTCGAGTTATCAGATCGGACCGAGCCGAGACCGTGTCCAAGTGTGCACAACGCAAGGACCGCTGACGTCTCGGCAACAAGTACAGGCGGCTTATGTCATCGAGGCTCACGGCACGAACTGCTCCGATTGAATTTAGTTTGAAGAGTAAGCCTCCCAGCTCTGCGCAGACTTGCCTACGTTCAATATCGTGATCTTCAGATAGCATTAAATCTGGAAACAGTGGTTAAGTTGTCCTTTTTGTAATAAAAGTTTCGAATTCAGTGTCTCAAATTCGATCGTCCCTGAATATTTTTCTTGGTGTTATACTGTTCCTCTTGGTACGGTAAGGTAAACAACTTTCGAGTTGTTTCCTTGTGTGAATTTTTGGTGTATGAGTTTTCAGGACTCTTGTATCTAGGTGTAAGGTTTCTAGAAAGTGTAGGTAATATGTATATCAATCGATTTGGTGTGTGAATGTGTAAAGGTGTGTCGGTGTGTCGGCGGCGCCGCGGCGCGCTATATACGGCCCGTTTCCGGGAGCGGCGACCTGCGTTCCGGGACATTTCGCCGGAGACACCGTCACACCGCACATGTGCCTACACAACAATTTATTACCTGTTACACTGCAACACCGATAGATAGCAACACCATGCAATACCCAACTCTCACTAGAGGTAGTCATATGATATGGGAACTCCGTGCGTTCCGGGACATTTCGCCGGAGACACCGTCACACCGCACATGTGCCTACACAACAATTTATTACCTGTTACACTGCAACACCGATAGATACCTAGCAACACCATGCAATACCCAACTCTCACTAGAGGTAGTCATATGATATGGGAACTCCGTGCGTTCCGGGACATTTCGCCGGAGACACCGTCACACCGCACATGTGCCTACACAACAATTTATTACCTGTTACACTGCAACACCGATAGATACCTAGCAACACCATGCAATACCCAACTCTCACTAGAGGTAGTCATATGATATGGGAACTCCGTGCGTTCCGGGACATTTCGCCGGAGACACCGTCACACCGCACATGTGCCTACACAACAATTTATTACCTGTTACACTGCAACACCGATAGATACCTAGCAACACCATGCAATACCCAACTCTCACTAGAGGTAGTCATATGATATGGGAACTCCGTGCGTTCCGGGACATTTCGCCGGAGACACCGTCACACCGCACATGTGCCTACACAACAATTTATTACCTGTTACACTGCAACACCGATAGATACCTAGCAACACCATGCAATACCCAACTCTCACTAGAGGTAGTCATATGATATGGGAACTCCGTGCGTTCCGGGACATTTCGCCGGAGACACCGTCACACCGCACATGTGCCTACACAACAATTTATTACCTGTTACACTGCAACACCGATAGATAGCAACACCATGCAATACCCAACTCTCACTAGAGGTAGTCATATGATATGGGAACTCCGTGCTGGTAGAGACACAGATAGTTTACAGTGTCCTGACCATGAAAGGTTTACACATCGCCACTAAACATCAAGGTGCCGCTAATAACGACCGCTTTAAATTTTAATGCATGTTTAAATCTGGGTAAATTTCGCAAAATTATTGTCTTCACGCTCGGTACCTCGACAATAACGAGATATTTTACGCGTGAAAAGTATAAATTAATTTAAACTCGGCCGATAAACAAATTAATTGAAATCGAACATGAGCTGGAACCAGTTGGACTCGATCTTATCAATAACTCGACGACGACGATCTAGCCTAGATTCAGCACTACTCTGGCACATTCATAGCAGAGTTTCTACTAGTGTTGAACAGCGACTGTGAGCAAAGCAAGCGTTGAACGCGTGCGTAACGCACTGGTAAGCTACCCGTGCGATGTATTATCCCGGATTCCTTGGTACAGAGGGCGCAGGTTATCTTATCATAAAGCATTTTATGGTTTGCAGTTGATTGCCAAACCACCAATCGTATAACTTTAGTAAAAACAGATCGTATGCGAGCTACATCATTACATAGCGTTTGTTTTGTATTTCACTTATCTAATACATAACATGACGGTTCGCGTACTCATTTATTCATGTGTCGGAGACATAGTCGTCTGAAATGTCATGCATGTAGGCAGTTAGTGTTGCTCTTTATTTCATCGTGGCTCCGCTCGTATGTATCCTAATTCTAGTTTAGGTCGAGAGGGCGAGGCGGCGCGCGGCGAGGCGGCCGTAAAGTATTCAATATATACTCGTGACGGCTAGACTCGTGTGGAATAATCAATCCTACTAATATTATAAAGGCGAAAGTTTGTGAGTTTGTATGTGTGTTACTCTTTCACGCAAAAACTACAGAACGGATCTGGATGGAAGCACAGATAGATCATAGTCTCGATTAGCACTAGGATACTTTTTATCCCGGAAGCTTGTGCCCTTGGGATAATTTTCGACATTCACGAGGGCGACGCCGCTGGCAGAAGATAGTATCAATATGAAAATTACGAATAGGTATTCAAATATATATAACCTGCTATGTAATATTGCTACATCAAGTAACTTGTTCTGTTTTAGGTTAAGTAACCATTTGATTCTTTTTTTGTTTCTTTGTTTGTACCGAATGAGGGAGAAATTAGCGTCAATTTCATTTCCACGATATTTGAGACATGTGGTAGGACAAATATTCAGACTAAGTTTGGAGTTGAAGGAAAGTTACACTTATGCGCATTGATATTATAAGTGGTGAGGTTAGAAACGTCTATTTGATTTCAAATAGAGAATAGAATTTACTGTTTTTTGTCTTAATTTAAAGTGAGATAATTTGATGATAGCCAGTAACACCCAGTGTTAAAACAATCGTGTGCGAGATTAAAAACGTTATTCCAGAAGTCTGCGAAAAAGGTTAGGGCAGTGTCATCTGCATATGCGGAGGTACGACAATTTTTGATATTAAGAGTACAAAGATCACTTATATAGCAGAGAAAAAGAGTAGGGCTCAATATAATAATAATATAATATTATTAATAATGTAATATAATTTATAAAATCCACTGAAAGTTCGTCACTATTGTGTTAAATTTTAACTGAGGGTTCTGTTTTTTAAATAATCCGATAATAACGCTGGTGGAACACCTTTAATACCAAGATCTTCAAGTTTTTGCACAAGCCGGGGAACAGAGACAGTATCAAACGCAATTACTAGGTCGAGAAATATATGCAAGCATTTTTGTTTACTATCAAATTTGCTAACTAAAAAGTAAACAAGATCAAGTACTGCTATGTCAGTTCAACGGCCAGCTCTAAATCCATATTGCGCACGAGAACACAAGTAATATTCTCTTAATATTTTGTTAACCTATTCAAATATCTTCGATAACGTCGTTAAGATTGCAATTGGCCTATTGTTGTTGTCCTTATCTTTATCTCCCGCCTTAAGTATCGGGTGTACAACAGCTCTTTTATTTTTAATGCAAGAGGAAATACTCCGGAAACAAACAGTGATATAACAGGTGTTATAGAAATATATATTTGTTCCAATACATGATCACTAATCTGATCCCAGCCAGGCGAACAGTCACTTTTTAACAGTTGGTGTTCTTTCAACTTCTTCGAATGAAAACATCATAACGAACAGATAATGTGACGAGACACTAAATCCTCATCGTCCAATCTGCCAACAATTACGACCATCGCTCTACTGACTAGACTAGAGTCTTATTCAGACAGGACCTCCGACTACTTCAACAAGTAGTCGGAGGTCCTGTCTGTCCTATCACATCATCATGTGATCAAGTTCGTCGCCACACTAATCTATACTAATCAATATTATAAAGAGGAAAGATTTGTATTTTTGAATTTTTGTATGTAACGAATAAACTTAAAAACTACTGGACCGACTTCAAAAATTCTTTCAACGTTGGGAAGCTACTCTATCCACGGTTGACATAGGCTTTACTTTTTATCCAATCACGGGATGAAAATGTGAAAATACAATCACGGGAACGGGAAGTACGCGGGTGAAACCGCGAGGCGTCCGCTAGTTACATAGAAAATCTGATTAGTGTTGCCGGATCCCGAAAAAAGCTTTTGGGAAGATCTTATGATTCGGTGGTGAACTGGTGGTATATATGGTTGGATGGCCGACATCGCCGGCGATTTGTAGAGTTTATGTGGGATAATCTCCTCTAATCTTTTGGATATTGCGCAAGGGACATGTAGAGGTAGAGGTAGAGGTAGCGTTACATGTAATACTGTGAATAAATGTAAGTGTTGTTGGGCAGTCACGTTTCTGTTTCCTCTTACCTCTCGATGGCCGCTCAGTGCTATTGCGTAACCTGTTTACTGTGGACACTCTGCCTGCGCCATGCGGGCTGCGCGACTCAATTGTTCCTACATTATTACAATCATTTCATGTAATTTATTTCTCCATCAGAAACTTGTAATAATGATGTGAAATTATTATAATAATGTCTTCAGTAATTTCTGCACTAAAGTTCTGTTATTGCTTTCCTGTAATCTATGCCTAACAGTCAGTTAAACTACCGTCATAAACATAAATACTCTTGATTGCCAATGATTGTAGAAATAATTATTAGTAGGTAAATTGTATAATGTGACTTCTAATTCACTACTAAAGTCTGCACCCTAATTGTGTAAGTTCAAAGAGTAGCACACGGCGGCGGCGCCGGCGGTACGCTTTCCTTGCATTAATTGCTTAATATGTTCAAAATTCCGTCTAGGCGACAGCGTAAAACACGCAATTAATACTGTTGAGTTATCAAAATGAAATGGAAGGAGTGTGCTACGTGGTGTCAAAACAGATACGCAATGCCGGACCCGCCGGTCTTACACGAGCCCTCGTATAATTATGTGCCAAACATCATTTATACAATATCCTTAATCATCCATTACAATATCCTTAAAACCAATCAAAGCCAACAGCAGGATGGCAATCCATTATCATTTGATTGTTACAGCAATAAAGCTGTTCGTTCAATACTGAATGCTCATACAGAGCTACGGCTACAGAGGCTCGAACTTTACGTAAACGAGTGGTGCGCCGTGTGGCGTGTGGCGGTGCACGGTGTGGCTCGCCTTCACCTACTTATTGAAATTCGTAATTAAGCAGCGTCTGACTCATCGCAACATTATGGGCCATAAATCCTCGTCCACCGTCCACACGTAAACCTGCTCGTGGCTCTAACGACGACACGAGGAGACTGGCCGCGGCGCGGCGCGATGGCGGACGAAAGCAAAAGTGTCCAATTAAACGTTACGCTACGCGCCCACACGCACTCCGCGCACACGCTCGTCATACACCTGATTAACTTGTTTCTCTCATTTAATATGAGGTAACAATGCTGTAAAAATTTGCCTCAATATCTTTGATAACACAAGATCCAGTTAAAATGCGATAAGAAACACTGATATAAGGAGGATGATCTGTGATCAAAGACGTATATGTTTGCCATTCAGTATCGTTACACCATTATTTGTACAGGCTTTACGTACAGCCAACGAAAAGGTGACGGAAGTATATGTTCCTAAATATATGTAATAACCTTAACAAGTTTAATGTGCGCAAACCATTTGCTCTCAGAGTGCTCACGGCTACGTGAAATTTAGCAAACCGCTTACGTAACCGCGTGTTGAAATGCACAAAACATACACATCGAGTGGAGTCAACGAGGTGGTGCCATTAGTTCGGTGCCTGCGGCCTGTTGGCCGGAATACACTGTGATACTACGACTAGATATCGACGGAACAAGAAGATTCGCCTCTGCAGCAGAAGGACAGATAAGCAAAATCCCGGAATAGCAAAATCCTAGTTAACCTTATTATCAATTTGTGACCTATTTGCATTATATATGGCCACTTTTAATTGTTATAAATGGTTAAGAAAATCTATTTAAATAAGTCAATGTGACATGCATTTGCAGTTTGATCAATGACAAAATTTCTGCAATAGAATGTTTGGTACGTTTGGCCAAAGTTACAAAAACGAATTAATTCGTCTTATTTTTTTTATATTTTTTTTTTTTTTTATGATGGGTTTGCTCTTGACTCTAGTCTAGGTCAGAGGTGACAGAGACAGAGTCTACGATGGAGTGAGCTTACCCAGAAGAAGCCTGTTCACTCTAACTTTGAAGAGATTCGGGTTGAATGCGTTCGGAAAAACAGACGCAGGTAGTGAGTTCCATTCATTCGCTGTGCGCATTATGAAGGATGTTTGGAAGCGCTTGGTGCGAATTGGTGGATTGGCAACAAGGTAAGGATGGTAACTTGCAGTGCGTCTAGATGTCCGATGGTAGAAGGGGGCTGGTGGGATGAGGTCGTGGAGCTCTTGAGCACACTCACCGAAGTACAGTCTGTAGAAGACCGACAAGCAGGCAACCTTGCGGCGATGAGCCAAGCTATTAAGCTTGGCATCCACCAGTTCAACGTCGGCGATGAGCCTCTTGGCTCTGCGATCCACCGAGTCAAGCGCGGCAAGCTGATACTTTGCTGAGCCATCCCAAAGGTGGCTGCAATACTCCATGCAGGATCGGACTTGCGCTTTGTATAGGGTTAAAAACTGTCCAGGCGTGAAGTATCGTTTCACTCTATTTAGGATGCCCAGTTTTTTGGCCGAAATTTGGGCTTTGTACTCAATGGAATGTCTACTTTGTATTTAATAATATCTACTTTCAAATAAAATTTTACGAATTGTGACTATTCAATTTTATTTTTGTTTTCTGTGTGGGTCTGTACTTCTGCCATTATGCAAATCTGTCCTTCTGCGAATCTGGGATTTTGCTATTCCGGGATGTTGCTTATCTGTCCTTCTGCTGCAGAGGCGAAGATTCGGAAGGATCACTCCGACAAACGCGAGGAAAAACAACTTACACCTGAGTAGTGGCTGCTATTTAATTTTTAACCGACTTCCCAAATTCAAATTTCAAAAAGTAGCAGGTTCTCAATTCGGATGTTTATACAACAACAGGTACTGTTAACCATTGACCAGATTCCGTGAGCTGAGGGGTTCTTTCATTTCACGATAGGCCCTCTAAAGTTGCCTGTTAATTTGGTCGCTGGATAAATCGATCAGATTCTAAACGCATCGATGCCGCTATGAGACCTTTGTTGGTGAATTTTGTCGGGCCATTCAGGGATGCTCTTTCTTGTCGTAACCAGATCTTTCTTAGCTAAGAGATCAGTTTTGCTTGATAGTTCTATAAGCGTGTTTCTAGATATGTGTTTGTTAAAGTTGATGTGAGCTTGCGGTAAACATTAGATGTCCGAACTTAGACTGGATCTTCTGCAGCATCTCTATCTGACGCAGTCATCTTTTCGCCGACTTATCTCAGTCGCTCCTCAGTTTATAAAATTACACACACTCGTTTACTAACCACTGCTTGGTCTTGTTGCTAGTCTGTATTTGGGTTCCACTACTAAACTGTTATTGTCTGTGTTCAACAATACAGGCCGTTGACTCGTGTTGTTTTGTCTCGTCTTGGCGACTTTAATTCTATTTTGTATTATTTGGAAGATGCTCACGCGATCGTTACTTTTCGGTTTGTTGACGACACTCTTTACGTTGCCGTCGCTCGACATTCACGAACAATGGATTCATGCTTCAACGATGCTCTACTGCTTTGGTCTAAAGTGTTTACTATAAAATGGAAGAAAATATATTATTATCTCCGATAGACAAGATATTATGATTCATGCTCCGTTACGGGTTTAGATGACAAAATTCAATTTGAGCTAGCGTTGAAGACCTTGAAGGGTCTTAGAGGTAATTAGTTTTAGCTTGGTCGGTGTATTAGGCAGTAACCAGAGTTACACAAGAACATCACAATATCTAGGTTATACGGACGAGCAGCAAGTAGGTACCTGAGGGTAATAAAGTAGATCTCTCGATTTCCAAGCGTAACACAATAACTGTGGCTATGGCGAGGAGAGGTGGACACACTTTCTTAAGTTTTAGAAAAGTGCAGCGAAGGCCGCGGGCCTGAAGTGAACAGGCTCTCAGCTAAACGCACATTCTTAATTCAATTAATTTATTAGACATGCTTTGCCGCCTTCTACACAAATATCTCGTGGTTGTTGTGAAGGCTACAAAGTAATTGTTTGGAGAGAGTGGGCAGCGTCTTTACTAATACGTATGCTTTGCTATAGGCTAAGGTATAGTCGTTTAGGTACCAGATTTTAAAGGCGTGGTTCTATATAAGTATGTAATATTTGGTCAACTAATTTTTAACCGAATTACCAAAAAGCAGGAGGTTCTTGTTCGCCTTCGTTTTTTTTTTATGTTAACCGATTACTCCGGTCAATTGTGGACCGATTTTGAAAATATTTTTTTTTGTTTGAAAGAATATGTTCCGAAATTGGTTCAATTTTAATTTGGTGAAGATCTGATAAAGAACTTCGAAGATATACAATAACTCTTCAATCAATGACGGCAAATCTCTCGGAATTGTTGATCACGCCAGTAGGCTCTAAAGAGGTTCGCAGATGTGTACAGTTTACCTTGGTACACTCTCATTTCGCCGGTTATGTTCAAGATTCGTGGTATTCCGGTAATCTATTCTGGCATTATAGGTAAGGCCTATAAATACTAAGAAAAAACTATTAATATAAAGGCAAGTTGCCTATCAGGTACAACAAAAAAGTGAAAATGTTTTTTTTTTTAGAAAAATATACTACCGACTTCCATATAAAAGCACTACAAAGTGAAAAATTACTTTCTTTTTGGAAGTCGGTGTCCATAACGAAAAAAATTGTACCTACCAAAAACACCAACTTCCGAAAAGAAAGTTATTTTTCACTTTGTAGGTAGTGCTTTTATTTGGAAGACGGCAGGTAGCACTTTTTTCAAAAAAATAAAATATCAGCAGTGGTTATTTATTGTATTTTAATGACAGACGAAAAAACTCGCCCTTCGTACAATGCGATATAACTGATTACGAATAAAGCAGGATAATTTGTTAAATATGTACGCGTTATCGATTTGTTCAACCTGTTGTAATTATATCGTTTATTTATGCAATTATGCGTCGAACTCGTGTACCAGTCGCTAGATGAGTGTTCTCATGAAACATTCCGATATTGCCAGCAGGCTGTAGATATCAACATCACTTTACATAGACGTATTTTTATTTTCTCTGTGACTTTACAGAGTGAGTAGCATAACACTAGTATACAATTGGAGGTAAGTACGAGTACGAGTAGATGCACGTACATTGACGACAAGGAACGGTTTTTCGTTTGAAGATCCCTGCCAAAAAGAACAACGTGAAAAATCATCAATCGATCGATGATAAGTAAACCGTGTTTTTGTCGACGCGTAAAAATGCTATTTTTTCGTTTGAATGATGACAGTGATTCGCAGGAAGAATGATGTAATAGGAGTTTTAGAATCTTGAAACGCAGACCACTCGTATCATACGAAGACAAAAGATTTGCGATCGATACTAATATTCCTAAGACGAAAATTGACTTGTAAGGAAGTGAAAACAGGTCAATTTATTAACGTGCGAACAAAGCCAGGGTCCGTGCTAGTTATAATAATTATAATAAAATAATAGCGAGTACGTATCCGGTGTAACCGAATCAGGCGGCGGAGCATGCGATCCGGCGACACCGCGGACACGGGACACCGGCCCCGCCAGCGTGCCGCTCCACCGGCGGCGAGGGCAGCCGTCGAACCGAATACCTGCACCCACGCCCAGCACAGGCCTACATACGAGTACTAGGCACTACCACTTGTTCTCAACACAAGGCTAGGCAGGCTAATCAAGTCTCAAAGGGCAACTTGAGACCCGCGCCAAATGGGTGTGACAGACACAAGTTTGAGAACATCAAGGATTCCCTTGAGGTTATTGGTTAATGTACATGTTGTGCTTCTCTTCTGTCATCTGAATTCAACAAATAATCATGTCTGAAGCTTTAGACATTGATATGTTGAAATACAAGTATTGTGGCTTCAGTGTTTATCAACACTTAGTAGATGTGGTCTGAATAGAGAGGTAAATTGATCTTCGGGTCACTTGAAATTGTTGCAGTGTTATGAGCACGTAAGAAACATTGGTAGTTGCTAGGCAAAGATGTTGACAAACATTTGCATGAATTACCGAACTGACCCAGTTCCACACTATGACTGCAGTGGGATGTACAAGCTATATGTTGTTCTGTTCACATAATCATGTTAAACACCAGCTATTAGCAGACCTTTAGCCTACATTTTGGCTATTTATAAAACATTATCTATTAGTTTATTGCAGATAATTGATTTGAATGACTTGTCAGAATACATGTTTTAAGATGAATATTTATCATTTAAACATATACCTAAAGAAATAAAAGTAGCTAGGTAATATGTTTTGAATAAAATGAAATACATTCATTCAATATTGTAGGTATTAAAATCATCAAGATAATGATGTTTTAAGAGTAAACAACTTTGTTAAATTAAGATCATTTTAAAGAAACAGATAGTAATAACAATAATGAATATGAGTGATTGTGCTTATCTGGAATTACTTAAGTGGCCTTGTTTAAATGATGAACATGGTTGCGGCAGATGGACAGCAATTGTCATGAGTGTGCACAGATAGGTGAGTGATTGCTACACACTAGTGATACACATGATTACCATCTCACAGCTGATGAGATGAGGCTCACTGGTGTACATGGAATTCACACTTTATGCAGTTTATGGATAAAGATGATTTATTGATAATAACTAAGTTACTGTTATTGCAGGTTTTAATAATACCGGTCTGCAATATATATAATTATTCCAGTTAATCTTGTACAAGTGAAGTAAAACAGGCTACTGTGACATTGAAACATTAATTACTTAACAAATTGTAGTCACCTTTGTCTCAGACCTAGAGAAACAATGTAGAGTTTTGCCCCCTATTATAAACTAGGCAGCGAGTCGTTGTTGGTAATAGCTATTAGAAGGTAATGATAGTCAGCTTGTAAGACACAGTGGAATATTACCTATCAATTGTACTCAGTATTTTTTGCATTACAAAAAGCAATGAATAGTGTCGGGTACAAGGACGCGGCGATTAGCGCCCGCCGCCGGCAGCCCGTGCACGGCGCCGCCTGTCGAGCCTCCGCTAAACACCAGCCACTTAGCACCACCGCCAGTCCACCTGCCACACTACACGCTCATTGCTCTGTTTCTAACCAAAATGCTATTTGTAATACTCCTAATAATCGTTTTCTACTGCGTATGCCATCACAGTTCATTAAATAAATTATTGCGTTTCTGCGACAAAAAAATGATCGAACATAAATAACTTACGTGGCGTAATAAGACGATAAATAAATGTTTAAACTGACGTCAGTTACTACGGGCCCAAGAAAGCAATTATTTTAACCTCACTGTTGAAATTAGCGACGCATGAGAAAAATCGATAATTTCGCCAATAAACAAGGCGCCGTCAATCTATTTCGATTCTAATTAGACGACAGCTATGAAAACCTATTGGCATCTTGCTGGTGTCGTAAAATACTGTTGTTACATTCAACAACTCGAGAAAATAAAGCAAAACCAATAAATTGCCGGCGTACTCACCCATTTTGTTACGCTCGCCTGCAATGACCGCTCAGCCGACGACGAATTATTTTAATACATATTTATCGTCATCACAATTACACTTATTATGTCACAAACACAAATTATCCTTTAGTTTATCTTAGAACCATTAAAACCTCCTAAAATTAAATAAAAAAAGTTGGGCTGGTCGCGCAGCGCAACACTCCCACTGTCTTGCAGGTGACAGAAAGCGCGCGCGTTCGGAAATTAGAAACTTATAACGTATTCGGATGCGTTCTGAAATAAATGTTGTTAACAAAGTACGCTCATTCGAATCGGGATTAAAACTGAATCGATTACAGTGAAATACAGTGACACATTCACGCTGTACCTACGGACTGTCGCGATATAATCATTACATAGTATAAAAGAGATAGAATAGATACGAGTGATTCAAGAGGATTTTATACGTATAATACACGCGGGCGAAGCCGCTGGCAGAAGCTAGGACTAAAATTTACATTATGGGCCGTTGATTTGGAAGTACATATTTGTTTTGTAGGTAGAACTCATATAAAGAAAGCTTTTTACAAATTTTCAAGACTCGGAAATTTCATGTTTTTTGTGAGGTAAAAAAATGCAAATTAGTCCAAGAGAGAGCGAAGCGAGCTCGGGAACTTAGGGCACCCCGACACGGATAGGTTAGGTTCGAAGGAGATGACACGAGCTGAAGTGAGCGAGCGAACGCAGCTCCCGTCATTTCCTTCATGTTTGGTTACTTTAGACCCTGCAGAGAGAAATAGGAGCCCCGCAGCGGGGCTCCGTAGACTTGGTTGCTTAAATAGTAATTTTAAACTTTAACCATGGATATCTCCATAACCATGGGGTTCTGTGGGGTGGGGATGGTACAGTGAGGTAGCCCCTTTCCCTTTCTCCCTCCGCGCCCCTTAAATCGATGCAGATTTATGGAAATTTTTATTCTAACCTGAAAACTTTAACCATGGATATCTCCATAACTATAGGGCTGCGAGTAGTGGGGATGGTACTGGGGGATAGCCAAACCTACCCCTCACCCCGCACCAATCAACGGCCCACAATCGAAATTTTTACCGAAGCTAGTGTGATTTAGCGTGGTAAGAAGAATTAGAATTATTTTGCAGCTTCGGCACACACATACTTTCTACGTGTTTGTGATCGAAAGTATCGTGAGTACTATGATAAAGCATGCAGTCAGAGGTGTTTAATTCCAGAGTCGTGTATTTTAAAACTGCATACAGTACGTATTTCTTCAGGAATATAAAACTTCTTATTAGTTCCTTGGGATTATACGATATCCCAACGTACATCTCAACTCATCCCTGACTGTTTGTCCCCGACTAAAACATGGCAGCAAATCAGCAGTTTCTCCGGCGTAAAAGAAGTCGGCATGCCTTTAGAGATTACCAGCACTGGCGCGGGAATGAGTTGTGAAGTAAAACAAATAAAGAAAATAAAACAAATAGTATCGAACAGCTTCATAAAATAAGTGCTTTATTGATTAAAAATTAGTAGGTATAGGTACATAATTTGAATAAATCGTAACGTGACTGTTAACAAAATTAGCTCAAATAGTGTCCGTGACGTACGTACCTATCAACTTATTTACAGATTTTGGGCAAAAATTAACGAAAACAATGAATTAGATCGAATAGTCTTATTAGTTGCAAGCTTTCTAACATTCCACGTCATTCATTGTACTGTCGCCGGCGCACGAGTGTTGTGCTGCCTGCCAGTGTACCAGTGTACCAGTGCACCAGTGCGGCTCAGCACACTCACAGCCCACATGACACATGACACATGACACACATGACACGCGTGTCTGCGGTGAGCTGGCACTCGCTCACGGCGCTCCCTATCATACTACAAATATTCGGTAAACTGCAATTTCTCCCTCCCTAAACAAGGCGAACGAATAATTCGTATGCACTATGCAGAATATAAACTATACATCTATTATAATTATTACTTTTAAACCAATTTATTTTTATTTACAACCGAGAAACTATAATATTATAAATATTAGAACCTTATACTCTCTGTACAATGTCGTTAATTTTAATAGACTCTTCATTTATCTCTTTTTATTTGTATATTTTTTTTATGTCCGGGCTGACATTTTTCGAGTTTTCACATCGTTGTGAACATTTGAGTGAGCCACACCCACTGGGAAATAATTTCATAATATGCATAATAATATACACAAGCTTAGATATCAACTCGAAATAATTTACCTTTAGTCTATACAACCCTCCTCACTTATTTTGTTATTAATCAAATAATAATATACATAGCTTTTGATGATAAAATAGTTTTAATACATACAAGTGTCAATGTGGCGGAAATATCGGATGGAAAGTTAATAACACTAAATACTACCTACGACTAATGTTAATAGATTCAAAGCTTCCTGAAGAAATGTGACGTAGTGTAGTTAACGTTCCACCGCGGAGCTACGTGCTGCGTACACGTACAGCGGAGCATCGAGCGGTAACCTTCGAGGCCGGACTGCGGACGACCGACACCACCACACGACACACTACACGCTATGCGTACTAGCGTGTAGTGTGGAGTGTGGCGTGCGACCGACACCACCACACGACACACGTCAGCTCGTCCTGCTGCTGGGCACTAGTGACTGTGCTGACTGTACGTATAGCGTGTAGTGTGGAGTGTGGCGTGCGACCGACACCACCACACGACACACGTCAGCTCGTCCTGCTGCTGGGCACTAGTGACTGTACGTATAGCGTGTAGTGTGGAGTGTGGCGTGTGGAGTGTGGCGTGCGACAGGGAGTAGCTGCGCGTCGCACACGATCTCACACGTGTTGGGCACTGACTATTTACATGACCATTGGAACATTCTTTCATTATTGCTGGTGCTCCCAGCGCGGTGTAGTCGCAGACATATTATAACAATACAGTCTACGCATGCTTACATTAGTATCGTTCCTGCAACATTACAATATACATGAACGTCTAGGTTCAGTTCTAAACAAAACATTTAGGTAACGTTTTCGGCGACTCTCCACAAAAAAATCGTTTGCGTTATTATAAATAAAATTAGATCTAGACCGGAATAAAGGGAAATGATGAACACCACTAAAATATATCACTCCAATTCAATAAGTGCTACTAAAATAAGTAAATTCGACTACGACCGGCGACGGTGGCGCGGCCTGGCGGACGACGCGGCGAATTTGAACGCCTAACATTGTCATGAGAACGTGCGAACTGTGCGACTCGTCACACTCGAACAATTTGACCTCCCCCGACGGAACTGTCCTCGCACACACCGACAGCTATAGAGCGCACACGGAACTGAACGAGAACGAAGCACGACGCGACTCGGCTCACGAGCTCGAGCTACGCGAGAAACTGGTGACAAGAATGTCGAGAATTGACGTTTGTTAGAGAGAAAGACGTCAGTGTTAGTATGAGGGTTGTGGCGGTGCGTCTATAGCTCGCGGGCGCTACTCCTCGTCCGTGTCGGGGTCGCTGGAGAACTCCGCCGCCGCCGACTGGAGCCGCGGCGGGAACGGGCCGCGCGTCTGCTGCCTGCGGGGAGGGACGGGTCAGTACGTGTGGATGCTGAGCGACTGCGGCAGTGCTCGCGGGGTACTCACGCCAGGCGCCGGTAGTGGTTGAGCCACTCCTCCAGCATCTGCGCCTGCAGCAGCGGCCGCGCGTGCAGCGTCTGGCGCGCCGCCAGCACGCCGCCGCCCGTGACGCAGGCCGACACCCAGCGCCGCACCACGGCCTCCTCGTCCGCCAGCTCGTCGGGCGTGAGGAAGTGCACGGGCAGCAGCTTGCCGTCCAGGTCCGTGAGCGGCAGGAACACGCAGTCGTCGCGCACGATGTAGGCGGGCGCGGCGGCCGGCGCCGGCTGCAGCGGCACCAGCGCCGAGAAGTGGCCGCGCGTGTAGGCCAGCGCCAGCGGCGACTTGCAGCAGCCGTCGGGCTCGCACAGCAGCGGCAGGTACAGGCCGCGGAAGCGCGCGTAGCCCAGCGCCTCGCCGCGGAACGAGTTCACCTGCGACCAGTAGCGTTACACGTTAGCTACAGCTACTGCTACAAGCTACAACTGGAGAGCCGCGTCACCTAGGCCCAGTTTCTCAGCCGCTTGTAACATTCGAATTAGCTGACAATTTATCACAAACTATCCAACCGTAAGTTGTCAGCCAATTATTTTGAGTTTCTCAAAACTGCATCATCGAAAAATGACATAATCGCTTGTTACATTGAATAATCGGCATCAATTTATTTCGGTTGGCTACCCTAGCTGGTTACTAGAGGACTACTAGCTGGAGCTACGTTATAGTAGTGAATGAAGTGAATGAATCATAACTATAAAAATTTATGCGGCTGGGTTAGTGAAGCTAAAGGCCAAGTTAAGCAAACCTTACCAAGGACGGTTTTTGGAAGGGTAACCATTGTTTGCTTGTTTTTGGTTAGGTGATCCAATACAAGCTACGCAACACTTACCAAGGTTAGTCTTTGGATGGGTGACAACTTATTTTTGGTACGTTTGTTTTTTTTCAAAATCAATATTATTATTTTTATTTTACGCTAAGTGACCTCTGGGGCTTCGCTCCCGTCAACTGGCTATCCTGCCAGCCCCGCCTACCCTGCCAACCCAATCTCACCGCAAGCCAAAGAATGAATTTTACAATTTTAGATTATTATTATTTTTTTATTTTACAGGCAACATTTTGCTACTTTGTGTTACATTATTGCAATTTTCATAAGGCCCTCTATTTTTTTTTTAAATATATTATAGCCTATGACACTCAGAAATCATGTAGCTTTCTACTGGTGAAAGAATTTTCTAAATCGGTTCAGTAGATTACCCCCTAAAACGTCACAAACTGACAAACTTTAACTCTTTATACTCGTATTGTTTAAAACGTCGACAAAAAGTGCATTGGTTCGGGTTACAGTGGTTCGGGTTCGTTGTTTCCTATAGAGAAGAACCGGCAAAAACTCCACTTCTTTTTGGATGGCTGACCCCATCAGGGTAAGCAACACTTACCAAGGTCAGTCTTTGGATGGTTCACCCCACCGGGTAAGCAACAATTACCAAGGTCAATCTTGGGATGAGTGACCAGTTTTTTGGAGGTTCAATTGTTTTTAATGGGTGACCTTGGTAGATATTGTTTAACCTAGCGGGGTTACCTTAGGATGGGTGACCAAGAGCCGGCGTTGCTGGATGGGGTGGTCCGGTCCCTGTTTCCGCGCAGGACCGAGTTCACCCCACCAACGATGAACCCCCCACTGGGGGGGGGTAGTGGCTTCGCCGGAGGAGGAGGTCCCTCCGGTATCGGCGGAGGAACATCGCGCGGGGGTTCTGTCCCTCCGCGCGAAGAAGACGGCCCCTGGACCGGATGGCGTCCCCGCACGGGTGGTGGCCATCGCGGCGTCTCTCATGGAGGACAGGTTTCAGGACCTCTTCAGCGCATGCCTTACGGCTGGGAGGTTCCCGAAACAGTGGAAGGAGGGGCAGCTTTGCCTGCTCCGGAAGGAGGGACGCCCGGTGGATTCCCCCTCGGCATACCGGCCCATCGTTCTGCTCGATGAGGTCGGTAAATTGTTCGACGGGATCATCGCCACCCGGCTAAATAGCCACTTGCGGGAGGTAGGGCCGGACCTTTCGGACGCCCAGTTCGGTTTCCGACGTGGGCGTTCGACGGTCGACGCGTTGGCCCTACTCAGGGGCTACGTGCAGGAGGCGGTCGAGTTGGGGGACGGAGTGTTGGCGGTGTCGTTCGACATCGCCAACGCCTTCAACTCCGTGCCCCACTCGACCATATTGGAGGCACTCCGGTACCACGGAGTGCCTCCATATCTGCGGGCGATCCTGGCCAGCTACCTGGAGGACAGATAGGTCCTCCTGGTGGACAATACGGCCAGGATCAGGCGCTACGGCGCGGAGTGCGGTGTTCCACAGGGGTCGGTGCTAGGGCCCCCCTTGTGGAACATCGCATTCGACTGGCTCCTGCGGGGCACCCTCCTCCAGGGCACGAGTGTCATCTGTTACGCGGATGACACTCTCCTCGTTGCCCGGGGGAGGGACCTCGGCTGGCGGATCCTTGGTGGCAGGTAGGATCCGCCAGCTTGGATTGAGGGTAGCGCTGAACAAGACCGAGGCCGTGTTCTTTCACGGGCCTCGGCAGCGCTGCCCTCCAGACGCCCACATCGTCGTGGAGGGCGTCCGGATAGGGGTCGGGGCCCGGATGAAGTATCTGGGCCTCGTGCTAGACAGCGGGTGGCGCTTCGGCCCGCACTTCAGCGGGCTGTCGACGCGCCTGCTGAAAGCCGCGGACGCCCTCTCATGGCTCCTCCCAAACCTGGGGGGGCCCAAGGAGCGATGCCGGCATCCTCAAGAGCATGGCCCTTTACGGGTCGCCAATCTGGGCCGACTCCCTCCGTAGGAGGGAGAACGCGACCGCCATCCGCAGGCCCCAACGGGCCATTGCACAGCGGGTGGCGAGGGCCTACCGGACGGTAGGCTTCGCGGCGGCGTGTGCTCTGGCGGGCACTCCTCCTTGGGAGTTAGAGGCTTGGGTGCTCGCCAGAGTATACGAATGGACGGCGCGGCGTAAGGCGCTCGGGGAGCGCCCCGCCGCAGAAGAGAGGGAAGCAGTGCGGTGGGAGGCGAGGGACGCCATCGTCTTCCATTGGACGGAGGACCTCGCCACCGCCGCCTTTGGACGCCGGACGCTGGACGCGCTCGGTCCAGTCTTGCAAGGCTGGCTCGAGCGGCCTCCTTTTGCGAGGTCGTGATTTCGCAAAAGGAGGCGGCGGAGCGTGCGCGGGAGGATGATCCTCTTGCGCCGCCGCTCCGCAGGCGAAGAAGGGTTGGGAGAAGGCGGTTGTATGATCGTCTCCTCCCACCACCTGGTGGTGACTAGCGGGCGACAGGTGCGGGGGCGCCTTCGCTCGCATTGCACGGGTCACCACCCTCGTCGGGCGGGAACGGCCGAGCACTCGCTGTCGTTCCCGGGCCCCTCCACTAAGGGAGGGGCGTGAAGGCCCCGCTGTAAAGGCGGGCGGTCGTCGGCGGAGGACTGGACGTAAAGGCTGTGCCAGTTTCCCAGTCCTCCTCCAAACACACGATGCGGGAGTGCCGCTGGGTTATTTTAGTGGGTATACCGGAACTTTCCGGGGAGTCCCACATAGCCCGTCCCCATTCCCCCAATGGGCGGGTATGCGTAATGCATTTTTTTCTCAGCGTGATCAAAAAAAAAAAAAGGATGGGTGACCAAAATGTTTGTGGTGATTGTCACCCATCCAAAGATGACCTTGGTAAGTGTTGCTCGCCCTGGTGGGGTCACCTATCCAAAAACAAGCGGACCAAAAAAAGTGGTCACCCATCCAAATACTGACCTTGGTAAGTGTTGCTTACCCTGGCGGGGTCAACTATCCAAAAACAAGCAAACCAAAAAAAAAGTGTTCACCAATCCATAAACAAGCGATCCAAAAAAAAGTGGTCACCCATCCAAATATTAACCGTAGTAAGTGTTGCTTACCTTAGCGTGGCACCCATCCAAAGACAAACGAACCAAAAAAAGGTGGTCACCCATTTAAAGACTGACCTTGAAGTGGTGCTTACCCTGGCAGGGTCACCCACTCAAAAACAAGCTAACCAAAAAATGCTGGTCACCCATCCAAAGACTGCCCTTGGTTAATGTTGCTTACCCTGGCGGGGTCACCCATTTAAAAAAAGCGAACCCAAAAAAAAAGTGGTCACCCATCCAAAGACTGACCTTGGTAAGTGTTGCTTACCCTGGCGGGGACGGCCATCCCAGCCGCTTCAAGTTAAACACAAACCTGGATAGGTTTAAAACTGACCTTGGTAAGTACAAGTACAAGGTACAGTCAACATTAATGGGCGAGAGGCATTTTCGATTCCCAGATCAGTAACAGTTTTTGTTTATTTTTAATAACATACAAAAATACGATATTTGATAATTGTGTAATTTTTTATAATGCCATTAATTTAAAAAGTTAAAAGTTAAAGTAATAACCTTATTTTTTTTTTAAGTCTTGGTATGAAACTTTGCATATTTTTTACTAGCAGTTCCCCGCGGCTTCGCTCCCGTGACCTGTTTTCGGGATTTAAAAATAGCCTATGTCACTCAGGAATAATGTAGCTTTCTAATGGCGTAAGAATTTTTTAAATCGCTCCAGTAGTAGTAGTTCGGAGCCTATTCGGTACAAACAAACATACAAACAAACAAACAAAAAAATCTTTCCTCTTTATAATATTGGTATAGATAACTGAACCAGGACTAAAAATTTCGCCAACCCCAATTTTTGTTTGCCTAATATAAATGAATTTAAAATCAAATATTAATTTTAATCTGCGAATAATCAGCCAATATCCAACAATTATAAATTAGGTTCGTTGACAAGAGATTAACATTGAAAAAGGTTCTCAGAAACCCAAAACTGCTGTAACATGTATTGTGGTTAATTCGAGATTTTTCTCAAATGTGACAAATTGTCAACCGCTTGTAGTCCGGTCAAAATAGACCAAAAAATAGGGTTACGTTTACAGTAATTTGCATAGATCTGAAAATTGGTACCGAATGTTCGGCACATCATTATAAATGAAATGTAAAAAGTCCCCATCAATCCCACACTTGCAATTTTTTTTTATTCAAGGTCAAAGGTCACAAACATGGGTTATTTGCGTTATTTAGCCGAACGGTAAGTTTTATGATAAAAATAGGTTAGACAAAATTATAGATTATGCAATCTATATACATATATAAAAGAAAGCTGTGTTAGTTACACTATTTATAACTTAAGAACGGCTGAATCGATTTGGCTGAAAATTGGTAGGGAGGTAATGTAGGGGAGGAAGGTTAGGTAAGGTAGGGTAGGGCAGGTAGGGTAGGGTAGGGTAGGTAGGGTAGGGTAGGGTAGGGTAGGTAGGGTAGGGTAGGTAGGGTAGGGTAGGTAGGGTAGGGTAGGTAGGGTAGGTAGGGTTGGGTAGGTAGGGTACAGTAGGTAGAGTAGGGTAGGTAGGGTAGATGAATGTTTGGTGTGTTTAGCTAGTTATCTATAGAAATGGTCTCTACAATTTTTCTCCTAAACGTCACCGTTTCTGAGATATAATGGTTGAATAGTTGAAAAAGTTGTAATCTACACAATATACACACGATTGCACGCCACCTGGCAGGTAGTGTACTTGGCGCGTCTTTTGTAACGTGGTGTCCCCGATATATACATATGCGAGATGAATGAGGCGATGTGGATTTCCGTCTGTGTGATTGGTCGATTTGGTCGATTGGATAGCGGTCAAACTCTTTGCGTTGCCGTATTCACATACGCAATACGTTGCTGGTGTTAGTGTGTAGTGTGTGTGGTGTGTGTAGTGTGTGTGGTGTGTGTAGTACGTACCACGTCCACGCCGTAGACGAGCAGCGGGCGGCGCAGCACGTGCGCCAGCGCAAACACGTGCAGCTGGTGCAGCGCGGCGCCGGGCCGCTGCGCCTGCGCACACAGGCGCGCCCACTCGGCCCGCAGCTGCTGCTCCTCGGGCGCGTACTGCAGGCGGGCGGCCTGCGCGCGCTCCCAGGCGGCCCAGCGCGCGTACAGGCCGCGCGCGCGGCCCGCGGGCTCCAGCGCGGCCGCCAGGGCTCCGCGCAGCGTGTTGTGGCGGTCGAACACGCCGTACGCCGCCTGGCACAGCGCGTCGGGCAGGCAGTCGCCCGCCGAGCGGTTCCACAGCGCGTACAGCCGCGACCCTGCCACCACAAACACACTAATTAACCCCACAAATTCAATGTCAGTTTCTAAATGGCTCAGCGTCCGCACGAGACGTGTGGACGCGTAGTCAGAGAGAAGAGTAGAGAAAACCGGGAGAAACTTAGTAAACTGTCACTCACCCAGTCGCACGGTGAGCTCGATACTCCAATTAATAAGCGGCGGGTCCGCTTCTAGCGTCTGCTGCGCGTCGCGATCCAGCAGCTCCGAGAACAGCTGCTCCTGGATGGGCGCCGGCAGCTCCTCGATCTCTGTGAACGTCGTGAACATTGTATCGCGAGCACTGTCAAATCGAATCACGAATACTACGCGGCGACGTCATCTATCGTCATAAAAGTAACGTGTCAGCCCGTTAGACTTTAAAAGGAATGTCAAGCAGGCCTTTTCTATTCAAAGATTATGATTACTTTGACACGTTTGACTGAAAACGAGGGATTACTCTTAAGGGTAGCCTGTTCACAACCGGGTTATTGGTGATGGAAAATATAAATTATTGAATCGAACTTCTGCCGACCCTCAGTAACACCACTGCCTAGATATTTTTAAGATGTTTAATTGGAAAATGTGCCTTATGTTATAAATAAACAATATATTTATTTACTGCTGAAACCCGATGGGTCGCTGGCCCACTCCACTAATGAGAAAGCAAACTAGTTTGCCTCTCTTTTTGCGGCATCCTCGCGTCTACATTCTGGTGACGTGCGGCCCCGTCCTTCTCCTGATGGATGTGAGACTAGCCTGTCGGACAGACATTCGCATCCATCAAGAGGACTTGCGCAGGGTGCTGCGCAACCTCGACGTGAACAAAGCCAGTGGCCCCGACGGGACACCGGCAATAGCTCTGAGAACTTGCGCGCCTGAACTGTCTCCGATCTTGACACGTGTAGAGGCGCGACCTAAGTGGTACCTGTTGGGGTTCGCTACACTACTAAATTAAGGCGGTACCCCGAGCAAAATGCCGCGCAAGCCGTTTTTCGTGCTGTTTTAGGAGCTATCTACTCGTTATTTAAAAAGAAATATCAATTAATAAAAATACATTAAATTTCTACATATTATTGATTCTAAAATGGTAGATTTAGTTTTTTTTTAATGTTGTATATATTTCACTAATCTCCTTCCAAAAAAAACAGAGAAATAATTATTGATAGCATGTATCTCCTCGTAAAGTGTTCATTTATTATTTTTTGTACTGACACTAATGGATAGACAATTTAATAACGAACATTTTCGTAGTAAAATATTTTTCAAAATAGGAAAGTTCGATTTTTTAAAGATTTTATTCTAAAATCTGGGCGTATTAACTACTGTAATTCATGCGCCACCAGTGCCGCTAGACCAATAGGAATGCTCATATCTCATGCCGATTTTTTGGTCAGGGTACCGTCTTAAACACTCAAAGAACTTTTAGCGGTTTATTGTTGAGAGTTAACAAGGTAACTTTTAGGCTAAGCTATCGCTAAAATGAGGAAATGATGAAATTGACAGCACCCGCTTGCTGTCCGTAGTGCACTGAGCTTGCGGCGCATTTGGTGCGACCGCATTGTATCGCTAGCTCAGCAATACGTACTCGATTGCAATTATTGCTTCGAATAACACGCCGATTTCGTCTTTAGTATGAGACTGTCCAGCTGGCTGACAGTGCTCAAACTTCTAGAAAACAAACAAACAAATCTTTGAGCGCCATCTAGGCCTGGAGAGTATATCAACGTCCAATCGTATTACCCTCCAGAGATCAAAGGGCATAGTGGAGTCATCACTGGCAACCATAGACATACTAAATAATATGGACTGGAAATACCTACGAAAAAAACGTGCCTACCTAAACCTCAAAATGTCTCATAAAATGGCCGCCGATTCTAAGATTGTGTCAATCAAGTAACACACACACACTCACAAATCTCAATAATACAATATGAAAAGAACCATTTGACAGAAGGACTACCACGAACACAACCACAAAATTCGTCACATAAAATGGCGAATATGGCACGTACCTACAACCGTCACTAAGTCATAACAAAATGTTGCCATAATGAGCAACAACTGAAATATTGTTATCTCTTTCATCAAATACGTTTACTACATTAGAAAGAATGAAACAAAACAATGTTTCACATTCTGTATCGTATTTCACTCATATTTGTATAAGCTAATGTATGTATAGAACATCGCGGCGCCTCCATATATTTCCTATCTCAATGCTGGCAACACACACTGGTCATAGACTTTCGTCTTGAGATACTGTGGTAAGTTGGACGAGGAGATATCGTGCAACTACCCGAACGCTGCCCAGCCGAGTCGGATTCGACGGTAGACCTCTTTCTCGAAGTTGGCCCCTGACTAGTAAACGTCACCGGGACAATATTCACGTTATACCTCATAAAACAGCATTATACGCAAAAAGCTTTCTGGGAATGGCTCCAAAAATTTATAATAAGATCCACCACTATAAGAGCTGAGAATGATATTAACAAATTCAAAAGAATGCTAACAGATTTTATGGTTAATAAAAAAGTGTATTATTCCATTGGTGAATTCTTAAGACGACGACTAACGCCAACGACCTTGAAGGAACAAAACGCGCACTCGTTTCACACCCGCGCGACCCAAAATTTAGTAGTTTTTTGTACTTTCTTATTATTCTATGACTAAAAAAAAAAGCTTCAGATCAAAATGTAGATAATTTAATTGTCTTTGATATGGTGTCAATTTCATTAAAATACGCCCAGCGGTTTTGGTGCGATTGCCGTGTTTTTGTCCGTTTTAGACATAACTTTACAAATTAATTACACTATGTTATAAGAAAAAAACTAAAAATTTGCTAAGATGAAATTATTAAGAAAATGGTCTTATATAACATATATTTTTTCCAATAAATTACGACTAGCCGTTTAGACGTGATTCTCATTTTAAAATCAGCTACTCAAGGGAATCGGCGCCTTAACAGACACTTCAAATAAATAATAATTGGGTATGTCGTTGTGAGTCAAGTGTCCGATTTATTTATGCTCAATTCAATTGAATGATTATTGGTATCTAATTTAATTTTAATAATAATTTAAATAATACAATGCATAAAATATGTATTTTAAAATTAGAATTATATGTATCCAAAATGTGTATGCCTATTAGGTTAACCATAGCGATCCTGACATTAGAATTAGATCATATTATACTGTACCTGTTTTTACAAATAAATCATTTCAATTTGGCTCTACCCAACTGGATCGTTTGTACCAGGTAGACATAGTCGTCCAGAACTTCCGAGTATAGTCTCCGACCTTGACATGTATTTTAAGATCCACTCTATCGGAAGCTCTACTGTGGTCTCCCGTGAGCACTATATCGTCGGTAAACCGAAGGTGAGTGCTGTACTCGCCATTGTCATTGATGATGTGAGGCGGAGTCAGTGTTGCAGATATGACTTCTCCCTTTCTCCCACCTCGTTACAGAAGGACAGGTTTCGAGGTCAGATCCTGAAGTAGGACTGACATGGTAACGTTTTTGTACAAACACTTCAAAATCTCGATGTCACCACCCCGGTAGTCAATTTGGCTCTGTTAGAGAGATAGCAGTACAGCCCAAGTCTCGATCAAATCGAAGGCTTTCTCGTAGTCCACAAACGCTAAGCAGAGAGGCAGGTTGTACTCTTCGGTTTTCTGTATAACCTGCCGCAGCGTATGTATGAGGTCTACTGGTGCTAAAGCCTTTTCGGAAGCCGGCTTGTTCGGGAGCCTGGAAATCATCAAAACCGCGCGCGAGATGATTCGTGATGACTCTTGAAAACAACTTGTAGGCATGGCTAAGAAGTGAGATGGGCCTAATAATTCTTTAACCGGGGATTATCGCCCTTCTTGAAGAAGAGTACCACCACACCCCTGCACCATGTCTGTGGCGTTTTGGCCTCGAGTATGACGGAATTAAACAGGATCAAACTGGATATCTTATCAATTCGAAAAAGTCTGATTCAGGCTTTCATTTTACAGCCTAGCAACGCATACAACAGCTTCTCATTGTAAAGAAAATGCTGTTTCCTTTTTCACCTAATCAAATGGGTGATAATGAAATAAAACCGGGTTAAAACCCAAGTAACCGAGTAACGTCTCTCATAAAGGTTGGCATTGTTACACAATAAGAAATTTTATAAAATTTTGCCTTACGTGAGCTTTGTGAGAGCTGGAGTCTGAACTAGGTTCGGGACCTGTATGACAGATCTCCAGGCTCACACCCCTTTAAAATGTTCATATTTGACGGCAACATAATTAAGATAAATGTCTAGGTAGGTCCATATCTCGTTCGTTTTGTGAACAATTGCATTTTTAATTCGCTTTGCGGCAAATCCATCTTCTTCAAATATATTTCATTTTGAAGCGCAGAAAGGTATACTACAAAGTGTAAAGTAAACCATAAGTATACTTTTATTTATATTTCAAATACCTACCCACCTATAGATACGTAGCAATCGATTAGAAAACTATTTTACAATGCATGTCCTCGAAAAGAGCGTTTTCCAAGCAGCCAAACTGTGCGGAAAGTGTCACTTTTTTCACTAGTGCTTTTTACTTTGCTGTATTTTTTTAATTTTTTACTCCAACGTCAGCTCGACACATAGAGTTTTTATTATTTGAGAAAAGTTTTACAAATTAGTTATGCACAGATTAATTCAAAATTTTATATATAATATTCAAAAGATAAAATAAAACTGATACTTAATTTTAGGCGTTTTTAATTACTCTAGATTTAGATTTTGATCAATAAATTAATTTTAAATCTATAATATAAAAATTAATCGCAAAATGTGTTGGTAAGCGCATAACTCAACAACGCCTGGACCAATTTGGACAATTCTTTTTTTTTAATGTTCGTTGAAGTTCAAAGATGGTTTTTAAGTATATATATATATATATTTTTTTTTGTATGGTCGTGTAGTGTAGGGTAGGGTAGGGTAGTGTAGGGTAGGGTAGTGTAGCGTAGGGTAGGGTAGGGTAGTGTAGGGTAGGGAAGTGTAGTGTAGGGTAGTGTAGGGTAGGGAAGTGTAGTGTAGGGTAGTGTAGGATAGGGTAGCGTAGTGTAGGGTAGGGTAGTGTAGCGTAGGGTAGGGAAGGTAGTGTAGGGTCGGGTAGGGTAGGTAGTGTAAGGTAGGGTAGATAAATGTTTGGTGTTTTTATGGCAAAACAAAGTTTGCCGGGTCAGCTAGTTATAAATAAAGAGGTAAAGTTTGTGAGTTTGTGACGTTGTAAGGGGTAATCTCTGGATCTACTGAACCGATTTATAAAATTCTGTCACCAGTAGAAATCTACGTTATGCCTCGTTGTGTCATAGGCTAGGTAAACCAAGGTAGCAAAATGTTGCCTATAAAATTCATTCTTTGGCGTACGCTATGAAAACTATTGATGATAGATAAAAAATTGTTGGTATAGGTGTACCAGAATCTCATGGCATTTTTTATTTTTTTTAAATTGTGATTTTCATATGGCAATGTCAATTGTCACCTGTCGAATCAAAGTACTTGATGTGTCAACCGCTGCTGAAATTTTTTGATATTATCTTGAAAGTTTGTTATTTTTGTGAAAATGTCAAAAAACCCACTTCTATCTCATGCGAGACATATTGTTTTCAATGTGTATCATAAAATAAGGGAAGAAGAAGGCGTAAATCAAACTAAGTTGGACTGACTTGTTTTGATACTTTTAGTTTAATTTATATTTTTCTTACTTAATTTTAATTTCTTTCCATTACTATTATATGGTAAATCGTAGGTCAGGGCACATCGAATGATGGCCGGAAGGAAATGGCAGCAGTAATGTAACTGTTACTAATTCTTCGACAAGATATTGATTTTAACGAAGTTTGAGAATCTTTGACGTAAGAAAAATATTAAGTAATAATCTGCGCCCTGCAGTGGGACGTGACGTAGACGGGAGTTTTTTGCGGGATTTTGTCGAGTGAAGTTCAGTGGCTGTTAATATTATTTGCAAATTGATTCCTAGTGGATATTGTGATATATTATTGGTGTAGTTTTGTATCTCAACTGTCTCCGCAACTGGACAATTTGTAAAATCATTGACAAAAGCGATCTCGGGATAGTGGAGCGGTGTATTTTATTGTAGTATTGACTGCCTCTGCAAAGCTTACTGGGAAGACTGACTCGATACAATTTGCTGCCAAATACTCCAAAAAACATTAGAATCTGTTGCATTCTAATGCATACTAAAGAATAAATATAAGATCCAAAACTCTTTCCAAAGACGTGGCTAAAAGGTCCTAGCAACCAGGCCATAAAACTTACATAAAAAAAAAAATATAGACTGATGATGATGAATGACTTTAAGTAACATGATACATTTTATTATTTTTTACAGACTTTATAGATAAAGAGATATGTTAAATGCCAATGAAAAAGAACCATTTTGATGGAGAGAGATGACATAAAACTACAAAGATACAAGTTTTTGAAATGCCAGTGGAGTTCATGGAATCGTATTCTAGTTTTCTAGTTCTGAATGAGATTTTAAGTTATTAGTATGATTTAAATGCTAAATAATAAACTAATACATAAATTAATATTCAATTGATTTATTTTTCCTATGTTAAGAACACGATGTATAACAACATTATGCATACACATACCTATAATACTCACAGTGGATCTTTGTGTCTCTGAATTGGTTGCAAGACCCCGCGCAGTAGCTATTTTTGTGTCAATGTTGAAGGTGAAGATAGCATTGTATAACTGTCTCTTTCACTCGCTTATGTATGTCACATAAGCTTACGGAGTTTCTTGTGCATTCTTCTCCATAACAAGCAACTTTCCGAATGCACGGTAGAATCAACTTTTAACTTCCATGTAAATTTAAATTGTGACATTCAAAAGTGCCGCTTGGTGGCCCAGTTGAAATAAATATCTTTTGTCTTTTTTGTCATCGTCCTATCTCGCTTACTCTATGCAGTATACTCGATGACAAACTGTTTCTTACGCAATGGTTGGCAGGACCAAGTTCAAAGACACAAAGATCCGTTGACTACTATAATATAGGTACCTCATGTTCATTAATACTAAAGACATAAATAAAAATTAAACAGTATCAAGATCGTTTGATCCAATTTCCCCAGTATTGCATACAACAAATTTTTATTTCCCTTTTTGCCATGAGATTCTGGTAGACCTATAGCTGGGTAGGCAGGGTAGGCAGAGTAGGCAGAGTAGGCTGGATAGGCAGAGTAGGCAGGGTAGGCAAGATAGGAAGGGTAGGCAGGTTAGGCAGGGTAGGCGGGGTTGGCAGGGAAAACAGGATAGGAAGGGTAGGCAGGGTAGGCAGGATAGGCAAGGTAGACAGGGTAGGCAGGGTAGGCAGAGTAGGCAGGGAAAACAGGGTAGGCAGGGTAGGCGGGGTAGGCAGGTTTGGCAAGGTAGGCAGAGTAGGCAGGGTAGGCTGGGTAGGCAGGGAAAACAGGATAGGAAGGGTAGGCAGAGTAGGCAAGGTAGACAGGGCAGGCAGGGTAGGCAGAGTAGGCAGGGAAAACAGGGTAGGCAGGGTAGGCGGGGTAGGCAGAGTAGGTAGGGTAGGCTGGGTAGGCAGAGTAGGCAGGGAAAACAGGGTAGGCAGGATAGGCAAGGTAGACAGGGTAGGCAGGGTAGGCAGAGTAGGCAGGGAAAACAGGGTAGGCAGGGTAGGCGGGGTAAGCAGTTTGGCAAGGTAGGCAGAGTAGGCTGGGTAGGCAGGGAAAACAGGATAGGAAGGGTAGGCAGGGTAGGCAGAGTAGGCAGGGTAGGCAGAGTAGGCAGGGTAGGCAGGGTAGGCAGAGTAGGCAGGGAAAACAGGGTAGGTAGGGTAGGCAGAGTAGGCAGGGAAAACAGGATAGGAAGGGTTGGCAGGGTTGGCAGGGTAGGTAAGAAGGTAGCCAGTTGACGGGAGCGAAGCCCCGAGGGTCAGCTAGTATATTATTTAAAGAGGAAAGATTTGTATGTTTGTATATAACGAATAAACTAAAAAACTCCTGGACTGACTTCAAAAATTATTTCATCGTTGGGAAGCTACACTATCCACGGTTGACATAGGCTAGTTTTTTATGCCTGTATTCCCACCGGAACGGGAAGTACGCGGGTGAAACCGCTAGGCGTCCGCTAGTAAACTAAACTGATATACATATTTGGTAAGTAAAGTACCTACCTTCCTATAGGTACTTAATTTTTTATAAACCACGAAACTATATATTACCTGTGATATTAGGTACTGTTTTAGAATAACTTACCTATTACAGTTTCGTGGTTTCCTAGACAGGATAGATAGATCGTTTAGAAGTCATCGTTACAGAAATAATAACAATAATCGCGACGCAGCTAGCGTGCGAGCCGAGCGGCAAGCGGCACCCGCGATACACCTACGCACTAGGCGCTAGGCCGTAAGTACCTAAGCTGCGGAGTGAGACTCCTGCCTTAGGGCTGCTTTCTCATAGGGTAGAAGGTGCAGAACTCGTTGATGTAGCGACACGGGAAGCTGCCCTTCTTGTAGCGCACGTGGCGACGTTAGAGGTTAGAGTCAGTGATGTTACCGGCGGGCAGGTAGAAGGTGCAGAACTCGTTGATGTAGCGACACGGGAAGCTGCCCTTCTTGTAGCGCACGTGGCGACGTTAGAGGTTAGAGTCAGTGATGTTACCGGCGGGCAGGTAGAAGGTGCAGAACTCGTTGATGTAGCGACACGGGAAGCTGCCCTTCTTGTAGCGCACGTGGCGACGTTAGAGGTTAGAGTCAGTGATGTTACCGGCGGGCAGGTAGAAGGTGCAGAACTCGTTGATGTAGCGACACGGGAAGCTGCCCTTCTTGTAGCGCACGTGGCGACGTTAGAGGTTAGAGTCAGTGATGTTACCGGCGGGCAGGTAGAAGGTGCAGAACTCGTTGATGTAGCGACACGGGAAGCTGCCCTTCTTGTAGCGCACGTGGCGACGTTAGAGGTTAGAGTCAGTGATGTTACCGGCGGGCAGGTAGAAGGTGCAGAACTCGTTGATGTAGCGACACGGGAAGCTGCCCTTCTTGTAGCGCACGTGGCGACGTTAGAGGTTAGAGTCAGTGATGTTACCGGCGGGCAGGTAGAAGGTGCAGAACTCGTTGATGTAGCGACACGGGAAGCTGCCCTTCTTGTAGCGCACGTGGCGACGTTAGAGGTTAGAGTCAGTGATGTTACCGGCGGGCAGGTAGAAGGTGCAGAACTCGTTGATGTAGCGACACGGGAAGCTGCCCTTCTTGTAGCGCACGTGGCGACGTTAGAGGTTAGAGTCAGTGATGTTACCGGCGGGCAGGTAGAAGGTGCAGAACTCGTTGATGTAGCGACACGGGAAGCTGCCCTTCTTGTAGCGCACGTGGCGACGTTAGAGGTTAGAGTCAGTGATGTTACCGGCGGGCAGGTAGAAGGTGCAGAACTCGTTGATGTAGCGACACGGGAAGCTGCCCTTCTTGTAGCGCACGTGGCGACGTTAGAGGTTAGAGTCAGTGATGTTACCGGCGGGCAGGTAGAAGGTGCAGAACTCGTTGATGTAGCGACACGGGAAGCTGCCCTTCTTGTAGCGCACGTGGCGACGTTAGAGGTTAGAGTCAGTGATGTTACCGGCGGGCAGGTAGAAGGTGCAGAACTCGTTGATGTAGCGACACGGGAAGCTGCCCTTCTTGTAGCGCACGTGGCGACGTTAGAGGTTAGAGTCAGTGATGTTACCGGCGGGCAGGTAGAAGGTGCAGAACTCGTTGATGTAGCGACACGGGAAGCTGCCCTTCTTGTAGCGCACGTGGCGACGTTAGAGGTTAGAGTCAGTGATGTTACCGGCGGGCAGGTAGAAGGTGCAGAACTCGTTGATGTAGCGACACGGGAAGCTGCCCTTCTTGTAGCGCACGTGGCGACGTTAGAGGTTAGAGTCAGTGATGTTACCGGCGGGCAGGTAGAAGGTGCAGAACTCGTTGATGTAGCGACACGGGAAGCTGCCCTTCTTGTAGCGCACGTGGCGACGTTAGAGGTTAGAGTCAGTGATGTTACCGGCGGGCAGGTAGAAGGTGCAGAACTCGTTGATGTAGCGACACGGGAAGCTGCCCTTCTTGTAGCGCACGTGGCGACGTTAGAGGTTAGAGTCAGTGATGTTACCGGCGGGCAGGTAGAAGGTGCAGAACTCGTTGATGTAGCGACACGGGAAGCTGCCCTTCTTGTAGCGCACGTGGCGACGTTAGAGGTTAGAGTCAGTGATGTTACCGGCGGGCAGGTAGAAGGTGCAGAACTCGTTGATGTAGCGACACGGGAAGCTGCCCTTCTTGTAGCGCACGTGGCGACGTTAGAGGTTAGAGTCAGTGATGTTACCGGCGGGCAGGTAGAAGGTGCAGAACTCGTTGATGTAGCGACACGGGAAGCTGCCCTTCTTGTAGCGCACGTGGCGACGTTAGAGGTTAGAGTCAGTGATGTTACCGGCGGGCAGGTAGAAGGTGCAGAACTCGTTGATGTAGCGACACGGGAAGCTGCCCTTCTTGTAGCGCACGTGGCGACGTTAGAGGTTAGAGTCAGTGATGTTACCGGCGGGCAGGTAGAAGGTGCAGAACTCGTTGATGTAGCGACACGGGAAGCTGCCCTTCTTGTAGCGCACGTGGCGACGTTAGAGGTTAGAGTCAGTGATGTTACCGGCGGGCAGGTAGAAGGTGCAGAACTCGTTGATGTAGCGACACGGGAAGCTGCCCTTCTTGTAGCGCACGTGGCGACGTTAGAGGTTAGAGTCAGTGATGTTACCGGCGGGCAGGTAGAAGGTGCAGAACTCGTTGATGTAGCGACACGGGAAGCTGCCCTTCTTGTAGCGCACGTGGCGACGTTAGAGGTTAGAGTCAGTGATGTTACCGGCGGGCAGGTAGAAGGTGCAGAACTCGTTGATGTAGCGACACGGGAAGCTGCCCTTCTTGTAGCGCACGTGGCGACGTTAGAGGTTAGAGTCAGTGATGTTACCGGCGGGCAGGTAGAAGGTGCAGAACTCGTTGATGTAGCGACACGGGAAGCTGCCCTTCTTGTAGCGCACGCAGCTCGCGATGTGGCGCCGGATGGCCGACGCCAGGTCTGGTGCTGCAACATACACAAGCTCACAAGCTACAGGCGGAGCGGACTCTCTACTACTCTCCTCAGTTACTTTGCTTTTGTTTCAGTCAACTGTTCATTTTCCAATACACATTTCGTCATTTATGCTCAACATCACACCCGTATTTCCCAAAAGGTTAAGGGCGGGTTTCTGAATGGAATATTCGGACTTCAGACCGTGTCAAACCCTACTTGAATGCCAAATTTTGACAGTTTTCAGGCTAAAGTAGAGATTGACGAATACTCAACTTCAAATTGTTAAATCACAAATCGGGGGTAATAAATACAAATACATAGTATATATATTGTTTTATCACATTCAATGTAAAATACTAAAACAAAACTAATAACACTGCCTCACTAAAAAGATTCATCCCAAAACAATTAGAGTAATAAAAAGTGTAAAAGAAAATGAACAAAATCGATTGAACCTTACAATGTACTTTAATACTAAATTCTTACAAAATGTTACAAGTCAAGCTTGTAAAGTAAACAATGTTTCACCTATGTATGAAGGAGACCTCTTGAGGCCGGGCCCGCCACCCGATATCCGCGACAACAGCGTCGACAGGATCTCTTGTCTCTGGAACCTGCAACACAAAGTTTTTATTAAAAAAAATATTTTTTATTTATTTATTAAATACTTTATTGTACACCACAAAAAACATACAGGACAAACGTTCACAATAACAAGTGTACAATGGGAGGTCTTATCGCACTAGGCAATCTCTTACAGACAACCTTTGGATGGACTGAGCAACAGGAGAAGAATTTTGGGCTGTCAATGTACAAATTAACATAAATAATACACTACTTAGACATAATAACATAAAATACAAATATACTAATATATATCAAATATAACAGAGAAAGGAGAAGAATGAAAATTATAGCGAAAGGTAATGCTCCTTCACCATTTTCTTAAACGTTGGCAGTGTTTGAGCACGTCTTATTTCAATAGGTAATGCATTCCACAACCGAGCTGCTTGAATCGTGAAAGATTTGTCAAAGAAGGAAGTGGAATGCATACGAATACTTAATTTTAGATTTTCCGATGATCGCAAGGACCTAGAATGAGTGTCACAGAGGAACTGAAAGCTTTCTTTGAGATAAAAAGGAGTGAAAGGATTAAATAGCACATTATAAAGCATAGAAAGTATGTGGGCATTCCAGCGAAGGCGAATAGGAAGCCATTTGAGCTTAGTACGAAATTCACAAACGTGATCATATTTACGCAAGCCAAATATGAACCTGATACAGAGATTTTGAAGTCGCTCTAGCTTATCCAATTGGTCTTAGTTGAGATCAAGATAGCTGGCATCAGCATAGTCTAAGATAGGGAGAAGAAGAGATTGTGCTATCGCAATTTTAGTTGTTATGGGAAGAAAATTACGAAGTCGTCTCAGGGAGCCCGCAGACGCAAACAGTTTTCGACTGACTTCCTGCAGTTGTTTGGTCCAGGATAGAGTGTTGTCGATATAAATCCCCAAGTTCTTTACAATATGATTTAAAGGGATAATGGTATTATTGAAAGAAACCTGTGGAAGTGTCGACCAATCGATCCTAGAGACAGTCCGGGTACTACCAATAACCGTCACTTGAGTCTTCCGTCACTCCAGTCTCCTATTCGAGCCAGGTCCATATTAATTGTCCCAATGGCATCAGATAACTCTCCGAGAGGGGCTTGGGAATAAATTTGAAGATCATCAGCGTACAGGTGGTAGAAAGAAGAAAGTCGTTGAGTGATAGCATTAATGAAGAGTGCGAAGAGAAGAGGAGATAAATCGCCACCCTGCGGCACACCGGCAAAGGTGTGGAAGAAGAAGAGAAAAATCATCAGTGCAAATACGCTACCGGCGGCCAAACAGGTAACTATAAAACCAGTCAACTACCGGAGGAGATAATTATGTTAAAAGAGTTTAGGACGCCAAGAAAAATGTCTAAATCAACAGCATTGAAGGCATTGCTAAAGACAAGCAGAGCAAGTACTGTTAACTTCCCCATCTCCATTCCTGACCTAATATCGTCCGTGATGTGCACAAGTGCTGAGGTAGTGCTGTGTCCACGCCGAAAACCAGATTGGAAAGGATTTAATAGATTGTGTTTGGAAAGGAACGTGCTGAGCTGATGGTGGACAAGCTTTTCAAGGACTTTGGATAGGAAAGGAAGAATAGAAATGGGACGATAGTCAGAGAAAGATGCAGGATGTGGTTTTTTGGGTAAAGGAATAATTTGGGCATCTTTCCAGGCTTGTGGGAAGACACCACTAGAAACAGAGAAGTTGAAGATGTAAAGGATGACAGGAAGAATGTTATCAAGGATGGGGATGATCATCTTACGGCTGACACAGTCACCACCAACAGCATTGGATGTAATCGTTAGAATACTCTTTTTAACATCACAAGCAGTGAATTGACTTATAACAAAAGGGGAATAATTAGGTATCGGAAGATTTGAAAGATTACTTAGCGTAGTAGCTTTGGTGGCCCTATTCAATATGGGCGAAGTAGAAAAATGACTGTTAAGTAAGTTGAAGTCCAAGTTTTTAGGAATCGAGTCATGAGACTTTCTTTCGATACCTAATGATTTAAGAAATTTCCAATTATCGGAGTTAAAAATTTAGGTGAACTTTGGCGCACCCGTTCGTCGCAGTTCAACTGAATTTTATTAATTATTATTATTACGTAGGAGTTGACTGCATTTGTGACGTACACGTTATTTTATTTTTATTTTATTTTATTAATGTTAGGAAAACTTACTTTATTCGAAAACAACATGCAAAAACGGCCAATTAAAAGTTTTCACACTAAAAAATTGCATAAAATACATATCAGTGAGAGTTTAATATAGAAAAAAACATATGACTCAACGTCCTTGTTGGGCGTTGAGACATATGTTTGTTGCCCTTGTTGGGCGTACAAAAAAATTCAAACAGAAAGAGAATTCTACATATCAAAGAAACGCTAACTCAAACTATTTTAACGTTTTTAATCTTAGTATGGAACAAATCCAGATCAACATCACGACACACCATATTAAACGTACGACAAACTCATGTACGAATTCTGACTGTAAGTAGTTCCAACTTTAAACCGATAGCGCTAGGCTATTTTGATGTAATAAGTTTAAAAAATTCTAAAGTTGCTTATTTCTTGCCTGTGGGTACAGTCATACCTATATAGCTTATTATTGCGTTTTGTGTCACATCTGTTACTTGCATTTTCAGTAATTCGATGATTTGTGGTTGATTCTTTTTATTCAAATCATAACTGGCAAAATTAAATTAAAGTTTAAAATAATCATGCTATCATATCTAGGATAGTTTGCGGAGTGTGTAAACCCAATTTGGGTCATATTCGTCCAGTGCAAACTGACATAGGTGACCCTATGTAAAAATAGTGCAAAAAAATTATTACAATTTATGAAATACCTATTTTCTTTCTCAGATCACTTACATATGTCTATTACATAAATTTGTGCCAAATTAGGGCACGCAATTTTAAGATTTTTTTATTATTTTGTTTTTCCAAGCTACAAAACTTCAAAAAAATATTACAATAATTAGAGTTCACATATTCAATATCATAAATGCATGAAAAATCGACATTGTAAATTTGTGTAATTTTCATGCACGATATGTATTTATATGAATAAAACACAAAAACAATGGTTGCGGTCGAAGCGGGCGGAGGAGTCCAGGCGGCATACGCACGCACACACGTTCGTTCGGTACGATTTCTTCTTAGATGCGAAGCGTTCATAATATAAATAAATAACATATCTATTATATTGAGTATTGATTGACTCTTATCTCCGCTAGGTAATTAACAAATTTGTAACCTATAGAGATAAAAATAATGTCGTGTTAATTTTGTACAAATCATGTGTCTGCAATCGTTCTTACCTACGAATATCAATGGTCCATGCTTAGAAGAAGGTCAATGTGGTCAATATTTTTTTTGGTTTGACGCTTCAATTAGCTTCGAATTTGCCCATACTTGTAAGTCGCGTCCGTTATCACTGGGCCATCACTGTTCTATGTTCTAGGAACGGGAACGGAACGCTAGGTGGGTGGCTAGGGCTAGGTGGAATGAGATCATGTAATTTCAGTGCACACTCCCCGAAATGCAACTGATAAAAAAACCGATAAGCTGACAATGATGTTCAATGCTCTAGAGCTTTGACTCTACCAGTGCCTCATTGCCGATGAGCTTCTTGGCCCGTTTTTTTATCATTTTAAGTGGGTATTGGGAAGATCTGTCCCAGAAATGAGATAAGTACTCCATACATCATCGAACTTGCGCTTGATACAATTTGAGCGTTCTGGCGTGAAGAACCGTGTCACCTTTGCGAGGATACCCAACTTTATAGCAGCCAGCTGAGCCTTTGCCTCAATGTATGAACCAAAATTGAGGATCGTGTATTGTTTGATTGTCTTTCTTACATCGCTACGCCAAGAAGCTCAAGATGGTCCAATATCAGCACGTTTACACCTCGGAAGGAAGGAGCTGAGTGGAATTGGCTCATTTTAACAGAGAAAAGACACGCCTGGGTTTTAGCAGCATAGAACCTGACCAAATTGGAATCACCACAATTGGATACTGGCTTCAAGGATAAGCTCAAACGCTACACCACAGCCTCACGAAGGACAAGGATGGACAAGTACCTCTCAGCAACAGTGCTGTCGTCTGCATACCTAAGTGTTTAGCAGATCGTTTATATGCAGCAAAAATAATGTTGCTGAGAGTACCAACCTACCAACCCATGAGGAACCCCAGCATTAATATCCAATTGGTCCAACGAGCACCCATCTATACCCACTGCAATACAATCACACATACCATCACCAGGCAGACCTAATGAAGAAAGCTTACTAATAATAAGGCTTCCGTGCCAGGATCTATCGAAAACTTTTGAGTTGTCGAGGGAGACGGCAAGCGCATCCCCGTGCCTCTCGATTGCCTCACTCCAGATGTGAATGGCATACGCTAGAAGATCCCATGTACAACGAGTTCGGCGGCAGCCATATTGGCAATCACTTAGGATGTCATTAGCTTCTAGGTATGCCATGAGCTTAATATTAAGCACACGTAGAGATAAGTCTGTAATTGGTTGGGTCAGCTCGACTGTCCTCCTCCCCGGTGGGTTCCCGCTTTGTCGATGCGGGGGGGCTCAGTAACCGTGGCTTGGTCACCCACGGTGAAGCGAAGAGGAACCCGAGGAGGGGCCGCTCGTCAGGGCTTTTGCCGATAAGCCGACGACGTAGCGGCCAACATGTAGGTTGCGGTGCTGCTTAGGCGACATCGCAACTGAGGCGGGCCGCGATGTCGTATGGGGTCTCCCATACCCATACGATATCGCGGCTGAGGGTTGGAGGCCGCGGCGGGAGAGGAGTGCCGGTATTGCGGTGCGCCGCTCTCCCTACCTTCCGCGGCCTAGACGGGGTCGCCACCGTCTGATGGCGGACGCGGTGGGGCCGCAGGGGAAGAGGAGTGCCGGTATAGCGTTGGCCGCTCTCCCTATCCCCTGCGGCCGAAAAATGGTAGGTGGCGGGGCCATTGACCCTGACCCGTCACAAGGGGACCAAGGGTGCCATACACGGGGTCGTCTGGCACCCATGTGCTTGTTTGGTCCCTGGGGTGGTCACGGCGCACAGTGTGTTCTGGTGCGCCGGTGATGTGGGGTACTCCCCAGAGGAGGGTCCGGTGACGGACAGCCGCGGCGGGTTCGCGGTGAGTGCTAACGCGTACCCGTGTTCCCGCCATAAGCGGCACAGGAGGACACCGTGGAGTTTTAGTGGGTTAGAGTCCCACATAACTGCGCTATCTCCCCGTGGTAGCGCAGTATGCATGAGCATTTCTCCAAGCTAAAAAAAAAAAAAAAAGCTCGACTGTCCTTCTTGGGCACGGGCTGTACGTTAGCTTACTTACAAGTATTCGGCACTTTTACAGTTTCATACGAAAGGCGAAATAGAAGTTTCAAGATCGGAGACAGTTCGGGCGCATAAGTTTTAAGGACAAGTGCTAGTATTACGTCGGGGTCACTAGCTTTATTCAAGTCGAGGTTGCCCAGCAATCTACGAACGTCATTTTGTTGGAAGCGAATGTCCGACATATATGTCTCCCACCCACCAGGAGAAATAAGGGGCCACGCATCACCAGAATGCAGACGCAAAGATGCCGCAAAAAGAAGCAAATAAGTTTGCCTTCTCCTCAGCGAAGCGGGCCAGCGACCCGTCGGGTTTCAGCAGTGGTGGTAGTGAGGGATGGCAGAAGTTCGACTCAACTGACTTACACAGAGACCAAAACTCTTTACTACCTGCTGGGTAAGAACCAAGTTATGTCCCTATTCGGCCAATGTGGTCAGACCGAACCTTTGCAACACCTTTTTGCAGGACTTTGCAGCGCTGTTGAAGGCTTTATTTTCTGACATACGTGAGTCGCTACCCAAGGTGAACTTGTCGATACAAATAATATAATCTAGTATTGTATACATACAGATGCCTCATGCCATACTTTTTTATTTTTTTATTTATTTCAACAAAAGTTACATGACTGGGTATTATACAAATCTTCTGCCAAACTGCAGGACAGTTTGTCAGCAGTGAAACTAAGAAACCCTGTCGAAGTAACTAGCGTTTTTCACTTGATTTCAATTATTGTTTTGTAAATTGATCGCGTTCGGTTCCGTTCCACGGCGATAGATAGATCACCATCTATATCCGTGAAACGGAACCGAATGCGATCGATGTACATAAAATAATCAGTATAATCAGTACAGTACGTCGGCACGGTTTCTTTGTATGGGATTAGACACCACTGGTATCAGTCTGGGTCTGTTGTCAGCAGAAGATCCAAGCAATTGGCCGTGCGCGAATCAACATCCCTCGTTGTCGTTGCCCGCTGAACCAGCTGGCTGATTAGAGCTTTTTTTTTTTATTGGGACAATCCCACCGCACTATTCCCAAACCACTGCAACTCCTGAAAGCCAGAATCAACAGTGGCGACCACCAGAAAAGCGCCGAGGCAATGAAGCTCGACGAAGTCCCGGAGAATGAATTTACCTGTCTTGGATCCCGCAACGAAATTAATCAGAAAAGAATAACGGAGGAGTAGGAAAAATGTAAATTTCCACTTCCCTCCATATCAAGCAGGAGACAGAACAAACAAGGCCAATAGGCACAAAGGGTCATATACAACTGGGATAAGCCCAGTTGCCTAGCACCACGGATAAAAAATTAGCATTAATACATATTAATGGGGCCTAACATTGTGAGCTGTTATATTTGGTTCCAATAATAGGTATGGCAAAAACGCTTGAACGCACGGCAATTTGTTCTAGTTTCCACAAGGTCCGTATAGTAAACAACTCCTGATGCAGCCTGTACATTATTCAACATAATATTACGTTCATTCTGCCAAAGAATACACTCCCATAAGATATGATGTGCAGATTGTACATATTCGCAGTCAGATGTAGAACACTGACATAAAGGCGAGGCAACGAGCTTGAAAGAAAATAATTTACTTTTAAAGTTACCATGTCCCGTGAGAAATTGGGCAACACAGTGATCCACTTCCAGCCACGTGCTGGCCAGCCGCACGCGAACGGATGGAAAGAATTGGTGGAGGTGTCGGCCCTTGATGGAATTATCCCACCTACATTGCCATTCGGATAAAAGTTCCTCCCAGACGTCAATAGGTGGTTTAAATAATCTAGAGATTTTCTCACGGTCACTCCGCGTTAAAACGTTCGCGTTCGCGGTCTCTCGTGCGGAATAGTACATTGCAGCACAGCGCTGCACTTCAAGGTCGACCGGAAGTACACCAGCAAGTATCGGTAAGGCCTCAGTACTAACCGTCCTGTATGCTTTGCATAAGAATATCAAAGCCAAACGCTGACTTTGAAGTAATTTACGTCGTACCGCCCCTATGGTGGCCCTATCAGCCCAAACAGGCGCCCCATAGCACATACAACCCAAGTAAGTAGCCCCATAAATAGTTTTTAAAGTTAAAAAAGACAGACCCCACGTAGATTTAGATATTCTCGTTAAGGCATAGAATTTTTTTTTTGCTTTTTCACCGACTATTTTAATATGATCTATAAATGCAAAATTCCTCTCTAACACTAGACCAAGATAGCACACGGACTGCTTCCTTTTTACGGGAACGTCATTAAATTTAATAGTAGGACACGATTTAAGATTACCCTTCAAAATGAGTTGATAAGTTTTGTGCGGAGCAAAGGTCAGGCGGTTTCGATCGCCCCACTGAGATATTAATCGTAGGCAAGTGTCAGCCAAGTTCTCGAGTCCAGCTCGAGTACTTGATTGAATGAGCAGAAGACCGTCGTCCGCGTAACCGGTTAATGAACAGCCGCTAGGATGCGGAATTGCGAGGAAATCATCAAAGCCTAAATTCCATAAAGGCGGAACAATAACCGAACCCTGAGGACATCCCATGGTGAGAGACTTCGACATGGAATGATGACCGAGTTTGAGTTTCGCGGAACCATTTAAAAAGTAAGAGTAAACTAGATTATATATATTTCTGTAGCAGCCCCGAGTTTTCATTTTAAGTAATAGCATTGGCCACCATGCGTTATCAAAAGCCCCAGAAATATCTAGAAAAATCCCAATTACGTACTTATGTTCAGATGTATTAACTATTTTCCTAACAGTTAGGGCCGCGTCTACGGTAGATTTTGCAGTAGTGAAACCGAATTGATTGTTATGAAATTTTGGTCCGTCCGGTAGCAAACGTGGAACGATAAGGCGCTCCAGGAGTTTTCCCAAAGATGGAAGTAATGTTATGGGCCGGTACGACTTAGGGTCGTCCGGGGGTTTGTCGCCACTTTTCGGGATAATTCGTATAAATCCGCGTCGCCATATACGAGGAAATACGCCCTACCAATACAACGGTTGTAAACGGTTAAAATCGCATCACCGGCTGTTTTACACGCTTCTATAATCATCCGATTAGATATTTTATCTTCACCCGATGACTTGTTGAGTGGTAACCTCTTGACAACGTTAATAAATTCGTCAGTGGATGGAAGGTCTGACGCTGGTGATTCAGGTGGTACAGCTGCCCACGCTCTGATTTGTTGATGGTAGTCGTTGTCACTAGCAAGCAAGTCATCAGGTATAAGAGTATTCAGCAAAACTTCAGTTGTTTCTTCAATACTGGTGGTGTGTTTATTATTTACTTTAATGTTCTGAACAAACGCGAGGTCGCCTGATCGATTGGCTTTAAACTCATGATATAAAGGAGACCACGGACCCTCTTTATCTAATTTTGCTACTATTTTACGCAATAAATTACCCTTAGATTTTTCCACCGATGCTCTGTAGCGGGACCTGGCAACTCTAAACGTATTTAACGCAATGGAAAGAGGGTCACCGGTGACCTTACGGTTTTTAAGCTTGTTAAGATGTTTACGCGCTCGGCGATAACTTTTACGCTATTCAGTTAGGTAGTCACACCACCAATCACATCTACGTATATTGGTCACAGATCCACGACCAATGGCAATGTCAGCACAGTAAGTGAAAGTGTCTGACATAATTTCAGCACTTTCTTCAGCTGACAGCCAATCACGAGTGAAGTCTTTGGCGTGACACGCAAGAAGCGAGCTAAAGAATTCCCAATTCGCACCCTTACATTCATACCTAAAGTTACCAATGACATGTGTCGTACCCTGAGTAAAAACCGGAACAAATTCGTACACGATCAAGCGATGATGACTACAAGACGCGTCCGGTAGGACACGCCACCTATCCAAGCGTACGTCTGCACTAGAAAGTGTGACGTCAATACAAGATTCGCCCATTTGGCTGCAAAAAGTTGGTGGTGCGTCAGGGGTATTATGAATAGTCAGGTTCATTTCAGCAATGAAATCTTCAACAGCGCAGCGTCGTTCATAATCCGTAGACCGAACTTTGCCATACCAAAGAGTCGAAGACGCGTTAACATCAGCGCCAACAATAACTTTGCAGCCCGCGACCGACTGCAAGACATGACGGAGGTTATGTATATGAGGAGCAACAGGGTCTGAATATTGAAAGTAACAGCTCACAACGTAAACTTTAAAAGAAGACGATGAGACCTCCGCAACGGCACAATGGGGTGTCATAAGGTTACGCAAAGACGTTACTGTAAAGTTAGAAGAACGCGCCACGTAAATACCGGCTCGTGCTTTGCCATCCAACTGTACTACTTTGTGACGTAACCGCGCGTTTTGGTATTGTTCTTGAACAAGCACTGTATCTAAGTTATAATCGACTGTTAGTTTGTCTAGTTCAGAAGTCGCCACCCTATCGTTGTGGAGATTTAATTGGCCTATGGTTAATCTATCCATTATTTTAGTAGTTGGTGTTGAGGATAAGTTGTTCGAGCCTAAGTTTATAAGTAGTACACTCGGGAGAACCACAACGATGGTTATAAGGTCTCTTAGAACGTTTACATGCTACGCACGACGGTGTATAATTTAAATTGTCCTTGTGCGGGCAGTCTTTGGTTTCATGTGCCTCAGAACAATTAGCGCAGGTAGGTGATTTATTAGTGCAGTGTTTCTTAACATGACCGAACTGTTGACAATGGACACAACGAACCACGTCGACATCATCAATGAAACGGCAAGTCGCCCAATCAATAAATAATTTGTCTTTAGTTGAAACCAAATGTTTCCGGACCGAGGACTCCAATTCAATGCCTATCCATTTCCGGCCGCCTACGTATAATTTTGGTTGATTTAATAAAGTCGTCTTCATTTAGTGGCATCTCGTCTTTAATGTTTTGACAGAATAATGCATGCAAAAAGGCAGTATCTTCCATTGAGGATGGGACGTCCTTAACTAAAATTCGAGGCCTACGGCCTTTTGGCTTCTCAAGCCGCAAGCCAGCGGACCTAATGGCATCGACCGATTGCAATTTTTTGATCTGAAAATCGTTAGCGACACGTAACACGACGCCAGACTTTGCAGCTTTTTTAACTCCTACAATTTGAATGCCATCACTGGGTTTTATCGCTTTCATAAGCGCTTGTTTGGTCGCCGAAGAAGTGGCGTAATCATTTGATCGCTCATCCGTGGGGTAAGCCACGAGACACGGAAGTTTGGCGCGAGAGTCGACCACGGGTGCAATTTTGGGCAAACGAAGTTTTAATTTATCAGCATATGTATTATTACTGACATCAGACTTGGCAATGTTGACACCGGTATTAAGTTTAATTTTGTCTAATTCGCGTTCCGTATTGGCTAATTTAGTTTCGTTGGCGGATGATTTTATGGCTAGCAATGAAACAATAGCCGTTACGCGTTGAGTCATGTCCATAATAGCGGATTTATTCGCAACATTAATGCGGGACCCTTGGTCATTAACAAGGTCGTTAATTTTAGACAGGTATGCGGACGCCTGAGAAACCAAATCACAATAATCGTCATTGCTTGCATTACTGACATTTAATATCGGCGAAGACCTTTCAGTTGACTCCGATGTTGGCAGTCGTTTTAATCTATCTTCGGGTGAAATGTAAGAAGGAGACATTTCACTAAATAGACGCCTGGCATTAGCGGAGGTCGACGGCGACCTTTGTTTATTATTACGTCGAAATAATGTTTCTCCACCACGATCAGGCGGGTCATCATTAATAGACAACATAGTTACTTAAAAACAAAGTTACAAATCAAACGAATAAACGTATTAGAACGCAAAAAGCGAAAGATTAACAGACGATAAATTATTTCGATTAGAGCTAACGAAAGCATATGCATCTCCCCTCCAGCATGATCACTGCACTGGTATGGGAAGAGCCACTCATGGTGGTAAGCATTAAAGTTCCCCCGTATTACTAATTTGGCGGAAGGGTACCACTGATGTGCCGCATCAGCCGCTTCACTGAGGTAATCTGTGAGCCTGCTTGTCTCCTGATCTCCGCTGTGCGAGCGGTAGACAGAGGCATAGATAATTTTATCCAGACCGGTGTCCACCAGAACCCGGAGCGTTGTGAATATTGATTGAATTACAATAATTATTAAAACGCGAGTTTTATTAGCTCTTCCATAGTACTAACATGTCTGTTTTTTTCGAATGTAACATTGACACACATTGTAATTATTGCTTACAATAATATTTATCAAAGATTTTTTTTGTCGGTATAATTCGAAATCGTACAATAAGCACAAAATAGTAAGTATACAGAAGGGCCACTCCCGCCGTTTAGAAAATTGACAGTTAAACTTGACAGATTCACTAGGGTTGCTACTATATTGATTCCGAATTAAAAAAAGAGTAGGTTGCCCAAGTTACAAACATAAATACATAGATTCGTCTAAACATACATCATATCATGCTTACATGCCTTAGAGGGTAGACAGGGCATCAAATATCCATTTAATATCACGAAACATTTAATATTACGCCACATACGATGAATATTGGAGAGTAAAAAGACGTAGTAATAGTGTAATAATGATCCCACTTAAAAAATTAAATTGTAAAAAGCTCCAAGCTCGACAAAAATATAAATGTGAAAAAACAGGTACCTAATAAAATCAAAAAACCAAAGATATCAAACAAGAAGAAAATTATGCTGTGCAGTCGGAGGAAACATTTGTAAGCTGTATGACTTGAACCTTATTATTATGACAAGTTCCCAATTTCATCTGTGGGCTTAAAATAATTTATTATAATCCTAGATAATGAATTTCTAATTTGTCATCTTGAAAGATTAATGACCTTTATAACTTAAAAATAATTGAAAGAAAGAATTAAAAACAAAAAAGTAAATTCAGTCTGTAACAAATAATAAAGGTAACCCATCCAATGCAACCAACCTCGTTACAGTACTTAATGTATGAATGACGTGACAAAGGCCTGCACAAAGCAATCATGACAGCCGCGACTGAGCTCGGTCCAATATTGCCCAATATTCCCTGTAAAACCGAAATGTCAAAGTGAGAGTGGCCCCTCTGTCTGCGGCGCGCCGCCGCTTACGTACTTTGTGCAAATCTGTCCATCAGACCGAATCGGATTAGAACAATGGTAATTTCTATTGTGTCTGGAAATGGACAGTTGAAGGTCTACGATACAATTATATTCACAGAAAAATCTTTCAAATGTTTTCATGATTCCATTGTAACGGTAGTTACAATGCTTTTCATATTAAAAATGCTTAAAATCTGTATATTGTAATGTGACATTGCAAAAATCATACTTGCAGTGGTTTTATTAAAACTGAAAGAGCAATTAAAATTATTAACATGAAACCTAAAATTGTATAGAACAACTTATGCATGCAGTTGTTAAATAAAAAAACCTTCCAAAAAAAAAAAACTGTGTTGAAAACCATGACATATTGAATTACAATGTTCTTCATATTGGGTGTCGATATAACACATTTATTATATTCAACCTCCATTTTAGTCTTTCACGGCTTCATAACTAACTTTTAAGGCCCACTTGCGCAAAAAACTTAACTCAGAATTAGTTGCTAACACTAGGTTAAATTGACACTTTGTTATACAATATTGTCAATTTAACCTCGCATTAGCAACTAATTCTTAGTTAAGTTTTTATTGCAAGTGTGTATTAGTCAATCAAATACATCATAAATAACGTACGCACTTGTTTGTTGCAACTTGCAAAGACCTAATGTAAACATATAAACGCGCCGCGAGTCTGGCTGGTACCCGCCGCGCGCGTTCCCGCGCTTTTCTCCGCGCTCGCCCTTCGTGCGAAGAATTCTAGTATTTTTTTTTAATAATAAGATTTCGTGGATAAAAACGAAACAAATGATGAATAGTGTTTTGTTACACCACAAAAATCAAATACACGTAAACTCTAATAACATAAAAAAATAAAATATCTATAAAAGTCGTGGATAAATTCGACACAAAATATTTTACAATGCATGTCCTCGAAAAGAGCGGTTTTCCAAGCAGCCAAAATGTGCGGAAAGTGTCACTTTTTTTCACTAGTGCTTTTTACTTTCCTGTACTTTTTTAATTTTTATCTCCAAAAATTAAACCATAACCAGCCCGACGCAAAGAGTTTTTATTATTTGAGAAAAGTTTTACAAATTAGTTAAGTACAGATTATCATTCATATAAAAGGTAAAATAAAACTAATACTTTATTTTAGGCGTTATTAATTACTCTAGACTGAAAGGGATTGTCAAACTACTGTCAGAACCACTTAGTGCTCTCGAATATTTCCGTAAATAAATTATAAAAACTGTGAGTTTCATACTGAAAACCCAATCGAACTGTTGATAAATTGTGCGCGCTAGTGTCTTAGTGTTATCTAGAGATAAAATTGCTTAAACATCCTGTGAATAGAAATCAAAACATTCAACGACATATCGCATTGAGACATTCCTACCCTCGAATGTTGTAATAAAGTTAACTTCATAAATTTCTGTTTTGCTGGAAAAGATATTAAAATAGTAAGAAGACACTCTTGGAGAACAACACATAATACAAACAACAACATTAAAATATCGGAATACCTAGGAAAACAAAAAAAAACTGGTGGCTATTAATTATGATACAAAGTGAAGTTGGACATCTGTAACAACAACAATTAATGAGGGTAGATTAATACTACAGTGCTCATTCATTTTAATGACAGCCCGTTAAACGCCAAACTGTTATTGACTTAGCTGTCAGTGTGTTAGGTTGGCATTATCTTAAGTGCTGCCAGATCAGATAATATTTACGTTTCGTAACACAATTCGATCCGTCAATATGGAAGGTCAGTTTCAAATATTATTTGATAAAATGAAGCAAGAAATGCAGAAGCAGTCAAGTGAAATAACAGAATCTATAACAAATAATATAATGGATCGTATAGCTGAAAAACTAACGCCTATCATTGAAGAAAACGAAATGCTAAATCAAAAAATTTGCCATCTAGAAAAAGAAATAGACTATTTAAAAAGAGAAAAGAAAAGAAATAACATAATTATTTTTGGATTGGAGGAGAGGGAAAATTCAACATCGGAGCTATTTCAGAGCGTAAAGGAGAACTTTAAAGGCGACTTAAACATGTCTATAGAAGAAAGCGAAGTGAACAATTTATACCGCTTAGGACGAAATAAAGTCGAAAACAAACCGAGACCTGTGCTATGTTCTTTAATAAACGGATGGAAAAAAGACAAAATAATGAAGAATAGAAAGAGTTTTAAGAAAATCCACGTATCGGAAGACTATTCGAAGGAAGTGTTAGAGAAAAGGAAAGCTTTGCAATCGAAACTGCTAGAAGAGAGGAAAAAGGGAAATACAGCTTTTCTGAAATACGATAAGCTAATAATTAAAGAACCTAACTCTGATAAAAGGAAAAGGGAGCTATCTACTTCACCACAGTCGGGATCAATATCAATAACTCAACCCAAAAAACAACAAACGCTTAGTTCTATCAAAGCCAACAGGACCAACGCCTTCGACGTAATGAGATCCCGACCAAACCATTCAACTACCTACCCTGCACAAAAAAAGCAATAGCAACTAACAACCAGTAAATTGACAACCCTTCACCAACCTCCTCCAATACGGCTGGTCCCCGTGGAGGTAGTAGACCAACACCCCCCATCCACAACCACAACGAGTAGCTACAAAAGCCAGACTTTAGAAGTTAAGGCAAGAACAAACAATTATCTATATATATCAAGCCTAAATGTCAGAACTTTACTTCATGATAACAGAATTACAGAACTAACTATTGCTCTTAACGAGATTAAATGGGACATAATTGGGCTAAGCGAAGTAAGAAGGAAGACGGAACTAATAGAAGAATATGAACAATTTATATTATACCTCTCGCCTAGTGATAGAGGTCGGCATGGCGTTGGCTTCTTAATAAAAAATTCTTTGAAAAACAATATTCAAAGTCTGAAAACCTACTCAGACCGAGTGGTGGCTCTCGAGGTAGAATTAAGTAAGGGCAGTGCTTGGGTCATCATTCAAGTGTATGCACCCACAGAGAGTTGTAGCGAAGAGGAACTAGATTCATTTTATAAATTTATGGAGGAAGCAGTAAACGCAGCAAGGACAACAAATATAATTTTGATGGGCGATTTTAACGCCAAGATCGGTAAAAGGCGACAGGGTGAAGAAGGAATTTTAGGAAACCACTCATTCGGGAAAAGAAACGACCGTGGCCAACGGCTAGTAGAATATGCACTAGAAAACCAATTCAAAATAGTAAATAGTATGTTCCATAGAAAACCCCACAAGAAATGGACATGGCGGTCACCAAATAATCTTTTTCACAACGAAATAGATTATATACTTACCAGTAAACCGAAACAAATGCACAACTTTGATATATTAAACAAACTAAATTTTGAAACAGACCACCGAATGATAAGATGTGCACTAAATCTGGACATAAAAAAACACAGGAAGTATATCAAACAGGATAGCAAATATACTAATAAATTGCCAATTTGTTCGGGTGAATCTGGACATTTTTGGGAATATAAATTGATGCAAGCAATAACCGAATCGCCAGAAATCCAACGCCAGTACAACGCCTTCGTCTCGGTAATTAAGTCATTGATGCAAGAATTGCCAAGAAGAGATAAAATGAATGAAAATAAAATTAGCACAATAACTTATAATTTGTTAAAAGAACGTAAAGAACTATACTGTTTAAAGAGAACTAAACAAGTACGTGTAAAGATTACTCAGATAAGTAAGGAAATAAACAGAAACCTGCGGCGAGATGATAGATTGCATAGACAATATATTTTAGAAACCTACATACAAAGAACAGGAGCAATTAAGAAAGCTTACAAAGATCTCAGAAACAAATCAGAGTGGGCCCCTAACTTAAACGATAAAACTGGAAAACAAGTAACAAAAAGGCCAGAAATATTAAAAGTAGCGACAGACTTCTTCCATGATCTGTACACATTAAATGAAGCACCACTAACAACTTCACAACCTAATTATCATATGGATGATAACTTGACCTCTCATTTACCCGTGCTACAAGCCGAGATCAGGTACGCTATAGTGTCACAGAAAATCAACAAAGCTCCAGGCGAGGATAATATCACAAACGAACTTTTGAAATGCCTTTCGGAACCATTACAAACCGTTCTCGCAACACTATTTGACAATATATTGAGGGCCGGATCGACGCCAGAGCAGTGGTCGGATTCAACTATCGTACTCTTGCACAAAAAAGGTGACCGCAATGATCTTAATAACTACAGACCCATCAGCTTAATGTCAAATATTTACAAGTTATTTTCTAAATTGTTACTCAACAGATTAACAAAAATTTTTGATGAGAACCAGCCGTGCGAACAAGCAGGATTTCGTAAAAACTACTCTACAATGGATCATATACAGGTGGTAACTCAAATAATAGAAAAGGCCAAGGAGTATAACAAAATCCTTTATATGTGCTTCGTAGACTACAAAAAAGCGTTCGACTCACTTGATCATGGCTCAATATGGGAGACATTACAACAACAAGGAGTTGACAAGAAATACATAACGGTGTTACAGGAAATATACAAGAAAGGCTGTGCAAAGATAAGGCTGGAACGTGACGGCGATACGTTTCCCATACGAAGAGGCGTTCGGCAGGGTGATCCGCTGTCGCCAAAAATATTTACAGCAGTCCTAGAGCATATCTTCAGGAAGCTTAACTGGGAGGAAAAGGGAGTGAAGATCAACGGGGAATACCTAAGCCACCTTCGTTTCGCGGACGATATAGTCTTATTTTCCGAAAATCTGACAGACCTGGCAACCATGTTGAATGAATTGGCAGAGGATAGCAGTAGGGTGGGCCTGTCCATCAATATCTCTAAAACCAAAATATTAACTAACAGCGAAGAAAGCGTGCCTATAACTGTCGACGGCCAAAATGTAGATTATGTAAAAGAATATATCTATTTGGGTCAACTAGTTTCTTTTGAAAACGAACGTAGTTTCTTTTGCGTGGCGAAGATACTGGAGTCAAAAAGAGATTATGAAAAATAAATCTATTAACATTGGTGTCAAGAAGAAGCTCTTTGATATATCAATACTACCCTGCTTGACCTATGGTTGTCAATGTTGGGCATTAAGGAAAAGCGAGGAAGACAAGCTAGCAATATGTCAAAGAAAAATGGAAAGGAGTATGTTAGGAATTAGATTATCAGATAGAATAAGTAACCAGGCGATTAGAAAATTAACTAAGGTTACCGATATTTTGGAAAGAGTGAGGGTTTTAAAGTGGAACTGGGCGGGTCATATATGTCGGATGCCGAATGACAGATGGACCAAGAAAATTATAGAATGGATCCCAAGAGATGATACAAGGTCACGAGGACGTCAAAGGAAAAGATGGGCGGATATATTCATACAAAGGTTAGGGCCGGACTGGATGACCAAGGCCAGGGACAGGTATTACTGGAAAGAAATGGGGGAGGCCTACGCCCATGAGGCGACTACTACATAATCCTTATAATAATTTACTTTATTTTAGTTGTTTTTTATACAGTTTTAACATTTTTATTATTTTATACAATTTATACAATTTTAACATTTTTAATACAATTTTGACATTTGCATTATTTTTTAAACAATTTTAACATTTTTATTATTTATAAACAATTTTAATTTTTTTATACTATTTTAACATTTTTATACAATTAATTATTGCACTAGCATAAACAATTTTTGTACCTACCACAGCTCCTGTATTTTACTTTTTCAATTGTGTCAAACAGTTAATAATAAATAGTTACAATGCATGTTGTAATTTTAAAAGTACGTAAGTACTTTTGAAAATAATTTAAGGGAATTGTAATTGTATTGAATTTATGATAGATAGTTGAGATTGAGAATGCAGCTGAAATTAAATTAAATTGGAATTTTAATGAAATTAAATTATTATTGGTTTGTAATTTACTGAACTGGGACTGTTTTATATTTTTTTATATAAAAAATTGTAAATAGTTATTATATACATAAGTAATTACAAAAATATATTATATTGAATTGGGATTGGATAATTCAGTTGAATTGAAACTGTAAATGAATTGAGTTGGATCTGTACTGGAGTTGAATTGTTATTGATTTGTAGTTTATTGTAATTGAAATGAATTGTTTTACATTTAATTGTTTTATTGTATTTTAATTATATTTTTTTTACAATATAAATTTCATTTTTTAAAATGTAATGCATGAATATTGTAATGTAGTAGAATAAATGGCTTTTTTTATTTTTATTTTATTTTTATAATTACTCTAGATTTAGATTTTCATCAATAAATTAATTTTAAATATTCATTAAATATGTTTGGCAGAACGTATATTTTGCTCGTGCCTTATTGCGTTACGATGTGACAGCTATTCGCACATGCGCAGTAGATATGCCCGAGGAACTATTAGTTAATCTGTGGATATGCTGAAAGCGCTTGAATAAGCCCGCCATTTTATTAATTTCATTTTAATAATTTATTTATTTCCTCGCACAATGCATGGTAAAATGTTGTATGATACACGTACGTAAGATGATTTCCGACTCGTGTCGATTTATCCACTCACTCGCTTCGCTCGCTCGTGAATAAAAATGCCACTCATCGGCAATCACCTACCTTCCGCACTTGTAGCATAAATAACTATTACAATGCATGTCCTCGAAAAGAGTGGTTTTCCAAGCAGCCAAACTGTGCGGAAAGTGTCACTTTTTTCCACTAGTGCTTTTTACTTTCCTGTATTTTTTAATTTTTAACTCCAATGTCAGCCCGACGCATAGAGTTTATATTATTTGAGAAAAGTTTTAAAAATTTGTTATGTACAGATTATCATTCATATAAAAGGTAAAATAAAACTAATACTTTATTTAAGGCGTTTTTAATTACTCTAGATTTAGATTTTGATCAATAAATTAATTTTAAATATTCATTAAATATGTTTGGCAGAACGTATATTTTGCTCGTGCCTTATTGCGTTACGATGTGACAGCTATTCGCAAATGCGAGTAGATATGCCCGAGGAACTATTAGTTAATCTGTGGATATGCTGAACGCGCTTGAATAAGCCCGCCATTTTATTAATTTCATTTTATTAATTTATTTATTTCCTCGCACAATGCATAGTAAAATGTTGTATGATACACGTACGTAAGATGATTTCCGACTTGTGTCGATTTATCCACTCACTCGCTTCGCTCGCTCGTGAATAAAAATGCCACTCATCGGAAATCACCTACCTTCCGCACTTGTAGCATAAATAACTATTTAGAGCTAGTTCGGCGACGTGTTAGGTACTGGTTAAGTATGAGGATTCTCGTGGACAGAGATGACACAAAATGCCTATGTACATCAGTTACTACTTCGTTATCATCATGAAAGTAAAATTTTCATCTGTAATATTCTTTTCGTTCAATACTGGTCGAAAAGACAAATATCTTAATTTCTACCTAGGATGACACAAACTAAGGTATTAGGTTGGGCAAATGGTCTGGAAACTATATGCGAAACACAAACAACTTTAGTATATTTGAAACTTCAAAACCTAGCGCTATCGGTCTACTTTAGGTACATGAAGGAGACGCGAATGCCGAAGAAATGCACACGGTACACGCAGTCCAACCTTGCCTACCAGCTCAGGAACGTCAGTGGATCCGTTCATAATTCTATATATTCATAATTTCTAATAAAAGAAAAGCAAGATCTGCGATTTTTCTTCGCTCGTGTAGTGGCAGAATGTGAATGTTTTACACCGACTCAAGTAATTAGGGAGATAAGTATTCGATCGATATTGTGTGTACCTTAAAAATCGTCTTTGTATGCTTTCAATACAATTAACATAAAAATATACATTATAAATTGGATTCAAAATTTGAGAAGCATACTCAAGGTGGCTACGGACGAACGCACAGTAAAGAATCTTCATAATTTTTATATTCTTAAAATCAGAAGATACCCTATATGTAAAACCCAAAGCTTTATTTAGAAGCCTTGTTGACTACGTTATCTATATGTGAGTCAAACAAAAGCTAAGAATCAAAAGTTACCCCAAGGTCCCTGATTAAGCTGAGTCTGGTTAATAATGTGCTTGATATCTTGATACATAACAGGGTTTGGCTTACGAGTAAATGTACGTACATAGCATTTGGACACATTTAAATCCAACTTATTTGCAAGGCAATAGTATAGATCTTCCTGTAAACGGCATCCTCTTTTATTAGTGAAACTTGACCCAGAATCTTCATGTCATCCGCAAACAATAAAATTCTCGAATTGATGAAACAATGGGCAATGTCATTTATAAATAGAGCACAAGTTTGATACATAACCAGCAGCCGGACCACTAGGTCCATCCACACATGCGGTGTTCAAGAACTCGTCATCCTCGCTTCGCTCTTGGAAATTAGAAAAGAAGTATTCGCCGAACATATTGCAAATTGCCTCCCCATTACTCGATGAAGTTTCAGCCAACCTAAGAACAGCTGGGTAACAGTTGGTTTGTTGTTTTTTTTAATTTTACTTTTTTTTTTTTGTTTGGTTTGTTTGTTTAATTTTACATATTTCCAAAAAAGCTCTAGGATTTTTAGATATAGAAAATTCAATGTTTGTGATATAATTATTAAACATTTCCTTCTCTAGATCTTTAGCTCGCTTACGTAACTTCATATCATACATCAGAATAACATAATGGTTACCTTTTGTAGCGATAACCGACATCAACACCGGGAGGAGCCGCGCGCAGAAGCTAGTGCAGCATAATATGTTCGGCGCGGATGGCTAGTGTCCGTTGAGTATATACCTGATGGCGAGGTGTACGAGCGTGTGGCCGGCGTCGAAGGCGGAGGCCCGGTTGAGCAGCGCCACCTCCGTGGCGGTGAGCGCGCGCGCCGGGTCGCCGCCCGACGTTGAGTATATACCTGATGGCGAGGTGTACGAGCGTGTGGCCGGCGTCGAAGGCGGAGGCCCGGTTGAGCAGCGCCACCTCCGTGGCGGACAGCGCGCGCGCCGGGTCGCCGCCCGACGTTGAGTATATACCTGATGGCGAGGTGTACGAGCGTGTGGCCGGCGTCGAAGGCGGAGGCCCGGTTGAGCAGCGCCACCTCCGTGGCGGACAGCGCGCGCGCCGGGTCGCCGCCCGACGTTGAGTATATACCTGATGGCGAGGTGTACGAGCGTGTGGCCGGCGTCGAAGGCGGAGGCCCGGTTGAGCAGCGCCACCTCCGTGGCGGACAGCGCGCGCGCCGGGTCGCCGCCCGACGTTGAGTATATACCTGATGGCGAGGTGTACGAGCGTGTGGCCGGCGTCGAAGGCGGAGGCCCGGTTGAGCAGCGCCACCTCCGTGGCGGACAGCGCGCGCGCCGGGTCGCCGCCCGACGTTGAGTATATACCTGATGGCGAGGTGTACGAGCGTGTGGCCGGCGTCGAAGGCGGAGGCCCGGTTGAGCAGCGCCACCTCCGTGGCGGACAGCGCGCGCGCCGGGTCGCCGCCCGACGTTGAGTATATACCTGATGGCGAGGTGTACGAGCGTGTGGCCGGCGTCGAAGGCGGAGGCCCGGTTGAGCAGCGCCACCTCCGTGGCGGACAGCGCGCGCGCCGGGTCGCCGCCCGACGTTGAGTATATACCTGATGGCGAGGTGTACGAGCGTGTGGCCGGCGTCGAAGGCGGAGGCCCGGTTGAGCAGCGCCACCTCCGTGGCGGACAGCGCGCGCGCCGGGTCGCCGCCCGACGTTGAGTATATACCTGATGGCGAGGTGTACGAGCGTGTGGCCGGCGTCGAAGGCGGAGGCCCGGTTGAGCAGCGCCACCTCCGTGGCGGACAGCGCGCGCGCCGGGTCGCCGCCCGCCGCCAGGTAGGCGTCCACGCAGCGCGCCTCGCCCTCCACCACGCCTGCCACCACACAGACCACGTTACTAGCTTGTCGAACTTATCTGTATCGCTCGACAGGGAAAGACAACACTTTACACTTTGTATCCCGAACTCAGGCAGTTCCAACTGCGTTCACATGGGCCGACCGCCTCAAGGTTAGTATAGATGTGTTGTGTCCCAGAGACGGTCGTCAGAGAGTTGCTCTATCATCTTATATGTCTTGAGAGCTATCCTCTACTTCGACGGTAATTTGATACCCATATCGTCTTAAGACACTCACCGAGACAAGCTTGCAGCCAGATCCAGTCAGTGTTGTTATTGCGTCGCTTGGACCGCCTGTTGTTGGGCTCCAACTCGTGGATCGACGCGTTCTGACTATTGCAGATGTCATTTATACCTGGAAGCGACAGAACATCACGGTTAAGCCAACATTAATACTAAAGATAAAATACCAAATGTAGCTTATCTTAATAACCTTATATCTTTGTTTATTTTGCCATGGCCATGGTTGTCACTGCTTAAATTATGTTCTTCCTCTTATAATTTGAACTTAGTCTGCAAAGTTGAGGGTTGGTTACACTTTGTGTGTGATGAATTATTCTGTGGTGTGTTCACACAATATATACTGTATAATATTCAGTTAAGGTAAAGTGTAGGTATCGTACCGAGCACAGGCTTGTTGCCGGCGGGCGGCGGGGAGGGCTGCGGTGCGGGGTTGCTGCTGCCGCACATGGCGCACTTCAGCGACTTGGGCCAGTTGTCATACGTGCATGTCTGCAACGCCATTGTTACCTTATTACTACTTGTTGAACTGCACGACATCTCCTGCTTGTCCAGAAATTCATTAAATAGATGGGAAGTGATTTAAAGCTTAGGGAACGCAACTGGTTTAGTTCAAAACCTTATTATAGTTGTCATTTTTACTAGCAACAATTTGATCAAAACTATTTGATTCAGATATAGACGGTCATAACTCTGTGGGGACAATGGTATCTCCGCACTTATCAACATGGAATCTGCGCTTGAACTGAGGCTCTAACAAAGTGTCATGCTATGCCAGCGACGGTGATGCTCATTGCGAGCCAACATGTAACGAATTGATCACGTGACATTTCGCAACGCGGGCATTGCGTGGCATTCGTTGGTAGAATGTCACTTGCCACGAGCATCTTCTCAGAAAAACATCACACTATTTAAGGTGTAAATGACGTGTTGACTTAACTAGGGATGGAAAAACTGCCTATATGCCGTAAATGTTGTCAATTAGGCTCGCTTAAGCCGATTCCAAGTTGATAAGTGTGGCGAGACCGTTACTGAATGGAGTGAGATAGTTGAGGGTGTAACAGTGCGACTGACCGGACAAGGCCACTTGGCGACGGAGGAGGCGCTGGCGCCCTGCGGCGACGATATCCGCAGCGGCTTGAGGCGCTCCGCCACCGCCTCCGCACCTGCACACAACGACCACTTACAGTAGATGCAGCTGCTGACCAACAGAGTGCTCACCACACCGCGTCAAACCCAACGAGTTCCCGAACTTGAATATTATGACAGAGGTTTAGGTAATATTAGCATCCTTCTCTCGTTATATTATGGTACATAATACTGCCTGCTGCCTGCTGCTAGCCTCCTGTCTGTGAAAGTGAACGGGCTTATTGTGTTCCCCACGGAGTCACGAAACCCAGTGCAATTGGAGGTTACATCCACTGCTTGATATCCACTTCTCCTAAAAAAGTCTAGGAAATTTATTTAAATTGTCTAAGATTCAGTACTTTTTGTAATAAAGACTGTCCCCCAAAACGGCCGCTCATCTCCACTTCTTGGCGTTTAGTTTTAGCTGGTAAGGAAACACCTGTGCTGTGAGGTAAGTTTGAAGAACTTTAACTTTGTTCAAAGTCCAGCTGATTGCGCTGAGCTACCTATGGTATCGGGTACAGTAGTGCTGCAGATGTCGGGCGCGGGCAGCGCGCTGGCGCCGTCCTGCAGCCGGAAGATGTCCTCGTTGAGCGCCGACTTGGCGCTGCGGCACATGGTGCACTGCAACAGTTGCAATAGTCCACATGTTTCATCGACGCCATTACATTACATGGGGTAACACATTGGGAAATGCTAGAAAAAGGCTCCGTTTTGGAAAGGAATATATCTAAATTCGGTGGGTGGATAATATTATCTTGCCTATTGCGGCTTCAATTCCCGAACGAAGAACTTTTGTTTAGGAATTAAAACCTCGAACAGGATACGCAGAAAGCCACGCTAATCCAGCCTAGGTTTGGGTTCTGGAAGCATTTTCTATCAAAAGCCGGCTCATTTTCCGAACAATGTCATTTCAAAGCTTATCAGATCAGAATTCTATATTGTTCCAGGATGACAATGAATGCGATGAGAATTATAAATACATAAATAAAAATCATTTAAATAATGGCAAGATAAATTCCCACCGCACAAGTTACAAGAACTTTCTCTCATTAACAAAATTATTTACATTTAAAGCGTCCATATCAATTATACAAACACATTATTAATTAAATACTCGAGATCCGAATAGATTTACGTCGCAGACTGTATAATGAGCATGCAGCATACTCTCGGGTCGTGCGAGCTCGTGAGCGATGCCACGGTAAAGATATCTAACAGTATTGTGACTCGGCCCTGACCTTGAAATAAGTGCCTACAAGCGCTCGTCACCTAAACATGCGTTAGGGCAGCCTGCCTCTACCTACTTGAGTTTCTTTCTAGTTTTGTGATTGTAAATATCTCAGATTCTTTTCTCTAATCTGAGGTAAATATTATATTTTTTTTATTAAACTTATTTTAAATCTTACTAGGTAGGTACCTACCAGTAGTCATTTCATAATGATATTTTTTCTAATTCAATAATATATTTAAGAAGCTAAGTACATAAGTAAGTAGATAGCCCAGCCTGGGACACTACCTACTAGCTTTTTTTAAACCGAGCTTGTGCCCGAAAGTAGGTAGGCGACTCGTGTGTGACTTTATCACTCTATCCACTTATTTATATTTATTGATCCAGGTATTATACTAGGTGGAAAAAGCGAAATACCTAACTAATAAAAAAAGAAACAAATTACGTATTATTAGGTTAGGTATTTTTTTTTTTATTGTCTTGCCTATCGGAGGTTCCAGGTAATTTAAAAAAAATGTTATCTCTGGGTGCGTTATAGAAGAATTCAAGCAACCAAAAACAGCACAATATAGGCTATAATTGCTCTCTGACATATTAAGTAAGTAAGTACTTGTACGTATTTGAATAAAATATTCACAAATCGTACGATTTCTTACAAAACCAGCACACCGTTCGTCACAGCGGCGCGTCCGCGACTGGTAGTATAACGAGTGTGGGCTGAGCTCGAGTCACGTAGGCATTACTCGCGTTCCGACCGTTTGTATGAAGATAGAATACTGTATATATTTTTACCGTGGCGATGCGCGCCGCGTGCCCGGCCGCCAGGAAAGTGAAAGTGTTAGCAATAGATAAAGCTGTACTAATTGATATCTTGAGAACGGCACTTGCAGTCATTGATGCAGGTTCTTTCATTCTTATGTTCTAAACAACAACTAAATTAAAGTGTAAATATTGCAATGCTGGCTTTTCACCTTGTCGCCGTGCCGAGCGTTGAATATCCAACAAGTACGCTTTTATTTAGCTTTAGTGAAAACGGGCAGCCACGGTGTTCAACATGAAGACATGATGTTATCGACATCACCTCAGTTCCCTAGATCGGTTCGATAGCCATGCAGTCACGGCGCGACCTAGTTTGTTCTAGACAACAACCCAATCAAAACAAACGAGAACAATCGCACAGTCATTGTGAACACGATAAGCGTCGACACAATACACAAAAGGTTATAAAACCCGTCTTTGTGCTTATGGCTGCACGATGCACGTACACCTACATAGAACATTATATTAATTAGCAATTTACATAGTTTATTAAGTTGATCAGCGCGAGATGGCTTTTGTGTCTTCGGATCCCACACATTCTATTAGGCGAGATAATGTGGCCATTGCCACTGCCCCTGTACCTTACACACAGGCCACAGCAGGTCCATAACAAAAAGCCGCTATACGAAATGTAAGCATGCAGCCACAATTATGGTTGGCGTTTACATTGAAGCACAATGTAATGTGAACACCTACTTGGTCAATGTGCACTAACAGCCACGGATGTACCGGATTAAATAACATAGTAAACACATACTTGTCTACTACACAATGCTGCTGTAATACAAATAGTATGCTTCTGTTTTTTAACACCGTACACAAGCACGCCTCGTGTATGTGCTAACCAAAGGGTGTTAGAGTCGATTTTCTGCATAGTGTGCAATTTGTGATGGATGACGTAGGTAAATGAGCCTTCTGATACATGATTCTACATTGGCCTACGTGTTGGAATGGAGTAGATGGATACCTTCCGTGAGAGCGGGAAGTTCTCGTAGGTGCACACGTCGCAGCACCACTTAGCGCCCTCGGTGGCCGGCGCGCAGCTCGCTGTCACCTGCGCACACACATGGGGCTGGTTACGTCACGGGACAGTGATAGTGGCTCCCTGAGGAGCTGCAGTGGATCGAATGACCTATTGATCCCACCCGTACGCAAGATACGCGCTTGGACGTGGAAATGCGGACACAATCTCGTTACACATCATCATCACTCGGTGGTAGTTTACATGGTAATGTACATCATATTTTTTCTTTAGTTTTATCATTCTCTTATTTTAGAAGTTACAGGGGGGGGGGCACACATTTTACCACTTTGGAAGTGTCTCTTGCGGAAACTATTCAGTTTAGAAAAAAAATGATATTAGAAACCTCAATATCATTTTTGAAGACCTATCCATACATACCCCACACGTATGGGTTTGATGGAAAAATAAATTTTAGTTTCAGTTTCAAGTATGGGGACCACCAAATTTTTTTTTTTCCATTTTTGAGTGATAATCTTAATGCGGTTCACAGAATACATCTACTTACCAAGTTTCAACAGCATAGTTCATATAGTTTCGGAAAAAAGTGGCTATGACATACGGACGGACGGACAGACAGACAGACAGACATGACGAATCTATAAGGGTGCCATTTTTTGCCATTTGGCTACGGAACCCTAAAAAACACCTGAACTAAAATGTTAAGTTCTGCTTGAAATATTGTTTAAAATAGTTACTTCTTCTTCAAAATGTGTTAACCAGAGATGCGATTTATTTGAAATACTTCTATTTAAAATGCAAATACAAAATGCAAAATACCTATTTTGTATTTTGCATTTAAATGCCTTTTAGTAAAAACCATTTTGTATTTTATTTGAAATACCTTTCGAGATGTATTTTGCATTTTAATATTCATTTCAAAATGCAAAATACTTTGTGATTAAGTTTAGCCAACATTACCCAGTCAAACAAAATGAAATGAACGATTGACGCTCGTATTGCCGAATTTGACCGATAGAGGTGCCTGTTAGCCATGCGCGCCCTTTTTTACCCGACTGCCGAAGGAGGGTAATGTTTTTATCAGTCTATTTATGTATATATGTTTGTTCCTATGTGGCTTTCTAGAGACCAAATGCGTTTGCCGATTTTGATGATTCGTACGTTAATCGATTCGACTTAACCCTGCGAGTGTCACTGGCTACATTAAAATTTAACAATAGAAAAATGGCGGCTTTTGGGCGCCATATTGTGGGGGCCCAAATTTTTTTTTCTTCCAATCCCGTCGTGTGGGATATCAAAATAAAGGGTTTTAAGAGGCGATTCGAAAAAATTTTAACTAAAAAGTGTTAAATAAAAAATCAAAAACCCGACTGCTTAAAAAGCGAACTAAAAAGACGTAAATAAGAAAAAAAACATGATGTGCAGTCGAAGGATACATATTCGCGAGCTGGCTGACCAAAACCAGATGTATCCTTCGACTGCACATCATGATTTTTTTCTTATTTACGTCTTTTTAGTTCGCTTTTTAAGCAGTCGGGTTTTTTTTTTTTTTTTTTTTTTTTTTTCGTCTATTTTCAGAGTGCGCGCCTTATGTCTGACTAGTGTCTAACATTATCTATGGCTATGAAACGCAACGCCGCTGACGCCGACGATTCGATTTCACGGATTTATTTTTTGCTGGTGCTGGTGAAGTGGTTACTGTACTGATTCGTACGGTGGGATGATTATGAGACTTCACAGAAGAAAAATGAGTGATGATGTTTTTTAACAAATGGTATTGTTAAAAAGCGTAATAAATAAAAATTTATGTAATTTTTTTCACTTTTTAACAATAACAGTCCAGTTACTAATAAAAGAAAAGTGTTAAAATAAATGATAAAATAAGAACTAGATGCACAATCAACCGAAATAAATGGCCACACAACTCATAAAATGGAGCCATGGCTCTCTTTTCGTTAGTCTAGTTTTTTTACATTATTTTAAGTGAGTATTATTATTATTAATAACATAACAGAATTTATTGATACGCGTACTGATAAATATGACCGAAATGTCATGCATAAGGTGCCATGTTATTAGACGTTTTTGTTCGGCTTGGCATTGTGTCTATTTCTCATGATAAATACCTAAAATAATTAAAAAATCTGAGATTTGGTCAAAAGGTATTTTATTTTGAAAAAGCATTTTGAAAATACCTATTTTGCATTTAGCATTTGAAATACAAAACGCAAAACTATTTGGTATTTTGCATTTGAAATAGTAAATCTTTAAAGTATTTTGCATTTTGTATTTAAATGCTTTTTTAACCGACTTACCAAAAAGGAGGAGGTTCTATGTTCGACTTCTTGTATGTTTTTTTTTTTTTTTTTTTTTTTATGTATGTTCACCGATATCTCCGTCAATTGTAGAACGATTTTAAAAATTTTTTTTTGTTTGAAAGAGTATATTCCGAAATTGGTCCCATTTTAATTTGTTAAAGATCTGATGAAGAACTTCGGAGATATACAACAGAACTCTTCAATAAATAACGGCAAATCATTCGGGATTGCTTCAGTCGCATGTCTGTTTATTGTTTATACCATTTCATAACATAACATCACGCCAGTATACTGAAAGGGGTACGCAGAACTCTAATTTCACCGGTTATGTTCAAGTTTCATGTTTATCGGGTAATCTGTTCTGGCGTAATAGGTACTTACTAAACAACTTGCCTATTAGGTAGGTAAAACTAAAAAGAGAAAAATAAAAAACTTTTTTGCAAAAAAATACTACCGACTTCCAAATGAAAAACTACAAAGTGAAAAATAACTTTATTTTTGGAAGTCTGTGTCCATATCGCAAATAATTGGTATCTACGAAAGACACCGACTTCCAAAAATAAAGTTATTTTTCACTTTGTAGTTTTTCATTTGGAAGTCGGTAGTATTTTTTTGCAAAAAAGTTTTTTTTAAAACCATTTTGTACATCTCTGGTGTTAACAATACAAATGTGCAGACATGTATTATGTAAATACTGTGTTGAGTAAGTAAGCACTACTGTAGTAGAGCGTTAGTAGAGAGATCAGGGAAACTGAACAGTTCACAGTAGTAGTCTGTGTTGTGCAACAGAGAGTACACAGCTGGACCAAGATATTCTTGTGCTGCAATCCTTGTCAACAGTGTGCGCTAACACAAAAAGGCATCTTCTTTCTAATGATGCTGCTTTAGCTTGAGTCAGCTGTTTCTGTGTAAAAGTGAGTTATGAACAGCCATTGTGCAGTTCCACAGAATCCCACCTGGTGTAATCAGTAACTAAGCTGCAGTAAATAAAGCAAATCTATAAATTATCTAGATGGAGCAGTCAACTGATACTAACTAGTGATTACTCAGCATCCTGTCTTTTGGCTCAAATGCTTCAATTACTGTTGTTGGCAGTAGATCATTCACAATTTGCTGTAGACAAAATACATGCCTAGATGTTCTCTACTTCTAACACTTTTAATCTGTTCAGTCCTATTCTACTGGCTGATTATGTAGGAAATACTTAGTATCCAGGATATCGATTTTAAGGTTTTTAAGGGGAGGAGGGAGAGGGGGTCCAGATAGTAAACCCATTTCTCCCTAAACCAATCAAATAAATATTTTTCATAATATTTAAGTTTTCGAGGTTATGTACAATAAAACAACGCATTTTAAAACACGTTAAAGTTGCTTTTGCATCGTCTCCGGCGCTGCGGGAAGTGCAAACCCTTCGCCCTTACTTTTCGTTTTGTAGTGTTTTGCTTTAGAAGTCACTTTTATTTTTTTGTTAAAAAGATTTTTTTCCCCTTTTTAGTAGTACATAATGAAGAAGTTCTATAGTAAGGTACCTATAATGCCCACAGTGATGCCAGAATAGATTACCCAAATACCATGTAACTTGAACATAACCGGTGGAATGAGTACCAGGGTGAACTGTACACATCTGCGTACCCGTTTAGAGCATACTGGCGTGCTGGTATGATATGAAATGGTGTAAACAATAAACAGACATACGATTGCAGCAATCCCGAGAGATTTGCGGCGTTGTGTTACGTGTTGCTAACGATTTTCAAATCAAAAAGTTGCAATCGGTCGATGCCATTAGGTCCGCTGGCTTGCGATTTGAAAAACCAAAAGGCCTCGTATTTTAGTTAAAGACGACCCATCCTCAATGGAGGACAGTGCCTTTTTGCATGCGTTGTGTCAAAACATTAAAGACGAATTGCCATTAAAAGAAGACGACTTTATTAAATAAACAAAAACTATACGCAGGCGTTCGCTAGACAACGGTCGGAAATGGATAGGCTCAAGGATAAATTGTTTATTGATTGGGCTACTTGCCGTTTCATTGATGATGTCGACGTAGTACGTTGTGCACATTGTCAACAGTTCGGTCATGTTAAGAAAGACTGCACTACTAAAGCACCTACCTGAGCTAATTGCTCTGAGGCGTATGAAACCAAGGACTGCCCGCATAAGGACAATTTAAATTATATACCGTCTTGCGTTGCGTGTAAACGCTCTAAAAAACCTTCTGACTATCGCTGTGGGTCAGATGGGTGTGCCACTTATAAATTAAAACTCGAACAACTTATCCTCAACACCAACTACTAAAATAATGGATAGATTAACCATAGGACAATTAAATCGCCACAACGATAGGGTAGCGACTTCTGAACTGGACAAACTAATTATCGATTATAACTTAGATATCGTGCTTGTTCAAGAACAATATCAAAACGCGCGTTTACGTCACAAAGTAGTACAGTTGGATGGCAAAGCAAGCCGAATTTACGTGGCGCATTCTTCTAACTTTACAGTAACGTCTTTGCGTAACCTTATGACACCCCATTGTGCCGTTGCGGAGGTATCATCGTCTTCATTTAAGTTGACGTTGTGAGCTGTTACTTTCAATATTCAGACCCTGTTGCTCCTCATATACATAACCTCCGTCACGTCTTGCAGTCGCTCGCGTTATATGTTAATGCGTCATCACTACTCTGGTATGGCAAAGATCGGTTTACGGATTATGAACGACGCTGCGCTGTTGAAGATTTCATTGCTGAAATGAACCTGACTATTCATAATACCCCTGACGCACCACCAACTTTTTGCAGCCAAATGGGCGAATCTTGTATTGACGTCACACTTTCTAGTGCAGACGTACGCTTGGATAGGTGGCGTGTCCTACCGGACGCGTCTTGTAGTCATCATCGCTTGATCGTGTACGAATTTGTTCCGGTTTTTACTCAGGGTACGACACATGTCATTGGTAACTTTAGGTATAAATGTAAGGGTGCGAATTGGGAATTCTTTAGCTCGCTTGTTGCGTCTGACGCCAAACTTCACTCGTGATGGGCTTTCAGCTGGCATTATGTCAGACACCTTCACTTACTGTGCTGACATTGCCATTGGTCGTGGATCTATGACCAATATACGTAGATGTGATTGGTGGTGTGACTACCTAACTGAACAGCGTAAAAATGATCGTCGAGCGCGTAAACATCTTAACAAGCTTAAAAAAAGTAAGGTCACCGGTGACCCCCTTTCCATTGCGTTAAATGCGTTTAGAGTTGCCAGGTCCCGCTACAGAGCATCGGTGGAAAATCTAAGGGTAATTTATTGCGTAAAATAGTAGGAAAATTAGATAAAGCAGGTCTGTGGTCACCTTTATATCACGAGTTTAAAGCCAATCGATCAATCGACCTCGCGTTTGTTCAGAACATTAAAGTAAATAATGAACACACCACCGGTATTGAGGCAACCACTGAAGTTTTGCTGAATACTCTTGTACCTGATGACTTACTAGCTAATGACAACGACTACCATCAACAGATCAGGGCGTGGGCAGCTGTACCACCTGAATCACCAGCGTCAGACCTTCCATCCACTGACGAATTTATTAACGTTGTCAAGAGGTTACCACTCAACAAGTCATCAGGTGAAGATTAAATATCTAATCGGATGATTATAGAAGCGTGTAAAACAGCCGGTGATGCGATTTTAACCGTTTACAACCGTTGTATTGCGGAGGGCGTATTTCCTCGTATATGGCGACGCGGATTTATACGAATCATCCCGAAAAGTGGCGACAAACCCCCGGACGACCCGAAGTGGATGAAAGTAATGTTATGGGCCGGTACGCCCATAACATTACTTTCATCTTTGGGAAAACTTCTGGAGCGCCTTATCGTTCCACGTTTGCTACCGGACGGACCAAAATTTCATAATAATCAATTCGGTTTCACTATTGGAAAATCTACCCGGCCCTTACTGTTAGGAAAATAGTTAATACATCTGAACATAAGTACGTAATTGGAAATTTTCTAGATATTTCTGGGGCTTTTGATAACGCATGGTGGCCAATGCTATTACTTAAAATGGAAACTCGAGGCTGCTATAGAAATATATACAATTTAGTTTACTCTTACTTTTTAAATGGTTCCGTGAAACTCAAACTCGGCCATCATTCCATGTCGAAGTCTCTCACCATGGGATGTCCTCAGGGTTCGGTTATTGGTCCGCCTTTATGGAATTTAGGCTTTGATGATTTCCTCGCAATTCCGCTTCCAAGCGGCTGTTCATTAACCGGTTACGCGGACGACGGTCTTCTGCTCATTCAATCAAGTACTCGAGCTGGACTCGAGAACTTGGCTGACACTTGCCTACGATTAATATCTCAGTGGGGCGATCGAAACCGCCTGACCTTTGCTCCGCACAAAACTTATCAACTCATTTTAAAAGGTAATCTTAAATCGTGTCCTACTATTAAATTTAATAACGTTCCGGTAAAAAGGAATCAGTCCGTGTGCTATCTTGGTCTAGTGTTAGAGAGGAATTTTGCATTTATAGATCACATTAAAATTGTCGGTGAAAAAGCAAAAAAAGAACTTCTATGCCTTAACGAGACTATCTAAAACTACGTGGGTCTGTCTTTTTCGACTTTAAAGACTATTTATGGAGCTACTTACTTGGGTTGTATCTGCTATGGGGCGCCTGTTTGGGCTGATAGGGCCACAATAGGGGCGGTACGATGTAAATTACTTCAGATTCAGCGTTTGGCTTTGATATTCTTATGCAAAGCATACAGGACGGTTAGTACTGAGGCCTTACCAGTACCGGTAAGGCCTCAGTACTAACCGTCCTGTGCTGGCGTACTTCCGGTCGACCGTGAAGTGCAGCGACGTGCTGCAATGTACTATTCCGCAAAAGAGACCATGGACGCGGACTTTTTAACGCGGAGTGACCGTGAGAAAATCTCTAGATTATTTAAGCCACACCAACTTTTATCCGAATGGCAATGTGGGTGGGATAATTCCATCAAGGGCCGACACCACCACCAATTCTTTCCATCCGTTCGCGTACGGCTAGCCAGGACGTGGCTGGAGGTGGATCAATGTGTTGCCCAATTTCTCACAGGGCATGGTAACTTTAAAAGTAAATAATTTTCCTTCAAGCTTGTTGCCTCACCTTTATGCCAGTGTTCTACATCTGACTGTGAATATGTACAATCTGCACATCATATCTTATGGGAGTGTAATCTTTGGCAGAATGAACGCAATACTATGTTGAATAATGTACAGGCTGTATCAGGAGCTGTGTCTTATGGGAGTGTAATCTTTGGCAGAATTAACGCAATACTATGCTGAATAATGTACAGGCTGTATCAGGAGCATATTTTTTGAAATTTCCGATTCGGATGGATAGACGGATTCAATCATTGACAGATGCATTGACATTTCCATTTCGGATGAATGGACGGTCAACGGCTAATTTCTTTGCGGGATCCAAGACAGTTAAATTCATTCTCCGGGAGTTCATCGAGCTTCATTTCCTCGGCGCTTTTCTGGTGGTCGCCACTGTTGATTCTGGCTTTCAGGAGTTGCAGTGGTTTGGGAATAGTGCGGTGGGATTGTATGTTATTTGAAGCATCTTGGCCTGGCCTGATTATTTTCGTTCCAAATTTAAATATAAAAATTAGCAAACGAAAAATATTGATTATTGTGGATTATTGTAAAATTGTTTTACTAATGGCGAGAATTGCCGAAACGTTATTTTTACTGATTACTAAAATTTTTAAACTTTTTAGCCGTATACATCGGTTTTAAAGAAACCATAGTTTTTTTTTTTAAATGCCAGAATTCACTTCACGCGTCTTAATTTACAGGATTATAATTTATATAGACTACGTCAAACAATTAAAGGAGAATGCCCATTTTGTATGGAGAAATGTGCTGACCGAAACATTTTCGTTTTCTGATACAAACACCTTTATTTGATTAGTTAAAAGGCGTGAGTTTATGTATGTATGTATGTATGTTACCATAATAAATTACACATACCAACTTTAGGCAATGCGTGAGTTAAGAGATATTGAACAAAATATGTATGTTCCTTTTTAGGTTGTAGTAGATTCACAGCAATATGGACTCTATGCCAGCATATTTTAGATTTGCATTCGTTAGAACATCAAAGAACAATTGAGACACCAATTTCGAGCCTTCGCCATGTCGGAAATCACAAATATAAAGTCCTGTCTTATTAAGCACTATTTTCACAAACACGCGGCGGTGTTGTATTGATAAGATAAGTATTAAGTAACTGGGAAACGAAAAACTCAACTCGACGCAACAAAACGTACAAACAAATCAAATGAAAAGACGCCTACCGTCACTGTCAAATGAAATGACTGACAGTTATAGGCATGTTATCAAATCGGTAATATACTCAATTTATAAAAACATGATTCATTTGTTATCGTTTGCATTAAACTAAGAAAAAAGCAAAAACATTAATATTAACCAGCCCGTTTTAACCTAACCTAACCTTGCATTAAACTAGTAAACCAAACCAATTACAAAATCAATTAGTTCTTAACATTAAAGGTGAATCAGTTCGATACAGGAGATCCTTTGATCGGTTTAGTGTTTCAGGTAGACTATTAAAAAACACGATTGTTCGATTAATCGAAGTCAGATCATGTCAACATGCCTCAACCCTAACATAAATGGCGGAACATGTTTGAGCTGTGAAACGGAAGTTAAAATACTTATTAATTTAAAAAAATTAACCCCACTAGGAACCTTTTAGAAAAGAAGTTTAGCTTGAAATATTTTTGTTTTATTTATTGTCCAGAAATGGTTGTGACATATTTTTTTTTTTAAAAGTACTGTCCATGGGCATTCTCCTTTCATTTAATTAACTCAAATCGACGTTTTTTTTTTGCAAACGAGTCTATTTAAATTATTGAATTGTCATCAGTCCTTACATAGATTCATAGATACATACATACCAAGCTAATAAATCATCAGAAAGCTTACAGTCACCCAAAGGGCAATGGAGAGGACTATGCTCGGAGTTTCCTTGCGTGATCGAATCAGAAATGTAGAGATCCGCAAGAGAACCAAGGTTACCGACATAGCCCGAAGAATTGACAAACTTAAGTGGCAGTGGGCAGGGCACATTGCTCGCAGAACGGATGGCCGATGGGGCAGAAAGGTTCTGGAGTGGCGACCGCGAACCGGAAGACGTGGACCGATGACCTGGTGACGGTTGCGGGGATCCGCTGGATGCGGGACGCACAGGACCGGTCAAGGTGGCGACGCTTGGAGAAGGCCTATGTCCAGCAGTGGACGTCTTTCGGCTGATATGATGAAGCTAATAAAAGCCTGTTAAAAACCGGAGGAGCAAAGGAAGGACAGCCTCCGCCCGGTATAACAAAGCATAGGCACCAGGCGCTGTAACAAAAGCATGGGTGCCTATCCTTTGTTACGTAAGGGCGACGGGGTTGCACTTCCCAAAACGCCGGAGAAGTGGCTGTAAACAAAGTTGAAGTGTCAGAAGCAACATAGAAGTGTTTTAATAACGATATTTAAAACATTCGATACTCTGTAGTCTGTACTTCTATATTTTTATTTTTTTTATTTAACGATAGGCTCGCGTTTGACCACTATATCGCCTGATGGTAAGCGATGACGTGGTCGACGGTGAAGCACGCTTGCCTAGAAATAACCTATTCACTCTTGACTTAAAGATCCCAAGGTTGTAGCTATCAGGAAACCAAGACTCCGGTAGGGAATGCCACTCCTTAGCTGTGCGCACAATGAAAGTATTCGCGGAACGCTTTGTATGTATGAGTGGTATGTCCACCATGTACCGGAAGCGTATTGCCGTACGTCTTGCTGTCCGATGATGGAAAGGACTAGGTGGAATCAAATTGTGCAGTTCCATCGCACACTCCCCGAAATGTAACAGATAAAAACCGACATACTAGCCACTCGGCGTCGATGTTCAAGGCTCTGGAGCTTTGAGGCGACCAGTGCATCGTTGCCGATAAGCCTCTTGCCATCTCGTTTGTCAATCGACTCAAGTGCATCAAGTTGATACGAGGGCTGCACTAAAAGTATCGGGAATGGAATATTTCCACTATTTCTGTCATATTAAAATCTTTTTTATTGAAAACTCCTTGGTTTTAAAAATCGAATACCATTTATTTATTTTAAAAAAAAGATTCTCGGTCTTGTCAAAAGGTTTTGTCAAACTTGTTTAGTCATTGAGAAAATGGAATTGACTCGAGAAAATTCAAGAGCGATGATTTATTATGACTTTCGAAGTGGTTTAACACAAAAACAGTGTGTTGACCGGATGTTTTCTGCATTTGGTGATGAAGCCCCATCCAAAACCACAATTTATCGCTGGTTTGCTGAATTTCAACGTGGACGTGTCAAGCTCAGTAATGATCCCCGTCAAGGTCGTCCAAAAACTGCAATCACCCAAGAAAATGTTGATGCTGTGCGTAAGCTGATTGAAGAAGATCGACATGTGACATACCGCGAAATTCAAGCAACTTTAGACATTGGCATGAGTCAAATACAAATAATCTTGCATGAACAATTAGGTGTAAAAAAGTTGTTTTCCCGATGGATACCGCATTCGCTCTGTAAAGAGCAAAAAGCTGCTCGCGTTACTTGGTGCCTCAGAACTCTCGAAAGATTCCACGCAGGAACCTCAAATGCTGTATACAACATCGTATCAGGTGACGAATCCTGGATATACGCATACGAACCCGAAACAAAAACCAGTCACGAGTTTGGGTGTTCGAAAATTAGTTAAAGCCACAAAAAAAATAAAAAATAAAAATTGTTCGTTCACGGCCTTTGTTACCCGTGTTACTAGCAATCTTACTACCAGTAGTAATACTGGTAATTTGATTCCCTTTCTTACTACTACAGTAGTAAGTTGTTACAAGGGTAATTACAATTTCCCCTTGTTACTACCAATGAAAGAAAACAGAAAGAAAAGTGTTTATTCGCCACAAAAACTACATACTATTACTATATTATTATTACTATTTTATATTTGTTTAACAATTTCGGTACTCTGGGATCCCGGATCTTTGAAAGGCGTGCTAGGGGCCGAAGCCAACTCGCAAGGATCTTGTTAGATATGTCTATATACCAGGCCCCTCAGAAAGTATTGCGAAAAAAAGTTTTTATATATGGGAGACTGGCCAGTTATAATGTTTTTCGAAAATATGATTATTTATAAGTAAAAATAAGTAAGTTCCAATTTCAAAATTTCCCTCCACATTTTTTGCGAGTTAATTCAAAGTATTGTGTCTCACTGAAATATGGATCTGCGCCGGGAACATTTTAGAGCTATGATTTTATACGATTTCAAGTGTCGCCTGAAACCGGATGAATCGTACGATAGACTTCAAATGGCATTCATGGATGAAGGCCCTTCCAAGGCAACCGTGTATCGTTGGTATAACGAATTCAAGCGCGGTCGACCAACTTTGGGGGATGACGAAAGAAGCGGTCGCCCTTTGACGGCTGTTACCGAAGAAAACGTGCTAGCAGTGAAAAATTTAATCCAAGACAATAGGCGAATTACATATCAGGAGATTCAACACATATTGAAGATTGGATCGGGAAGCGTTCACGAGATTCTACACAGCCATCTTCGCGTGAGGAGGATAGTATCACGCTGGGTGCCGCACAACCTCACCGATGCTCAGAAGCAGGCCCGGGTGGAATGGTGCCGTGATATGCTTAACAAATTTGAAGCAGGCTCGTCTCGGCGTGTTTACGACATCGTTACAGGTGATGAGTCCTGGATTTATCAATACGACCCAGAAACCAAGCGCCAGTCGACTGTTTGGGTGTTTCAAAATGAGCCAACGCCTACCAAAGTGAAGCGATCTAGAAGCGGGGGTAAGATTTTGATCGCTAGCTTTTTTAATTTGACTGGCCACTTGGTATCAATTCCCTTACGGGATCAAAGAAGCATTAATGCCGAATGGTATACTACCAAATGTTTGCCAGAAGTTTTCTCTGTTATAAGCAACAAGCGACCAAACACAGGGCTCCGCGGGCTACTGCTCCACCACGACAATGCACCTGCGCACACCGCACTCAAAACGAGGGACTTCCTGGACAGCACGCCAGTCAAACTCCTGGGTCACCCTCCTTACAGCCCTGATCTAGCACCGTGTGACTTCTTTTTATTCCCAAAAATAAAAAATCAGCTCAAAGGGATACAATTTTCGTCGCCGGAAGATGCGCTGGCTGCGTTCGAGCAGGCTGTAAACGAGGTGTCTGCGGCGGACTGGAAAAAGTGTTTTGAAAACTGGTTTAGGCGCATGAATCTTTGTATAGAGGCTGGTGGAAAGTACTTTGAAAAGATTTAATAAAAATATATGTACGTATAGAACAATTTTTTTTAGTTTCGCAAAACTTTCTGAGTGTCCCACGTATGTGACACCATCCGATGATTATCCCCGTAATTTCTCAGGAACTGTCCAACTGATTAAGTGTGTTTTTTTACTTGTGGTTCTTTTCGGTCTGTCCCACTAGTCCCAGTGACTCAGTCCCACGATGGGACAAATGGGATTAATATGTTCCACTTGTCCCATGGGACAACTGATACTAACTTATTTTTTAAATTATGTCCCAATAGTCCCATGGGACAACTGATACTAATATATTTTTTAAATTATGTCCCATTAGTTCCATATAGCAAGTACTGATTATATGATTGCGACGGTGAAAAAGTCAGCAGGGTAGTACACCAGGTGCATGTGAAAAGTAAATTTCACTTCACACTGCAGGAACCAATTATGAAGGAGAAATAGAAGAGTTTAAGTATAAATGAAATGTGTAATTATGTTTTAATTTATTATGTGTTTTTAAATATATAGTTAAAATAAACATACTTAAATATGTAGGTACTATAATAAATACTCTACATAAAATAATATATATTAATTAATTAATAGAAAGGTGCATATTGAGACGAGTCTGCTATTCGTTTACAAAATAATGCCGCAACTTACGCTTAAATGCATACTGACTGGTGGCCGTCCTGATATCGAGAGGAAACGCGTTCCAGAGAAGAATGGATTGAATATTAAAGGAAGAATGAACAAAATCAGAAGTATGAGAAGGACAGAGCAAGAGAAGATTGTTAGAAGAACGCAGATTCCTAGCGAGTGAAGAACATAGGTATTGAAAGTGAGGTATGAGATAAGAAGGAGGTGTGGGAGAGTTGAGTAGAGAGAAAAGCGCAGTCAAAGCGCGCAAATTTTTTCGCTGCCGAATGGGCATCCATTTGAGTTCAGTTCTGCAGTTCGACACATTTCGATGGTCATATTTCCGGAGGTTGAATATGAACCGGATGCAGTTGTTTAAGAGCCTATCCAGCTTATCCAGTAATACCGCGTTTAGGTCAAAGTAGCACACGTCACCATAGTCGATTAAAGGGAAAATTAAAGTCTGCACAAGCATAGTCTTCGTTTTTGCAGGTAGAAAGTTTCTCAGACGATACAGGCATCGCAAAGTCCCATTGACCCTTTGACTGACATAGAAACCTGACTTTGCCAGCTTAGCGTCGAATCAAGATCTAGACCGAGATCTCTTACAGTAGGGCTGATGACAGTTCCATTAAAAATAATAGGAGGAAGAGAGCTAATCCCCGATGGACCCATCATGCGCGATATTTCCAATCACAGTGGCCTAACATTTTGAGAGGATTACAGACAGCCCAAATCTACCAGACCAGTCCTTGATAGCGTCCAAGTGCCAGTTCACATCGTCTATAGCGTCTGACAAACTCTCTACCCGCGCAGCTGCATAAAGTTGAAGGTCATCGGCATAAAGATGATACGAACACCGAAGAAAAAGAGTTATAAAATTGATGAATTTTCTTCTTGTTTACCTTTTTTAGTTCGCTTAAGCAGGCGGCTTTTTGTTTTTTTTTAATTAACTTTTTTATTCATTTAATAATAGCTTATTTTTAGTCGCCTTTACTAAAGTAGGTACACATAAGAAAGTTGTCTGTAGGAAAAAATACGAAATCACGCGAACAAAGCCGCGGGCGGAGTGCTAGTATGTCTATATTACATTATCATATAAACTATGATCCTAGACATATATAACGTGATACCCCCTAAGGTAATGGGAATAGCGGCAACTCTATTGAACCGCAAATTAATAAGAAATTTACAAAGGCAGAAGTTTTTTTTTTTAATATTGCCATGAAGTATTAGTAGAGGATGACGACGTCGCAATAATACTCGTTTAATCATTACTTGCTGTCCTATGGAACTAATGGGACATAATTTAAAAAATATATTAGTATCAGTTGTCCCATGGGACTATTGGGACATAATTTTAAAATTATGTTAGTATCAGTAGTCCCATGGGACTAGTGGGATAAATCATCCCACTAGTCCCATCATGGGACTGGGCCAATGGGACTATTGGGACAGACCCGTTCTTTTTAGGTATTTTTTTTTGGTGTAATTATATTTTATGAGTCATCATCTTCCTGCCCTTATCCCATGTTACTTGGGGTCGGCGCAACACGTTTTCTTCTTCCATACCGTTCTATCCCCTGTTACGCTATTACTGATTCCCTTTTCCTTCATATCACTCCTCACACAGTAATGGTTAAATAATAAAATATTACGGAACACCCGACATCTTGATGTCAATATGGCGGGCGGGTGTACCTTAATTTCGTTCTGAAGGAGGTACAGATTTTTTAGATCTAGGTACAATATAATATATTTTACGTACATTTCTTTGGTAATTGGTATAATAATTTAATTCGCTATGGTACACCCGCCATTTTGACTCTCACCAATTACCGGTTGGTGCAGGACTACTGGTAAATATGGAGAAAAAGATATTGAGCTATGTGTTTGGAAGGTTTAGTAAATCGTTTTTTTTTTTTGCTGTAATCAATGTACCTTGTTCCCGCGTGATAAAATAATATTTAATACTTTTTTCAAGCGACCAAAGAAGTGACGACTGTTTGACGTCAGTAGCATTGATGTCTAGTGCTTCCGACATACCCAAATACTTGTAAGTTTCGGTTGAGGAAAGGGATCTAAGGTACATAGAATCCGAGAGTTGTATTCCCACGGATACCATAATCTCCCCTCGCTTTACATGCATGACTGCACATTTTGTCCACACCAAATTCCGACCCGATGGCGTCACTGAAGTTTTCTGTTAACTTTAGAAGCTTCATCAGTTGCAAGTTGTTGGGGGCAAAGAGCTTCAGGTCATCCATGTAAAGGAGGTGTGATATGACCTGACCCTCTTCTCAACCGATAGCCCAGGCCCAAACCCTCCAGCAGTGTACTCAAGAGGGTTCAGGGCTAAGCGAAACCGCAGAGGACTCAGACTGTCGCCCTGAAATATTCCACGCTCGATTTTTATAGGTTCACTGTTTTCCTTAATCTGTCGACATCCTGGATAGAAAAGGACCGTCCTTCACTGCCCCATACATGACGTCAGGAAGATGCGCAGTCTCACCAATTTTATACAACTCCAGCACCCTCATAAGTTATGTATGTGGCATCGAATCATATAGGCCTTCTTGCATCATCTCGCCATATTCTTTATTATTATCATTGGTAGTAACAAGGGGAAATTGTAATTACCCTTCTAACAACTTACTACTGTAGTAGTAAGAAAGGGAATCAAATTACCAGTATTACTACTGGTAGTAAGATTGCTAGTAACACGGGCGACAAAGGGTTCACGGAGTGTTGCAAAAAAAAAGGTGGCCACGTTTGTCTCCAAAACCGGCCATGTTGCGACTATTCCTCTTGAGGGACAAAGAACGGTTAATGCAGAATGGTATGCTAGCATTTGTTTGCCACAGGTCGTTTTTGAACTCCGTAAAGAGAACTGCAACCGCCGCATCATTCTCCATCATGACAATGCGAGTTCTCACACCGCGCACAGAACAAAAGAGTTTTTAGAGCAAGAAAACATAGAATTATTAGACCATCTGCCGTACAGCCCCGACCTAAGCCCTAAAGATTTCTATACTTTCCCTAAAATAAAGAATAAATTGCGTGCGTGGTCAGAGATTTTCATCACCTGAAGATGCTGTGGACGCCTTCAAAACGGCCATTTTGGAGACTTCAACTTTCGAATGGAATGGTTGCTTCAATGATTGGTTCCATCGTATGGAAAATGTGTCAAATTTCGCGGAGAATACTTCGAAAAGCAATAAATACATTTTTAAATAGTAATGTTGTGTCACTTCCTTGATTCCCGAAATTTTCAGTGCCGCTCTCGTATTTAGCAGATCCGTCCCAGAGGTGAGAGCAGTACTCCATGCATGTCCGAACTTGTGCTTTATACAAGTTAAGCTCCTGTTCAGGCGTGAAGTACCGTCTCACCTTTGCAAGGATCCCCAACATTTTTGCAGCCAACTGAGCCTTTGCCTCAATGAATGGACCAAAATTGAGGGTCAATGTTAACGTAACACCAAGAAGGTCGAGATGGTCCGATATTTTGATAATATTTAATTATTTTATGAAATTAAATTCGTATATAATAGAGCAGTAGTGGCCCAGTGGTATCGCCAGCGACTTACAAGTTGTGGGTCGTGGGTTCGAATCCAGGCAGGCGATTTACTTTGTGTAAATGATTTCATCACCACTGCTCTTAAAACGTGAGGAAACCAGCATGTCTCAGAACAGACAAAAATTCGAAGATATGTGACATCCACCAACCCGCACTGGGTCCGCGTGGTGGATTACGGCCCATTCCCACTCACAGAGAGGAGGCCTGTGTCCCAGCAGTGGCAACATTAATAGGATGATGATATTAGATATAAGGACTCAATCGAATTAGTTGTTGTTTGTTTTGTTCCAAGGAACATTATATTAAGTAAACATCATTATGCTTTATAACATTATGATTAATAAAATTATGCATCATTAAAATTATGCTAATAGTATTTATGGCAATATATTTATGCATGTTATGCTTAATTTTGTTATGCCAATTTGAATTGAGGACATATATTTTATGCTTATCATTAGTAAACCATAAAAAGCAACTCCTAACACACCCAATATCCTGGATACTAAGACCAACCCAAATAATTGACTAAAACACATCATCATCACAACATCATCATCAAAGGGTACATCGTCCTCACGTATACGAATTTATTAATGTATGTACCTATATAAATATTGTGTAAAACTTTTCTTTAAAAGAGTAAGTATGGAGTTTCTTGTGCGTTCTTCTCCATAACAACCTACATTTCCGAATGCACGGTAGAATCAATTTTTATTAAATGTAAATTTTAACGTTCAAAAGTGCCACATAATGGCCTACTTGAAATAAACACATTTGACTTTGACTTTGAAAAAAAAAAAAAACGAGATATCACAATATTAAAGAAATATATCTGTCCCTAAACTTCGTTTCAGCAGATGTATGTAGGCAATTAGAAAGAGAAGACGTGGTATCTGACATGAAATAACACGATGCCCGTGTTATTTCATGAAACTGCATAATTTTATTCCAACTGCCACCAAGATTGCGCTTGCACAATCTCTTCTTCTTCCCATCCTTGATTATGCTGATGCCAGCTATCTTGACCTTACTCAATAAACATGAGCAACTTCAAAATGCTTGTGTGGTTCATATTTGGTTTGCGCAAATATGACCATGTTTCCGAATTCTGTGTAAAGCTCAAGTGGTTGCCTATTCACCTTCGCCGGAATGCTCATTTTACGCTTTCGACCCCTCTTTATCTCAAGGATTGTTTGTAGTTTTTCTGCGATTCCTACACAAAATCTCTTAGGTCATCAGAAAACTTGCGACTTAAAATTCCTATGCATTCCACTACATTCTTGGATATAATCATTTACTGTCCAGGCTGCTCGTTTGTGGAATGCATTGCCTGACCCAATAAAACGTGATCAGTCGTTGCCTGTCTTTAAAACACTTATAAAAGAAGATTACCTGACTCTGTGATCCTGTCCTTGTTTAAGCTGTATTGTTTTCTTATTTGTATATTTAGATGTATGTACGTATTTATGTTGGCTCGGCTGTCAAACTGTTGTCAGAAGCACAAGTGTTCTCTAAGTATTAAAAAAAAAAAACTGTATAAATAGTAAATAAGACCCTAAAATTGGTATCAAAGTGAAGTTAAGGTGTTCCTTTTGTTGTTGAAAGTGTTATCTCGAGACAAAATCTGATAAAACATCTAGAATCAAAGATCGGAAAAATTGCGGCACCATTAAAGAAAAACTAATACCCTCACTTTTTCTGAAAAAGAAGATTGACATTGAGTATCCGTCACTGTCAAGTGTGACACTTTGCAATTTTGTCATTGTCACGAAATAAGTGTTGCCAAAACTTGGAAAAAATATTCCCCTAATTCTACGTTCGGAAACACGAATAAAAGACATTATTCAAAACATGGAAGAACAACTCAAAATATTTATGGCACAAATCACAGAACAGATAAAAGAGGTTAGAAGGGCCTTGTGGGCGGGGCGGGCGCGCCGCTCTTATGTCGACCGAAATTAGCGTCACCGGCCAACATTCGCGCTCATATTGAGACAACGTAAGAAGCTCCGCGAAAAAAAAGAATTATGCCGTCTTGCGCTATCATAACGTGTCGGAAAAGAAGCCAGGTGTGTAGTGTAGCCCGAGAAGGAATTTCTTTTCACCGATAAGTCCTAAAACCTTATAATACGAATGTTATTTGTAATTATTACAAAAGTATTATGTAATTTGCAGACAAAAACGACACAATAGAAAACAGGTGCAAAATTATACATTGCTTGCAATGCATGGGTACCATCTTGTACTACGCGAGCGATCGCGTAATGTATTGCGTTCATTGCGACAGTCGCGTGTGCCGAGCCAATGCTTGAATTCCGCGAAATGCCGCGTATCGATAGTGTTGTACAAAGTTGTAAACACTGTCGATATTACGAATATATTATAATGATATATAATGATTATTATCAGTTTATTGTAATTAAAATACCTTTGTTTATTACCACCAATGATTGTTAATTGTGGTTATCAATAAAGTTTCTTAGTGGGGTTTTCATCTAATTTCCCCCTTAATTTGACATTATTATTATTATGTATTTAGAAGGTCCACACTATTCATGCCCCGTCGCCCTCCTAATATTATAGCAAAAAATTGCAAAACTTAAATAACAAAAAAATTAAGTATTACAGTAATTTTATCGATATCGATAATCGATCTTTTGGTCACCGTAACATGTATGAGAAATAAATTGCTTTTGCGCGTGTGTGAGTGCATGTCAAGCACAGTGTTTGCGTTAGTGTGACAATCAATAGCAAGCTCGCGATCTAAAGGTGAACGCGCACCTAGACGCACCGCACTCGCCGCACGCGCCGCAGTCATCGCATTTTCTCTTGGCCCCGCGCTATCCGCGCCGCACGCATTGTATCCACTTCTGTACATCTTGAACTATATTTTCAAACGGATACGGATCATGTTGCCGCGCCGCCCGCATCGCCCGCCGAGTCTGATGACGTCATCCGCACGCGCTCGTGGAATCCGTATACCTACAGAATTTTGCTGAAATGCGGCTCGTGCGGCTCGTGCGGCGCGGATAGGTGCGCGAGGCTGCATACGATTTCATATAAAGATTTATAAAATGCGATGACTGCGGCGCGTGCGGCGAGTAAGGTGCGTCTAGGTGCGCGTTCATCTTAAGTGCGTGTAGTTTATTTGTGTGCGTAATGCGCGTACGTATGGGACTCTTGCTTGCAGTGGAGTTAAAGAGTGGGAGACAAGCGGCGACACGCGTTCTAATACAAATCAGGAACTATTTCTTTTCTAATCTCTTTTATCTGTTCTGTGGCACAAATCAAAGCTCAAATGGACGACCAAACTAAATTCTTACTATCAAGCATTGATGAGAAACTAGAAGGACTCATAAGCGAAACCAAGAAATTGAAAGTAGAAAATGAGCAATTAAAATAAAAAGTTAATAAACTTGAACATCTTAACCGTAAAAACAATATAATTGTGTTTGGGCTTGAGGAGACCGAAAAAAGCAACATGGAGCTATTAAATAATATAACAAAAACTTTGCAACAGAACTCTGAAGAGTTATCGGTTTATAAAAGCGACATCAACACTGCCTATCGATTGGGGAAAAAAGTTGATAATAGCAAAAATCCAAGACCTGTTATAATATCATTCCTCAACTATTGGAAAAAACAACAAATTATGAATAACAAAAAACAATACGAGAAGATCTACATAACTGAAGACTATCCAAAAGAGGTAGTTGATAATAGAAAATCTCTCCAACAAAAAATGGAAGAAGAAAGGAAAAAAGGCAACTTTGCTATTATCAAATATGATCAACTGATAATAAAAACTGGAGGTAAAAGAGAAAAGAGAAAACGAGATCTGCTCACAACACCAGAGGAGAATGTCCAGCCACGGAAACAAATATCTGCTGAACTGTTAAAGGAGGCAAACAGAATAACATACATAAATGAACAACCAAAAACAATCCCCGACCCGGCTGGTCACCGTGGGGTATTAGACCAAAACCCTCCAGGGCGAAAAATTAATAATAATAACGACAACACAACCAACAAAGACAGAACAATAATAAGCAAAAACCTGAACAAGGCAAGCAAAGATGATTTACACCAGAAAAATAACAAAACTGAAAGGAAAAATGGTAATGTAATACATATCTCAACCCTGAACACTAGAACACTGCGAACTGAAGAGGAACTTTCAGAGCTAGAGGAAGCACTAAGCCCATTGAAATGGGATATGGGACGCATTGGGGAAGAAATTAGGGAATACCAAAATTATGTATTTTACTTCAAAGGAGAAAAGAAGGGAATGTATGGTAAAGAAATACCTTAAACAACAAATCCTAGAATTCACGGGCAAATCAGATAGAATAGCAGTGCTAAACATAAAAAGCCCAGGTTTCAATGCCCCATGGTCGATCATACAAATATATGCTCCAACTGAACAGGCCTCAGAAAAGGAAAAGGAAGAATTCTACTCCCTTCTATCTGCCACTATGGACAATACCTATAAGTATAAGATAGTGATGGGAGATTTCAACAAAGTCAAAGTCAAAAGTCAAATGTGTTTATTTCAAGTAGGCCATTATGTGGCACTTTTGAACGTTAAAATTTACATTTAATAAAAATTGATTCTACCGTGCATTCGGAAATGTAGCTTGTTATGGAGAAGAACGCAAGAAATACCATACTTACTCTTTTAAAAAAAAGTTTTATACAATATTTATATAAGTACATACATTCATAAATTCATATACGTGAATGTACCCAGCACTACTATACTACATATAGGTATGAGAGAATTACAAGCACTAACAGGTAAATTCCTTTACTTGATAAATAGGAACATGGTCCTCACGTACTTACAAATATTGCAAACATAGGTACATTACCTAATTAAACAACAACAGAACAGTGTGCGAGTCAAATTTTTTTAAACAAAAAAAATAAAAAAATAAAGTGTTACTATAATTATGAATATAATACAAATTAACCATTTTGATTTTGTCAAAACGGTTAATTTGTATTATTATATTAAAACACCAAAGATAGGCCTATGGAGCAGGACCAGCATGTTTCCAAGCATTCTTATCTTGAATATAATCATCTAATTTGTAATATGCTTGTTTACAAAGTGTGCTTTTAACTATTGTTTTAAATTTTCTTTCATTTAACTTTAATATATCACAAGGTATTTTGTTATAGAATTTAACACAGTACCCCATGAAAGATGTGTGTACTTTAGCTAATCTATATGATGGTTGATCTAACTTATCTTTATTTCTGGTATTACAATTGTGTCTATCACTAACTTTACTAGAGATTTAAATTTTTCCTTACATACATAATATTTTCATAAATGAATTGGCAAGAAACTGTCATAATATTAATCTTTTTAAATAGCTTCTCGGTGACTTAACTTATATATGGCTCTGACAGCTCTCTTTTGCAATATAAATATTGATTCAATGTCAGTCGCCCGACACCCCAAAGTAAAATACCGTATGACATAATGCTGTGAAAGTAACTAAAATAGACCAAACGCGCGGTTTCTACATCCGTTAACTAACTGTCTTATCTTTCTAACAGCATAAGCGGCTGAGCTCAGTCGTCCTGCCAGAGATGTTATGTGAGGCCCCCATTGTAATTTGTCATCTAGAGTGATTCCTAGGAAAACTGTTTGATTTACATAGTCCAGCTTTTCTCCATTCAATATGATGTCACATTCGCTACTTCTAACATTCGGCAATGTGAATCTAATACATTTGTTTTTTTTTTCATTTAGTACCAAATTGTTTGCCGTGAACCAAGTTTGGACCTGATGAATAGACTTATTCACATCATCAAGATTTTGTGATCGTCGATCTATTTTAAATATCAAAGATGTGTCATTAGCAAATAACACGATCTGCGGTTGATTTTGTAATAATTGGGGCAAATCGTTAATGTAAACTAAAAAGAGGAATGGACCCAATATAGAGCCTTGAGGAACGCCCATTGTCATTTCAGACCCTAGTGAGTTTACGCCGTTTACCTGAACTTTAAGTTGTCTGGCTTTCAAATATGATCTAAGTAATTCAAGGGCCGTATGCCTAATCCCATAGTGCTCGAGTTTTAACAAGTGTCTTATGGTTAACGCAATCGAACGCTTTCAAGAGGTCGCAAAAGATTCCAATGGCGTCTTGTGCTTCTTCCCAGGCGTTAAAGATGTTCTTTATTAGGGTGACGCCAGCGTCAACAGCCAAATAGGATCGCGTCAAATGGGTGAAGAACGTATGATGGGGCCATACACCAAAGGAAAGAGAAACTACAATGGTCAATGTCTTATAGACTTTGCACAATTATACAACCTACGAATAATGAACACTCTATTTAGGAAAAAATCATCTAGGAAATGGACTTGGATCTCACCAGACGGGAAATACAGAAATGAAATAGATTTTATATTATCTAACATTCCCTCCCACTTTAAGGATGTAGAAGTTATAAATGAGTTAAACTTCAGCACAAACCACAGAATGGTAAGAGGAACTATCACAACTCATAATAAAAAAAGGGTGGTATTTAATACTTTAACTGTAATTCCCCTTTTTTCAATCAAAATATTCGAAATTACTACCAAAAATACTGAATTGCACACTAAATTTGCTCATCAAATAAATGAATTATACTATACTGCTAGATCTTTAAAGCTTAACTGTTTTACTGAATAACTATCTGTTAACTAAAAGTAAATCTAATAATTCTTCGAGTGCAACAAAATATTTAAGTTTTAAGGGAGGGGGGGAAACGAAACAAAGTCGACGGAGCCCCGCTGCGCAGGGCTCCTATTTCTGTCTGCAGGGTCTAAAGTAACCTAACATGAAGGAGATGACGGGAGCTGAGTTCGCTCGCTTTGCTCGCTCACTTCAGCTCCCGTCATCTCCTTCGAACCTAACCTATCCGTGTCGGGGTGCCCTAAGCTCCCGAGCTCGCTTCGCTCGCTCTTGGACTAATTCACACTTATTTTATATTTAATTGAATAATTTGTGTGCAAATCAGTATTTTTGTTTTACGGTGAGTAATATTGTTTTGCAGTAGGTTATTAGTGGAGATATTTTGTTTGCTTAAATTTCTAAATAGAGGTGCAGTTAAAAATTCCCCATAAAAAAACCAGGCATGTCAAGAGAAATGAACCTATACATTTAATTCCGCCACTTTCAGAAGAGTCACTACGTAGATTGAGCAATAAACTCCCAAAAATGGAAAAGCTTCAGTCAACCTAACAGAAATACGATGAACTAGAAAACTATCTAAAGGAAATACATAAAGAAAGATACAATAGGTGATGATGCTAGAAAATGAATTGACGAGAGGAAAAATCTACTTAATGATAGAATAAAGAACAGAAAACATTTATAGAAGAAATAAGTAAGAAAATCAATGAGAGTATCAGGAAACATAAAAACTAAAGCGTATGAACATAATAAAGAATGAAATAGAAAGAACAGGTGGGATCAAAAAAGCACTGAAACAACTCAAGGACCACTCCACTTGGATGCCGGAAATAAAAACAAAAACCAGACAAGGAAACGACAAAACCACGTCACAGAGGATAGAAATAAGAAGAGAGGCAACAAGATTCTATAGAATATTATATAGCACCATTCCTCGACCGTTCCGTAGCTGTTAGTGTTCCAGAAATAATACAAAGTGAAGTAAAAAAGGCAATAAACACACAGAAAAGCTATAAATATATGTTTATTCCAAAATACACATAGCCCAACACTTTTGGCGTATGTAATATTCAATTATCTCAATTCGATAACATAAAAGAGTTATCCGATGACCTGGATAATTATGATGTGTCTAAGAGTTTCGAGTGCAATGTAGAAGACTGCAGGCAATTAGTTCCTAATGTTTCATCATCTCTTTCAGTAACTCAGAATATTCGCAGCATTAACTGTAATTTTGCTGGCCTAGAGGTTTTACTTAAAAGACTCAAATTTAACGTTGACGTTATTATATTAACGGAATGCTGGTTGACATATGTGTCAGTAATTCCTACTATACAGGGTTATCAGATGTGTTCAACAGGTGTAAACCCTTTACAAAATGACGGTGTTGTCATTTATATTAAGGATGAGATTACATATTCAGTAGAAGAACTGCCATTTATGGAAGCAAACTCTCTTCTTCTTAAGGTAGGCTTGGATACTGCCATTCTGGCCATGTACCGTTCTCCATCCTATGCAATCCTTGATCAGTTCCTTGCATCTATGAATGATACGTTACAAGATCTGTGTCAATTTAAAAATGTCGCCATAATGGGAGACATTAATATTTCAATTAACGCAGATAAGCCTCATAAAAATCTAGATAAATACCTAAATCTAGCAGCTTTCCATTCTCTATTACCATCTCACTATTATGTCACTCGTGAAGCTAGTGGGACCAATTTATTATTTATTTAAACTTCATGCACAAAGGTACAATGGCGGACTTAATGCCTTAGGCATTCTCTACCAGTCAACCAAGGGTGGTGAAGAGTAAACATGGCAGGTGCATTGCTTAAATCGTTGCAACAACAAATTTGTATTGATCACGTTTTACTGAAAACCCAACACTGCAACCACTCTTGTCATCCAGGCCTGTCTCACGGACCACAAACCGGTTTTGCTTTGCTTGCATAAAAAACAAACTCGTCAATATGCCATTCAAACTATGAAAAAAATCAATACCGACCAACTTTAACAGGTTGCCACTGGAAATAAAAACCAAAATTTATAAGAGCTCATTTAAGTCGACACTCAAGGCGTTCCTATTGGAGAAATGTCTGTATTTGCTAGACAATGACATTATATATACATATCCACGTTTTAAATTTGATATTGGATAATGTGACACTGGATAATAATAATTATGTAATTGCCTGAATTTTTGACTGTATTGAATGTTTAAATTGTATTTGGAAAATTATTGTATTATGAATGTGTTAATTAGTTTTATAATTTTAATGAATGTGATTTTATTTATTTATTTAGATTAAGAGTTCAAACACAATGTAAATTGTTCATGAATAAATTGAATTGAAAATTGAACTTAAATTAGATATGGCAAACATTGACTTTGCCCCAATATATGAATCTCAGGACCCTGACTTTTCGATGAATTATTTTATAGAAGCGCTTACCTCAGCTATAACTAAAAATACAAAAACCGTACAATTGACAAAACGTAAAAAAATAATTAAGCCTTGGATAACCCCGGGTCTTCTGCGCTGCATGCGAAACAGAGACAAATTACATAGCAAAGTTCGAAAGTCTCCCAATAATAACATTCTAAAGACAACATACAACCGCTACAGAAATTTCTGTAATGCTCTATTGAAAAAAGTTAAAGCAGCCTATGAAAAGGAACAAATAACGAATGCTGGAAATAACAGTAGAAAGATATGGCAAGCAATCAAAAATATAACTCACACAGCTAAAACTAAACAACCATCCAAAGACTTACTCAATTTAGCCCCAACCCCAAATGCATTGGTTAATGAAATAAATAAATATTTTGTAAATGTTGGCAAGACTTTAGCGGAGAATATTCTAAAGAATAGTGCTGGAGACATGAGCAATGACAGTAGCACCAATGACCAATGTTCTCATTCTTTGAACTCTTTTGTACTGTTTGATACTGATCATCACGAACTGAGTGGGGTAATTATGACTCTTAAAAACAACAGAGCAGTTGGCTGGGATAAGCTATCGAATAAGTTTCTGAAGGACTTCAAGGACATCTTGGTACCTCCGCTGACATTTTTATTCAATCACTGCATACAGGTCGGAGTCTTTCCAACAGCCTTGAAGAAGTCCATTGTTGTCCCGATCTATAAGGGTAGCGGCAGAGATCGTGTCTCAAATTACAGGCCAATTTCTTTTTTGTCAGCTATTTCCAAAATTGTTACATGTTAGACTGGTAAATTATTTAGAAAAAAATAAACTACTTTCAGACTGTCAATTTGGTTTTCGGCGCGCCAGGTCCACTTCTGATGCTGTGCATACTGTTACTAACTTTATAGCAACTAATTTGGATGAACGTAAGAAATGTTTAGCAGTCTTTCTGGACCTGCGAAGGCATTTGATACTGTTTCTGTCGCCATACTGCTTAGTAAGCTGGAAGCCATGGGTATTCGTGGTACTCAGTTAGACCTTTTTAGGAGCTACTTGTCTGGTCGATGCCAAGCTACGTCTGTTGATGACTACTTGAGCGCTGACCTGCTGGTCACCTACGGTGTCCCACAGGGTAGCGTACTTGGGCCTACCTTATTCTTGATCTATCTAAATGATCTGAGCTCTTTCAAGCCACTAAATGGCACTCTGGTGTCATATGCAGACGACACTGTTATTTTGATTGCCGCCAAAACCTGGAATGAGGTCTTTAATGCTGCCCAAAATGTTGGTCGACAATGTATTGACACTTAACGCCGATAAATCGAAATACATGACCTTTACAATCCGTGATGCGGGTAACCCGCCAGATGATCTGAAATTGGTAGCTCATAACTGCGGAGTCTTCTATTCCAATAGGTGCGTTTGCAAACGACTAGATCAAACTGATCACATCAAATACCTTGGTGTAACTCTGGATTCGCACTTAGACTTTGCAGAGCATTTTGCGCTTCTTAGCGGAAGGGTCCGGAAACCTATAACAGTCTTTAAAACTCTCAGACGTGTCGCCGAACCCAGACTAGTAAAGCAAATTTACTACGCATTGTGTCAGAGCTTAATCTCGTACTGCATAACTTCATGGGGGGGAGCTCCAGCCACTAATATTAAATGTGTAGAAATTGCACAACGAGCTATTCTCAAAGTGAGCACTTATAGATCATTTTTGTTCCCCACGAAATCTCTATACCATGAATGTGAAGTCCTTACAGTTAGACAACTGTTTCTATTGAGCACAATTCTTAAACAGCATACCAACACCTTCTATGACCCCGTTAAAAATGTATCTCGTCGGAAAGGTAGGATATGTGAGTCTACAAGAAGGTGCCATTCATCATTTATCCAAAGGTTTTACTGTTTCCTAGGACCCTTTATTTATAACAAAGTTAACAATATATTGTTCATTTACAGTCTCAACACAAATCAGTGCAAAAAGGCAGTTATGACCTGGTTACAAACCCTAGGGTATGATGAAACCGAAAAACTTCTTGTTGTCCCATCTTAGTTTCATTTTCACCTTCACACCACATAATATAACTACTCCCAAACGATAAAATAACGACCTCCACACCACACACATTACTCCACAAACCATAACAATTCAGCTTTTTAATTTATGAATTTAAACATTTTGTTTCAACTAATAATATATTAAAAATGTGATAACAAAATATTTAAAAAAACAATAATTTAAAAATAATTAATAATAATCTAAGAATATTTGAATTTAATAATACTTTAATTCAATTTAATAATACTTTAATATAATATTGTAATAATAATTGGTAATAATGTAAGAATAATCTGAGAATATATGAATTTAATAATACTTTAATATAAATTTTTAATAATGTAATAATAATCTAAGAATATATGAATTTAATAAAAATTGTAATATTGTAACAATAATCTAAAATTTAAATAATATGTAGGTATTCCATTCTTTCCGTGTACTTTACCAAAGGTGTTGTAAATAATTGTAATCAATTCAACTAATAATCACAGTTCTGTTGGGGGGCCTGGTAATCTGTGTGACAGGATTTCCTAGTACAGATGCCAGTCTCCCACAAAGGATTTACCAATTGATAATGCACTATTATGTAATAGTTTATAAGAAACCTTTGTGGAAGAGAAATAAATATTTTTATTTATTATTTTATTATAAAGCACCAGGAGACGACAAACTAAATCTACTATAGTTCTCATACACAAAAAAGGAGACAAGAACAGAATAGATAACTATCGACCAATAAGTATGATGTCCAACCTCTATAAGATTTTCGCCAAGATAGTACTGGGAAGGATCACGAAACCCCTGGACGAACAGCAACCAATAGAGCAAGCCGGTTTTAGAAGCGATTTCTCTACAGTCGATCACATACCTACATGTCGTGAAACAGGTCATCGAAAATTATAACGAATACGGAAAGTCCTACTATATCTTGTTCGTAGACTACAACAAAGCCTTCGACTCCCTATATCACTGCTCCATATACAATGCACTCGGGAAACAAGGAGTTCACGACAGTATATAAACATCACCAGGCAAATATACAAAAGAAGCACGGCCCGAATACAGCTTGAAACCGTAGGAGACGAATTTAAAATTGAAAGGGAGTGCGAGAGGGTGACCCGCTATAGCCCAAACTATTCGCTGCAGTCTTGGAGGACGTCTTCAGGGAATTAAAATGGGATATCATCGGATTAAACATTAACGGCAAAATGCTAAACCATCTGAGATTTGCTGATGACATTGTAATATTTGCAGAAGAACCACAAATATTACAAGCAATGCTAAAACAACTATCCGATGCTAGTGCCAAGGTGGGTCTCACTATCAACTTCTCTAAAACAAAAGTAATTACCAACAGCACCCGAGAAACAATAGCAATAGAAGAACAAGAGGTCGAATATGTAGAAGAGTACATATACCTGGGACACCTAATATCTCCTCAACACCTAATGCCTAAAGAAATACAAAGAAGGGTCAACAATACCTGGTCCCGCTACTGGTCTCTCAAAGAAGTCGTGAAGAGCAAGTCCATACCAATTCGTGAAAAGAAAAAGGTCTATGACAGTTGCATTCTGCCAGTACTCACATATGGATGCCAAACATGGTCCTTAACGAAATCAAGCATACAAAAATTGAAAGTCTGCCAACAAGGTATGGAGAGGAGCATGCTTGGAATCCGCATCAAAGACAAATGTCGACTTGTAGACATACGAAAGCAAACGGGGGTGGCGGACGTAACCAATAGAGTCAAGAGACTAAAGTGGAGATGGACGGGCCACACATTGCGATATAGAATAGAAAAGTGGACGAGAAGCGTAATTGAGTGGTACCCACGCGACGGGAAAAGGCGCAGTGACAGGCAACAAAAGAGGTGGGAGGACGATCTCCCACAGGGGTGGAGGAGATCGGCCAGGCACCGTAAAAAGTGGCATGACCTGGAGGAGGCCTATGTCAAAGGACAACCTGACTAAAAACAGTCTTGAGTTAGTTAAGGAAAAATTTTAAATTAACTGTAAAAGTCAGTGAATAAAGGCTATTTTTATTATTTATTTTTATTATGCATTTATGTACCTATTTTAGTAGTTTGTTTTTAGTACCTAATTGTACTTAGTAATACTTGTATGATTTGAAAGAACAATGGCAGGTGCCCATACATTTTTTTAGTTGAGATTAAATTCCTACGTCTTTAAATGAAAAATATCTGATTTAACTCAGGGTGATGTTCTGAGTTAGTTTGTGCAAGAATAATTGTTCGAGAATGTCGAGAATAATAGATATTCAGTCATAAACTTTTGTAGGTTATGTCTGGGTAACTTTTAATAATGTGTTTAATAGGTAATATTATTCAATTTCGTGGAAGAAAAAGGGGAATATCGCATTAGCATTTCCCTTACCTAGTTATTTCAGCATGAAATGTATAATATACTCTTTGTAAAGAGTATATTTATTTAAACTAAGCGACTTTGACGTTTATCAAAAGGTCGTTGTCCTCGTCAACAACCAAGCTATATTTTTTAAAGTTGGATACAAGTCTTTTTGCCAATCATTAATTAAAAGCAATTCATTTATTTCTACTACACTACAATATTCTTACCTACCTGCGAGGAACATCTATACTTAGTCATAAACTGTATTGTTAACTCATTTACTGCAATAAATACATTAATTATATTATTAATTAATATAGTTACTACTTGTCACTTAGCAGATAAAATATATAATGGCAACACTAAGCTAGAGAAATTAACCAAAAAATCAAATAACTTTTTATTTATTATGTTTTTTTTTTATCCGTTTTGAACCAGCCCAATAATATATCTAAAAAATGTAGATAATTAATAGAAAGTCTTTCGTATATAACTCACTTTCAGACGCTCAAATTTAAGTCAGCTAAAATCTCGCCATTGTTCTTTGCACAAAGTGCAACGGCATGTCGTGTCCAGGCTACAGCGTTGCCAGAACGTAACTTTTGTTACATTTTACGTAACTTTTAACCGTCTCATGTAACCTCCATGTAACACGGCTAAAAATGTAACTTTTACGTAACTTTTAGGACTTGGAAATAATTTTATTTATTAAATTAATTTCGTCAATAGTGTAGTGATTGGTTTGTTTTCGACTTGTTTGTGCTAACCATACTTGGTCAGTTAATGTTATATTTATTGTAGTTTTAATTTAATAAGTAATTATTAAGGGAATCAGTAAATCAACAACAAAGTCGTATTTGCAACTGAAATAAGTTTATTTTTGTATCAATCGTTAACTAAATGTCATGATTATCAAGTCAAATAGCATAAAATATGTGTGCCTTGCACTGTACATAGCTTCAAGAAGTTTATTTAGCTATTTGATACTCATTGTTCAGTAGAACTAGAGTTGGCTGAGTACCTACCGGCCGGCGAAACCTAGATTTGATTTTGTTTATCGGTCTTGTCGTTAATGCGACCAAGTAGGTACCCAGCTACATAGTTGTTTCTTGAAGTAATTTGAATGTTCTAAACTAAACCCAACGAATTTACCCGTGGTAGTCGCGGGGGAAAGCCCGCCCGCGCGAAAATTCGAATAGTAGGCGCGTTCCGCTACGTAAACAGAAGAAAAAAAAGTTTTTTATTATTTTAGTGTCGTTTTCCACATAAAATAAGGTAATGTAACTTTTCTGATGAAAACGTAACTTTTTGAGATGCCTCATGTAACATTTGACTATCTGCCACTGGCAACACTGCCAGGCTATCTCTATCCATTCAAGGTTGCCTGGAAGAGATCACAGAGCGCGATAGGGCCGCCTGTTGTATGTTTGTTTTAATTTTAATGTTTTTTTTTGTTTTATCTTGGTGTACAATAAATTATATATAAATAAATAAAATAAATAAGTATTTTATTTAACAAATAAAAAAACATGATACATATTCTGTATTGCAAGGTTATTATAATAAAGTGAGTACTACATTAGGTCAGACAGGCGTCCGAGCGGTACGACACTCATTGTGTGTGACACGTGACCTCACGGCTTTGTTCCTACTTCCATTGAAGTTATGTTAATGAGAATAGTAATGAGCAAGTATTGAATGTTGATAACATAACAACCGATCAACCAATATGATCAATGGTTGGTTATTTGAAACAGATCATCCTGGTTATGTGTCAGCAGGTGGCTGGCAGTGTTGGCGCAATCACCAGAGTGCAGGGATTATTAGTTCCCAGTAAGATTTGACCAAAATAAAACAATCACATTCCAGAATGTTATTGTGGCATTCATTTTGACTCCTCATATGGATGTTGCTCTTATATGCACTATCTCCACAAAAACCCTACTTTAAAAGGCTTAGTAACCTGTATGGTATCAACACCATGCTAACATTAAAAGTTAACCAGATAAAAAACTTTTACTGAAATATTAGGCACATAATAATCTCAGCACTTTGGTTACACAAATGTTGTTGGTGCTTTGCTTATCAGAGTGGTTGCATATTTTAAATTAGTGTTATATATAATTGGTCCAAAAAGACCTGGCATATTATTATAATCTATACCAATATTATAAAGATGAAAGATTTGTTTTGTTTGTTTGTACCGAATTGGCTCCGAAAGTACTGAACCGATTTAAAAAATTCTTTATCCTATGGAAAGCTATATTATGCTTGAGTAACAGGCTATAATTTTGATGGGAGCAAAGCCGCGGGGTCAGCTAGTAATATATACACTAAACATGCCTGTTCTGTATACTTATATTAAGTGAATCTAAGTACATAAGCCGTGTAAATGTTCCTTCCACCAATGACAAAGTTACAAATGTCGCATAAACTTCTTTCCACTAAGTGAACAATGTTTTCATATACTGCACTGATTTAAAAGTATGTTTACCACTACCCTGCTACAAACAACAAGCTCATGAAAGTGGACACAGTGTTAGTATATCGTAGTGAGGGGTGCTCACCTGGCTGATGGTGGTCTGTGAGACGTTGGTGGAGGCGTCGAGCGCAGCACCCTCGGCCCCCGGCGCGCCCTGCTCGCCGAGCGACGCGCTGTTCCTACTCCCGTCATTCTGCCCCTCCTCACTCATCTTATCATCAATTATAACATTGAGAAAATAACTTCACGCTCTACACTTCACAATCAACTACTATGAGGTTCTCATCATACGAGATTCTTTACTATTGCTAAGCTTCTATTTACACAGGTGTGCTGTTTGTCGACGATTACTCTTTTACGTGCGCCTGTAGACAGTTTCCCGTGACCTAAAAACAAACGAACACCATAAAATGACCGCTGTGCACACCAACACATACTCACGGATTGAGAAATAGAAAGGAGAGTGATATTTTCACCTCAAGAATTTCTTATTTGTATCATTGACAGATCGCGACACAACATACGTGAATTAGAAACTTATTTATTATAGATCCGAGGTTGTTGATATGAAATTTGGCATCGTTCTTCCTTGAATTTTGGCGTCGTTACACAACATAAAACATCGAGAGTGCGATGGCATAAGGTCAAGACTACTAGAGCGATACGATTTACTCACACTGCTAACGATGTAAACGATGCAACGATCAGCTTAAAACGGTTCTGCTCGTGAAAATTGCCAAACAATGGATAAAATAAACCCGGGGGAGACGGAAGAAAACATAAAAGAAACAATGGGGATAGAGGCAATTATGTTTATACGGTATTTTGACAAATTTTGTGTCAATTTTGGTGTCATTCAATGAAACGAGATGGCTCACCACCTCACCTTTTGTCAAAATTGCATAGTACTGAACTGTAATTGGTTAAAATCTTCAAAGTTTTCACAATAAAAATGTGTCTACCAATAAGAAACATCATTCTCAAAATGGTCAGATAGGAACCAATAATAATGAAGTATTTTATTTTATTCAAAATGGCTACCCTAAAAAAAAGTAAATGATTTCTGTCTTTGGTTATACGTTCCATTTCACGTTCATGTCATGTCAAATTTTTATATAGAAACAAAACAGCACACGCCACACAGCAGTGAAAATAATATGAATAAATGGGTAAAATCATGAAAACTCATGAATTACGAATAGTGTCATGCGTAAACTACTAGCACAGAGAAATATATATATATACGGGCACTACTAGCATAGGCATAGAGGAAAGTAATTTATCGGGTATATTATGTGTCATGTAAATGACAAATTTTTGTTACAACTGTTTTCCGCATTTACAAAATAATTGTTTTCTACTCCAACCTGGAATGTTTTAAAATTAAATAGTATAAGTTATAATTTCAGTCTATGAATTCGAATGAATTTTCGACGCATTTTGTCGAAAAGCTCCTTGAGGTCCTCGTCATCTTCGGGGAAAAGTAAGAAGAAGCCAGAAGAAACAGTTAAATTACAAAGTGAAATAGAGTTACTCAAGCAAACAATCGACTCCTTAAAAGTTTCTGTAGAAAGTAGAGATGTGGCCATAGGTACGCTAGCTCGTGAAAAGGAGAAAATATATGTTGAACTAAAAAGTGCACAAAGAACAAATAGGAATTTACATCAACAGCTTGTTGATGAAAGGTAAAAAAAATATATTTGTATGTGAAATCATCTAATAACACACGACACACTTATGTGTCGTGGCGTGGCGTGGCGCAGGATCCACCAATCAAACGACTCTGTTTCAGGCTACGTCATAACGCAACTTATTTTGTAGCCAATCAACTGCGTCAGGAGCCGCCACGACACGCCACGCCACGTAAGTGTGGTTCCGTCTAGACCCGGTCACACACATGCGCGCAAACATTCGAATGTTTGCACGCATGTGAAGGGCCGTCAGCCATTCATTCTCAAACTTAGCGGATATGCAAATGGGTTCGCATATTCAATTTGCGAACCCGTTTGCGCTTCCTCCTACACTTGTTTACGAATGTCTTAGTCTTGCTTGCTTTTTATGCTTTCTTTTGAGGATCCCTTAAGATCGATTCATTCTGCATGAGTTCAATGAACTCCAGCACCTTGGGGTTGCATGATGGAGTTAGTTTCAGTACCTTCGTTACACAGTAGAATGCACGAACTATGAAAATGGCGATACGTCCGATACCTTCGCAATCGTGTGCACAACTGGTCGCACGGATGTGTGGGAGACAACGCGAAGGATCGAGGTTCGCACACTTCGATATCCGTTAAAAAACTGTCACAGCTTGGAAAACCGCGAATGCAGTGAAAACTTTGCATAATCTTTTGCGAATGTCGTCCTACACTTGTGGGTTTGCGTATTCGTGCGAATGTGAGTGACCGGCATTAGACGGAACCACACTTACGTGACGTGACGTGTCGTGGCGCCTTCTGACGCAGTTGATTGGCTACAAAACACGTTGCGTTATGACGTAGGCTGGAACAGAGTCGTTTGATTGGTGGATCCTGCGCCACGCCACGCCACGACACGTAAGTGTGGTTCCGACTTATCTCGCAATGTACGGGGAGGTATAATTTACCTACATAACGTCATTATAGGTAGTAAGTACTTAGCTTACTGTAGAATAATACAATATATAAAATAAGTATTACATTAAAATAAGTTATACAATATTTTTACAATTAGGGACATTCATTCTAAGGAAAAGGAATTTTACATCAACGAGATTAAAAGACTGCCTATGCGAGATGCAAATGAAATAAACGCTGAAGAAAGTAAGGATGTAAGTAGCAATACTTTTATATATTGAACTAGCCATTAAGTCAGCCCTTGCAAACATACTTTGTTAATTTGGATTTAAATAAAGATCTAATAACGTCCATTTAAAATATTTTTTCCAGCTAGGCGAAGATCACGTAAAGGACTCCTTTCTTGACGATTTAAATGCTAAGGACGAAGTAATTTATAATATTGGTGCTAAGTATTTAAAAATAAAATCGAGCAAAATGTTTTTCCAAAAGAAATTGGAAAAATTACAAATTCAAAACAAAAAGGTATTCACATACAACACGGTCAAAATAACTGTGCACCTCGCCGGAATGCCACCCCCTCGCCCCCGCATCCACCTACCCGCGCGGTACTCCGCGTTCACCTCTTGCCAATAGTGGCGAATGTCAGAGTGACGTCACAGCGCAGCGCCAGGTGCACACTCGTTTTTACCGAGTAGAACAGTACAGCGCCGACAGTGCGTGCCACAAAAGCTGAGACTTGACACACCACGTGGTCTGACTTGCGCAATAGACTACCTATGTATAGGCCTCTATAGCGGTATGAGGTCGTAGGGCGGGGCAAGGGCCGGGTGTCATCGGGGCATCGCGTCGGACAGAGCGTGGGAGGCGCGGTACGGCGCTCGTCAAGTCTCATCTTTCGTGGCACCACAGTACATTCAGTTTAAACATTTCCTTCAAACACTCCGGTTTCTGCCGTGGGCAAACATAAGTACCTAGCTGCTAACTGCGACACCCACCACTCAAGGTACAGGCTCTAGGTGCCACACAGCACAGCCAGCCTTCTGTAGACTTCTTTCTTTTATTAATTTTACAGACATGTGAGAATATAATTTTATTGCTACAAGATAATAGAAGAACCTTGGATAGTCTCCTAGGAAATTTACTAAAATCTACATCAGTTTCGCCGGACAGTAAAAAGTATTTAAAACTACTGCAGATCAACGCTAGTTTGCATTACGAAAATACTCAACTTAAAATATATCTCACATCTCAGCAAGAACCTCCCAACAGTCTAATAAAACAGCACTCGAAGATGTGTTGTCCCATAGCTAAACAAACTACGTCTGGGAGTTACTCGGAAGAAAAGATGAATCTTCACTCTTTTCATTCAAAGTTAAAATTACATGCGCTCGAAGATGTTAAAAGGTTTAAGTACATTCATAGAACTTTTTCGCCGCTTGTTCGAGGTACGATGTGTAGGTCAGTTTCAGATTCTTGTATCGTGAGATCGACTTTAAGTGAATTATGATAGTAATATACTTTAAATATCTAATAATATCGTTTTATTTCGGTTGTAAATGAGGTTCTAACTTCTAAGAGTTAGCCTACGTGACATCTGTCTTGAATGGAAAAGTAGTTGCGTTGAGGATACAAGCTCTCAAAGACCTTATACGTATTTCTTACTACTAGACTGTGCACCAAAAATTTTTGTTTAGCTAAAATGAAATCTATTATCATACGCCTAGGTTAGCTATTTCCTTATAAGCGGTAGCTAACCAAAAGCGGTCCTGGCGAGAGGGTTCCCGCTGGTAGTGTGTCCTTGTCTGACATCTTGCTAGCTCAACTAATCATTGGATTTGGTAGAAATGGTAGAAAATTTTATATTTTTCATTTTTATTTTATACCAAAACGAACGAATAAAAAAAAAATTTAATACGTCTCAAAGTCTATGAAACTTTGAAACGTATTTAAATATTTTTACAGTTCCTATAATTAATCAATTCATTGTATTTAAAAAAAAACATTTATACTGAGTAAGAGTAGTACTTTTAAATGTTTGGGCATGGTAATACTAAATGTAAGACCACCAGGTTGGAGTTTATGGCGGGATTTTTTCAAGTGAAGTTCAGCGGCTGTTAATATTATTTGCAAATTGATTCCTAGTGAATATTGTGATATAAAATTGGTGTAGTTTTGTTTCTCAACTGTCTACTCAACTGGACAATATGTGAAATCATAAAGATCCTTTGGGGTATTTCAAAGCATCGTCTGAAGACTGCAGGATCATCTAACGTCTCTCCTTCATGAGCTTGAGAGTAAGATCAGAGAGTTTTTTTTCCTATATATACGATGGGACTTGAAGAATAAGACTTATGCAGACTTGGGATTTGAGGATTATCGAGTCCTCCCCCAAATACACCATCGTAAACTGCTCAATTCCTCTTCGAGTTCGGTCATCTTATCGTCGGTCCGGAGTGTGCGCGTGTTGTACGTTGCCAGGTCCTGTCGTCGGTATTTGTAGGGGTAGCCGGATCTCGTCCGGGATTCTTTGCACCCCTTGCCATACCGTAACCTAGACCGCTACCGTAGTCGAGGTTAGGCAGGCTGCCGGGCACTAGGGGCTATGTTTTATTTGTGCTATTCATGGGGAGTGCTTTGCAGGCGGGGACACCGACTTGGTAATTGACGTAGATTCCAAAAAAATTACACTTTTTTTTTTTTTCAATGAATTTTGTAGGTTTAGGTAGCGTAGTTAGGTAGCATAAATACATATATTGGGATACTTACACTATTGTTTTACAATCAATTTGTCCCGTGTTATGTTTGGTCATGGTCACTTCATTAGAAAGAGACACACTACCAACGGGAGCCCTCTCGCTCGGACCGGTTTTTGCGCCATAGTGCACAGTCTAGTAGTAAGAAGTATAAGGTCTTTGCAAGCTCTTGAGCGCTAAAAAGTACATAAATGGTAATAAAACAATTGTTTTTCTATTTTGTCTGCTGATTATAGCACTACTGTCTTTATGCTACTGTCTTTTCTTTAGCTAGATAAGACAGTAGCATAGCATCTTTATTCATCAATCAATATCAATAGGTACCTACATATAATGAACCTGTAGAAAAGTCGTTTTTGTACATCGTAAATATTACCAAAAAAATAGCTAGGGTGTTAAAGGATGCTCGGAGAAGAAGGCATCGTGGAGGCAACCACCTCGAGCCCTCGATGCTTAAAATACCGAAATCCTGCCTGCATCATGGGCAGGTGGTCAGATTGGGGATTTTGTCCGCCCACCAAGTGACTCCAGGAAAGACGGTGGCAACATGATTACGTACTGTCGTGCGCAGAGAGGCTCAGGGGAGAGGCTTCTCACTCTCCCCAGGTATGTGCCCTAACAGGCGTCGCACAGAGGGGGTTCCAGAGTGGTCTTTAAAGATGTAACGGGGATGTACTTTGTTAGTACTTTGAGTCTTTGACAACCAAGCCAACGGACCACCATGGGTGGCTGATTCGTTAGTTATAGTAGGTAGATACAATACTCTGTAATCTGCTGATAAGGGCTATGGAATTGCGGCCAGGTTCGATGTCATCACATTCCACAAAAACCTGAAATATATTTCTTAAAGGTCATGACTTTGTTATTTTACCGACATCATATTACCAAGCCGGAAAACAGCAACACTCTGACGAGAAAAAGTACAGACACTTTTGGATATAAAATGATCTTGATTCTAGAATACACTTGGCTTAGAATGAAAACTGATGACAAAAGTGATGTTGATTTTAGGGATTCAAAAGTGTTGTTCGTTTTAGGGAATAAATATTATGCCAAACTTCTTAGCCGCCCTGAATTTGGCTACAATGGCTGCGCAGTAGTAAATCTCATACAAAAACAGCACCGTTTCGTGCCTCGCGCATCCGGTAAACCAACTTCAGGGCGGCCAAGAAGTTTGGCGAGGACTATACCCTGGATATTGCTGGCATCTGGCATCTGAACGATTATTAGGCTGGGAGTGAGTGAACAAGTACCCATTTTTTGTGGCTAGGCTGGTCCTCGGCTTAGGGTATATATGTTCTGTGGGCTGGTCAGCCGGTCAGTTTTGACAAATGGAAATGCAGGATACGGAAGACTGGACAAGAAAATCAGTGCACCAACATAAGTATCATTAATTATTGGGTTGACACAAGTTGAGGGCTCAATCTCAGAATACCAGATGCTCAATATACCAGATTCTCAAAACACCAGATTCTCAATTTATCAGATTTCGAACAGTCGAAATCAAAATATTTATTGAGACCAGACGGAATGGCCATAATGCCTTGGAAGGTGGGTAGGCCTTTGGTGTGGGATGCAACATGTGTCGACACCCTTGCGCCATCCCATCTTCTTAGCACGGTGGGTTGTGCTGGTGCGGCTGCTGCCAGTGCAGAAAACCTCAAACGTCGTAAATATAACAACCTTATTGGAAGTTATATTATTTTATACTCTTACTGGTAGTTATAAGTTATGATAAATTATATTATATTATTTACCTATTTATGTTTATTGACATTGTTATGACGTCTAAAAAGTCTTCTCCTTATTTATTCACATTCAAGTATTTTAATATTATTTATTAATTAAATAAAATGGATCAAAGTGATATGCAATTTATAATAAGTCAGAAAGGCAAACCAACGTTACTGCACGCAGGGTTCAGGTACGATTTCTGTTTAAAGAACAAGTCTGGAACAACAAATTGGCGTTGTTTCCGACAAAAGGAATGTAATACCTCGATACTTTCGGATGTCAATAACAAAATAATAAGGGATGAGAGGCATACATGTAAACCAAACCGTATTAGAAATATCATAGAACTGCATAGGCTGCATGGACGATTGTAACAAGAACAATTTCAAAATTTAAAAACCCCCGACACATTTATCATGCGAAAACACCCCGATTCAAACAGTAAAACGTCCATAACTTTTTAACGGCTGAACCGATTTTATTCAAACATAGCTAAGAACAATCTCGACAAAATTACTGTAATACATACAATACATAATTACTATTATTGCTGTAATACAAGCCGTGAAAGAAGTATATCCGGATGTAAAAATCAAAGGGTGTTATTACCATTTTTGGAAAGCTGTCGAAAGGATGAGCTATTAGATAAAATTTAGTGAATCCGATAAAGGTCCCGAAATAACACATCTTTTCTAACAGTTAGCATTGCTTCCTCCAGTAATAATTCCCGAAGCGTACCTCGCTATATGTGAAATGGCATCAGCCAATGAGATTTCATCAATTTTTTTTTACGAATTTGAGTTTATTTTAGGTTTTTCTGTTGTTCACGATTTATTGTTATTTTTGTGCGAATAATTAGGTATCTGTAATTTGATTATTTGTTCTGAAACATTTTTTCATTTATCTGTACTTCTGGTATTTTGCGAATCTGGTATTTAGATAATCTGGTATTTTGAGAATCTGGTATTTTGAGAATCTGGTATTTTGAGAATCTGGTATATTGAGAATCTGGTATTCTGAGATTGAGCCGTGGTGAGTGTGATGTGTAATTTGATTGATGATGAATAGAATATTCAAGGAAGTAGTCAAGAAAATATGCGCGATTTCAGAACGTAGCAGTCATTGTCTATGAAAAAGCATTTTGCAATAATGTTGCCTTCAAAAGAATATTTTCTAGTTTTATAGGAGTCGAAGTACAAAAATAATCTGTAATCAATATTTTATTTATATGTAGGTGTAAAAAATATCGATACACACATAATTAAATTTACATTCATTTAATTTTAGAATACTTTTTTAACTAATTTAAGAAACAGCACATCAAGTTTGGGTCAAGTTTGTATTTATCCTATTATGTTTGTGGGATGAAACGCAGGTTACTAAAAGAGTTATAAATATAAATGTGGATGTGGATGGATGGCTCTCCGTCCATCCATCTTTTATAGCGTGACGATTGACAGCATCGAATGGAAAAAGAAAACGTGTTACGTCAACCCCAATAAACATGGGCTCATAGATGATGATGGTAAATGGAGTGTTTGGAGTATTCTTCTTCTATTCGAGTCAATAGTGTTTTAACCCGATAGTTTGGAATACATGGCCAAAAAAACTAAATCGATAAGGCATATTTTAAAACACAAAAACACACTTTGATCCTTAGTACCCAATCTCAAATACTTAAACAAACATTCAGGTAGGATGCTTAGAAATGTGTAATGTAATGTGTTATAGTTTTTGCAAATTCAAATTTATTTATTTGTGTCACACAAGTAAATGATGTTGTACATACATGGTGTTATTTACAAAGATTTTGTTTCACTGTGTAGCTTTGCTGGCCATACAAATATTGGTTTTCTCAAAATGTTGCTAAGTGTACACTGTGTACAAGCTGCTTATTGTATCTTATCTTGTGGAGGAGCCATTGAGATAGAAAATATTTAATATGTCTATGTGGAGGAGCCGAGAAATAACTCGGACACTTTAACCCATTGGGATCTATTGTGGTCCCCTAGATAACCTACTCCTCTCCAATCTCGTTGAAAACACTTTTCATGAGTTTTACAACGAGACTAGGAGATATGAACCTTTAGTCTTCTGGTTTTGGAAATCCAACTCCTAGGAGACTCATTCGGTTACCAGCCAGTGCATCGCATGTGCACAGAAGGTGCTCCATGCGTTCTGTATGTTCCCCACGCAACCTGCACATCATGGGTGTCGCCGTTAGACCCATCTTCATGAGCATGTCTTTGGTTCCAAAGTGCACAGTAAAGTCCCCAAGCAGGTATCGGATTTGCCCCCTGCTCATATTCCAAATGCATTCCCCTGCTTTGCAGGTAGAGCCCAGGAATTTCTTGGAGTGTTGCAGACCAGTATTAGACAGCCAATGTGTTCGTTGTCTGTGATCTGCAAACACGCTAAATGTGGCTTTTACGAGACACGTCAAAATGCCTACACATGGTTCTGGACTCACAAAATCATATGCTGAGCACTCTCTTACCAATTCATCCGCCACTTTATTACCATGGATTCCTTTGTGCCCAGGGACCCACATCAGTCTTACCCTGTTAGTTTCCCAAGACTGTTTAGGGTTTGGATAGCACCCAGAATAAGTCTGGAGTCCACTTTGTTGGATGCCATGGCTTTGATTGCTGCCAGACTGTCACTAACAATTTATATGGATTTACCTCTGGTTTCTCTATCTATATTCTCTTGAGCACAGGTTATAATGGCATATGTTTCTGCTTAGAATACAATTGCCATCTTCCCTAAGGTTTTGCTACATTTGTAACCTTTTGCGTATATTCCCGCACCTGTATCTGATTCCATTTTGGATCCATCAGTGTACCACACCAGACTATCTTCGTCTAGTCCTCTTTTGTTGGGATTTGGACTTTGAAAGACCTTTCAAACACACAGTTTGCATTTTATCGGATATCATGCTTGTTACCCGATCCAGGTCTTCATTTCCATCGAACTTTGTATGGTTAGACTTTGGCTTAGAGGCATCCCATTATCCAGCAAAAGCAAGACGATCTAATGTCTTCCTTGCCTTGAATTCAACCATCATATGCAGAGGAGGGATATTGAGGTATCTCTCAATCGCTGCCGTAGGTGTTGTCCTGAAAGTACCCGTGATTCCGAGAAACGCTGTTCTTTGTAACCTGGTGAGTGGCGCTTTGCACGAGTCAAGTTTTGTTCTTAGCCACCACACTATGCTGCCGTATGTGATAATATGTATTATCATTGTCCAGCTGCTTATTGCAACATAATTTTGTAAATAGTAAGATCTTAAATTATAAAATAAAAACATTACACAAAGGGACAGAAAAAAAAATAAAAAAATACAATAGGTACATAACAATCCTTAATTACTAAAATACGAAATCTGGTAATACATTAATTGGAGAAATAAAATTGGAGTTTGATAGTTAATTAAGTTTTTATTTATCATCTAAATATGCAGTAATACTACTAATACGCTTTACTTAGTAAGAATATAAGGAGTGTTTTTTTGAAAAAGTTTTTAACTCTTGAGGTCATAATGAGTTAAGGTACTTTATTAAATATTTTACTGAGCAAAATTACATAGCATAGTCATTATTATTATATTATTATTATTATAGTCATTTATTTTATGTTATTTTATTAATCTTAGGAAAACTTACAGAGCTAATATAATAAATACACAGAAACAAAATGCAAAAAAAACAAGTTTATTTTTAAATAAAATCAAGTAATAACATTTTACACATTACATAGCTCCATGGCAATCTACAAAAAAAGTTGAATTTTAGACTAATATTTCGTTATTCTATGAAGACTGCCGTGGAAAATTAAGTATTTATGACTTTCCTTTATTAAACTTCTTTTCTTATTATCTACGTTATTAAATATTTTTATCCGTGAATAATATTATAATTTCCCATTCCTGCACAGTTCATCTTTCATGGTGGTGATTTTGCAAGTAGGGTGGGGGAAATGATTTTTTGCATTGGAAGATTTTTGAAGGAAACCTTGCGTGTATTGTTGGCAACATTCATCTCCAGATTTGTGTGCGCCGGCATCGCACGTGAACGTGTCGCAAAAATCTCAATAAATTAGTGAAATCACCATGTCGGACGAATATTTCTATGGTAAGTCTTAATCTTTGTTATATCGCGCTTACTTTAATAGTTTTATTTGCATGATTCGCATTGTACTTAGTTCATGATTATGATTATAACATAGCGTCAGTTTTGACACCCGGCTCTCGCCATTTTAATTCACAATAATAAGTGGATATCTATTTTAATCGCTATCCGTAGTGACATCATAAAGTTTCATTCGTATGCGATAGATTCAAGCTCTTAAGTTTAACGTATTTAAAGTTTTTAACCGACTTGCCGCCATTTTTGATTAAGGAAATGAAATGGCTAATTTCTTCTAGCTTGCAATGGCGTTTTACCCGACTGGGTTATTGAGCAATGAATTAATTCTGTTTCCCAAACGAGATGAGTGCTATTGATTTTTTGCTAACACATGGTGCGTTGGAAAAGTGCGAAGTCAGTGGTGGTTAGCCGCGCAATTTGAATGTGCGGCGTCCAAGCCGCGACAGTTTACATGTCGTTGATTCGGCAAGCAAGCATTTTCTTCGAAGTCAACTCCGTTGATACAAAGCTCGCAGCGAGCACCTCTGGTCCGCTGTTGTTTATCCGTCGTCGCCGCGATGTCAGCGTTTTGAGGTTATGATGACTAAATTAACACGAGTTTAAACGATGCGGTCGCCTGCTATGATGCCGCCATGTCTTACTCTATGCGATACCGATTGGATGAGTTTCATCAAACGTGTTGATAAGATTGGTGAATGTTTCAGGTGTTACTCTATCGGCGTCACATCAGACCGAGACATGGGACCCTGAGGCGAAGGCGGAATACCCCCGCAGCAACAAGCTGCTCATACGTCAAGCTCTTTTGGGTCCAGATGCCAAGCCCGATGAACTCAATGTTGTTCAGGTATATTTTATAACTTAATCAAGTACTATTGCGGAAGAGTATTTAGATCATAGGTATGTTTAATAGTAAGTATTGTGTTAGGAAATTTGTCACATTTCATTGTAAATGCTTGATGCACATTTCATTTAAGCAACATGTGATTTGAACACAATATTATTTAACCCATATCTAGAAAGTAGAAACATTAAATATTGAAATTTTGACTATAGTTTAGTATAAATTCAGACTGAGACTATTGCATCATTGACAGATAGGTTATATTCAGATAGTGTTAAATGAAAAATAATAAAACGGACTCACCTTGTCATTATTTACTGACAAGCCTTTTGATCGTCCTATCAAAACTTAACTTCACCTAGACAATGCGGCAAGCTAGATTTGACCATTTTGTTTTTATGTGCAGGTAGAAACCATGTCACTTCAAGAGTCTGTCAAGATCCCGGTGGCAGTACTGAAGGCGGGGGAGACAAGACATGCACGTCTTGACATTGAATTCCCAGATGCGCCTGTCACATTTACTCTTATTCAGGTAAATATGTGTTTAAATTTAACTACAGTGTTTTGAACTGACATTAGTATCCAAGGTGTTCCTAAGGAAAAGAATGGGATTAACCAAATTTGTTATTTGTTGTAAATGAGTCATTGTTACTGATAACTGGGTTATTTCTGAACCATTAATAAGTTTCATGTACTATGTTATTGTGAGGTTTCTGAATGATAATTCATATGTTCAATAAGACTGAAATGATGATAAAAACTAAACCATTGGTAATTTGATGGGCGCGCGACGTCGTTTTGATTGTTGCACCGCCTGCTTGTGATTGCTCGAGGCATTTGTCTGATCTTCACATGAAACTTATTATACTGATGTGTTCAATATTATGCATACACTTAACTCAGCATTATGATGTGCAGGGATCAGGGCCAGTGCATTTGATTGGCCAGCACCTCTTAGGTGCCCTAGTAGAGGAGTTTGAAGACATGGAGGAAATGGAAGAGGAGATGTTAGATGAAGAGGAAGGAGATGATTCTCAATTCAAGGTAAATTACCCTTTCATACCAGTTATTTATAAGTAAAACTTCTCAAAGATCATTTAACCGTTTTTAAAGAATAGTTATTCATATGCCAATATTTTACTGACTCAAATTATGCCAGTGATGTAGTAGATTGCTGAATTTACAGGAAAATGAGAATAAAAGGAAAGCATCAGCAGGCAAGCGCAAGACTAATGAGGTACTGAAAACCTTCAACTAATATCAAATTACTAAAGTGACTGGTTCTGTACACGCTCTACAGAGGGAAAAGGACCTGTGGCCCAGTTCTGTTAAAAAATGACAGTTCATGTAAGATTTTAACTACAAAATCTTTGGGGCATACACATAGTTGATCAATCTCATTTCTCTGTAATTTTTCATACAACTGGGCTTATTGTTTGTGGTGTCTAAATTAATTTTTAAGATAACTTCATGATAATTGGCTGTTGGTTTTCTGTATACTCATTCAGTAAAATAACCTTTACCTTCTGATAGCTAGCTGAAAACATTTTCATGAGCAAGAAAGGCTGCCTTGCAGGTTTCATTGGGCATCTAGTACTATAGCTAGCCTTGTTTGCATATTCCACAAATCCATTTTTCAATAGGGTTGAATATATTGGCATTAATGTGGGTTTCTAAAAACAAATATAATGTTTTTTTTATTATTGCAGGATGAGGATGATGAAGAAGGAGAGCCAAAAGGCAAGAAGGCGAAAATGTCAAACAATGCTAAAGGCAAGGCTCCGTCACCCAAGAAGAACGCCAAGAAGTGAACCGCCTGCCGCGCCCGCCCGCCGGCCGGCGCCCGCCCGCTCGCTAGCGCCGCACCAGCAACACAGTCAGACAGACCAATTCCATTTAAGACTGACTACATCCTCGATCACTAAACTTTAGGTAAACCTTACCTAGTGTATGTTATGAGATATTCGTTGACGTAGCTCCACGGGCCAGTACTGGCAGTGCGGCGCGGGCGAGCGGACGGGCGCGGCCGGCGGCCGGCGTATCTCTTAGTTGTACGACATAGTGTGGTAATTCAGTCTAGGTTAGCGTTGTATCGACTCGAGTGTGTCTGGGTGAGTGGAAGTGTGAGTATTTGTTTGTGATAGTTACTGGTCGAGGTATCTCAAACTTATCGATCCGAACCTTCGTGGTTACCGATGATCGGGTGTGATTTCTTCACTTATTTTTTTTATTTTTTTCTTAACTAAATTTCCATTCCTTACTGTGGTATAGTGTTATGGATGTCAAATTTAATATTAAAGTAAGATTAAATTCACAGATGTATTTTTAAGTTAAGACGTGTACTTTTAAGGCGGAGTAGCTACCGGTCAACATGTATTTGAATTTGCTAACGATTTCTCATTTCAGAATGAAAACTGATAATCTATTATAGTTTGTTTGTACATATACATTTAAAAGCATAAGAACGGTAACAATAAAAAGCATTTCTAAACATTCTCACACCTTTTATTTCTCTCCTCAGAAGTTCCCTGTAGGTTTTTGTACCTTACTTGCCTTGAAATCATTCTGCCCACATTAGGAATCATATGCCTGCTATATTAGCAGATTCAAGCCACAATGTAACAGTAAAAATATACAAATAGTATGGAAACTGTACGTTACCCCAACAGGGAAGTGACTCCTAGTGAGATATGAGTGGAACGTATAATTCGTGCGTATAGTGCGGGACACGTAAGTTGAACCAAAATGTATTATCGTTCTCATGAAATTAGACTATTTAAACCGAAATGAATCCTTTCTATGTGACCTAACAGTTGACAATTTGTATATTGTAAACGATTAGGTCGTAGAAAAGGGATTTATTTCAGTTTAATTTCAAGAGAACGATAATACATTTTGGTTCAACTTACGTGTCCCGCACTATAAACCCCTCCGGAGCAAATGTATCACGTGTATAGCGAGACAGTTAGAACACGTCATGTAACGTCACCCCTCCCGTACCGCTCCCATACCTCACGAACTGACAGTTAGGCGCTGCTGTGAATGTGCGCCACATATAAAATAAGTGCGTGTCGTCGTTTTTTAAAAAAACGGAAAATAGGTTCCTGCTAAAATTTGTATTTTAAATCTAATTCCGGCACAAATCAAGAGCAGATTACGCACGAATTATACGTTCCACTCATATCTCTCTAGTTGTCATTTCCTGTTGGGGTAACGTACACATGGAAACTACCTACAAGCGCTCGAAACGGCACATAAACATACGTGACCACTCGTCGCGACGCAGCACTTAGTACTGACATTACCTCGATAGCACAGTAAAAATTACAAACAGTATGGAAATTACCTACAAACGCTCGAAACTGCACACTTAACACAAAAATACGTGACCACTCGTCGCGACACGGCACTTAGTACTGACATTACCTCGAAAGTGCACGAACGGTCTCGTCGGTGCGCACGTTTGTGAGAGTGTGCCGTTTCGAGCGTTTGTAGGTAGTTTCCATACTGTTTGTATATGTTTACTGTATCGATAGTTCCCGAGCGGTCTCGTCGGTGCGTACGCTTGCGTGAGTATGCCGTTTCGAGCGTTTGTAGGTAGTTTTCAATACTGTTTGTATATTTTTACTGTGACAATGTCTTGAGCCTGTGGCTTTAGAGAAAAACAGTCATTTTAGGATGCGCCTACTAAATCATTTTTTATCTAACAATGCCTGTAATATTCTATTTCGTTCCCGTTGTATGCTGTTGGACTCTTCCACAGCTTGCACCAAACTTTCAAACTTGTCATTGTCTTTCCTATCGTGCACTTCTTGCATCATTCGCTTTATTTCAGTAATGGTCATTTCATTGAATTTCCCATCACAGCTAACTGTACGTGTTCCTTTGGATTCCTCAAATATTTTTTCGAAGTATGTATAGTATGGCCAGTTGTTAATTTTTCCAGTCTCTTTCTTTTTCTCAGATAGTCTGATGTATGTTTGTTTCAAGTTACGGAATTTTCGATCACATTCTTCTGGAGACAAGCCTATTTTTGTAGCTAACAATCTCCATACATTTTTCCTTTTGACTAAAGGATCTCCAAATCTTTCCTTATTGTCTAAATAGAATCTCAAAAGCTGCTTGACATAATCATCTTGTGACTTGTAAGATGCTTTAGGTGGTTCATCATTGGTGCTTGAATAGCTAACCTGCCCACTGTATATTCCTTCAAAATCCCTGTAGTAGCGCCACTTAGTTATACATCTCCCTGTATCTGCTCTCATTCTCAATCTAATATAAGTTTGTTTCAAATTCCTAAACTTTTTGTCACAGTGATTGGGGCTTTCTCCTACTGATGCCGATATCTGTTTCCACAACTCTTTCTTTTGGTATCTTGGGTTTTTAAACTTATCAGCCATTTGCTTGTACTCTTCTATTAACAACCTAGTTTTATTTTTGTCCCAGGGACCTTTAGTCTGATTGTAATCATAAAATATTCTCTCAAAATAGTTATGATATTGCCACTTCATTGGTTTGCCAGTTTCTATACTCTTTTCTTTCCAATTGAAATAAGCTCTTTTCAAATTCTTGAACTTATAGTAACAATTGCACTCTGTTGTTCCTAACTCTGATGCAATCTCCCTCCAAACATCTTTTTGCAAGTAGTCAGGACTACGGAATTTGTTCAAGTTCTCTATGTAGAGACTGAGCAAACTTCTCACTTTGTGCTCTTCCCATGGCTCTAATGCAGAGGGTCCGAGTGCTTGGCACTCTTTAAAAACCTCTTCACAGGTGTTGTAATGTACCCATTTGACCTCTTTGCCCAGTCTTTTCTTTTTCAAGAGTCTTATGTAAGTTCTCCTCAAGTTTCTATATTTTTTACTACATTCATCAGAAGTTGTACCCAAGTGCAAAGCAAATTCTTCCCAAAGAGATTTGTCCTTTGTCATGTGTTTAAATCTGCTGTCTAAGCACAAAGTAAGTAGTATTCTAATTTTGTTTCTATCCCAAAAGTTGTCAACTTTGGCTTTTAATACCTCCTTGTCACCATTTTCAGAAATATTTTCTTGTACAGCGACAGGGGTCTCATTTATTTGTATGTATTGTCTGTTATCCCCAGTATCCACGATATATCTCGCCTCCTGCCCTGTAACTGATGTAAGTATCTAGTATTATATAGACAATATCAATAGAACGAGCTTTATTCAAAAAATTTAATATCAAAATCAAAACTTACTTTGTGGATTCTGTATGGTGAAGTTGTTACTACTGAATATGACATTGCTTTGATCTTCCCTGAGGACAAACCAGTAACTTTGGTTGTGGGGATTGTTGATGTCCATAGTGAGCAAGATAAAAACAGTTTTATAACAGTCATCAAGAACTTAAATAATGTAAATAAAGTAAAAGCGCGACAAGCACTAAAAAGACAATATAAACATATAGAAGAAAAGATGAAGTCTATGGTCTGTACTCTCAGTACTCTGTACTACTTTATGGTAAAAATTAATGGACTTTCTTGATCTCTAGAATGTATGGATTTATTAAGTACACATGCTACAGATCTCAGATAAAGAATAGTACCTAGATAGATCACATTTAAGTTGAATATCTAGCCTTTCTTGTACTCAACACTTATAATGGAAACAACTCATGTGACAAAAAGAGATAGCAATAGCCTTTTCGACCACCTTAAAACGCCGCGCGCCACTTGCCGACAATTGCCATTTTGATTGTTACTCAGCTGGTTAACTACTCTTTCTGCCGATTTCATTAAAAATACTATGTTATTGTGCTTACTATTGTGTTTGGAGTGCGGTTTTCGTTTTGCCATGAACAATGGCGTGTACTGTGTCCGGTTGCTCTAATAGATTTGTTGTTTTGGAAGAAAATATTGCAGAAGTCTCTTTTCATCGGTAAGTCAACCCAATCATTACAAATTGATAAAAAGCATTTTAAGCAGGAAGTGTCAATGAAATTAGTTCTCCATACATAAACAGAAAGACACAACTGCGTAAACAATGTGTTATTTTCCAATTTAGAAATAAAAAGAAAAACAAAAATTTATGAATACGTTTGACATATTATGTACACAGATTACTGATATGTTGCTAGCTAATTATTTACTTGTCAAACTGTCAAAAGTGTCAAACGACCAATGACGTATACACATTGAGTTATGAAATATAAGGAGGCGCCGCGATGTTCTATACATACATTAGTTTATACAAATATGAGTGAAATACGATACAGAATGTGAAACATCGTTTTGTTTCATTCTTTCTAATGTAGTAATCGTATTTGATGAAAGAGACAACAATATTTCAGTTGTTGCTCATTATGGCAACATTTTGTTATGACGTAGTGACGGTTGTAGGTACGTGCCATATTCGCCATTTTATGTGCCGAATTTTGTGGTTGTGTTCGTGGTAGTCCTGCTGTTAAATGGTTGTTTACATATTGTATTATTGAGATTTGTGAGTGTGTGTGTGTTGCTTGATTGACACAACCTTTAGGTAGGCACGTTTTTTTCGTAGGTATTTCCAGTCTATATTATTTAGTATGTCTATGCGTATACACTTGGTATACACACATTGACACTATTGGAAAATATAAGCAGAGCACAGATTAATAATATGTAGCAAGCTACAGCAGCGCCAATACTAAACAATTGGAACTAAAGCTGTCACCCCTCTGATTAGGTACTTCATTAGGATGTGCCCCCTTACATGATAGAGTAAAAGTAAATCATCGCATTTTCATGTCCATCAATTATTAGATTGTCGTGTATAATAATTTTAATTCAGACCGAAGTACTTAATTGTTGTTTTGTTTTGATTTCCGTGTGAAATATATATAGAGCTGTAAAAATAGCAGCTTGCCTCCCATTTTTAAACTAAATTACATTATGTTGTAGTGGCACCAATGATCGACAAGAATCAATAACCGACACCTTTTTTCTTGATACCATAAAATAAGAGAACGCAACCGATTTCTTACTAAGCAAACATTGTTCCTTAAACGGCATACTTTTGACTGACTCCCATTGACATTTGAGCGAAATCCGCCATTTTCAAACAAAATTGAGAGCGCGAGAAATGAGTGCGGCTAGAGATCTGGTGAAAATAGCAGAATTACTTAGAGAAATCTTTAAGGAAGTGGGTACATTTTTTTGATAATTATCCTAATGTAATTCGACTTGCACGTAATTTGATGTTTTTCTCTGGTTATTATAAGGACTATAAGATCGATTTTTATTATAATGGAAGTTTAAGGTTATTTTGATAATAGTAAATTGATGGTGTCGTTCACTGGTTTTTACAAACTGACACATGTCTACACATGTCGATAATAATTTTTTGAAAAATATTTCATGTGACAAGTGAATACAGTTCTTTTTGTTTTGCGTATTTGGTAGTTATATGAAATAGATTAATCAAAGTTAAGCTACCAGTAATCGACAGTGTCGATAATTGGGTAAGAATATGTGTCGATGATTGGTTCTTACAGATGGCTCTGAGAAAAATGTTACGAAGTAACTATTTAGTACTCTGTGCCCCCGACCAGTTAGAAAAGCCGTTGTAGCTTCAAAAACTGGTGAAAAAATTGCAGTTGCTGCAAAACATTTCGGAGTACCTACGATTCCAATCCATGATAATAATTCGGGAAAAACGACCATACAGTCTTATTCTTTGTCACAAATCACACCTGACGCTGCATTTATCAAATTTTTGCTCAAAAAATGATATGGAAGTCGTAACTTTATACCCAAATATTACGCATATTCTGCAACCGATGGAATAAGGCCCGGTTTCTGAAGTCGACGTCACATCTCAAATCCACTGTCAATTTTTCTAAAATTTACCAGCCCTCAGTTGTCAATGAGTTTCTCAACACTTCACCATCCAATCTTCAAAATCCACCAAATTACGTAATAGCTTGTTACAGTATATAATCGGCATTAATTAAAATTAAACATTGAAAAAGGTGCTCAAAAACCCAAAAGTGCTGTAACATGTGGTTAATTCGATTTTGTCAATTGTGACAAATTGTCAACCACTAGTCAGTTGCCACACTTGGTGTGGATAAACTGAAAGTATAATTAACTGGCAATTATTCGTCGATTACGTTAACAGCCCGATAATTGAGGACTGGGAAACCGGCAGTAAAGCTCATTGGAAAAAGCCGTGACACAATGGAAGGTGGAGAACCGTGCCACAGTTCTTCGGAAAGAGAACTTTGCCCCAATGCTGCAAAAAGCTCTCACAAATATAACAAAAGATTGCGTCCAAAATGGATTCCGAGTACGGCCTTCTTCCATTTGGTCCTAATTACATCGATATGTCTGAAATTTGACAAACCGAAAAATAAATCACGATTAGAACCAATGCGATCCGAAGATGCGTTATTTCATTCAAATTCATTGGATGCTCCTACAACGTCAGCCACATTGAGGCGAGGTATCACCGACCGAATTATCTAAAGATACCTTAATGGAACAGCCTAACAATATCACCAAGACTAATATTAACCAACTTGTTTTAATACCGGAACTTACTTCACCGATCGGAGCACCTGAAGTAACAGGAGATACCCAAATGCGACAAACTAATCATAACGGCACAGTTAATACAATAATCGGCCAAGCACTTCCACCACCGAAACCTTCATCTTCATGGTTTCCATAAAGTAATAGGAATAAATAGTTATGGAAATGCAGTAGGCACACAACACCACAATAGAAGTATTTGGAAAATGCTTTTGGAGTGATTGTTCCATTTCCTTTCAAGAGGAGTTTGCTTTGGCCGAAAATTTGAATAGTAATAAATATAGAATGAAACGAGGAAAAAAACCACCAACAGTAACAAGTAAAGCTTGGAAATTTGGTACTGTTTGTGGAATTTCATCACGAGAAAAAGAAACTGAGAAAAATAAAAAACAGCAATAAAAGAAGAAAGAGCATGACAGAGAATAGAAATAAGACATTAAAAGTACTAACGTACATTACAGTTAACCTATGAAAAGAAAAATAAAAGTAAGATTAAGAGGAGGGTTTGACTTCAAAAGAGTGATGTGGAGATTTTATACGTTGAAAGTAATATTAGTTATAATATAGCGATGGTAACCTTACGGGTAATAGTCGATAACTGGGTGTCGGTAACTGGTAAGGGTAACTGTCGATAACTGGATCGATATTGTTTATTGGAGATTCAGTGTCGATGATTGGTGATTTATACACGTTTTCTTATAATGGATTTTTTTCTAGTCTATGTATAGTTTTAATAAAAAATAATACACCCTATTCTTATCTTAAGAATATACCTTACAATACTCAATCGTTACTTATGGTTTGAAGATATTTTCGCTGTCGGATTCTCTAAGTTGATACACGTGTTAGTGAGATTGACTTACATATTGTAGTATAGACCCACCGGATGGACATAGTGCTGACTGATCGATCAACGCACAGCCAAAACCGCTAGGATTAGAAGCATCAAATTTGGCAGAAAGATTTCTCAAGTGACGTAAGTGAGCACCAAGAACGGATTTTTGGAAATTCCACTCCTCCTTAGGAGTGGAATTTCCAAAAATCCTTCAAAAGTCCGGGTTGAAAGTTTGTATGTAATTTCTTTAGTTTGTAAGATGGACACGTGAAATTTTAGATTTAGGCTCAAGGTTGATACAAAAATTTATATATTTTTTGGTTTTTGGAAATTCGACCCCTAAGGGGGTTGAAAGTTTGTATGAAATTTCTACAGTTTGTAAGTTGGACACGTGAAATTTTACATTTAAGCTCTTGGTTGACAAAAAGAATTCATGTTTTTTTTGTTTGTTGTTTGTTTTTTGTGCGATAAATAATTATTAGTCTGATCAATTTTAGCTTTGTGCTTCAAGCAAATTGTTGTGTATATGTTTATGATGGCCCGTATCAAATGTGTTCGGTGATTTAAAGTGCTTGGTTGATCAAAAGAAAGTTGAAGCAAAGATGTAAATACTTCCTTGTGAATAAAATATTCCAAAGTATTAACAGTAATTTATGTGAAATGATTCAGAAAACGCCTGGCCGCTTTTGTGTTATATTTATCCTCTTCGTGAAAATGCAACGAACATACATAAGTATGATTGGATTTTAACCAGGTATCTGCACTGCGGTTGATTTGGATACATTTTATTTTTACGGCCCAAACGTGGAAACCTCAAATAAACAAAATGCAACAAATTATGTCTTACATTATGTAATAATTATTTTTCATCTTTTTTCATTGAATAACCACAGTCAGTTCTTTTCTAAATATGTGTTAGATTATTATTTTCCGCTTTAAAATAAACGTCAGCTAATTTTACCTACACTTGTTATACAAATTGTCACATCTTAATTTTTAGTCTATATGAAAATTTACACAACATGGCGTCCACCAAATATTTCCTTAAAATTATATTTTAAAATTATTATCTAGTTAGTCACCTATGAAAAGTTATTCCTTTGCACTTCGCCGTATTGGTTGAATTATTGGTGCAATATCTTAAAACCCCAGTATATAATAGTAATCTTTGCTTAAAACACACGACGACATATTTATTTATTTATTTTAACTTACACACACTATCTTACAGGTTGAACCCAATACAATAGAGTGGTTAAAATCTTAATCTAAAATCAGTTCTTAAATAAATGTACCTATAATAATTATATAAACCTAAACTTCTAACACTATTAATATCTTCTAAACTAATATAAACTAATATAAAATTAAACGTTACTCATCTAAATTTTAATTATAACTAACAAAATTTTACAAAACTCTTGCGAATTCACTCAAATTGCACGAAAATATGTCTAGCCTCTCATGCAATTCGTTGAGCACACAGATTGTCCGGGTGAGAGGTGTTTTCGCTAATAGATTGGTTCTAGCAGCAGGCACGGCCAGCAGTGGCGGCCGACGCCGCCTCCACACGTACCGATCTGGCACGCACAGCTTCAGGTGACGCAGCACACCCGGGTTATGTACAACTCCACGCAGGAGCTTTAGTGCATACGCCGCGAGTGTAAATTCCCGGCGCACTCTGAGTTCGTTGTACCCCACCATTCGAGCATTCCCAGTACAAACAGTGTAGGATACATTAGCGGGTAAAATGGGTAAACTCCATAAAGTTTGAAATACAAGTGTCTTGTAAATTTATTTTGTACTCGCTCCAGCATGAAATTATATTTCGCTTCATGAGGAGCCCAAATCACCGCACTTTGCTCCAAGTGACTCCTTACCAAAGCGTCATACAGCACCCTGAGCGTGGTAATATTTGTGAATCCTTGTGACTGCCTCAGCACGCAACCCAGGTTTCTGTATGCTTTCTTGCAAATCTTAACTATATGATCCCGGAAAGTGAGATCCGGGGTAAGCAGTACTCCTAGATCTCGCACCTGAGACACACGCTGCAATGGCGCTTCCTCTACTTTGTATTCGTAGTCTAAGGCAGTCTTCGCGCGCGTAAATGACATGACTGAGCATTTCGCTGTGTTGAAATAGAGTTTATTTTTATGGTTCCACGCTACCACTCTATCTATGTCTTCCTGCAATCTCTCACAGTCCGACAAACTCTTGACCTCGAGCAGCAATTTGAGGTCATCGGCAAACAATAAACATAAACTATGTTTGACTACGTCTGGTAAGTCATTTATCATTAAAATAAATTCGAGAGGACCCAAAGTTTAGTCTTTTTGCGGGGTACACATCTATCTAAAATATCACATAGTGTATCATAAAAAATATTCAACATATCCTCCAAATCATGCGTGTCATAAATCATACTCCAATCAGTGGAAGTCAGCAAAGAATATAATGTCTCGTAGTCAGCCCGATAAAAGTTCCACTGCGGCCTAACACTACGTGCTGCGGGACTACCGTCTTCGGCAGAAGGCATAGGCGGGGCGGACACCGTGGGTGCGGGGGGCGCGCGTGCACAGGGCACGCTGAGCGCGAGCGGCGGGTGGTGCGCGTCGACGAGCACGAGCGCGTCTTCGGCCGCCACCACCGATATCTCCCCGCCAAAACCTGTGCTCAGAACCAAATCCAACTGACGACCCAGATGGTTGGGTACTGTGTTGCTTTGAGTGAACTCGCAATAGGACATAAAACATTCATAATAATTTTTTACATTTACAGGACACGAATACAAATTGAAATCACCAATAACAATTATTTCTCTATATCTATGGCATAATTTTTCTATTAACCTAAATAATGTCAAGTAGTCATTCTCAGAACTCCCTGGAGGTATGTAAACCACACAACATAAAAACAAAAATCTATTTTTAAAATAAACCGTTGCACTAACCATTTCAAAAACGCAGGTGTCTATCGACGCGTCTGCGATTTGTACTTGTCGCAGCTCATATCGGTGTGTGGCCACTAGAAACGCTCCTCCCTGTTTCCGACCATCCGCTCGATCGCAACGTATTATTTGATATCCCGGTGGGATTATTTCAGAATCTTCTATGGAATTATTGCATCCAGATTCCGTTATTGCACATAAATCAAAATCAAATGACTCAATACTGGTTCGGAATTCATCCAGTTTAGTTCGTAGACCTCGTACATTTTGATAGAATATATCGACGTTGTGACTATAATATGTTTGGTTTCGTTCTGATTGAGTTCCGAAACCAAATCCACTCACTGAATTCCGCATTCATTGGCCAGTTTTCGGCCTGGTTCAACTTATCGAAACACTTTTCCGGTAAACCAATAACAAACGACGAATAATCTTTCTCGATTTTGTGTTTGATTTTATCAATTTTAATTCGATCATCTGAGCCACATACATTTTTCACGTGATCTGCTATGGCTTCAAGAGTGGTATCCAGATGTAGTCACCAAACATGTAGAATTTTTTTCCGATCAGTAACTTGAATTGCCTTCAACTCCGAATTTGTTCCCCTTCTGACCTCTTTGAGTTGTCTGTTATTATTTTTTTTATTTTGAACAGTCGTCTATCCTGCTTCGATCTTCTCGGCATCATCATTAGGTGGCCCACTAGTTGCCAGTGGGCTAGTACTACACAAAGTTTTTTCCGGTACAATTTCGGTTGACTTCGTGGCCCCACTTTTGTTTACCTTTTGCGTTTTGATGTAGGTATGAAGCGTTTTCTTGGAAACGTTGGAATTATTATTTTGACCTTGACTTACAACCTCGGCAAAAGAAGTTGTAGAAGGAGGATTTCGGGCAATATCAGCTGCTATTTCGTGAGTTTGGTTGTTCTGAGTTAGCTTAGCTTCTACTTTTTCTTCGAGCACCCCCACCATTTTAATTATGTTACCCAACTCGGTTTTTGTTTGAGATAATTGATTAAGTAGAAGCGATATCTCATTTGCCTGGCTGTCCATGCGAGCTATCATGTCCGCTTTAAACTCTCTCAATTCTTCGAGTAGTAGGGAATCAGAATCCATAGTTATGGGCGAATACTGAGTTTGACTTCCGCGCTGACTGCTTACATTGTTAACAGGAGTGGTGGCATTAAAGTTAGGGATGTTAATGCGGACCGGGGTTTCACTGTTGCCTCTTTTTGGCTTAGCACAGATACACTCCGGACATAACCATTTTTTTTATATGCCTGGGTGTATGTCTTAAAAGCATCTATGTTTATTTCTAGACAGGCTATATCATACCTTTTCATGCATTTATCATTGGCACATTCCATGTAGCAATCCATTATGAGCGAACCACAAGCGCCGCAATTATTAGGCATTTTTATTGTTTTCGCGAACAAAAATTCAAATCTTGGTGATCAAACAGTTCCCGGAATGCGCGATGTCGCGCTCGCGTATTATTATCACGAAAACAGTTCACACCACTTTAGTTCTTGTTGCACTTATTTTCAAAACACCTTAGGAGTCAATATTGTACAAATTATTGGACAGAATAAAAATATATAAAAATAAGCAAAATAAAATAACAAACAATACGTCTGCACTTATAATAAATAAATTACGAGGAGCGAGGCCGTAGGCGGTGGCCCACGGTGCCTTCGCCTAGCGCCGCCTCTGGTGTGGATGATAGAAAAACTTGAGCTAGGAATATAATTGTTATTTTTGCCTAAGAAGATAAATAAAGTTTTTTATTTTTTACCCTTCAACTTTTTATTTTTTGGCATTTTTCCTTTATTTGTGCTGTAACACCTTACTTTTTGCCAAATTTCGTGATTCTAGGTCAACGGGAACTAAGAAATAAGTTTTCTGACCTAAAACCTATAGGGTACTTCCGGTTGACCTAGAATTGTGAATTTTAGTTAAAAGCAAGTTAAAGCCATAGTAAAGCAGAAGTAAATGGAAAATTCATGGAAGTTGTAACCTTGTACCTTAGAGCATTTAACCTAGGTTAAATGCTCTAAGCCTTGTACTGTTTATAATAGTTACTTTCATGAGATTAGTATCAACCACAGATTATTAGTCGAGTTGTATGAATTCTGAGCGCATGTGGCGTGGCGCTTCACTAGAGCATTTGACACGCGCTGTGACGCGCTGCTAAAGTGAAATGGCCGACGCCATTATTTGTGTTTGTAGTTGTTGGTGACTGATAAATTACTGATTTGTGTTACAATTACATGAGATTGTATTTTTATGCTTGATGCATTTTGAATACATACGTTCCATAGTTTACTACGGATTATGTGTAGACTATTAATTAAACATAAAGGAGAAATCTGACAGCGGTGAGTTTACAGATCACAGCCGGTTCATGTTGGTTTATTTTTAATTTGTTTATCGTCTAAACTGCCATTTAGACTATTGACTATTGGATTATTTACAAATATTAAGTGTTCGATCGCTTTAGTAAATATTTACGCGATATTGTTTATCTCAGGGCTTGGTACATGTTGGCGGGAAACGGTAGGGGGTAACTGTCCTGTCACTCAGTCGTTATTCGTCCAGAAATTGATGGAAGTTTCCAATTAAACATAGGTGCTCAAAGGCAGACCGCGAAATACGATTCTCGTTTCGTTTCTTTTCTCTATATCTGAAATACCTATTGCAAACTATGGCACCTGCCTTTGTGAGGTAAAACAAAACATAGAAGAAACTTGAAATACATATAATAATTCAATAAACAAAACAAGCAAAACATATTTTGTTCTTAAACAAATGTAAAAACTGATGATATTTGTCAGTGATGTCGGGCGGTCGGCTGGTGGTGCTGGACCGGGCTGGGCGCGATGGCAAGCGGTTCCCGCTAGCAGAAGGGCTGGCCACCCTGGGCTGCGACCCGGCCTGTGACATCCGCATCATGCTGCCCACTGTCAGCCCACACCATGCCACTGTTGTGGTTCATGCTAATCAGGTAATGTGTTTTTTCATCGTACTGATGACTTGCTTACTGTAAGAACATGATATACTAATAATAATTTAAATCTGGGGAAATTTTTATAAAGAAAATCTATCATAACAAATAGAATATAATAGAATATGATCGTGAAAACTACAGAATAACTAAAAGTTCATTGAGAAGAACTAAGAGTCTTTTGGACAAAATCACATTAACTGTCAAGCGGTCGTGCAGTGTCGAATAAACCACATTTGAAGTCGGTAAAACTACATGTGCTTGTCCCTTAATTTTACCTAGAAGAGAAGACTGATTTCATTCATAATACACACTTTGATGTATATTATTTTATTAAGAAGCTTGCTCTCTAGTTGTACTCCGTGGTTAGAACTGTATAGTTCAAACTGAAGGTATGTAGCAAGAACTGCACCGTTGGTCAGTTGTGCCGAAGCATTGTTGGAGTGAGTTACTTACTGCTTCTTATAAATCAAAATGATTAGTCAATGTGAATGTGTAGACCATTCAGAATTCAGTTAATTTGTAACCTATATTTTCTTCGTTGTTTTCTATGTTTCAAAATGCACAATATTCTAGTAATATGCCACAGCTTTATCCATCGAAGCCATGATTCCAGAAGTGGGTGTCCAACCGTATAATATAGATTTCAATTGAATCATTTTACTAAATACATTTTTTTTTTTTTTTCTCTCTTTTTCTGTGTCGTGGCAATCTGTTGAGAGCAACAATAGGCCACTTCTCTGTTTGATATCTTGTATCTGTTTAAGTTCTTTAGCTTAGTGAGACACTTCTCAATTAGGTGTCTCATTCCATTCTGATGAATCTTTAAACTGTAAACTTTTGTCTCCCGACAATCCAAGGGCGAGCTCATTTTTGTGATTTTGAAGTAGTTTCTGGTAGTTTATACTATATGTCATGATCTCCTGCTTGATAGTTGGTAATTTCTGATCGAGGTAAATGATTTTGTTACTAATGTACTGCGGTATGTTGAAGATGGATCTCAGTTTGGAAACATTCTAGTATCTCAATATAACTATTACTGGCTGTGCCCCATAGCTGGATGCCATAGGTCCAGATTGGTTTCAGGATAGCTTTATACACTGTCAACTTGCTATGAATGCTCATTTGCGAGTGGCGTCCTACTAGCCAGTACATGCTGCGCAATTTTAGATCAAGTTGCTTGCGCTTGGTCCATATATGTTTTTGCCATGTCAGCCTTCGTTCCAAGTGCATACCTAAATATTTTGCATGATTATCCTGCGGAATTTGGTCATTGTTTATTTTCACCGGAGGACAAGTGTCTCTCCTGAGCGTAAAAGTAATGTGAGTTGACTTGCTTTGGTTTGCGTGCATTCGCCAGATTTTAAGCCATTCCTCAATTTTGTCTATGTGATGTTGTAGGTGCTCAGATGCCGTAGTTGGATTGGTATGTGTGGAGAGTAAAGCCGTGTCGTCTGCATATGTTGCAACAGTGGTGTTGTCTGTTGTTGGCAGACCAGCAGTTAATATGGTGTAAAGGACTGGTCCCAGTATACTTCCCTGAGGTACACCTGACTTAATCTCGCACAAGTCCGAAAGATCGTTGTTGTACTTGACTTCAAGCATCGCCCACTGAGATAGGATTTCAACATGTGGTAAAATGAGTGTGGAAGCGTTTTTTTAATCTTATACAACAGGCCCTCGGGCCAAACTTTATCAAAGGCCTGGCTAATGTTTAAGAAGACTGCGGAACAATAATTCTTTTCCTCAAGCGATCTGCTTATAACGTCGACGATACGGTGAACCTGCTCGATTGTTCCGTGGTTCTCCCTGAAGCCAAACTGATTGTTTGGAATTACTTCATTCAGGTGAGCCTTTATCCTCTTCAGCAATATTTTTTCTAATAGTTTTTCCATTATGGGCAGAAGACTAATAGGTCGATATGAGTCTACTTCATTAGGTGGCTTGCCGGGCTTAGGTAACATTATCACCTGTGCTATCTTCCACTGACCTGGGAAGGGGCAAAGCCTTAAGCAGGCATTGATTATCCTGACTATTGCAATAATTCCTTTTCTTGGTAATTTTTTCAGGAGAGTGCTGTCTATCAAGTCGTATCCCGGTGATTTGCCTTCCTTAAGTTGTTTTATTTCGCCGGCTACTTCGGTAGGGCTCACATATTTTAGTGGTAGGCACAGTTGTAGTGGACTCTCTAAGTAACTTCTAATTTCAGTACCTTGCTCAGGTCTCACCTCTGGCAATGGTTGAAACACTTTACTAAGGTGCTCTGCGAATATTTTAGCCTTCTCCATATCTGATCTGGCCCAACCTTCGTTGCTTTTTCTGATGGGAGGGATCTGATTTTTGGGACGTTTCAACTTATGTGTTGCGTTCCAAAGGGAGTAGTTTGTGGCTAGGCTTGGAGTCAAATTAGAAAGGAATGCCTGTAGGTTATCATTGTTGAAATCTTTAATCAGCATATTCAGCTCTTTAGATGCTCGGTTGAAAGCGGCCTTGTCTACAGGATATCTAGTTCTGTGCCATACTTTTCTTAGGTTGCGACGTTCAACCAGTTTTTCCTTGATAGATTTTGGATATACATTCAACATTAGAGGTAATTTTTTTCGCACCTTTGTAGAGATTGTAGCTGTTTTATGTATGGTTTTATTGAGGCTCTCTATAGCCTCCTCTATGTCATCTACGCTTTTTAATGGGTTGCGGAGATTAATTTCCAATGAGACGATTTCCTGATACTTTTCCCAGTTTGTAACTTTGTTGTACAGCCTTTCCACAGGTTGAACCAGCACTACTCTTGAGTTGACATTCAGTATGACAGGTGTGTGATCAGATGATAGATCCGTGCACGTTTCAGTGGTCATATAGTTTCGGCTTATATTTTTAGTGACAAAGAAATCCAGTAAGTCGGGCATTTTACTTCGATCTGTTGGCCAGTATGTCGGTTCTTGTGTAGTCAAACACTCGAGATGTAGGTTTTGTACTGTGCTATATAGTTGCCTGCCCCGGTATGTAATTAAACGCAAACCCCAGTGTGTGTGTTTAGCATTCCAATCCCCACCGCATATAAATCTGGAGCCGAGAGAAGAGAAGTAAGAGTTATAGTCATCTTTAGAAATCGTGTGTCTGGGTGGACAATACACTGCAGACAAGGTTGTCTCCACGTTATCGTTGTACACTTTTATTGATGTTGCTTGTATTTTATCTGTCTGATATTTCTCCAGTTCATAACTTTTTATGTTATTTTTTATAAATACTGTGACTATTGCCGGATTTGTCGTGTACACAGTATAATTATTTATAGTAAAGTGAGATTTAGCAGTGAATCTCGTCTCTGAGATCAACGCTATGTCGATTTTTTCTGTTTGCAGAAATGCTTGGTACTCTTGACGACGCCCCGTCAAGCCATTGGCATTCCAAGTGACAATTTGGAGTGTGTGGTTCATTTAGTAACAAGGCTTGAAACCAGCTGGATCATACCGTCCATCATTTTGTCCATCATGTTGATCATGATTTGTTGAAATTTAGTAAACATTAGTTCTAGTCGGTCTGGAAGGTTTGCCGAGTTAATTGACCCTTTGTTAAGCAGTCTATCTTTTGTTACATCCGCGTCCTATGTTCTGTTTTTCTGTTTGTACTGCAGTCTTAATGTCTTTTGTGCTCCGAGTGAGAGCGGAATCTTTATTTGTTGGTTTGATTTTTAGAATTCTTTCCTTGTATTGTTTATATTTCATGCAGCCTTTATAGCTCGCCGGGTGTTTTTCCTGACAGTTCGCGCATGTTGTTTCTGTTGAAGTAGGATGATCGTTACCACATTTTACACATCTGAATGGTCTAAAGCACTGGTTTTTAGTGTGACCAAATCGTTGGCATCTCTTGCATTGCATGATTTCCTGTTTTTTATAAGGGGCTTCAAAGGTCACTTTCATTTGGCCTAAAAATCGTAATTTAAATATGTCCTTATTGTTTTTGTTGGGTTCTAGGTCAACATAGAACACTGGTAGTGCTTCTTTAGTAGCCCAGTGTAAGACGTTTACTATCTGCCTAACCTCATGTCCTTGTTCTTTCAATTCTTGTTTAATGAGGGTAGTATTTTCTGTAGCGTGCAATCCTCGTAGTACCACCCTATATGCCCTCTCACAATTAAGTTTGTAAGTATAGTGTGCGATATTGTTTGCTATGAATTGTTCTCTGATGGCTTTGTAGGTCTGTATATCTTTTGGCATTAACTTAATGATATGGCCAGATCTTAATGTTGTCATTTTATACATATTGTCATCTATGATTTTATTTAGCGTAGTTTTAAGGGATGTAACATCCAAGACTCCTGTTACAAAGATAGGTTCAGGCTTGGGTATGTACTCGGCAACTGGTTCTTCTATTTCTTCCCTGTTTAAGATGTCAAGCCTACTAAAAACTGATTTTGTATAGACACTAGCCCTCTTACTAATAAACACAGAATAAAGTTATACCAAGTATAAACCTATGAAAATGTATGGTTGTTCCTGGTATAACTTTATTCCGTGTTTATTAGTAAAGTTTTAACTGAACAGTCCTACTTTTTAGCATTGAGATAATATGTACTACGTACTAGAGAAGCTATCATAAGCAAAACGCATGCTCCATTTTGTCAATTTTGACAAGAGTTTAAACTAAAAAATTCGCTGCAGCGCTGAAACAATAATTAGTCGTCTAACAAAACAATATAAACATGCTAGAGCGCTTCTAAGGTGTAGTTTTCTTTGATCAAAAAGACGGAAGCGCCGTGATTTTCATGGCGCTTACGCGTTTCGTTCAACCTTGTCATTCATATAGACTAAATTGCTGACTGACTACAGAAGTGACATAGCATTATACCTAACAAGCTTCATTAGAATTCACACTTTTTCAAAATTTATTATTAGTTGAAATAACCGACTGTTAAAGTATATGATACTTTTGTATTTCTTTATTTAATATATAATCAAATGCGCTTACAATAAGTTAAAAACATATCAAATTGGAAGGGGAATTCGCTTGAAACACGAATCTTTTGTATATTTTTAATATTAATTATGTTAATATAGTTACCCCTAAACAATATAAGTTTAGTTAACTTTTGACGCTACTATGAATAATTATTAGTCTGATTAATTTTAGCTTCGTACTTCAAGCTAATTCTTGTGTATTTGTTTATGATGGCCCGTATCAAATGTGTTAGGTGATTTAAAGTGCTTGGTTGATCAAAAGAATGTTGAAGCAAATATGTAAATTTTTCCTTGTGAATAAAATATTCCAAAGTATTAACAGTAATATAGTAGAGAGACTGATTCAGAAAACGCCTGCCCACTTTTGTGGTATATTTATCCTCTTCGCGAAAATGCAACGAACATAAATAAGTATGATTGGATGGTAACCAGCAGCCTAATTGTGTAAGTAAATTCGGCAAAGGAAACAATTTGTTTCTTTCCCAAAAACTACTTTTTGCAATACGAAAAGTCGTTTTTGGGAAAGAAACGAAAAGAAGATTGTTTCTTTTGCCGAATTCACTTACAAAATTAGGCTGCTGGTATCTTCACTGCGGTTAATTTGGATAAATTTTATCCATTTTTCCCTATCTTTACGGCCCAAATGTGGAAATATTAAATAAACAAAATGTAACAAATTATGTCTTACATTATGTAATAATTATTTTTCATCTTTTTTCATTGAATAACCACAGTCAGTTCTTTTCTAAATATATGTTATTATTATTTTCCGCTTTAAAAAGAAACATCAGCTAATTTTACCTATGCTTGTTATACAAATTGTGATATCTGAATTTTTAGTCTATATGAAAATTGACACAACATGGCGTCCAGCAAATATTTTGTTAAAATTAAATTTAAAAATTATTATCTAGTTAGCCACCTATAAAAAGTTATTCCTTTGCTCTTCGCCGTATTGGTTGAATTATTAGTGCAAAATCTTAAAACACACGACCGGCATATTGAATGCGTTTGTACGTTTTTCGTTTAAAAACATAAAATGACTTAAGCGCCCAATATCTAGTAAGCAAATAAGTGAATTGCGGCTAGAAGACCGCAATTGAGCAGAACACAGTAGTGATGGGTGGTGACTTCTCTAGTGCGTAGTACATTATTACCTCAATGCTTTTTAGTTGAAATTATGCAGTTAAAACTGAAGATGTTTGGCCCACTTCAATTTGATCTTAATGGGACAACTTTATGCTATGCTAGCTGTCGCCCTCGACTATGTCCGCTTCAAACTCATATTTTTTTTAAATTAATTTTTGAATTTTCCCTTAAGAACTGTGAATTTTTCCGGGATAAAAGTAGCCTGTGTTACTCCTTATAACATCAGCTATCCAGTGAAAGTCCAATCAAAATCAGACCACCTTCATCCGTTTCAGAGATTACCCAGAACAGACAGACAGAAAAAGACCTTAAAAATTGTATATTTATTATTAGTACCTTAAATACTTTGACATGCATTCAATAAAACGTTTTTTGATTTTGCATACAGACAAGCGCTGGAAGCAGGGGGCACTTGCTTGCCCCTGGCTTTCGATAAATTATAAAATTAAATTAAAAAAGCCAAGACGGGGTGCTAAAATTTGGGAGTTGGCTTTGCTTGCTTTTGAATTCTACCTCATCTCTAAAACTTTTCTGCATAATTCGAAAAAGTTTTATTTTTGTACAAATGGCCAAAAGAAAACCTATACTAAGGGAGGTTGGGCGGGATGCTGACGCACCTCCCAGAAAGTAGCCCTTGCGGCGTCGTATACAGACATTCAATTTTATTTAGGAACTGTTTTCAATAAATTCTCGGTCGGGTTTCATTGTGGCTAGACTTGATGTTCAAGACTGCCAAAAGAAAGAATGCCGAGAATTTAGAACAATACTCTAATGCAATTCTCAAACTAATTTAAAATTTAATTACAATTTAGAGTTTCAATGTATTTATTTATTTATTTAAAGTGTGAAAAGCATTGTGAATTATGGAGTTGTTGCTTGTTCAGACGGTGATCCGCAACGTGTGCGCGGACGAGACGCTGGTGAACGGACGCGGCGTGAGCGTGGCGGCGCTGCGTCACGGTGACGTCATCAGCATCGGCGGCCGCCAGCTGCGCTGGGAGTACGCCGACCCCGATGCCAGGAGGCCGCAAGGCCCTGAACCAGGTGAGACTACTTTTTTTCATTAAATTAGCTTAAATTGCCTCACTGCTGGGACGTAAAATTACATATCAAAAATTAATTAACTTTAAAACAATATATCATGGGACAAACAATCGAAATCATCGCGTTAAACTTAAAGTCCCGTGATATATTCGTTTTTCAAAAATTAATTATTTGATAGAAGGCTATTTAGGAAATAAATGCCAAGACGTGGGAAAAGGCTAGCTTGTTTAGTGTTTGTTAACAATTATCTCAGGTAGTACTGATGTGATTATGAAAGTTGAGCACTTGTACGAGTTGCACTTGTAGTTGAGCGCCATGCCCATTATGCTATAAATTATAGCATAATGGGCATGACAGTACAAGAACCGTATATTATGGACCTATTGTATCATCCAACTTGTCATAAAGATATTTATTAGCAAAATGTATTTAATATGTGTATATTGCTCTATAATAACTTACCAAATGAATTTACAATTTTACTGGGTATATATTTAAACAAAGTTGACAGAGTGGCTACTAAAGTGTGGTCTCTATACTGTTAGGGAATTTATAGAACATAAAAGTAATTTTTTAATGAATAAATAATAATGTCAGTGTATATTTAAATTTTAGTTTTGACATTTGAATTTATTTTATTGACTTTTTTTAATTTTTTACATTTCTTTTGACAACTGTACTTATTTTGAGTGGGTTGATTATATTTTTTTTTTTTACTTTTATGAACAATTATTGTAATTTAATTTATTGGAATGTATGAATGATATCATAATGATATGGTTTCTTTTTAATTTAATGTTTACAAATTATATATAAATAATTTTCACGCTTACTTACAGGTAGAATACAGTCACTTTTAGTTGGTTTTCCTGTTTGCGTTTCATCGTTTTTTGAAACCGCCTTCCGAAATTGAAGTTATTTTTCACTTTGTAGTGTTATTAATTGGAAGTTGGTTGTATGTTTGTGTAAAATAGATTTTTATTTTTATTTTTTTGTGGTACATAATGGACAAATTCTATAGAAAGGTACCTGTAACTTGAACATAACCGTTGGAATGAGTGTACCAGGGTGAACTGTATACATCTGCATTCCCGTTTAGAGGATACTGGCGTGATGGTATGATATGAAATGGTGTAAAGTTTACATTTCTATTTATAGTTTACACTGCAACTGTAAACAATAAATAGAAATGCGAGCAATCCCAAAACATTTGCCGATATTTATTGAAGATTTCTGTTGTGTATCTCCTAAGTTTTCATCTGATTTTTACCAAATTTAAATGGGACCATTTCGTAATAAACTTCTTGCGAACTAAAACTAGTTTTGCAAATCCGTTTATATATGACGGAGTTATGCCCGAACAAAAAAAAAAAACGTCCGAATTGAGAAACTCCTTCTTTTTGGGCTGCTGTTAAAAAAGGGAAGATTCACTTAAAAACTATTTATTTCTGGCAAATAAACATTTTGATTTATAAAGATTTTATTTAGATTATTAGAGTATAAACCTAGGGTTGCCAGATCGGAAAACGAAAATATCTGGTCAAAATTTGAAAAAGTCGGCATTTTGAGGTTGTTGTCGGGAGAAATAATTATTTAGTTTTTTTTTTATTAATTGGCTTATTATTGATGAAACATAACTAATTTAACTACACCTTATTTTTAGCTTGCCACATGTATTTGGCATTAAACTTTACTGAAAATATATATAATAATATATTAATAATATAATATATTCAAACAATTTACTTCAAAGTTCAGTCTATTTACTAACTCAGCTTTAATGATATCAAAAGCCATACAATTTCTCTCTTTGGTATATTAAATTATTAAGCATACTTAAATATTTTTTACAGTAATGCTTACAGGAATTGATAACACAAATGATCTGAAAGAAAGAACTTTCCAAGAATTTGTTTGTCTAGAGATTTTGAGTTTTGTCGGGAGTCTGGAGATCCTTTAAAATGTCGGGCGAATCTAGACGATGCCCGACTATCTGGCAACCCTAGCAACCACGTGAGCAAAGCCGCGCGGTAAAAGCTAATTACTACTATTATTCTGGTTTCACATTTTGCCGCTGCTTCTCATGCTAACGTATGAAATATTTCTGTGGCATGGCGGCATCAAGAGCAGTTTGTAAATGTTCATTGGCATATTTCGGGAGCTCTGGGTAGCGCGAGCGCCAGTGGCAGATATAGTTGCTTGAGAAAGTAATTCTGTATCGTATTCATAACCCACTGTTGTGCTGCCCGCGTGCTGGAAGGAAGCTGATGTTAATTATATGGTAGTGACAACATATATGAATAACATCACACTTGTGTTCCCCGAACGGTTAGCAGTAAATCGTACTTGTGTACACATTTCGCCAGTTATGTTTAAGTCATATTTATTAAGTTACAAGTCTACTGCCATAAATCTACCGGCGCGGCTCGGGCCCGGCGCCGGCGCGCGCACGGGACCCCGCGCTACAGTCTAGTAGTAGCATATATATTGTATCCCCCGCAGCGCTGCACGTACCGCGCCGCACTGAGCGCGCGGCCCGGCGCGGCTCGGGCCCGGCGCCGGCGCGCGCACGGGACCCCGCGCTACAGTCTAGTAGTAGCATATATATTGTATCCCCCGCAGCGCTGCACGTACCGCGCCGCACTGAGCGCGCGGCCCGGCGCGGCTCGGGCCCGGCGCCGGCGCGCGCACGGGACCCCGCGCTACAGTCTAGTAGTAGCATATATATTGTATCCCCCGCAGCGCTGCACGTACCGCGCCGCACTGAGCGCGCGGCCCGGCGCGGCTCGGGCCCGGCGCCGGCGCGCGCACGGGACCCCGCGCTACAGTCTAGTAGTAGCATATATATTGTATCCCCCGCAGCGCTGCACGTACCGCGCCGCACTGAGCGCGCGGCCCGGCGCGGCTCGGGCCCGGCGCCGGCGCGCGCACGGGACCCCGCGCTACAGTCTAGTAGTAGCATATATATTGTATCCCCCGCAGCGCTGCACGTACCGCGCCGCACTGAGCGCGCGGCCCGGCGCGGCTCGGGCCCGGCGCCGGCGCGCGCACGGGACCCCGCGCTACAGTCTAGTAGTAGCATATATATTGTATCCCCCGCAGCGCTGCACGTACCGCGCCGCACTGAGCGCGCGGCCCGGCGCGGCTCGGGCCCGGCGCCGGCGCGCGCACGGGACCCCGCGCTACAGTCTAGTAGTAGCATATATATTGTATCCCCCGCAGCGCTGCACGTACCGCGCCGCACTGAGCGCGCGGCCCGGCGCGGCTCGGGCCCGGCGCCGGCGCGCGCACGGGACCCCGCGCTACAGTCTAGTAGTAGCATATATATTGTATCCCCCGCAGCGCTGCACGTACCGCGCCGCACTGAGCGCGCGGCCCGGCGCGGCTCGGGCCCGGCGCCGGCGCGGCTCGGGCCCGGCGCCGGCGCGCGCACGGGACCCCGCGCTACAGTCTAGTAGTAGCATATATATTGTATCCCCCGCAGCGCTGCACGTACCGCGCCGCACTGAGCGCGCGGCCCGGCGCGGCTCGGGCCCGGCGCCGGCGCGCGCACGGGACCCCGCGCTACAGTCTAGTAGTAGCATATATATTGTATCCCCCGCAGCGCTGCACGTACCGCGCCGCACTGAGCGCGCGGCCCGGCGCGGCTCGGGCCCGGCGCCGGCGCGCGCACGGGACCCCGCGCTACAGTCTAGTAGTAGCATATATATTGTATCCCCCGCAGCGCTGCACGTACCGCGCCGCACTGAGCGCGCGGCCCGGCGCGGCTCGGGCCCGGCGCCGGCGCGCGCACGGGACCCCGCGCTACAGTCTAGTAGTAGCATATATATTGTATCCCCCGCAGCGCTGCACGTACCGCGCCGCACTGAGCGCGCGGCCCGGCGCGGCTCGGGCCCGGCGCCGGCGCGCGCACGGGACCCCGCGCTACAGTCTAGTAGTAGCATATATATTGTATCCCCCGCAGCGCTGCACGTACCGCGCCGCACTGAGCGCGCGGCCCGGCGCGGCTCGGGCCCGGCGCCGGCGCGCGCACGGGACCCCGCGCTACAGTCTAGTAGTAGCATATATATTGTATCCCCCGCAGCGCTGCACGTACCGCGCCGCACTGAGCGCGCGGCCCGGCGCGGCTCGGGCCCGGCGCCGGCGCGCGCACGGGACCCCGCGCTACAGTCTAGTAGTAGCATATATATTGTATCCCCCGCAGCGCTGCACGTACCGCGCCGCACTGAGCGCGCGGCCCGGCGCGGCTCGGGCCCGGCGCCGGCGCGCGCACGGGACCCCGCGCTACAGTCTAGTAGTAGCATATATATTGTATCCCCCGCAGCGCTGCACGTACCGCGCCGCACTGAGCGCGCGGCCCGGCGCGGCTCGGGCCCGGCGCCGGCGCGCGCACGGGACCCCGCGCTACAGTCTAGTAGTAGCATATATATTGTATCCCCCGCAGCGCTGCACGTACCGCGCCGCACTGAGCGCGCGGCCCGGCGCGGCTCGGGCCCGGCGCCGGCGCGCGCACGGGACCCCGCGCTACAGTCTAGTAGTAGCATATATATTGTATCCCCCGCAGCGCTGCACGTACCGCGCCGCACTGAGCGCGCGGCCCGGCGCGGCTCGGGCCCGGCGCCGGCGCGCGCACGGGACCCCGCGCTACAGTCTAGTAGTAGCATATATATTGTATCCCCCGCAGCGCTGCACGTACCGCGCCGCACTGAGCGCGCGGCCCGGCGCGGCTCGGGCCCGGCGCCGGCGCGCGCACGGGACCCCGCGCTACAGTCTAGTAGTAGCATATATATTGTATCCCCCGCAGCGCTGCACGTACCGCGCCGCACTGAGCGCGCGGCCCGGCGCGGCTCGGGCCCGGCGCCGGCGCGCGCACGGGACCCCGCGCTACAGTCTAGTAGTAGCATATATATTGTATCCCCCGCAGCGCTGCACGTACCGCGCCGCACTGAGCGCGCGGCCCGGCGCGGCTCGGGCCCGGCGCCGGCGCGCGCACGGGACCCCGCGCTACAGTCTAGTAGTAGCATATATATTGTATCCCCCGCAGCGCTGCACGTACCGCGCCGCACTGAGCGCGCGGCCCGGCGCGGCTCGGGCCCGGCGCCGGCGCGCGCACGGGACCCCGCGCTACAGTCTAGTAGTAGCATATATATTGTATCCCCCGCAGCGCTGCACGTACCGCGCCGCACTGAGCGCGCGGCCCGGCGCGGCTCGGGCCCGGCGCCGGCGCGCGCACGGGACCCCGCGCTACAGTCTAGTAGTAGCATATATATTGTATCCCCCGCAGCGCTGCACGTACCGCGCCGCACTGAGCGCGCGGCCCGGCGCGGCTCGGGCCCGGCGCCGGCGCGCGCACGGGACCCCGCGCTACAGTCTAGTAGTAGCATATATATTGTATCCCCCGCAGCGCTGCACGTACCGCGCCGCACTGAGCGCGCGGCCCGGCGCGGCTCGGGCCCGGCGCCGGCGCGCGCACGGGACCCCGCGCTACAGTCTAGTAGTAGCATATATATTGTATCCCCCGCAGCGCTGCACGTACCGCGCCGCACTGAGCGCGCGGCCCGGCGCGGCTCGGGCCCGGCGCCGGCGCGCGCACGGGACCCCGCGCTACAGTCTAGTAGTAGCATATATATTGTATCCCCCGCAGCGCTGCACGTACCGCGCCGCACTGAGCGCGCGGCCCGGCGCGGCTCGGGCCCGGCGCCGGCGCGCGCACGGGACCCCGCGCTACAGTCTAGTAGTAGCATATATATTGTATCCCCCGCAGCGCTGCACGTACCGCGCCGCACTGAGCGCGCGGCCCGGCGCGGCTCGGGCCCGGCGCCGGCGCGCGCACGGGACCCCGCGCTACAGTCTAGTAGTAGCATATATATTGTATCCCCCGCAGCGCTGCACGTACCGCGCCGCACTGAGCGCGCGGCCCGGCGCGGCTCGGGCCCGGCGCCGGCGCGCGCACGGGACCCCGCGCTACAGTCTAGTAGTAGCATATATATTGTATCCCCCGCAGCGCTGCACGTACCGCGCCGCACTGAGCGCGCGGCCCGGCGCGGCTCGGGCCCGGCGCCGGCGCGCGCACGGGACCCCGCGCTACAGTCTAGTAGTAGCATATATATTGTATCCCCCGCAGCGCTGCACGTACCGCGCCGCACTGAGCGCGCGGCCCGGCGCGGCTCGGGCCCGGCGCCGGCGCGCGCACGGGACCCCGCGCTACAGTCTAGTAGTAGCATATATATTGTATCCCCCGCAGCGCTGCACGTACCGCGCCGCACTGAGCGCGCGGCCCGGCGCGGCTCGGGCCCGGCGCCGGCGCGCGCACGGGACCCCGCGCTACAGTCTAGTAGTAGCATATATATTGTATCCCCCGCAGCGCTGCACGTACCGCGCCGCACTGAGCGCGCGGCCCGGCGCGGCTCGGGCCCGGCGCCGGCGCGCGCACGGGACCCCGCGCTACAGTCTAGTAGTAGCATATATATTGTATCCCCCGCAGCGCTGCACGTACCGCGCCGCACTGAGCGCGCGGCCCGGCGCGGCTCGGGCCCGGCGCCGGCGCGCGCACGGGACCCCGCGCTACAGTCTAGTAGTAGCATATATATTGTATCCCCCGCAGCGCTGCACGTACCGCGCCGCACTGAGCGCGCGGCCCGGCGCGGCTCGGGCCCGGCGCCGGCGCGCGCACGGGACCCCGCGCTACAGTCTAGTAGTAGCATATATATTGTATCCCCCGCAGCGCTGCACGTACCGCGCCGCACTGAGCGCGCGGCCCGGCGCGGCTCGGGCCCGGCGCCGGCGCGCGCACGGGACCCCGCGCTACAGTCTAGTAGTAGCATATATATTGTATCCCCCGCAGCGCTGCACGTACCGCGCCGCACTGAGCGCGCGGCCCGGCGCGGCTCGGGCCCGGCGCCGGCGCGCGCACGGGACCCCGCGCTACAGTCTAGTAGTAGCATATATATTGTATCCCCCGCAGCGCTGCACGTACCGCGCCGCACTGAGCGCGCGGCCCGGCGCGGCTCGGGCCCGGCGCCGGCGCGCGCACGGGACCCCGCACTTCAGCTCCGGATAGAGATGGCGCATCGTGCTTCCATGCCCGGTAAATACTTGTGTTCAAACATAACCCCGCTGTTCTAGTTGGAACGACCTTCCTTTCGCTTCACACCGTGAGTTGTTTAAGTGGGCGTGGATAGCCAAATCTGAAACTATGAGGCATATCAGAAAAGTGTTAAAGTTCTCATCGAAATCGGCCTCGTGACTCCTTTGAGTGTTTTCTGCTATTCCTCATAGTTTCGGATTTGTTCATCCACACCCAATTATAAAACTTTGTATGTATTTTTACCTAATAGGCACCAGGCACAGGATAAATTAGTAATGATTGACAATGATTCAAAGGAAATTCAAAAATAAGGTGTCGTGACTGACATTAGCCCACCGAGATTGTGTGTGTTGTGTAGCATGCGATAAGGAAGTTCGGTTCAATATAGCTCCAAATTATACTATGACAATATTATCCTTTATGTCTAAAAGAAATTAAAGTTTACATGAAATCTTATGACACTTATCTTTAATTATTCATCGTACTTGCTTCGTTAGAAAGTATGAGCAGAATTTAGCTACAGACATAAATGATAATATCTGCCTGTCCTCTGTGACTCACTGGCCGTGCTCAACATTCCCTGTCGTCGACAGGCAGCGCCGGCGGCAAGCAGGTGGCCGTCGTGCAGCCGCAGAGGAGACCAGTTGCCACTGACACAATTGGTAAGAACAAGTCCACACAAGCACCCCACTAACATACTGTAACTCACGCTACTAATGCACTGTCCTATTTTAGACCAGACGCCGCCGCGCACACCGCAGCAAGCTAACAAACGGCCCAGAACTTCCAAGAGCGAGCTGGACACTTCTGTCAGTGAAGCAGAACAAGAGAGTCGCTCGCGCACCAGTCCGAAGAGTTCGCTGCCTAACCTACAGAGCACGACCAAGGCGACTCTCTGGATAGAGTCGCGCAAGAGCAGCCCCAGGCACAGCAGCCCCAGGCACAGCAGCCCCAGGCACAGCGGGCCCGCGAGCCCCGGCCTGCGCCTGCGCATGCGCCGCTCGGCCTCCGCCAAGAAGAGCACGCCGCTGCGGCTCACCGTGCTGAAGAGAGCGCAGAGCGCCAGGAAGTGCCGGGTCACGAAGATTGAGGGACCTCTTACTATAGGTCAGTACTTCGTCTGTTTTATGAAGCTTTATGTACTACTAAACACTGTACAAAGGCTGAATTAAAAGTCCTATCATAATCACACGCACACCTAAAAGCACTTCTTAATATTTTGCAAGGGAATGGAGAAAACTAAATAATTGTAAAAAGTGCAGAGTTTTCCGGTACCGAAAAAAAAGACCTTCAAATACTTGAGACTTTTCTAAAAGGAAAAGCAATTTACATCTATATCAGTAATAAAACTTCCGCGTTTCCGCTTGTCGCTGCACTAGCGACCTCTAGACGTAGCGTGTTCCTGCATGGCTGTCTAATAGCGCGAGTGCAGTGACCTTGAATTAAATGAAGTTAGTAAATATATCGCGGCGATAACTGCCACCTTCAGTCGCGCCGCCATTGAGCGCAGGCGCAGGCGTAAGTCGCGACCATTTACATATTATTACGTAATCAAACACTCACTGCCGGCTGCATGCGAGACTTACGACGCACGTATGATTTGTTCCATCATTTTGTTTCTCTGAAATTCAACAGTGAGTTCCTATTCCTGAATGCACTAATGTACAAATAAATATTTTTGATTTACGAATGTTTTTCTCTGTTAGTGAAGTAATTTTTTTATGACAGTGCATTTATTTCAGCTTGTAATAATTGAGTGCGCGCGATGACGTCAGTATCTTCTGCGACTGCATTTCCCCCGTTATATATTTGTTTGGCGTGACTCAATTACTTAGCGCGTGTAGATTTATTCATGGAAGTGTGTGGAACTGCTCACCTTCAGCGCAGTAATATAGTATTGTTTGTTGTGCAGACCACACCAAGCAGGCCGCTATTCGTTTGATGACCGGCCACACGCCCAAGTCCAAGCCGTCGAGTCCGTCGTTTGTTGTGAAGAAGCCGAGCCCGGTGCGCCGCACGCCACGCTCGCGCAACAGTCGCGCCACACCCGGCAACACGCCCGGCAATACTACCGTCACACCCGGCAACACTAGCAGCAGGAGAAGTGGCGCCAACCGCACTGTGAGTAATACAACGACTAGGTCGCAAGTACTACTGTCTACTAGTCTACTAGCGTGAGCTCCTGGGTTCGATTCCCGTGTCCGGCTAAATGTTATTGGTTGTTTTATTTCCATCTGGCATTTGTCAGTAGCAGCCCAAAGTCTGCATTAGTGGCCGGTTGATGGCATTAGGCGCCTCCACCTCCACTATTACATGGGAATTAAACATAACTGGCGAAATGTATGTACTATAGATGCAATCCTGCCTGACCTTTCGACGAATTCAGGCGTGATCTTATATAATGTATCATTATTTTCGAGCGGCTATTGAAGTAGGTAAGAAAAAAGGCGCGAGATTTATTAACCGACTTTAAAAGAAGAGGAGGTTCTCAATTCGTCGGTTTTTTTTTAAGTTTATCACATTTAAATCGTTATAAGGCGCGCGCCTTTTCTCTACGAGCTTGAATCTACTAGAACACAAGCGTCAGCGCATACATGACATCGACGCGGCCCTCGAATGCGCTGCGAACAGACAGCTCATACAATAGTGCACATAGCACTGCTAGTCGACATTTTGAACATTGAATGGTAGTTTTCAATCGACTTCAAAAGCTTGTGTTTTCGTCGCAATCTTGGTTTACATAGTGCAGTTATGCTTGGAGATGATGACGTGATTCACGAAATATTTTTAGCTCCTGTTTATTTTAGATTTATCTTGAAGATATTAACATCAGGAAAGCACAATATGTCACCTCAGTATAAAACATTTTTATTTAGTTAACCCGTAAATGTGATATAAAATAATAATTGTTTGCGTTTGTTCAGAAGAACCAGTCAATTATTGAATTTAACTGTGCTCCAAGTTTTGTTTTTATTGTTCACATTTGCATAACATAATGGATGTAAACTATTAGGGGCTTTAATTTTTAAGATCTAGAAGATATAGTGAGTCGAATTATACGGTCTTATAGCTATTAAAGCCTTTTTATTGCTAGCGCTTTTTCACCATTTATAAGTTTTTTTGAACACCGACTTATTACAACAAGCAAGATTTTTATAGTTTATAAAAACTTTTACTGAATGTTTTTTCTCTATTTGACCAGGTTACCATTCTAGAGATAACCGACTCAGACGGACGCAACTCATCTCTACGAAACAGCACAGCATCGCGTCGCTCAGGACAAAAGAGTCCCAAGAAGTCGTCCGGCTCCACCAGTCCTAGGAAGTCTGCCCTCAGGGATCCGTCAGCTAAGCGAGGCGCACGGAAAACTGAGTCGATAAAGTTCGACCTCAGTAACTTGGAGGGCCACTCGGCGGATCTGCTGATGATGGGCGACAGCTCGTGCGCGGACTACGAGGGGGATGACGTCACGCTGCGCTACTCCGAGTCGTCCGTACAGTCCCCCTCCCCGCGCCGCCCCATCCACTCGCGCAGCAGCAGGATACTGGAGAAGTCGCTCGGCAGCAGTCCCGCCGCCCCGCCCGCCCCGCCCTCCCCGCAGGCCCCGCAGTCCCCGCGCCCCCGGCGCCAGTCGCGCGGCAGTCTGATGGTACAAAGTGCGCTGAAGGACACCGACACGACGTCGTACTCGCGACGCAGCACTAAATCAGCGCCAGACAGCAGTCAGGACTGCACGGTCGCCACGGCCTACAGAACTCGTACGTTGAGTCCTCGCACGTCGCGCAACCACCTCGAGTCCTACTCCATCGTTGACTTGGTTTCTATAGACACGGACGAGTCCGCTATCTCCACGTCTATGTACGGCTCGGCAGGATCTACGGCCAGCGCGACATTCGGAACACCGCAAAATACTACCGGCAGGAAGACTCGGTCCACCATTAATCCCACACTCCTGGGCTCCAGCACGCCGTACGTGAAGGGCAGGCCGTCCACTCCCAGGGCTCGCTCCGACCCGAGCCCCCAGAGTTCGAGCAAAGCCTCCATGAGTGGCACACAATCTACCGTCAGGAGCTCACGGTCACGACGATCCGAGTCGTTGTCGACGCCGGAGAACACTGAGGCCTCCAAGAAACACATCTCAGTGAACAGCACGCGGGTGTCGCGCACGTCGCGCAGCCGCTCGCGACTCAACGACACTGACCTGTTGCTGCTCGACGACGACGACGACTCGCCCAGGACCTCCCGGAGGATCAGCACCGCCTCCAAGTCCGCCAGGGTTAGCTCGCAAACAGCTGACGACACAGAGCTGACGCCCACGCACAGCCCCGCACAAGAAAACGGCACCAGCACCCCCGAAAACAGACACAGCCCTAAAGAAGCTAGCACTCCTGTTCTTAGCATTCAAAGTTTGCTAGACTCCAGCAAGAGTTCCTTTACCTCACAAAAACCAACAAGAAAAGGCAGACCTTCGTTCAATACCAAGAGAAAGACCATCGGAGGAGTCTCGAGACCGAAAACTAGAGTTGGTGCTGCGTCCAAGTCCTTGAGCTTTAGTGCGAGGAAAACTAGATTGAGATTAAGCAGTGACTCCGTGGAGATATTAAATAACAAGAATAACGACAGTGAGATAGTGACGCCCAAGAGCGCCCTGAAGTTACTACCGGAAGGAGTTAAGAACAAGCACTCGACGGCCAAGAAGCCGCAGTCGAAGCGATCGATCATCGACGACTTGAACGAGTCGGACATAGTGAAGCAGCTGTTCAGCAGCCCGGTGAAGAGGAAGCTGTCGCAGAGCATGACGGAGTACTCGCGCAAGCAGCTATTCGACGACGACTCGCTGGTGCGCAGCGCCAGGCGCCCCACGCGCAACACTATCGCCGCCCCGGGCCGCACGCCCAACACTATCGCCGCCCGGGGCCACTCGCCCGACGACGAGCTGCTAGACCACACCGACTCCTACACTCCCGAGATGTTCGTGAGCCCTATCAGCACTCCCACTCGCAGTCCTAGCTTGGAGGGGATCAAACTCATGTTCGCTAAAACTACGCCCGAAAACGATCTACGAAACGTGCGAGGTGTGAAAGGTTTACTGCGCACACCGCGCACGAGGCGATCTGTCAACAATGACCTGACCAACGTGTCCGGGGTCAAAAAACTATTCGGCCGGAGTCCTAAGAACCGACTGAGTGACGTTAGAGTGAAGGAAGTGTTTGTTGCGTCGCCTAAAAACGATTTGCGGCGAGTGACCGGAGTCAAGTCTCTGTTCCAAGTTGCTAACAAGAGAAAGTCGCCAAGAAATGAACTAGATGACCTAAGAGGAGTCAAGAAACTGTTCAAAACAAACAGTCCGGCGAATGATTTGCGAAATGTGTCGGGAGTTAAGAGAACTCTACGCAGACAGAGTCCCAAGAACGACCTGAGCGATGTTAGAGGAGTGAAGCGCGTGTTCAGACGAGAGAAAAGGAACGACTTGAGTGACGTCAGTGGAGTCGAGGAGTTGTTCAATTTGTCCAACTACTCGTCGGCGACTGTCTCTACGAGAGCTGAGAGCTTGTTCGACCAGATGGTCGGCAATCCTCAAATAAGAGCCGTGTATTCAAAAACCTTCTCCTCAAAAACCGTGACTAAGTCTAAAGGCGGCAAAGCAAAGTCTCTGCACGTATCTCTAGACAAAATATCCGCCTCAGACAACGACTGGTTAGAACAAGAACTAAACAAACGACTACAGATCAAGAACTATCTTGATTCCTTGAAATCTGCGAACACTTCCAAAGCCAACACTTCCAAAGCCAACACTTCCAAAGCCAACACTTCCAGAGCTAACACTCCCAAAGTTAACACTTCCAAAGCTAACACTTCCAGAGTTAACACTTCCAAAGCCAACACTTCCAGAGCTAACACTCCCAAAGTTAACATTTCCAAAGCCAACACTTCCAGAGCTAACACTTCCAAAGCCAACACTTCCAGAGCCAACAGATCCAAACAAAACAAATCGAAGTCGTTACACGCGTCCCTGGACGAGGTGGCCGACGTGGATGAGTTGTTACAACAAGAACTCAACAAGGAACAGCAAATAAGTAACCACTTGGAATCTATGAAATCAGTTAACGATTCTACAGCCAATACATCCAAGGGCAACAAATCTAAAACGAACAAATCTATACCCAACCGTTCTAGGGATAGTAGTTCTAAGGCTAACATTTCAAAAGCTAACAATTCTAGTGTTAACAAGTCCAAAGCTAACACAACAAAAGCCAACAAGACTCGTGAGCTACTGAAGTTGGTGACAGAGACCGTGGAAGGCGAGGCACCGCTTCAAACGTCGCGCATACGGAACAGTTCTGTCACACACGCACACGTACAGCACGTACAGAGCTACGACAGCGAGTCGGCTCGTAAGAAGTCCGCCAGCGAGCTGTACGGCGCGCACACCTTGCCCATCAAGAAGCGTTCGCTAGTGGACACGTCGCAGCAGGAGCAGGACGAGCCGGACAAGGCTCTGCTGCCGCTGAAGAAGCGGCTGCTGGTGCACTCCACGCCGCTCAAGGGCCGCCCGCACGCGGCGCTGCACGCGGCCGTGCTGCGCGTGTCGCCCATCCGCGCGCACGACTCCCGCCACACGGAGCGGGATACTTCCATCACGTAAGTTCTTAACTTATAATCTCCAGTACAATTGCTTTCCCATTGCCATCCTTCTCTAACTCACAACGATAGACGGACAAGTAAAGTTTCAATTTGCTATTAATTGTATGTGCTAATGCTTTAAGTCAAGAGTGAATAGGTTACTTCTAAACAAGCGTGCTTACACCGTCGACCACGACATCGCTTACCATCAGGTGAGAAAGTGGTCAAGCGCAACCCTATAATAAAAAAATAAATAAAAAAACTTGTTAAAATGGTAGAATAATTATAACATCTACAAAAACCAAGCTATCCTTCTGCCATTGATCCAAATAAATCGATTTTGTTAAGCCATGACTCACGTCAAACATAGCTCCTGGAGATTTTCTATCTTGTTTTTAGTAATGGGATTAAAACAGTCAGTTTTCAAATGCATTCCAGATCTATTCAACCGAAAGAAAATAGTGAAATGAGACCAAAGAACAAAAGAGGCACAAGGACGACCACAGACAACCAAGAAACGGCAAACGCGCCAAAAGTGAAGCCGTCGCCTAAGAACACCCGCGAGAGGTCGAAATTGGCCAGTCCGAAAGCTAAGCCAGTTAGCCCTGTTAAGGAGAGAGCCGCCGCAAGAACTAGGAGAGCCAGTCCTGCTAAAGCTAAAGAAGCCAGTCCTATCAAGTCTAAAAAGGCAAGTCCTGCTAAGGCCGAAAAGGCAAATCCTGCTAAGGCCAAAAAGGCAAGTCCTACTAAGACTAAAAAGGCCAGCCCTGTTAAAGCAAAGAAAACTAGTCCCACAAAAACTAAAAAAGCCAGCCTAACAAAATCTAAAGCAGTCAGTCCAGTTAAAAAAGCCAGTCCTGCTAAGGCTAAAAAAGCCAGCCCAGCAAAGAAACCGGCCAGTCCTGTGCCAGTGAAAGCGACGCGCTCTCGCAGAAATAATGCCTCGACGCTAGAAACAAACACTAAGAAGCGCAGAGCGTCGTTAGTTGTGGCCAAGAAGACGCCCGTCATGAGCCCCAAGCCCAGGGCGACACGGAAGCGGAAAGAACCAGAAACTACCACCACTCCTCATAAGAGTCCTAAGAAGACCCGCGCGACTCGCAAGAACATATCTGTGAAAGAAGACAAGCCTAAGACACCAAAGAGTACCAGAGCTAAGGTACAGAAAGCCGCAGTAGTCATCATGAAGCCGTCGCCGCAGCTGAAGCCGCGCGCCACACGGAGAGCACCGGCAGACCAGAGCGGACCAGAAACGAAACAAACGGCAAGGAACACAAGAAAAACGGCCACCGTGCAAGAAACTAAACCAGAATCTCCCAAGAAATCTCAAGCACAAAGAAAATCGAGCAAAACTCAAGCAGTTGAAGTACAACCCAAAACTAGAGGAAGAAAGACTGTTGTTAGCGAATCTAAGGACACTACTGAAGTTGAAAAGCCTGAACCTAAACCTAAGAGAGGACGCAAGACAGACGAACCCGCTGCTAAAAAGACGAAGAACAATACGCAAGATAAGTCTGTCGAAGAAGCTAAACCAGTGAGAGGTCGCGGCAAGAAAGTGGAGCCACAGGAGAGTGTGGAGTCAGTGCCGAGCACACGCGGTCGTCGGGGAGCGAAACCTGAATCCGTCGCTGCTGAAGTTACTGCTAACACACGCAAACGCAAGTCAGACACACCCCCAGAGAATGAGCTACCTTCTAAAGTGAGGAAATCGAAGGAAGTGGTGGCAAGAGGGACAAAGCGTGTGGTGACAGTGAGCACAGAAACTAAGAACACGCGGAAGACGTCTGCGGCGAAGGAAAGTAAAGAAGAGAAGGCGCCCGTGAAGGTCACTCGGGGCAGGAAGACTGCAGAAGTGGCGCCTGTGAAGGTCACCAAACAAGCTGAGCCGAAAACCTTACGCGGCAGAAAGGTGAGCTAAAAGCTTTCGTAAAGGTTTTAGAGTTTACAAAATATCTATGAATATAAAGTCATTTAGACTACGTGAAGTGTGAATGTAACATTGTAATTTGTGTGTTGCAGGCCAATATCGAGAATGTTCCTGCTACCCAGGTGGCTGGCAAGCGTAAGAGAGCTGCTGAACCGTCGCCAGTGAAGGAGAGGAAGACTCGCGCCACTCGCGCGGTCACACAGCCGGCAGGTATGCTATAGTTTCACACATTCAGTACTCAACACGTAAGAGAGCTTTAGTACCTTCGCCAGTGAAGGAGAGGAAGACTCGCGCCACTCGCGCGGTCACACAGCCGGCAGGTATGCTATAGTTTCACACATTCAGTACTCAACACGTAAGAGAGCTTTAGTACCTTCGCCAGTGAAGGAGAGGAAGGTCATACAGCCGGAGGTATGCTTTAGTTTTACACATTCAGTACTCAAAACGCTTGCATCGTCTGAGGACTTAGCCCCTTTGGGCGCATTATGTCCAATTCTCAAAATGACCAGTGGGCTCAAGATGTCCAATTCTCACAACGCCCAAATCATAAATTGTTCAATTCGCAATTTGTCCAAATCGTAAATGGTCAAGTTCGCAAATTGACCAATTCAAATTTCAGTCGTTAATTAGGACCTTTGGGTGCATTATGCCCAATTCGCTAAATGTCAAACTGTCCTGTCAACTGTCATTCTCAATTGGTCCAGTTCGCAATTGGTTCAATTCGCAATTGGTCCAATTTTAATTCTCTTAAATCTCCATAGTATAGTACAGAGATTATATTTTTAATCTTTATTTGTGAGTCATAGGTACAGTGGATGTAAAATGATACAATTTTAAGTTCGCTACAACCAGCTATTAAAGGCATACAAAAATTACACAAATCAATTATAAAGTTAAACAAATAAAAACACTACAAAGTGAAAAATAAATTCAATTTCGGAAGTCGGTGTTCCTGTTTTCGTTTCTTCGTTTTTTGACACCGACTTCCGAAATTGAATTTATTTTTCACTTTGTAGTGTTTTTATTTGTTTAACTTTATAATTGATTTGTGTAATTTTTGTATGCCTTTAATAGCTGGTTGTAGCGAACGTGAGACAGGGAGACAGGGAGATGTCATTTCTCCGAAACTGTTCACTGCTGCGCTGGAGGATGTATTCAAGGTTCTGGACTGGAGGGGCCTAGACATCAATGTTAATGGCGAGTACATCACTCATCTTCGGTTTGCCGACGACATAGTGGTCATGGCTGAGACCATGGAGAGCCTCAATACAATGCTCGATGACCTCAGTAGAGCTTCCGAAAGAGTGGGTCTTAAAATGAACATGGACAAAACCAAGGTGATGTTGAATGCCCATGTTACACCCACTCCTATCAAGGTTGGAGACTCTACACTCGAAGTTGTGGACGACTATGTCTACCTGGGACAAACGATCCAGTTGGGTAGGGCCAACTTCGAGAGAGAGATAAACCGTCGAATTCGACTCGGCTGGGCAGCGTTCGGGAAGATGCGCGGTGTCTTCTCGTCCAACTTACCACAGTGTCTCAAGACAAAAGTCTATGACCAGTGTGTGTTGCCAGTGATGACATATGGCTCTGAGACGTGGTCGCTTACAATTGGCCTCATCAGAAAGCTTGCAGTCACTCAAAGGGCAATGGAGAGGGCTATGCTCGGCATTTCCTTGCGTGATCGAATCAGAAATGTAGAGATCCGTAAGAGAACCAATGTTACCGACATAGCTCGAAGAATTGCCAAACTTAAGTGGCAGTGGGCAGGGCACATTGCTCGCAGAACGGATGGCCGATGGGGCAGAAAGGTTCTGGAGTGGCGACCGCGAACCGGAAGACGTTGCGTTGGAAGGCCTCCCACCAGGTGGACCGATGACCTCGTGAAGGTTGCGGGGATCCGCTGGTTGCGAGACGCACGGGACCGGTCAATGTGGCGACGCTTGGGGGAGGCCTATGTCCAGCAGTGGACATCTTTCGGCTGATATGATGAGTGTTTTTATTTGGAAGTCGGTTGTATTTTTTGTAAAAAGTTTTTTTTTATTTTTAACTTTTTAGTTGTGGTACATAATGGACCAGTTCTATAGGTTAGGTACCTATAATGTCCAAAGTGAAGCCAGAATTGATTATCCCAATAACATGAAACTTAAACAAAACCGGTGGAATGAGAGTATACCAGGGTTAACTGTTCACACCTGCGTACCCTCTTTAGAACGTACCAGTGTGATGTTATGTTATGAAATGGTAAAAACAATAAACAGACATGCGATTGCAGCTATCCCGAGTGATTTGCAGTCATTTATTGAAGAGTTCCGGTGTATATCTCCAAAGTTCTTCATCAGATCTTGATGAAATTTAAATGGGACCACATGACAAGCTCCAGATTTCAAATAAAAAAAGAATCATCGAAATCCGTCCACCCAGTAAAAAGTTCTGAGGTAACAAACATTAAAAAAAAAATACAGTTGAATTGATAACCTCCTCTTTTTTGGAAAGTCGGTTAAAAACTGACCAAGTGCGAGTCGAACTCGTTCACGAAGGGTTCCGTACCATTATCGCAGAAAACGGCAAAAACAATCACGTTTGTTGTATGGGAGCCATACTTAAATATTTATTTTATTTTGATTTTAGTATTTGTTGTTACAGCGGCAACAGAAATACATCATCTGTGAAAATTTCAACTGTCTGGCTATCACGGTTCATGAGATACAGCCTGGTGACAGACAGACTGACGGACCGCGGAGTCTTAGTAATATATAATATATATATAAAATAAGTCTCGTTTTTACCCTTTGGGTACGGAACCCTAAAAAGATTGAGATTAATATGCATTCAAAAATTTAAAAAACCGTGATTATGTAACAATAAATTGAATAAATTTAAAAATAGAATAATAAAACATGCTTAATGCTATAAAATAATATTATAAATTCAAGTGATCGGTAGATGTAAAAAAAAGTTAATAAAGTTAACATTAATTAAGATTTTAGTCAATAACATAGATGTCTAATACTAAAGTCAAATTAACAAATAGTTATGTCAGTTTTTGTCTTCCATAAAGTCATTTGTGGAGTAGTAACATTTATTTATTAAAAATTGTTTGAGTTTCTTTTTAAACATTGTCACATTATGATTGTTTATTTCTCGTCGAAGTTTAATATTAATACCCGGAGCCATTCCATAGATGTTTTTACGTAGAAGAGCTGTTTTGCTGAGATCAACACAGTAGATTTGATTCCCTTTTCGACAACTGTGGATCAGCTGGAGCTCGTTATTCAAATAACTGTGGATTTGTTTTAACGAACAATGCTACCTCGTAGATAAATAAGGATGGAAATGTTAGAAGCTTTAAAGTTTCAAAGTATGGCTTGCAGCTATATGATATTTAAACATATTGTGCTTTAGAACTGCATCAAGATACCCATAATTATGTTGATTCCTTTATATAAAATTTAAAAATACCTACATTACTACATTATAATTATCTGTTGATTACATTTTATAAAAACACTTGACTATCTACATTACTACATTACGTGATTTTTAGCGTGCGTAAAGGTAAAAAGGAACCTGTAAGGTGGTAGTGTGTAGAGAGATAAACTAAACACGCAATATGGGAGTAACAAGTATTTATTTATAAAATTAACTGACTCTATTTACAATATAAAATAGTTATGTCCTAAGCTAAAGTTCTAAGTTCCTAACAGTGCGGCAGCGTCGCGTATCATGAGCCTTTTGTGTGGTTTCGCTAACGAAGACAGCACAAGGAGCAAATGACACGGTACGCTGCTGAACCTGTATCCGATAAGATGCGGGGGCAAGAGGTGACCGACCTAAGTCAGTGCGGAGTATGCTTCCGTACCGTACCGAACGCTGACTGCATTCTTAGCCCGGGCTCGGGTGTTATATATGCGCCGCGGGTCTCGACGGCGAGCGGGGCGACGCCATTGTTGTTGTGTTACAAACCCTTATACGATCACTTTCTAGTCCGTGTGTCACTACCGATTTTCTCAGGAACGGGTGGACCTTACAATCTATAGTCCCTATAAGGTGTATAAAAGTCAAGGCCCTAAGTCAATACGATACAAAGATATAAGCAAGTTTAGAATTTTGCGAAAACTTGTAAGTACCAAAATTTACCTTAATTATCAACTTTTTTAAGTTTCGGAATTTTCTCTTTATTCGTGCTGTAAGACCTTGCTTTTAACCAAATTTGACAATTCTAGGTCAGCCGGAAGTACCCTATAGGATTTGGGTCGAAAACCTATTTGGTAGTTCCCGTTGACCTAGAATCACGAAATTTGAAAAATAAAAAAATTAAAAAGTTGATAATCAAGGTAAATTTTGGTACTTACAAGTTTTCGCGAAAATCTAAATTTGGCCATATCTTTAAAACTTAGTCACCAATAAAAATGATACCAATTTTCTTATGGCGGTATAATGGAACAGAACCCTCGGCGCACGAGTCCGACTCGCACTTGAACGGTTTTTTGTTCTTAATAGCGGTATTATGATTTATCAGCCCAAATTGTTTATATTTTTTCTAATCTAAGTGTTGATTATAAATTATGTGCATTTTTACATCGAGCCGAATCTGATCCAATCTCACGTGGGGGTCGTCAATAAACGCCTCTCGTAATCAAGGACGCCCCCTAATTGCGAACTCGACCAATTGAGAATTGGACATTTTGCGAATGGGACATAATAACACAAGTAGCAGACTCAACTACTCTGCAGGATGACATGACGCGGTCTATCAGTGGAGCATGGATAATAAGTTACTCTTCAATATTGCTAATTGCAGCGTTATGACTTTCAGTCGCACGCGTAATCCCTGGCATGAAGAGTACTTTTTAGGCAGTGATCTGATAGCCCGCTTTAATTCTGTAAAAGATCTCAGAGTTCTGTTCGACACGAAGCTCACCTTTCATGAGCATATGAAGACACTGCTGATTCATATCGAAGACTTGGATTTGTTCTTCGAAATATGCGCGAGTTTACCAATCCACATGCCATTAAAGTGTATACATGGCCTTAGTCAGGAGTAAACTCGAATCAGCAGCAGTGATCTGGCACCCGTATGAGAGTACTTACGCCTTACTTCTTGAAAAAATCCAAAACAGCCTTTCTTCGTTATCTTTATAAAAAACTCTTCGGATATTACCCCTTCCTATACCCTACCAAATTTCTACTTGGTGTTTTAAATTTTAATTCTCTCGAAGTAAGGCGTAATTACTTCTTGCTTATCTCTGCCTGCCGTATTATGCGGGGAGAGTCCGATTGCCAGGAGATCGTGGTGCAGTTGTTAAGGCTGTTTGTTCCTGTGGTGCCCAAACATCAGCTTAGACCACGAAGCCACCGGCTTTTGTCCGTTCCTTCGGCACGTACGGTGTCCCGAGCTAACTCGCCTCTAGTTCGGGCGCTTACAATGCTAAATGCCCTTCTGACATCAGCACCGGAGTGTGACCTGTTTGCTGGGAGATGGATAGATGTGTGTCGTGAATGTTTAAGTTTTTGTGAGAAGATGGATGCAATTTAGATACGTATTATGTATTCTTTGTACATTTTTTTTACTTTTGTATGTTTTTTTCTTTTTTGTATTTTCTTCATGTTTTTTTGTTATATCGTGTTTTTTATTTGTATATAGATATGTCGGGTTTAGTCAATAGTACGGACGTTAAAACAAATCGCAAGCACGCCATCTGGCGGCAAAGCAAAACAACTACGCATTGGCGCGCTTCCTCTAACCACTTGCGTGGTGGGGATAGTAGAATATGGCAGTTGAGTACTGACAGCCTTAGAGCGAACACGTCGTAGAATCAGTGTCGATCCGTAATATTAGTAAGCAGGATTGTAACTGAGTTGTGACTATTTAAATAAACCCAGTGTATCGAATAACTTCTGTGATTTCATTTGCGCGATTGTACCCAACGACCTGCCCACACAAGATGTCTTAACCTAAGGGAATACATCCTGACTTCCCGATGGTTTGCATCAATCGGCCAGCCCTGATGCGACATCAGAATTGGGATTCGGTCGTGCTAATGAGATCACAGCTAAAAACAATGCTAGTGAAAATGGCGGTTACATTCTTGCTAAAAATTGCGGTGTCAGTTAGTAACAATTGTGGTTCGTTTCTGCGACTACCCTCAGTCTTGAATAAAGAAAAACCAGTCCGGAGCGGAGCAACAAGGAGGCTAGTAGCAACCAAGGAGGTTGACAGATCAAGGAGGAGCTTGTGGACGCGTGGAAAGATCCATACACACGGATCTTTATGCCAATCTGGTGAGTCGTTTTCATTTTGTTATGACTATAGAAAAGTGTGTTCATTATTTAAAATTCTGGTTTTGTGTACGGTATGGTGGTCAGTGGTTCGTCGGGGTAGCCCGTGTTAGGTTATAATTTCATGTCAGTTATCGATGGTCAAGTTTTGGTGTTGTTGAAGAGTTATTATTCTACTGGCAATAACCTTTGACTAGCCCTGGCTGACTTTATTGTTTAGAAGGTAAAACGATATAGTAACATTTACGACCCTACCTTGCACTTCAAAAGTATTTTGATCAGTTTTGTAGTGTGATAGTTTTATGTAGTGAGAGTTAACTAAGTTTGAGAAGAAGCATAGTATTCTTCTTTTGTGGTCGGAGGGCCAAACTATCTAAAAGGTGGTAACCCCTACTAGGTCGTTAATTGCGACTTAAAATGCAATGGCATTTATTTGATTCTGTAAAGCCCATATTTCTACCTGGGCATTTGGGACACTGTAATGTGTGATTCATGTTTTGGACAGGAACTCTGCACTCACATTCGGTGTCCATAATAACACTTTTTTCAGGTTTAGGTTACTACTACTACTAGAAGCTCGTGGCTAAATAATAACAGCCGCACTGGTCGATCATCAAGGTTAAGCAACGCTTGACGAGGTCGGTCCGTGGATGGGTGACCACGAGTTTCCTCCGTGCCTCGGAAAGCACATTAAGCCGTTGATCTCGGCTGTCATTTGAAGATCTTTGACAGTCGTTACGGTTGGTCAGAGGCCTGAGATCTGACACCAGTCTTTCCAAGGGGTACCGTGTTACCCAGTTGCTGGGTTGTGGAGGTCAGATAGGCAGTCGCTTCATGTAAAGCACTGGTACTCAGCTGAATCCGGTAGGATTGGAAGCCGACCCCAATGTAGTTGGAAAAAGGCTAGGCAGATTGATTGGTTTAGGTTACTACACCAGTGCACCAGTTAATTTCCATCAAAGCGGTGTATGGTTAAGATAACCGTGTGAACATATACTCTCGTAATATTTTTCATGTTTCAGATACCATATTGTGTCGCAGCCTGAAGCCTCTGCTGGAGGCTAGCGATTCAGATGCTGAGCGCGAAGGTTGACATGTCAGCATCTGAGAGGTTAAGAGGAACGGCAGGCTAGCAGTTCACAGGTCGTAGCCGAACGGTACGAGCGTGCGCAAGTTTGGAATGGAATACTCGGTGAGTCGCTTCTATTTTATTTCGATAGTGAAGTGGAATGTTCTCTAGTGATGAGATGCTATTTGGAGTTTTAAGAGTGTTCATGTTGGAACACTGAATTGGTTGGTAGTGGTTATACCTAGCACTATCACTAGGTAATTAAGACACACCTAGTAAAAATCAAGTAGCTAATAAGTTACCTATTGGCTTGTTATTACTTTCCTAGTTTCAACATTTGGTTCAGTACGAACTTTAGGATGAGATATCCCTGATGAAGGAGATGAGTTATCCAAAATCACTAAATAACTAGTCGTTTTCAGTGGCAAAGCGAGTTAGTGATGTCGTTGGGCTATCGTAATTGTATCGAGTTAGTAACGGTACTGGTCATTTGCGTGTACTCAGGACGGATCTTGTTGCGAAACGATGTACAACCACCGTCTTCAGATCTGAATTCACTTGCTTACTTTCAAAGTAATATTATGATAGCAGTAGATCTCGCGATCGTTTTCCGTACATGAAAACTGAGTTCGTGAGCGATAGTAAAGGGTTACTGTTGATAATCTGGTTTAAACGATATTGACCCGAGTTATTCGTGAAGGTCCTTCACGCGAGCTATTAAGAAGCAAATATGATCAGGCCTAATTGTCCCCCTCATATTAACAGTCAGTATGTTACAAGATCTTAAAGTGAAAGGCGCGAATCTTGTGAGAAGGATACCCGATCACCAAGTTCCTTGAGGATTAGACGTCATATTTGATGACAGTGGTAGTGAAACCAAATCTGATTAACATGTTTACTCATAAGACCAATTCTGGACCGCACCTCATGCGTACCATGTGGCGATGGGTTTTTGAAGAGGGTTTATGAGTTGAGTATGCATTGCCTTTGAATTATGGTAAAGAGTAACAGAATTGTTACAATTACTTTTAGTTGAACTTGTTGATCGTTGGACCTTTTTCTAATGAATAGTGTTGTGTGGGAAACTTTAGTACGAAAACTGAAGAGGCCCTGTATTAAGTCCGCGATAGGTGATTATGACAGGATAGTGATCGTTATACACCGAAAGCTTTAAATAGGTACGCTTAAACCTACAAGTATGGACATTGTAGGTTGAGGAAGATGCCAGCGGGTCATGTACCAGTCGATGTTGATGTTTAAAGGATTTTAATGTTGATGAGCAAGCTTAAGATGTCGAGTAATAGTCTATGAGCCGTATTATGTTTGACCGTACCAGTAGATACTGGCGGAGGTCGGGGTCTAGAGGACCGTTGTGTGAGAGCAATACAATTGCTGGTCGGCTATAGAGCCGTGGCGTTAGAGGTTTTACTCGAAGGTTTCTATAAGCTTGGCAGTTTTAAAGTTTGTCTGGAATGACTGTGATACATGGCCCAGGGCAATGATTTAGTTAAAAAGTAGAGTTCAAAAAATTCTCTATTTTCACGAACCCAATAAACTAGTTTGGTCAGGACTAGCCGAGCGTTGTGTGTTGGCCTGGGTGGCAACTGTTGGCCTTTATGGCAACTGTTGGCCTGTGTGGCAACTGTTGGCCTGTGTGGCAACTGTTGGCTTTTATGGCAACTAAAGGCCAGTGTGCCAACTGGAGGCCTTTATGGCAACTGTAGGCCAGTGTGGCAACTGGAGGTCTTTGTAGCAACTGTGGGCCTGTAGGGCACCTGTAAGTCGGTGTAAAAAAAACACGTTTGTGTAAGGAACCTTAGAGAGGATTCCTGTTGAGTTATGAGTGACGCGAGAGGTGAGGTCACCATGTTAATGTTGATGACGTTCGAATCGTCAAGCCTTCATTACGACTATTAAAATAACTTTGGTTTTCTAATTTTGATTACTATGCGTAGATTGTGTTAGTAAGATACACAAAGCTCAAGTACCAATTGAGATAGTAGATGACGAATTGACGTAGCATACGACAGGCTAAATGTCTGTGGGGAACTGGTTCTAAGTTCAGAGAGTTGAGTTGACTCGACATCGTGAGGATGTGCGAGTAGAGCAATTGTGATTGCTAAGAGAGCTATGTGATAGCTAAGAGAACTATGTGATGGCTAAAGGTCGTGAATAAGATACCTGGTGTCTTGTTTCTTTTGTTTGATTTATTGTGAGATTAATGACTATCAGTGGTACTTGGACTTTGTAATCACGAAGATTAGGTGCTTTTAGGTACCAGATTGATGATTAAGTTGCTATTTTCTTTAAATTGAAAATAGAATTACTTGTTCCTTGCAATGGTGAACAGAGAGATTTAAATGATCATGTTTGATTGTTTCGAAATGTTTCCTCACTCTAGAGTATGAGTCAGGATTGGACGAGTGAATACTGTTTGGAAATTTTGTGTTTCAGAAAAACATCCTTTGTATGATGGGAGACTGGCGGGTCGGAGTAGACTAAGAGGACGTGTGGCGCAACACGACACGAGATGGCAGTGAGCAAGGACAAGATGATGCCTGCGGGTGATAGATTTGGGGATCTGTCACCTGAGAGAGGCCCGAGAAGGCGACGTGTTGTGTTCCACGCTCGCCTCTCAAGAAAAATTACGGCCTAAAGAACACCATGTGGTTTTAGTCAGTAGGAGTCTGACAGACCCCTCAGCTTCCCCAAGAGCTGAGGACATTCATGAGAATTTCCACATGATTCGATACACTGTTAACCCTGACAATGAGGAACAGACGAGGACGCCTGTCTCGCAGGATGGCCGTGTCGGGTTTAGTCAATAGTACGGACGTTAAAACAAATCGCAAGCACGCCATCTGGCGGCAAAGCAAAACAACTACGCATTGGCGCGCTTCCTCTAACCACTTGCGTGGTGGGGATAGTAGAATATGGCAGTTGAGTACTGACAGCCTTAGAGCGAACACGTCGTAGAATCAGTGTCGATCCGTAATATTAGTAAGCAGGATTGTAACTGAGTTGTGACTATTTAAATAAACCCAGTGTATCGAATAACTTCTGTGATTTCATTTGCGCGATTGTACCCAACGACCTGCCCACACAAGATGTCTTAACCTAAGGGAATACATCCTGACTTCCCGATGGTTTGCATCAATCGGCCAGCCCTGATGCGACAGATATATTTAATTAAGCTTATATCTTCTCTGATTCATTGGTTTTTTTTTATCTCATTGTGTAACGCCTTAGGTGTGACCTGTAATGTTACACATGTACACTTAAATAAATAAATAATGCGCCCAAAGGCTTTACACAATCAATGGGTAATGCCTTTAATTTGACATTCCACAACAATTATTACATTCAAGAATTTTTACATACATAATTATGAAGCTTAGAGAAGGAGGAGGTGCCTCTTGTCGATACGTATATGTATGTATATGATTGTTATTGTTTTAGTAAGCCCTGATAGTCAGCTGTTTATAGTTGCCCATAGTTGTGGAACGGCTAGACCGATTGGTTCGACTAGAGTTAAATTACCTCTTGTAGGGTTCGTGGAATTGAAATTGTCCGCACACTCGTTTAAAACAGTTTATTGTTCGTAAAAACACACAGTTAGCACAACCTTTTACAATTAGGTAGCAGGAAGTTATATATAAAAAATGGCGTCGGAGCTACAAGAATAAAACACGTGCGTATCCTCCGATTTTACGCGAAAAAGAGAAAGCGAGAGGGGTATGAGGCGCGGGCGACAGGACGCGGTAGTTAAGTTGTCGTCCTGGAGCGTGCTCGCCAACTTTGCGGCGCTGCTTGGGTTTTGAGACGTTCGGAAACGATGCGCGCTACACTCTGGTATTTCGTTAAAATGGTAGATGAATCCGTTTCCATGAAATATTGTTTGTATTTTAACGACTGTTTGTTTGTGTTCAGGCAAACCCGCGGGCCGCAGCCGCCGGAGATAGCGGTCCAGCATCGTACAATCGTAACTGAAGTACAAATAGTTTACTTAAATATAAATAAGGTGAGTCTTTACGGTTATTTTATCTTAGAAACTGTACCTGCCTCGTTGGTCTAGTGGTCACAAACGCTGCTGCTGACAATGATGTGCCAGGTTCGATGCCCGGCTCAAGCAAAGTGTTATTGGGTTTTTCCATCTGGAATTTCTCAGTAGTAGCCCAGAGTCTGGATTTGTTGCCGGTTGATGGCTAAAGGTTCGCCCCCCTATTACTAGGCTTGTTCTTACTCGGACACTAAATGGAACGCTCCGAACTAGTACAATCGTTCAAGTGAACTAGTTCGGTCTTCTAGTACTATTAGTTCATTTTAGTTCACCGTTCATTATGATATTCTTAAGCGACATGTCGGTCATCGAGATCGTACGTAGACCGAGCAAACTGTACTAGTACATTGTTCATCAGTCATCACGCTCGCGCGCACGCTTCTCAAATCTCTCAACTCGTTCACTCGCTCAGGCTCAGACAATCGTAGTTCGTACCGTACTAAATCGTTCTAATTCAGCACTTGAGCGATCCGATGTCGCTTGGATCACTGTACTAGATGAACGATTTAAACGACCGAAACAGAATAGTTCTTTCTCGTTCACCTAAAGGAATTGCTTCCTAATAGTTCATAGTACATGTACTACACAAGCCTACCTATTACATGGGACTTATACATGTGGATGTACTATAAGATCACCCCTGCCCACGGCCCACCCTTCTTGCTTACACCTGCCCGAACTAAATGGAAATATAAAGAAACAAAATAATTTCAAAACGTTTATTAAATAATATTTTTCTTAAAAGCTATGCTTGATATAATAGATTTATATTACTATATAATGGACGTCCTTAACACAATGATATATAATACTCACAACGGATCATTGTGTCTTTGAAGTTGGCTATGTCAACTATTGCGCACGAAACAGATTAACTGCATAGAGTAAGCGAGATAGGATGATGCGACAAACGTATGCGAGTGAAAGAGACAGTTATACAATGCTATTTTCACTTTCAATATTAACACAAAAATATCTACTGCGCGGCCTCTTGCAGCCAATTCAGAGACACAAAGATCCGTTGTGAGTATTATAATAATATGCCATTATTGACATAATTACAATGTTTGTTTCAGATGCGCGCAGCCGCCAGCCGCCAGCCGCCGTGCGTTATATTTTGTGAAGAATTTTTATTAAGAGTATTTTTAATGTTGTAGCGATCCACCGGGACACCGCGGTCAATGCATCAGTTTCACAATGTTATGTACAAACTATGAAATAATAGTTCATATATATCCAGGTGATTCTATTCATACTGTTCGTTGACAACGAATAGTTTATCTGCCACTGATGAGGTGCAAACAGCATGAATATTTTAAATAGTATAATTGAACTTTACAATGTTATTCAATTTCTTATTGATAGGCTTATTGGACAACTTGTAGGAAATGTGTCTGTTGTCGAGACATACATTGATATAGTAATATAAATAGATCTAGTTCGGCTGTCGTGGTCTCGCGTGGTGCTACAATCAGTTACCGTCTGTTAGCCCCGTCCGCACGGGAGCTTTTCTTTGAAAACCGTGCACTAGATTTTTAACTCTCGGCGTCGGTCCTAAGGTTCAGAATCCAGCAGAGTACTTTTCCAGTGTTCAAAAGCGGAGTGTTGGATTTTCAACTCTTGGCGCAGAGCCAAGCGTTGCAAATAAAGTGCGCGGTGAAATAACGTTGCGTTAATGAAGCGCCCGTGCTCCCGTGCTCCCGTGGGCTGAGCAGGAGACCAGCTGACCAGCATCCGCCAGGCAAGTGTTGTACTTGTATAACTTCGTAGTACATACCTAGCTTAGCTTAGCACAATAATGGTACACATGCACAAACGGCTTCCTCTCTGAACCCTCACATCAATCATGTTGACGTCAACGTATTTATAATTATGATTTTAAGCACTTTATTGATAGTTCTTTATTTTTTTAGTAACATCAACTGTAACGTAGAATAGCTTTTTGAGTTTTAGTGGTATTTTACTATAGTAGGATTCAGTTTAAAGTTCTAAGGAATGAATTTAATTTAGATTGATAACATCGTCGGTGCCAGCTGAACGCACATTATGTTTTAACCCTCTTGGATTATTTTATCTTTATCTCATTGCCCAAGATTCTCGTTTTGGGCTTTTATTTCATTTGACATTTCCAGGAGTCGAAACTGTCAGTGAAATTAGTAATATCTCAATGGTAACTCCCAGTACTTATCAAGTTTTCTTACTTTTGCCCCACCCTTAAGTAAATGCTGGGCTAACGCAATAGACTGTCCTGTTCAAACTAAGATACTAACTTTAATAGAAAAATAAATAAAAAGTTTATACAAAAATCCATTTATTCTACTTTTCACATCATATTCTAATTTTGACAGATTCTACATTTGATAGGTTCTGATATGAGACACGTTGTGGCATCAAAAATAATACTGTTATAAAGTAATCACTATATTTATTGATAGGCATAATTTGTACCTAGTATTAAATGTTTGTTTTATATAGTAACTAATATTTTGCGTCAAAGTTCAAGTTTCGTTAAAGCCGATCCGTACACAATGTATGAGAAAATGAATTGTCTTAATTTTCTTTTTCACTTTTTCGATGTTTTAATAGCTGTTCTGCAGGGCGGAGACAAATCCAACAAATCAAAGATCCAATTAACTAACCCGACTTTGTTTTATATATATAGCTATTTATTCGCTGACAGTGGCGCCACCCCGGCGTAACAATGCGACCTAAGACTACTTATGGGCTCCCACACAACTGCGATGCGACGCGATATATATATATATTTAATACGTGCGAGCGCAGTTATGTGTGTGGGAGCCCTAACCTTTATACACTATTTAATTGTTAAAAAAAAAAAAACAAATAATCTCTCAAATGTAGAATCTGTCAGAATGTGTCATATGCACAGAGTACTTTTATGTCATATGTAGAATCTGTCAAAAGTAGACTACGATATCAAAAGTAGACTAAAAGCAAAAATCTTGTTTCGACCCCTGGTCTACCAAAACTAGTTGAAAAGCAATATGTCGGGAACAAAGTATATCGATTGAGAAACAACAATATTTTAGAGTTAGGTTGACATGTGTCTACTTTTTTATAAATATAAGATTTGGAATTGATATTTTAAAAATATTGTTGCATAGCTTTTATTGAATAAAGATAAATTTGTGAACTATGTATTGTTGATTTTATTTGTTACCCTCAAGGAATGTTTGTGTCACATCTGGATACTCAATACTATACCAGGCCCCTCAGAAAGTATTGCGAAAAAAAGTTTTTATATATGGGAGACTGGCCAGTTATAATGTTTTTCGAAAATATGATTATTTATAAGTAAAAATAAGTAAGTTCCAATTTCAAAATTTCACTCCACATTTTTTGCGAGTTAATTCAAAGTATTGTGTCTCACTGAAATATGGATCTGCGCCGGGAACATTTTAGAGCTATGATTTTATACGATTTCAAGTGTCGCCTGAAACCGGATGAATCGTACGATAGACTTCAAATGGCATTCATGGATGAAGGCCCTTCCAAGGCAACCGTGTATCGTTGGTATAACGAATTCAAGCGCGGTCGACCAACTTTGGGGGATGACGAAAGAAGCGGTCGCCCTTTGACGGCTGTTACCGAAGAAAACGTGCTAGCAGTGAAAAATTTAATCCAAGACAATAGGCGAATTACATATCAGGAGATTCAACACATATTGAAGATTGGATCGGGAAGCGTTCACGAGATTCTACACAGCCATCTTCGCGTGAGGAGGATAGTATCACGCTGGGTGCCGCACAACCTCACCGATGCTCAGAAGCAGGCCCGGGTGGAATGGTGCCGTGATATGCTTAACAAATTTGAAGCAGGCTCGTCTCGGCGTGTTTACGACATCGTTACAGGTGATGAGTCCTGGATTTATCAATACGACCCAGAAACCAAGCGCCAGTCGACTGTTTGGGTGTTTCAAAATGAGCCAACGCCTACCAAAGTGAAGCGATCTAGAAGCGGGGGTAAGATTTTGATCGCTAGCTTTTTTAATTTGACTGGCCACTTGGTATCAATTCCCTTACGGGATCAAAGAAGCATTAATGCCGAATGGTATACTACCAAATGTTTGCCAGAAGTTTTCTCTGTTATAAGCAACAAGCGACCAAACACAGGGCTCCGCGGGCTACTGCTCCACCACGACAATGCACCTGCGCACACCGCACTCAAAACGAGGGACTTCCTGGACAGCACGCCAGTCAAACTCCTGGGTCACCCTCTTTACAGCCCTGATCTAGCACCGTGTGACTTCTTTTTATTCCCAAAAATAAAAAATCAGCTCAAAGCGATACAATTTTCGTCGCCGGAAGATGCGCTGGCTGCGTTCGAGCAGGCTGTAAACGAGGTGTCTGCGGCGGACTGGAAAAAGTGTTTTAAAAACTGGTTTAGGCGCATGAATCTTTGTATAGAGGCTGGTGGAAAGTACTTTGAAAAGATTTAATAAAAATATATGTACGTATAGAACATTTTTTTTTAGTTTCGCAATACTTTCTGAGGGGCCTGGTATATAACTCGTAAACAGTGCACGAACACGGCCGTATTGTGCGCTTGGGAACTCATGGAAGCGTTAAGCGCGCAGTGCGGCCGGATACGATCATTTTATCATGTTGGTGTTCGTTTTACTATGCTACTCGTTTGTCAATGCGTTTTCGGTAGTTTAATTGGTATCACAAAGTAGACGCTGACTGACATCTATACAATATTTTAAAATGCATGTCCTCGAAAAGACCGGTTTTCCAAGCAGCCAAACTGTGCGGAAAGTGTCACTTTTTTTCACTAGTGCTTTTTACTTTCCTGTATTTTTTTAATTTTTAACTCCAACGTCAGCCCGACGCATAGTTTTTATTATTTGAGAAAAGTTTTAAAAATTAGAAATGTACAGATTATCATTCATATAAAAGGTAAAATAAAATTAATACTTTATTTTGGGTGTTTTTAATTACTCTAGATTTTGATCAATAAATTAATTTTAAATATTCAATAAATATGTTTGGCAGAACGTATATTTTGCTCGTGCCTTATTGCGTTACGATGTGACAGCTATTCGCACATGCGCAGTAGATATGCCCGAGGAACTATTAGTTAATCTGTGGATATGCTGAACGCGCTTGAATAAGCCCGCCATTTTATTAATTCATTTATTTCCTCGCATAATGCATAGTAAAATGTTGTATGATACACGTACATAAGATGATTTCCGACTCGTGTCGATTTATCCACTCATCGGAATTCACCTACCTTCCGCACTTGTAGCATAAATAACTATTATCCACGATAAAATTATAATTAATTTTAGTTTGCGCAGTCAATTGCAGATCATAAAGTTGACTGCCTTTATGCCCAGACTTTACCGCTGACTTAGCGTTACTGGAAAAGATGTCGCTTGCAAAAAGTCAGCGGCATGTGTTAGATTTGGTAGCGGTCGGGGCGGTCGCCTGCGGCGTCGGCGCGGTTAGGGCAGGGTTAGGTTAGGCTTTGGCCTTGAACTTGACGGGGTTGGAGATGCGGAAGATGTTGGGCGTGAGCGTGGCGAGCTGCGCGAACAGAGCGGGCGCGGCGCGCGGCGGCAGCGCGAAGTGCAGCGTGCGCAGCTCGGCGCCGCCGCCGCCCGCCGCCTCCAGCATGAAGCCCTTCACGCACTTCAGCACCAGCTCGGCGCGCCGCGCGCACCACGCCGCCGTCATCTCCTAACAGTTATATCGTCACATTATTTATATACAAGCTTGCACACTTACAGTCCTAGAAACAATATATTACAAACTATGCTAGTAAGAAAAACCTAACTACAAACAAATAATTTGATTCGCAACACTATTAACCACCGCTAGGTCACAGACATCGCAACAGAGGTTCTCAAACGCACAGTTAAGCCAGCTCGCTAATTCAAGATGCTGTTGGCACTGGCACGGTTAGTTTATTTTTAAAACATGTGGAATGTATAAGTAAGCGAAGCCCATAAAAAGAACAGCTTTTGTATAAAAAATAATAATATGATAAACAGCTATATTTATTCTTAAGATAAAAGTTATCAGATAATAACCGCGTACTGAATGAGCGAGCAGCCTCGCGAGGAAGCCTCGGTCGTTAGCCGCGCGTGGCTGCCTCAGTCTATAATTTTTTTACATTAGGCTACCGCGCGTGTCAAGGAAAGCCACAGTGAGGCGGAGCTCAGTTTAACGTGAAATCGTGCGTTTGCCTCGGCCGAGGCACTTCCTGACCGACCGAGGATTTGCCTCGCGCAGCTGCTCGCTCAGTCAGTACGCGGCTAATGAAAAATCGGCCCTCATATCAGCGAAGTTACTCCCAGGAAATTTCCTTTAAATCTATCTCACGGTCTCAACTGCACAAATAGATCTTAACGTTTTATGACGTGAGAGTGATTATTAGTCTTATTAAAAATATGTTTTCTTTGTGACCATTTTTGTTGTTAATAGCTGTGCTTATTATATAGATTCTTAGTTTGTAGTACCGTTTGCCTGTAAAGTTTTATATTTTTTTTTTTACTATAAGTGAAAACTTGTAATTGGCCTTATTTTTATTATAAAGACTAAGCATTTTTGTTATTAGCTGTAAGTTTGCCAAATAAAATAAAATAAATAAATAAATAGATAATTATGTAATTTCGAAGTTGACCCAAGTGGTCCTCACTTTAAAATCATCTAACTTCAAGTCAATCAATAACGGATCCACAAAAGCCAAACTATGGTAAAATCACGGTGGTAGCTATACCTCGGACATCTCGTGCCTGAGCAGCAGCGGGATGGAGATGCTGGTGATGTCGTTGCTGCAGGCCGCCTTCAGGATGTTGCGCAGCCCCAGGATCGCCGGGTGGCGGGATGTGATGTCACCTGTCAATTAAATCATACATGTCACGTCGAAGTACCTATGAATCGTAGTACCGCCATCTTTAACCCCAATGTCTAGAGGCAATTCCTTTGTTCTTGACTGGAGCGGGTTACTTCAATAACACACAACACTGGATTGAAACTCAAGAGTGTTTATTTGATTTAGTTACAGGCACTTTGAGTTTTCAAATGAACTTGAAGCTAAAACCACATCGTGAATTCGTGTGGCCTGCTAGGTCCAAAGCTTTTGTCGGTCGCTGGAGAAGACCTAGCCAGAAACTCCAGGATACTCTTTTTAAATGTTTTTATAGATTACACAATCACTTTATGACAATTAACGTTACATGTTTATTAGGTTTTCAAACATCTATTCAATTAGCAGATTTATTAAACAGTTTTACAGTTATTATTTTTTACACACACCATGCACCGTACGCGCCATGCACGTACTCTACAATGGGCGGGACTTCCATATTGTTTTTGTTTAGACACTAATTACTTGGATAGTTGAGTAAAGTTAGCAAACAATACTAAAATGCTGATCAGTTAATTATTTTAACATTAAACAACCTCAATACTCACAAATACAAAGTGGTTTGTAGTTTATTATTGAAATAGTCATCTAATAACAAAACTATTCAAGTTTCCGGTGATCTAACAATCTTACTAATTAGAAAGTTTCTCATTATTACATAGCTGTGTAAAATAGTCTTATGACTTCTTAGTATTTAATCATTTACTCAAATTTGTTTAGTTCTCGTATTAAATTATTAAATCTGGTTATTGGTCATAGAAATTATAACATCCGCCATTGTTTGACAACTTAATAAGAATAACATAATGAAACACATTTACTTCGTCAAATGTGCAATAGTTAAAATGAGAACAAATCCAGAAGTCCTACAATAAGTGTTCCTGTTTAATTTAAACATCTCGTATTAATTAAACATTGAAATTAGCATATGAATTATGAATCAATACTGATTCCACAGTGAGCCAATAGATGGCGCTGAACTCAAAACCCAACTTAAATAGACATAGACACTTAAAACGATTAATTAGGATAATAAATTAGCAAATTCACGCCTACGCGGCGACACGGCCATTGTGATCGGAGGCTCGCGCTCTGGGCCTTCCGGTGTCCTCAGTCTCTGTGTTTCTTGGTTGTTATCTGTAATAGCGGAGAAATATTTGTCGGCAGATTATTGTTGTTTATCATCCTACAGTATTAATTAAGTTTAGAATCTGATAACAACTGATTTTATTTATCATTGACAGCTTGTAATAAATCTAAGCTGAGTATGCCTTATTTTGGAAATATTGAATGTATTTTTACACCCACAGCTATATGCTTTAGGTATTCTACTTGCTATATGGTAAAGACCAATGTTGTTAGGAAACAACTAACTGCTACATGTCATGTCAATGAAGGCATACAATTTCTATTTCAGATTTTTGACATGGAATAATCAGTTGCTAGCTTATTTAGTCCAATTTGAATCTTGTTTGCAGAATGTTATTGTTTGTATTATCTTACAATATTCATTGATTTGTAATAGGTAATAGTCAGTTTAAGTTATCAATTTATCACTGAATACTTATGAAATTAGGTAACTATTAAGTTTATCTCAAATGAAAATATTTGATGCATTAATGAGCACATACCTACTTATAAGAAGGCTTACATAGCAGCCTTGTATTTGGTAAGTATAGTGTAGGTAGTGTAGGAGTATTGTGATCAGCTGCTTTTTGTTTAGTTTCATTCTCACGGGACGGTAATGCTCTGTGATAGACACAAAGTCTTTGATTTGACAGGATTTAAGGATAGGATTAGGAACACCGCTCTGTGATAGACACAAAGTCTTTGATTTGACAGGATTAAAGGTTAAGGAGTTTAGGATCATTGCTCCGTGACAGGCACGAAGTCTTTGATTTGACAGGATATAAGGAACCAGGCTCTGGGTGGTCTTGTACACCGTGGACCCAGCTGGATAACATGAGAGATTGTTCATTAGCGGCCTCCACGCCTAACCAATGGATATTAAATCTTTATTAGTTGCTTCCACAGCAAACCAATAGATTGTGTGTTGTATTATCACTATTAGTTTCCTCCACGGATTACTAACAGACAGCTTATTGTGTTATCATTATTAGTTGCTTCCACAGCATACCAACAGGATAGTTTATTGTGTTATCATTATTAGTTGCTTCCACAGCATACCAACAAGATAGTTGTGTTATCATTATTACTTGATTCCACAGCATACCAATAGGATAGTTTGTTATGTTATCAATCTTAGTTGCTTCCACAGCATAATAAGATAGTTTATTGTGTTCTCATTATTACCTCAAATCCATCTCCATGGATGCTGATAGTTTGGTGTTGATATAACCTATTATTTTATTAAGTGCCTCCAGAGCTATAGGTTATTGGACATCTCAATAATTAGAGCTTGTTTTATTATTCATTTTTATAATTGACTAAATATGACAATAGAATAGCATAAACTGAAACGAGTTACAAAAACATAATAATAACAGTAGTCCTCCTGACTGTTGAGCCATCTGCATAAGGAGGTACTATGGTGCACAAGGCCAATGGCTCAACATGCTTTTTGAAGCATGGGGGTTCACCAATTTCAAAACTCTGGGCTGCTACAGAGGAATCCCTATTGGAAAAACCCCATAAACAAATTTTGCCCAACCTAGGAATTGAACCCAGGAATAATAATTTAAAAGTACTTTGTTGCATGGTAGTATCATGCACAAGCGTCATGTAGTTATTCGACATGGCTATTGTGTTGAGCCTTCTGATACAACAACACCGTATCAGTTAGCGAGGTGAGTAGAAGATAGTTTGAAAACTTCTCACCTTTTACTTTAGTTATGTTGGGCTGGAAGTCATTTTTCAGCTGACCTCTATTTGGTGGCTTGTATGTATGTTGGTAGCTTCTAAGGTCCTGACCCGGCGACACGGTCACTTGCAAACCAGGTATTTTTAGTTTTGTTTCCACATCCTTGATAATACTTGACTATGTAGGTAACCATTTTGATTTTTGATATGACACAGGAATCTGGAATGTGAGAAGGTATACAGATAAATAATAATAAAAGAAAAGATGATCCTATTAATATTTAAATAAGTAGGAGTTAGTACTGATAACAATTAAATTATGTTATTGTTTTGAAATAGTAAGTGAGTAATTCAAAGTTAACTAGAATCTGATGACACTGAAATGAATAACTATGAAGATTGCTGCATTACTTATGACGGTGTTTGCACTAGCTAAAGATTAATGTTAAAACATGTTGAAAACTACTTTTAATGATGCATGTTTGCATACCACACACGCAACAACCTATTTACACGCCTATTACAAACCTATTTCAATACAAAACATTTATGTGTGAACAAGTTTGAATACAAGCTAGGTAAAAAGTTGCAAAAAGAAAAGAAAGTTATTGAATGCTAAAAGTGACAAATTATCAAAAAACAAACCTGTCTTTTGATTGTTTTTATTCTGTGCAAGTGCATCCAATAACAAGCTTTGAAATCTGTCAGAAATTACTAATCTATTTACACCCATGTACCATAACAAGTAAAATTCAACTAAACCCATTGTGAGATTTAATTCATTAGGAAGGTTCTCAAATATTGAATGATTAAATAAACTTTATTATAACAAACTTAACTTGAACAAGCATAAATCTTAGAGCTTATAAAAGGCCCCATCAGTATCCAACTGACAGTCTGAACCAAGAATGTAGGGTCAGACAATTTTTTAATTAGATTTAACTTATAGCGCTATCACTGTCAAGAACCCCATAGCCAAAACAAATCTACCAGATCATGTAGACAGATAAGATGGAACACAGTAATCACATTAGATTCACTCAAATATGTCTTACATACACAGGACCATTAATTTACCAAAAATCACAAGGTCCATACATAATAGGTTACTCACACATACTAAGCGTACCTACTTGTAAATTAAAAGTTACCAGGTGGCTATCAGCTTATGACTATTTATTATTATATTATGATTATGCATGAACTGAAGCTCTGCTGATACTTACCCTGATAATAAAGTTTGTAATGACTCACCCAGGTGTATCACAACCCTTTCACCCATTCATACAAATACATTTATATTAGATGCATACTCACTCTACAAAAACCTCTAGATAATATTTTAAATATTGTTTAGTCTTGTAACCAAACAATTATTCTCACCCCAGCTACTTAAATGCAAATCGTTGTAAGTATTTTCTTGAGCACACTATAATTTTATTTTTTATTTGTTGTGCTTTTCATGTTTAAGGAATGTGTTAATACATTTTCTTATCTTACTTTACTTTAAAAAAAGTATGACATGCAACGGGTTCCACATTATTCAATAATAAACCCCGTTTGGTAGTCGGGTAAAAACAATAAATTGCAAAAATGCCAATTAGTGCATCAACATGAATATGTCATGGCACTTTCTGCCAAATGTTTACTACTTCTGTTGCACATACATTCTGTAACTTACTTAACTTATTTACCTACTAAACTTTTGTTTTAGCTACCTAAATGTAATGAATGCTATAAAAATAAGTTGTTACTTTTTGTCCGGTACAAAACTCAACGTAGGTACTTTGAATTGTTTAACATTCATACACTCACACCTTGTCCCCATGGGGATAGGCAGCAACCACAGATTGCCACTTGCTACGATCCTTACATACTCCTCAAATAAAATTAAATTTCTCAAATAACTGAGCCATTGCAATTCTTAAGACAAAAGAACCATATTTAAACAATAACATTGAGTTCCTAGTCAGCTGTCTTATTTTATGGAGTAATTTAAGCCGTTTTATTCATTTTAATTCCACAAATTGCCACACAAACAACAGCAGGGACCACTCAGTCAGTAAGGGGTATTGTGTTACCCAGTTACTGGGTTTTGGTTGCTCCATGTAAAACACTGGTACTCAGCTGAATCCAGTTAGAATGGAAGCTGTCCCGGACTTGGTTGGGAAAAGACTAGGCAGATTGATTAAAATTGTCACACAAAAGGTCACTGACCTTGCCTTGTATGATGAAAATAATTAAGAATGTTAAGTTACATAAATAAAAAAAAAACAGAATACTCCCCTCAACCATGATGGAATCTATCAATGGACAGATCAAGTTGTTCGTTTAGCTGCTTCGGTCATTCTGTGCTGTATAAAGTTTTGGCCACAATGGTGTAGGACAGCATCCATGCCACTAGTCAGTAGCTTCTTCTGTCGTTTCAATAGAGTTCAGATCGTTCACGTAAAAATATTCCAGTTATTTTCGCCTATGTCTGGGCATCGCTTACTCTTGGAAATTATCATAGGAAAATCTTTTGCCATACCCTCGGCGCTGGCGATGTTGTACAAAATTCTTCGGATGGCTTTCATAGCATGGGCAGAAGGCGATAGTGGGAGCTGAGCCCAATTCTGATGTCACGTCGAAGTACCTATGAATCGTAGTACCGCCATCTTTAACCCCAATGTCTAGAGGCAATTCCTTTGTTCTTGACTGGAGCGGGTTACTTCAATAACACACAACACTGGATTGAAACTCAAGAGTGTTTATTTGATTTAGTTACAGGCACTTTGAGTTTTCAAATGAACTTGAAGCTAAAACCACATCGTGAATTCGTGTGGCCTGCTAGGTCCAAAGCTTTTGTCGGTCGCTGGAGAAGACCTAGCCAGAAACTCCAGGATACTCTTTTTAAATGTTTTTATAGATTACACAATCACTTTATGACAATTAACGTTACATGTTTATTAGGTTTTCAAACATCTATTCAATTAGCAGATTTATTAAACAGTTTTACAGTTATTATTTTTTACACACACCATGCACCGTACGCGCCATGCACGTACTCTACAATGGGCGGGACTTCCATATTGTTTTTGTTTAGACACTAATTACTTGGATAGTTGAGTAAAGTTAGCAAACAATACTAAAATGCTGATCAGTTAATTATTTTAACATTAAACAACCTCAATACTCACAAATACAAAGTGGTTTGTAGTTTATTATTGAAATAGTCATCTAATAACAAAACTATTCAAGTTTCCGGTGATCTAACAATCTTACTAATTAGAAAGTTTCTCATTATTACATAGCTGTGTAAAATAGTCTTATGACTTCTTAGTATTTAATCATTTACTCAAATTTGTTTAGTTCTCGTATTAAATTATTAAATCTGGTTATTGGTCATAGAAATTATAACATCCGCCATTGTTTGACAACTTAATAAGAATAACATAATGAAACACATTTACTTCGTCAAATGTGCAATAGTTAAAATGAGAACAAATCCAAAAGTCCTACAATAAGTGTTCCTGTTTAATTTAAACATCTCGTATTAATTAAACATTGAAATTAGCATATGAATTATGAATCAATACTGATTCCACAGTGAGCCAATAGATGGCGCTGAACTCAAAACCCAACTTAAATAGACATAGACACTTAAAACGATTAATTAGGATAATAAATTAGCAAATTCACGCCTACGCGGCGACATACATTATATTATTTGTGGTATAAACCCTCTAGTGGGGGTCGTAACTCAAGTGCCAGATGAGTGTCGCGAGTGTCTCAGTGGCTGTAGACTTGAAACTGTATTAAGTAATATATAATTTATCCTACTAATAATTATTATGAATGTGAAAGTTTATTTTTATTTTTACTCTTTTACGCAAAAACTACGGAAATAATTTTAAAGAAACTATACAGTAATATGGTTCCCACGATGACTTCAGCTAGTTGTAAGTCAAATTCACTGGGCTGAACTGCCCTACGTATCAAAGTCAAAGTATCCAATAAACGGCACTTTTGAACGTCGAATAAATTAAAATTTACAAGTACTCGTAATAAAAATTGATTCTACCGTGCATTCGGAAAGTAGATTGTTATGGAGAAGAACGCACAAGAAACTCCATACTTACTCTTTTTAAAAATAGGTGTTTTACAATATTTACTTATGTACATACAATAATAAATGCATATAATGTGAGCACGATGCAACCAGAATAGCTCTACACACTATTCTACGTACAGGTATAAAGTATTAAAAAGCTTTAACAGGAGTTTCTTGTGCGTTCTTCTCCATAACAATCTACTTTCCGAATGCACGGTAGAATCATTTTTTTTTTATTTCTTTTTGTTACTTGTAAATTTTAATTTATGTGACGTTCAAAAGTGCCGTTTATTGGCCTAATTGACATTGATTAATATATTTGACTTTGACAGGAAAATTGATTAATTTGTTAAGTAGGAACATGGTTCTCACATACTTGCAAACATAGGTAAAATACCTAATTGAACAACAACGGAGCAGTATGTGAGTCAAATAAAAATAAAAAAAACTATTAATACAATAACTATGAATAGGAATATAAATTAAGAAATTTGAATTTGTCTACACTAAAGATTGCCCTATGGAGCAGGACCAGCATGTTGCCAAGCATTCTTATCTTGAATATAATCATCTAATTTGTGATATGCTTGTTTACAAAGAGTGCTTTTAACCAAAGCTTTAAATTTACTTTCATTTAGGGCCTCGTTCACCATCTCCAAGTAAAGCGTTGATTAGTTATGTCCAGGATAACGTTATGTGGCACGTAAAAGTTGCGAGTATCTTTTGTCAATTTCACAAACGAAATTATAGGTTCGAGTAACAACGTACTGGTTAAGTGAATGCCTTAACAAATCTTGCGTTACATTCGTTCAATAATACGTCAATGTTACTCGGCAAATGCCATTGCCAGATGTCAATAGTCATTTGTATTTTTTTTTTAGGGTATGCGTCGTGCCTGGCGCATATAAACACTTTTTCTATCTTTCTTTTTTTATATTTATGGTGTTTTTTCGTCTGGTTTGGTATGCATGTGGTTTTAATATGTTATAATAGCCTATTGTTCAGTAGATTTGATAGTTTATTAGTAAAACCACTTGAAAAATAAAAAATACCAATCATATTGTGATTTATGGGTTATTTTATGTTGGTTTACTGCATATTTCAATAGACGAATTCTAGCAAAAATGAGTGACATCTAGGCCCGTAAAATAATCAACACAGCATTTAAATACACCAATCCTAGGTACTCGATGCGTCGTAGAATGTTCTAATTCATCCAATTGATGATCAATCAAGTCAAATAAATCCATTTTTATTCACAAATTGTAAAATAATCTACACAAAATGACAACGGACAACCTAAAACTGATGGGTAAACTCGCTAATGGGCAGATGTTGTGGCAAGTAAGATATGGGTCAGTTAATCTTATAATTAGTGCTACTCGAACGTCGTGAAATTCGCACATGACGGGTGACTTTGACTGGCGGTTAGCCTATTCGACACTTTAAATGCAAGTGGTGAACGAGGCCCTTAGTTTTAATAAATCACAAGGTATTTTGTAATAGAATTTAACATAGTACCCCATGAAAGATGTGTGTACTTTAGCTAGTCTATAAGATGGTTGATCTAACTTATCTTTATTTCTGGTATTACTATTGTGTTTATCACTGACTTTCCTAAAGTGATATATATTTTCCTTACATTACATAATATTTGCATAAATGAATTGGCAAGAAACTGTCATAATATTAATATTTTTATATAGTTCCCGAGATTGTCGGTGACTAACTCGGTGTTAACTTATACATATATGGCTCTGACAGCTCTCTTTTGCAATATAAATATTGATTCAATGTCAGCCGCCCGACCCCACAGTAAAATACCGTATGACATAATGCTGTGAAAGTAACTAAAATAGACCAAACGCGCGGTTTCTACATCCGTTAACTGTCTTATCTTTCTAACAGCATAAGCGGCTGAGCTTAGCCGACCCGCAAGAGATGTTATGTGAGGACCCCATTGCAATTTGACGTCTACAGTGATTCCAGGAAAACTGTTTGATTTACAAAGTCCAGCTTTTCGCCATTCAATATGATGTCGCATTCGGTACTTCTAACATTCGGCAAAGTGAATCTACAGGTCTAGCGCCTAACTCTGTCAGTGCCTGAGGTATGGGAGCGGTACGGGAGGGCTGTGTTTACGAAACGTCAAACGACGCGTAACTTCAGTTGGGCGTCAGGCTTGCTGTCGTCAACACGTGTTAATTGGACAGGTCGCTTCAAGTAAAACGCACACGGTATTCGCAACCAAAGATGAGTCCTCCAATAAGGTCTCAAACTAAACAAGTTGTTTATAAAGTGTACGAATATTTTAAAACAAAAAATACGATCCCAATTCTGCTGAGTTTAAAGATGACATGATGACATCCGGATTTAAACGCTATTGAATTGGTATAGGGAGATATCAAGGATGAGCTGGCACGACAATATATAAATTCAAATTTAACTGAGAAGAAACGAGCTCTTGCAGAGCTATTTTCTAAGTATTCTGTGGAGAAATGGCAAAAATGTGTCAATCACACAAAGCAAGTGGAGGAAGAGTACTATAAAGATGACAATCTTAGTGACGAGATCATGGATCAATTTATTATAAATTTACGAGATGGGGAATCAGATAATGAAAGTGATTCGAGCCATACATATAGTGATTCGGGTACATACGGCGATATGGATTCAGATTAATCTAATTTAGAATTTCTATTGAAAATAATAATATTAAAAAAATATCATTATATAGCCCCACGTTATTTTTTTTTTTTTTTTTTTTTAAATAAGCTGATTAAGTATGAATGTTCTCTTATTGTGATAAATTTAATATTAATGATATAAATGTATATTTGTAATCAGTGAGAAATAAAGGCTTTATTATTATTATTTATTTATTTACTATTCATTTATTAGTACTTATCAATAAGCTTGAAGAAAACTGCGAGACTCAATTCCTGAACTACCTATTTATAATATTTACCTACAAATTTGTACCCTTGGTAGGCGAGTACGACTCGCACTTGTCCGGTTTTTTTGTTTTTATTGTCACACGCCGAAATATTAATCACTTAGGTACACGCTTGTAAATATCATAAGCATATCGTAAGAGATATCTGCATTAAAATGTATCACGTGTATAGCGAGACAGTAAGGAAACGTCATGTCACGTCACTTATCACCCCTCCCGTACCGCTCCAATACCTCAGGAACTGACACAGTTAGGCCACCTGTAATACATTTGCTTTTTTTTCATTTAACAAATTGTTTGCCGTGAACCAATTTTGAACCTGATGAATGGAGTATTTCACATCATCAAGATTTCGTGACCGCCGATCTATTTTAAATATCAAAGATATGTCATCAGCAAACAACACCATCTTCGGTTGTTTTTGAAGTAATTGGGGTAAATCGTTAATATAAACTAAAAAGAGGAAAGGACCCAATATCAAGCCTTGAGGAACACCCATTGTCATTTCAGACCCTAGTGAGTTTACGCCGTTTACCTGAATGATTAGTTTACACACTTTTACGGATAGTCCCCAAAGACCTTCTATTGATTTAATTTTAAGATCTTTAAAAGCTTTTAAAATAGCCTAGGGGTTTGTATGTTGAAACTTGAACTCCGAATTGCACGCATTTACGTTCTTTCTAAGTAAGGCAGCAGACAGTGCGGGTGAGGAGTTTAAGGCTGTTTTAATTTTAAGTGGAATATTACAAAAAGGTTTTCTTATTTCTGAGCTACCTCTATATCTGAGTGTGTGGGGCCATGTGCAGTCGGTAAATTAAATTCAGTATTACGCTTTTTTTCCTACCTGTTTCATTATTTATTATTTTCCAGGTAGTTTTTATTTTATCGTCTGCTGATTTTATTTTATTTCTAATATACAGCGCTTTAGCTATTTTGCATGCAATCTTAAAGGTTTTTGAATATTTTGCAACATATTTATCAAAACTTGTATTATTTATATTATTATGTTGCTTTAGGCCATAGAGTTCATAAAGCTTTTCCCTGCTTTTACGAATGCCAGTCGCCCAATCGCTAAATAAGAACTTGGTGTAAATACTTTTCGCTTTCAGTGGAAAAGTGTCATTGAATTGCGTGTTGAGTACTTTAAAAAACTCGACATAGAACTCATTTGGTTCATCTATATTAATAAAGTTTTGAACAAATAATTTACTAGTCAAGGTTTATTAAATTTTTCTAAAGGAGAATGACCAAAAGTGGTACCAAAAAGTCTCACGCATCAAGACCAAAATTGTATAGTAATTAGTTTCATAATTTTTTACGACATTATGCGTCGCGGATTTGATTTTTGAACAGGGAATTTAATTTTGAGTTTAAAAGTATGGATATTGTTTTACTCTCTATTAATGACGTTCCGTTTCACATGATGTGATTAACGTAACCTTGATTTTTTAAAGTGTCATGACCACTGTAAAAAAATATACGATTCCAATTCTACATTAATTAAAAAAAACTAGAAAAGAAACTTATCATTTACATGATTTGGTATCATTATTTTATCTATGGTTAATTGGCTGTTCACAGCAGCCGGTTATAAAGATATAGAATGCAATAGAATCTATTTTTGATGAATCGACTAACCAGTAATGGTTTCTTTTGTTTAATAAATAACTATAACGTTCATGTATAACGTGTCTATAATAAAATACGTCGTTGATAGTGTCGAACAAAATCGACTTAGTTTTTAGGTTATTTTCGATTTTATGAAATAAGTCCGAAACCCGGGTTTTGTTTTCAAAAAGAAGTTTTGTAGGAGTTAACATGGTCAGTGTAGTCTATAAAAAACAAAGTTTGATTTTGATGCAGCTTGGTAGGGATTCCATACATCGATGAGCATTCTCCTTTGTAGTCATTTTAATACGAATAACATCTTACATGATAAACAGTATGGTTTCACCAAAGGACGTTGTACAACTGACGCTGGTGTCACCCTATTAAAACACATATTTAATGCGTGGGACGAGTCGCAGGATGCCATAGGTATCTTCTGCGACCTGTCGAAGGCGTTTGATTGCGTTAATCATGAAACATTACTTCTGAAACTTGAGCATTACGGGCTAGGTCAATCAGCGTTAAGTTTGATTAAATCTTATTTTACGATTTACAATCTTCGCCGCCGTGATTCTCTAAGGGAACTGTTTAAGGACATTAACATCATGACGGTTCCTTGTCAATATATTTATGAAAACATCATGTACGTGAGAAAGAATTTACATCTTTTTAGTAAAAACGGAGACAGACATAATTATATTACTAGATATAGGGACCAATTAGTTCAACCAGGTTTCAGACTGGCAAAAGTGGCCTCATCTTTTATGGGGTACTGTACAAAATGTTACAATAAAATTCCTCCCCATATTCTAGAACTGAATGAGACGAAATTTAAAAATTGTATAAAACGCACACTATGCAGGCAGGCATATTATAAGTTGGGGGATTATATCACTGATAAAAATGCTTGGCTCAATGCTAGTCCTGCTCCACAACCACTAGGACGCAAAAACAAATGATATGTTTATGTTTGTGTTGTATAGACTCGATTTCTTTTAGTATTGTATAGCTGCACAGCACGTGTGTGGGTACTATGTACCCAACTGTAAATCTACCATTTGCTATACCTATGTGTCGTTCGTTGACTTGTGTGTGCCCTGGCAGTTGAGTGTGTCATGCTCTCTCAAATGTCTCTCTGATGGTGGCGCGTGTGTTGGATCATTCGGTTCCCTTCATGATGGTTGAGTGGTGATGGTGCCGATTCATGCGTCATGTTCGTGAACGGGCGCCGTCAGTTGGGATTGGTCATAACTCAACTGCTTCGGATGTTGATGTTTTTCTAGTACCTATTGTATAACTGCACAGTACATGTGTGAGTACTTTTAATACTTTATACCTTTACATAGTATAGTGTGTAGTGCTATTCTGGGTGCATTGTCCTCACATATGTGAATTTATTAATGTATGTACTCATGTACCTAAATATTGTAAATTTTTTTTTTTTTTTTTAAATATTATGTATGGAGTTTCTTATGCATTCTTCTCCATAACAAGCTACTTTCCGAATGCACGGTAGAATCAACTTTTATTCCATGTAAATTTAAAAAGTATGGAGTTTCTTGTGCATTCTTCTCCATAACTAGCTACTTTCCGAATGCACGGTAGAATCAACTTGTATTCCATTTAAATTTAAATTGTGACATTCAAAAGTGCCGCTTGGTGGCCCAGTTGAAATAAATATATTTTATACCATTCCCCCTCTAAAAAGCTTATTTTATTCACTGAAAACAGTGAATAAAAAGCATTTTAATCACTGTTTTGGTTTTTGAATTTGGAACACACCAATGTATTAGACGTCCATCTCAATGCTATGTAACCTCCTTGCGCCTCCTTGCGCAAAAATTCTCGATACACAAATTCCTTCTTCGATTTTAATTTTCAGTTTGTTATTTAGGATTTTAATAATAATTTTGATTTTAGTCTAAGATATTTATTGAGTACTTGTTTGGATTGTAATTCTTATATTAATTGCAAAGGTATTTAATTAATTATAATTATGTAACGTAACGGAGGTGGTCAGTGACCCCTGAAACACAGGTGCTGTTACCTAGCTCAGGGGTCAGGGTTACACATTTTATGTAAATTTTGAAGGTAAAAACCATTCATTTATTTATTACTCGTAATATTCCTTGTGCTTTTCGCTTAAATCTTTCTTTTTCTCGAAGTCATGGTATAAAATATAGTATGCAACTCTTGAATAAAACGGATTTATATCGAGGACCATGAATCACTCGCGTCGCTCATGATTCTAACACTTGAATCACTCGCTATGCTCGTGATTCAATCATCATGAATCACTCCCTACGGTCGTGATTCAGTCGTTAGAATCCTTCACTTGCTCTTGATTCATCTATGGCCCTCGCTTTAAATCCGTCTTTTATTCACTAGTTGCATAATATACTATTGTCTTGTCTTTTGTCTTTTGTACATGTAATTGGTCTAAATTATATTTTAGCATTTTTTGCAAAGATGTAGATGCTAAACGTTATTGTATGTCCACTGTGATCAGATATTAATTTATTTACAATTTCTTTATTTAGGTAATCACAATTACAAAAAACTTTATCTATGCAAAGTCGCAGAAGAAGCGGTCACTCCAGTTGGCTCCATAAACACATTTGCTAGATTAAATGATTTAAAAAGACACAATAAACTGATACTGTTAGAGTTATTTTCTAATAAGTTAATGTTAAAATCGCCGCATATGACAATTGATTTACTACTAGTACTAACTTTTTTAACACATCTTCCATTATGGAGTCAAACACAGATAGATTCTGGTAACTTGGAGGTCTGTAGACACACAACATGCTTGTCAAGCTCAACACAGGACAATGGTGTGTTCAACCGACAGCCTAACAATGTCTTTTCTTTCTTTAGATTTAATAGAATTTTTAATTAGTATTAATGATCCGCCATGTTTCATACGTTTTCTGCTCTAATGGCTAAATACACGATAATGTTCATAATAAATGGACCTTAATTGGTGATCTTTTAACCAATGTTCTGTTAGACAAATAATATCAAATTTGTTTTTTCCTAGAAATAGTTAAATTTCTAATAATTTGGAATTTTGCACATTTCATGTTGCACGTGTACGCGTACGTACCAGATCGTAGCGACGAGTCGTCCACGATGAGGTGGAACACCACGTGCACGTCGGCCAGGTTGGAGTGGCGGCTGATGAAGATGTCGCCAGTCTGCAGGTCGCGCTTGCTGTTGCTGCGCCAGCGGGCGCCACTGTTGTGACTGCTGCTGCTGCTGTTCGAGCTGTTGTTGACGCTCTCTGCCTGCTCCTTCACGCGCTGCTTGTTGCGCCGTTCCACCTGGAACACCATGAATGTATAAAGAATAATAATGCGGCGTGTGGAAGAATGTGGTGAGTTCAGAATATGGTGTGTAAAGTAAAGTGGTATCACTAAGAAAAGCGTGTCAAAAATTTGCTTGCTGCTACTATTTTTTTTTCTGGACTTGGTTTGTCAAGATTAATAGAAAATATGCCACAATATTCTGTAAGTTAAAAAACCTAAACCCGACAACTGAAAAAGCACGCTCTAAAAAGTATGAAACAAGAAAATATCCTCATCTGAAATTTTTATGTACAAACTATTCGACATGTATCGGGTATTAAATAAACAACTAGCATGTAATAAATATATTATTATATTTCATACATATTCATAGTGGTGGTATTAAATGACGACCCCATTGCATGGGCGTCACCAAGGGGGGTGAGGCACGGAGGGACAGTTTTCCACACTAGAGATTCAAAACAAGTAAAATTCAAAATTTAAAAAACCCCCGACCCAGATTTATCTTGCGAAAACACCCTGATTCAAACAGTAAAACGCCTATAACTTTTGCACGGCTGAACCGTTTGTATTCATACAAAATCACCTTTCAAACAAAAAAAAACTAAATCAAAATCGGTTCATCCGTTTAGGCGCTATGATGCCACAGACAGACACACAGATACATAGATACACAGCAACGCACGTGAAACTTATAACGCCCCTCTTTTTCCGGCGGGGGTTAAAAATGCACCTAAATGCAAAGAAACCAAAGTTCTAAGTCCATTCACTTAACATATCTAACCGTTGTTTATGTCCTAAAAGAAACATAAACCTTCCTATAAAGAGAGACATAAACCTTCCTATAAAGAGAGACATGAACCTTCCTTCCCATAAACGGGAAAAGGGTTGTTTTTTTTTTAACGGTAGAGCGATCATTCATCAGCCTCGGGACACTAAAAACCTGGTTAAGAAGCACGAAGCACTATGGGGGAGAATTGTCAATGATCTGCCCATGATGAGTGTGCACAGACAACTTACCAGTTATCGAAATAATTAAATTGACCGGGCTTGCCGGCAGCCTTATTTCGTAATGAATTTGGAAAGAGCAAAGGGTAAAGAGTATGAAAAATCGACCAATAAAATGCGAGATGAAAGATGCGATGTGGCTTTCCGTCTATGCGAATGGTCGATTTTTCATACTCTTTGCCCTTTTCTCTTTCCAAATTCATTATGCAATAAGGCTGCGGGAATAGAGCCCATCACTTATTGGGCATGGTAATAATAGTTATTTATGCTACAAGTGCGGAAGGTAGGTGATTTCCGATGAGTGGCATTTTTATTCACGAGCGAGCGAAGCGAGTGAGTGGATAAATCGACACGAGTCGGAAATCATCTTACGTACGTGTATCATACAACATTTTACTATGCATTGTGAGAGGAAATAAATAAATTAATAAAATGAAATTAATAAAATGGCGGGCTTATTCAAGCGCGTTCAGCATATCCACAGATTAACTAATAGTTCCTCGGGCATATCTACTGCGCATGTGCAAATAGCATCGTAACGCAATAAGGCACGAGCAAAATATACGTTCTGCCAAACATATTTAATGAATATTTAAAATTAATTTATTGATCAAAATCTAAATCTAGAGTAATTAAAAACGCCTAAAATAAAGTATTAGTTTTATTTTACCTTTTATATGAATGATAATCTGTACATAATTAATTTTTAAAACTTATCTCAAATAATAAAAACTCTATGCGTCGGGCTGACGTTGGAGTAAAAAATTAAAAAAATACAGGAAAGTAAAAAGCACTAGTGAAAAAAAGTGACACTTTCCGCACAGTTTGGCTGCTTGGAATAACGCTTTTTTCGAGGACATGCATTGTAAAAATTTGTTTTTTATTAAATTATTTGAATGTTGACATTAATTTTAATATAGAATCAGTATGGTAGGTAAGTACGCTTACTATTTAAGCAATAAAGTCGACATTTTCTTCACCTTAAAATTGTTTACCGGTTTAAACAAATAAAAACCTTGTGACCTCATAGTACAGCAACAGTTTTAAAAAACAATAGTTGATGTAATTCTTTACTACGATTTACTGTCAGGGGTACATTTAAATACAAAACTTTTGAAATGACACAATAAATAAATAAATTGTTTTATTTTTAAAACACCTACCTTCCTAAAGACATTGGATTTTTATACGAATCTAACGATACCTCAACTGTCGCAATCCATGCAGCCATTTGGAAAATACGAGGTAAGAAAGAAATTTACAAACAAATCCCTAACAAAAAACATAACCCTTCCTTGGCAGTCGGGTAAAAAGATTGTCTACCAATAAAATTCATTTTATAGAGATGCCATTGTTGTTTACAATGGCAAGCATTTTTTTCTAAAAAACCAACAAAGATATTGAAACAGATAGTACGTGTGTGAGCGAGAAAGAAGTATTCCATGTTCGCGCGTCACAACAAAGAGTAATACGCAGTGCAGCTAATTGCGTTATCGCTTTCCTAATAGGCGAAAACTTTAAGTGGGCGTGGCTTGGCGCCACCGCACGATTAATGCGAAAACATTTTTAAGTGATCAGGCGGGCAAGGCCGCAATAGTATAGTACCATAGTGTGCTATAGTGGACTATGTGATAAATAATGAAGTTTAAATCAGTATTCATTACATTGCCCGATTTGACTTGACTTGATTCATATTGCCCGGACATTATACAACCTTGATTAATCACTTGGTATCATACTAGCTTTATTTACAAGTTTTATTGCGGTCAAAAGCTTGTGAAGCTTTATACATTGGACTTTGTACCGTTTTTTATCTCAATCGCCGTAGGGTAAGACTTGCACTAGCCGTGTAAAACTTTATGTGCTTTTGATAGTATTAAAAATTCATACATTTCCCATCGTCCATAACTCTATTTGCCCGTCCCGCCCCAGGGCCGCCGGCTGGCGACGCCCTTGCTCCATTGTAACCTAGGTCCCCAGAAAAAACGTTTTATCGTTTTTCTTCCTGTTTAATATAACGTCAAATTCAGTACTTTTTATATTCGGCAAGGAAAATTTGACGCACTTACTTTTGTTACCATTTAAAACAAAATTGGGGTCGCAGATATTTAATTCACATCTGGTTATTTCATTTTCCAAGATCTCCAATTTTCCTGGCATGAGTAAACCACGTACATTCCACGTACCTATCTTCTGGAGTTGACGTAGTTTAAAAGGCATTCCAGTAGCAGTGCATCCGTGCGCTGCCTGGTCTCCTACAGCCGCACGGCCGGTAGTCCACTTCACACCGTCAGCCCCGGACGCAGTACGGCGCCGGTCGCTAAGCGGGTCACAAGGCAAAAGCGATCTCTTTAATTGTGCTTGCATGATGACTTTCTTGTGAAGATAGTGCAGTGGTTCCACTTGCCTTCTGCACCAGACCTTTTTTGGGGTTTTTTGGACCCCAAGGCTGCTGAGGCCTCTTCCAGCCGGTTGCCCGGCCAGGTGTATGGGTATACCGCCATTCGGTCGCCAGTGCATCGTTCGTTATCCAGCAGGGAGCACCACGACTGTTACGGGCGGCCGCCGTCAGCTATTCGTACGAACCGCTGACGCAGGTGAGGTTGACTATTGGGGCCGGCTAGATGGTAGAACCGTTCTCCTCCTTACTCACTTGTTTTGGAATAAAAGGGGGTAAATCGTACACAAAAAACAAGAGAGGACCTAAAATTGAGCCATGGGGTACCCCATTTACAAGTTTAACCCCGACGGACTGACACCGTTTATAACTAACTAGCGGACGCCTCGCGGTTTCACCCGCGTAGTTCCCGTGCCCGTAGGAATACAGGGATAAAAAGTAGCCTATGTCACCCGGGCATAGTGTAGCTTCCCAACGGTGAAAGAATTTTTGAAATCGGTCCAGTACTACCGGAGCCTATTTGGTACAAACAAACAAACAAAAAAATCTTTCCTCTTTTTACAAAACTTAACGCTGATTGGCCTAGCCCGTAATGCTCAAGTTTCAGAACTAATGTTTCATAATTAACGCAATCAAATGCCTTCGACAGGTCGCAGAAGATACCTATGGCATCTTGTGCCTCTTCCCACGCATCAAAGATGTGTTTTAATAAGGACACCAGCGTATTCACGATGCTATAACTCACGGGCTCCTGCACTCTCTCGCTGATGTCGCGCAGCTGGTGCTCCACGTCGGCGAAGTGGTGCTCCGTGCTCTGCGCCGCCGCCTGCAGCAGCCGCGTGGTGGGCGGCGCGGGGCGGCGCGGGGGGCTCTCCGTCAGCAGCACCACGGCCGCCAGCTCCGACGAGTACAGCGACAGCGACGTCTGCAGGCGCCGCGACGACTCAGTGGGACTGCGGATTAAAGCCGGTTTAATAGTGCCACCCATTGAACTACATAATTATAATAATAACTTCATATTGTTACGAGCTGGGATTCCGGGATAAATTATTCAATTGGTCACACTTTATTACTGAACCAATTTTATTACTTTGCGCTATTTCGCTTTTGATCGCTCCGAATCGCTTCCAAATCGAAACTGTCCCACGTCGAATCCAAGTTCTTTATATAGCAGGGAAATGTCTCTGAAACATTCTAGACCGTTCTTGATGCCGATTTCAAGGACTTTGCAGGCTATTTAACCGAGAAAGACTGACCCTAGTGTTCCTGAAGAGACGAGAACCTTCCAGAATGTTCGGCTCGAACATTCTGGAAAGTTCAATTCAACACGAACTGTCGAGACGATAACTTCCGCTATTTGATACGAGATGGCGCCACCTTCTCTTGTAACTATATAATAATCCCACGGAACAGAAAAAACAGTGGAAATGCAAAGTAGGCGTGGCATGCGTGTCACTAATAGGCGCTTCCACGCCTAATTGATTCCAGTCGTGTTCTAACATCGCGTCGAGTTGGTAGTCTCGCGACAAATTTATTTTTCCGTAACTAGGCCGTTTTGTTCCATTTTGGAGTGCAAAAATGATAGTAGGAGAAAGAAACTAAAAAATGGAGGTGTTTCGTATCATCGGTTAGAACGATTTTATTTGTTTTCTAATAAAATATAAGTAAATTTCAAATTACTAATAATTTAATAGAATGTTAGTTAAAATCAACCTTACACGATTAACATATAGTTTATTTTGGATTGAACGTATTCACTATTTCGTTCTCGAAAGTTCTTCGCTACTCAATTAGGGATGTAGTCGTGTCGGGTATTGATTTTATAGATAGATATCGATAAAAGAAAATTGGAATCTATATTTTCTTTTATATTAGGTTTATTAAATATTTCCAAAAAAAAATGGAAGTATGCTGTATTGCATGCATAATTATTATTGCAATGATTATACCGGCTACTTACCTACCATATCTACCCTACTACCTACCTACCCACTAGGGTAGGCAAACAGTAATTGATTTTATACATGTCGGAAACACGAGGGCTTCCTTCCATATACCCTCGTACTTGTGGGCTTATCGTGGGTTATGCATGCACGAGGCAGGTAACTTATGCCGCTTTAGAGATATTCCATTGTCCAATTCTAGTAGCAAGTTGACGCGCCAGTTTGTAATCACTTTTCACTAGCCAGTAGCCTGATACTTTTAGACGCAACTCCACCGGCACCAATCATGCCACTCATCACACTTGATCGCGGTACCGTCTCCAGTTCTCTCTACCCTACCCAAGTCAACACCGCGCTGCCGCGCGCCTTCGCGTTTCCCTCCAAATTGTCTGTCACTGTCACGTGTCACTTTGCTCTAGGATTCAAATCCTTCACTAGCATTGGACATTGGAGAAAACTCAGTGTTGCCAATCGAATAAAATCTAATTGAAATTTGAATCAGAAGCTAAATGTTGACAATGAAACAAAACTGAATTAATAAGTTTACAAGCGATATTTCTTCGTTCCCAACTATTAATCATTTACCTTCCTCCGATACGGCCATCTTGACATTCAAACGGTCCCACGTTTGATGTAGAGCGATGAACAACATCGTTACTCAATTGTGATAAAAAACAAAAAACAAGAACCAAGAGAACAAAAAAAAAAAAATATTAAGTACCTAATAGGTTAAGTTCGGCCGCTCCTGACCAAATAATAAAAAAAAAATTACGTGGTCGTGACATCTTCCACGTAAAACCTTCAATCAACACCTTATATTACCAGCCGACAACTAAAATCAAGAACTTCTTTACTCATGAAATCATAATTCTCAAACTCAACTCTCATGAAAACTTTCACACTGTTCATTTGTTTTCTCCATGTAAATCTAGGTCTCCACACCGTACACAAACATCGTCGTACTCTCGAAACATGTTCATTTGTTTTCTCCATGTAAATCTAGGTCTCCACACCGTACACCGTACACAACCATCGTCGTACTCTCGAAACAGACACCTCACCGTTTAGACAACCATATTAACACTAATACATTCTAAACGGTTACCGAAGCACCAGAGGTACCAGGTTCCCAACAGACGTCAAATCGGTCTCGAAGCACTTAGTGTGCCAGAAACCACCCAAACGCCCAACACAACATACCATGCCACATACACCAAACAACGGGTCACCGAGGCCCCAGAGGGACCAGGCTCCCCCAGACACACAACAGGTTACCAAAACCCCAGAGAGACTAGGCTCCCCCCAGACAACAGGTCACCAAAGCCCCAGAGGGACCAGGCTCCCCCAGACAACCGGTCCTCTCGAAGCAACAAGACTGCCAGATACCCATGCTACATACATTAAACAACAGGTCACCGAAGCCCCAGAGGGACTAGGCTCCCCCCCATACATATCCAGCAATGTTTCTTGGTCCCACAGCAATTGCTGTGCCTCCTGATGGTCAACCCTGTGACCATCCTGCAACCATAGTCATCCTGACCAGGCCTCGTAACCCATCTCGGTTACAGCAGTCATCTTTTGACCACTCACCAGCCCACTTTAGGCTACAGCAGTCATCTCTGACCACTCACCAGCCTATCTTAGGCTACAGCAGTCATCTCTGACCACTCACCAGCCCATCTTAGGCTACAGCAGTCATCTCTGACCACTCACCAGCCCATCTTAGGCTACAGCAGTCATCTCTGACCACTCACCAGCCTATCAAAGGCTACAGCAGTCACCGCAGTGACTACTCTTCACCGCACAGTCAGTCCTTTGACCATGCACACGACCTCACCATGGCTAGATTGATTTGAATCAGTCTTCACCATAGTAAATTCAGTTACGTCAATGGGTACTTGATCTTTCAGATTTTCTCTAACTCATCATGAACCAAACAAAGCCTTTAATTCAACACATAATTGCCACCATTCAGAATTCCAATTCACTTCCAAACAGCACCTTTAAACCAAAATGAAATTTGTTATTTCAATCTTTACTCTCAGTATCAATCTTTATTCTGAATACAACGGCAACTTCACATTCAGGATTTCATACACAGCCAAAAGCATACTCAAGAACTCTATTCTATGTTCATGATTTCATACCCAACTCTCAGTACGATAGGTATAATAACTACAAACACCAAACATTACCAATTTTTGCAAACTAAAAATTAAATCATGCACCGCACATCACCGACTTTACATCTGTGTTAACATTATCTTATCCAACTTGAATGAAATAACACAAAATAACGTTAGGTATTTTCACAATGACCAGCACAGACTATTCAACTATTCAACAAGTTAGCACAGCCATTACTGACAGTATACTTTAAATTCCAAACTTATTATTCAAGTTAGGTAGGTACTAGACTTCCTACATGACACCACACAATTCACAAATACCTTTATTTTAAAGAGATGTTACAATTATTAAAATTTTTGAACAATGTTCAAGATTACCGAGGCCAAGCATCGTTGAACAACACAGAACAAGGAAACCATTCTTAGTTTCCTCCAAAAAAACAAAAACCCATGTACCAAGTATATCAAATAGAACCCAAGTATCTCATCCGTGGTCTACAATTCACAATAACTTAGCAAATACATTTGCTACACAGAATGCACAACTTAAACGCCGAATAAACTCTTGAATCCGTCATCTCTCTGAGCCACGAAACTGAGAAACCGTTCTATGTGAATTAAAATGTTGCCAATTGAACATCTATCTCATCCTCAGCCACGACTTGGAACAGTTATTGGCTCTCGAGCATCTCATAATACCTGAACACGTCTTCTCGACACCATCTAAATGTCTAGTTGCACTTGTCATTCACCATAGTCAATTTAAATCATTTTTATTTGTAGGTATCATTAGAATGACATGTTATCAGTTGGTTAGTTCTCTACAATGCGATATATAACAACTACAGACATTAACTTTACCTGAATTCAACCATTGGTAGCAACAAAACTAAACGCCAACTGTCTAGGCTATAGTAACGTTAATCCTCGTGAGGTTTGCAGGTTGTATGATTGCATATCGAGTCGAACAACAAACTATTTCACTAAACTTTAACACCGGTTTGAAAATAATCTTGATTACATAGCTCTTAACTGAAAGTTATTGCATGTCTTTGCAACAATGCGAAAGTTAAAAGTCTAATCCTCACAGTGACTCACACTTTGTAACGATTTATTAATAATCTAGTCTTTATCTAGTAACTTTTAAGTTAAAAATCATATCAAAGTTATTTGTTTTGTATCATCAAACTTTTTCGAATGTTGACACTAACTTGTCACTGTCTTTATGTCTTAAAGAGATGAGCAAGGGATGACGTTCTGTTATCGATTAATCGATTTAAGGACAAAAAAAAAAAAAAACGTTTTTTTTTTCAATCGATATCAAGTACTGAATCGATCCAGCGAATCAATATTTCACTCTAGAAAATCGTGATAAGATTTTTCTGTTTTGATATGAATCAAAATATCATTTAAAAATAATTGAATGTATATCACAAACAAGTGAATTCAACGTAAACAAAATAAATATTGTTCCCTTATACCTGATACTTTAATTTAGTTGTAAAAACAATCCCAATCGGTCAAAGATGCTAAAGATCGATTATTATTACGATTTTTCTTTTTGCGTTCCGTAACTGGATTCAAACTTGTATTGAAAATACCAACGCGAACAGTTAGAAAGTATGTTGTTTCCAAGGAATAGCATATTCACAAATTCCCTTGGAGATCAAATCAACAACAAACTCAGTGGTAGTAATATTTACGGGAAATCTGAAGTGACACCTATTAATAAAAAATGCATGGCTAAAATTCCTAGTGTTCAAACATATAAAAAAAACGGATTGCTAATATCTTTACTTCTCGATTGTCAGTAAACTAACAACCTATTTATTATCTGTGTTTATGCTTGTGACAGCACTAGTGGTCACAAAACCGTGTATTATTGTTCTAACAACATAATAATGTAATGAAATCTCATTTTTTTTTGCGTTTCATCCCCACGTTCCAATGCTCCGAGTACATTAGAAACATAAAATTGCGAAAATCGTTTTGTTGCTTAATAAAAAAGATTAAATACTTGATGAAACAAAATATTTCAAAGCTCGAACAAAGCAAGGATATCAATAGATGGTGTGACATGGACTGACTTCTCATTCTGTCTATGTAAAAATGAATTGTTCATTTTTTAATTGATCATAAAAAAATTCATGCACCTATTCAATAAGTTATTTCAAGCAGCATAGTACGGCTAATGGGGTCCCGAATCTAATTTCGATGATTATTGAAAGAAACATACAGTATTAACACCATAAAATAGCGCTGTTTGAATATTTTTTTTACTCTTTTTATGTAACTTAAATGACACATTTCCATGAAACAAAATAATGCAATAGTTATAAATTGCAATGAATGCAAGAATTAATTGTAAAACTTAGGTAAATCCAAACCTAATACATACTTCGGCTGCCACAAAAATGCACAGCTGCACAGATTGTTGAATGCAGATCAATCAAAGTAACATACCTTAAGCCTGTACTCCCGGATGGGTCAGGCAGCAGTGCCGACCATGCTCACATGCACAAGTCCAGACTCCTAGATGCTACCAGAAAATAATAAATGGATTGATCACCGCAGTGGCATGTATAACACCACTAAATTTCCTCTTTCATAGCGCTGTAGGCTGCGGGTTGTGTTGCCTTTTGAAATGGAACCTGAGCTCCGCACTTGTATCACCACACACAGCTGGTCACAAAAGGTCTTGTGGTATCCACAGCAGCCATGTTGAAGGGCTCAGACGTCCATGCTATTTGTTGCATATTGTACGAATGCCTGAAAAATTCATGTCTATGAGCAAATTTTCACACAAGCGTAATGTTTTGTTGAATCAAGTTGTGGCTTAAGGATGTTTGCTCTCTTGCACTGTATTTACACAAGTCGTCTTATTCTCATGCGAGTTCCACTGACAGTATGAAACTGGCTAAGTTTCTTTTAGCATCATAACGAAAATAGAAATTTATTTTAAATTTTAGCCACTTTATACCAAGAAAAACAATAGGTATTGTGGCTAAACTTCACAAGGCATTAGATAGGTACTAATTATTGTCAGAATACTCAAGTTTATACTTCCCTGCACATCTGTACACCACAGTTGCGTTTGCCCAGTAGGTATCTAGTCAGGATTGGGCATCCATGTCATCATTAACATTATCTGCAACCCGACTTCGCATGTTGTCTAGGATAGGCCACACTATTCGGTTGAATTCGGGCAACATGATATTCCTGTCTCTAGTAGCCGGCGAGTTGCAAAACGTCTCCATTAGGTAGGTACTTCCATGCCATTTTGTTGCGCACCAAAGTGCGCGACAGCCATTACTCGTCTCATTTGGTCCATCATCGCCTTGTGCGTGCATTGGTTCATACTTCTGATGTCGGAAACACGAGGGCTTCCTTCCATATACCCTCGTACTTGTGGGCTTATCGTGGGTTATGCATGCACGAGGCAGGTAACTTATGCCGCTTTAGAGATATTCCATTGTCCAATTCTAGTAGCAAGTTGACGCGCCAGTTTGTAATCACTTTTCACTAGCCAGTAGCCTGATACTTTTAGACGCAACTCCACCGGCACCAATCATGCCACTCATCACACTTGATCGCGGTACCGTCTCCAGTTCTCTCTACCCAAGTCAACCCCGCGCTGCCGCGCGCCTTCGCGTTTCCCTCCAAATTGTCTGTCACTGTCACGTGTCACTTTGCTCTAGGATTCAAATCCTTCACTAGCATTGGACATTGGAGAAAACTCAGTGTTGCCAATCGAATAAAATCTAATTGAAATTTGAATCAGAAGCTAAATGTTGACAATGAAACAAAACTGAATTAATAAGTTTACAAGCGATATTTCTTCGTTCCCAACTATTAATCATTTACCTTCCTCCGATATACATATAATATTTTATTTTAAATAATACTACGTCATTCATCCTACATTTTTACTGATCTACAAAATAGATTAATTTTTTCGAATTAAGATATCGGGTATCTATCGATATCGACAATGTAATTAAAAATGTAATGTTACTTCCTTGGTTGAGTAGCAGTTGATATCGATCTATCACACGAATGTTAACCTTACGGAAAACACAATAAGGTTCATAATTGCAACCACTGAGAATAGCGCCATCTATGGGTGGGTAGCGGAATTTACTTGGCAATCGAATCTAGTTTGACTTTAGATTACGAAACGTCGTAAATGCTTTCTACACTAACGCAAAATAAATCCTATATAAAGAGTGTGAAGATTGATTTCCATATGTAGGATCTCTGACATATGCTAGTTTTAACTAAAATTAAAACGACAAATCAAACGATTGGCTTATTTGTAGTGCATTATATGATTATTAGTTTATTTGTGTGAGTTTCAGTGCTGCCAACTTAGCGCTTTTAGCGCCAGATCTAGCGCTTTTTTGTTCAATAGCGCGTTCTAGCGCCTAGCGCTAAATCTAGCGCTTTTTGAAACTTGGAACTTTCTTTAAAAAAAATTGCAGCTTCGCAAACTATTAACATCTAAACGAAGTGTTGAGGCAAATTTCATCCACAGATATATATAAATTCAAGTCCAAAACTGATCAAGACCAACCTGACCAACCATATAATTCAGTTCAATGTAGTAGAATCAGACAATGGTGAATTAATTTATTTCCTTTATTTTATGGAATAATTATATTAACACGTTATTACTTAATACTACATTATACTATAAGTACTATAATTTAAGTAACTATTTTAGATGACATATTTTGATTCAATAAAAAATACCAGGACTCCCGACATACATGGTCCACCTCTGAACTTTCTACTATTTTTCGAGTTTCCTTATTTTGCCCCACCCCTAAAAAATGCTGGATACGCCCATGCTAGATAAGTGATGTAATTATTTTGACTCTCTGACCCATTTCTTCCTGACAAGAAATATGTGGCTTTCCCGTCATCTTTCTGTCTTCGGTAAGGCCCTAGGGTATTATTCAAACTTTTCGAGAAAAAAAGTAGCAACGTCATTCTGTAGGCGTCTTCTTCTCATGTCATATTTAATACCTCTGCAAGTTATGAAGTTACTCTTGCAGTCACAGAGATAAATCTAAATAGATAACGCAAGTCTCTTTCTCTGTATGAAAACCAAGCGTGCCAATTTTTCACACACAATTTAAAAACAAATTTACTAACCAATTAAAGAAAACATTTTCAATGCCTCGGCCAACTTTTCTTTACATTCTTTACAGCTCAATATGGCTTAAAAAATTTCTAGATTCCGGTGGATTTCCGGTGTATAAACGTCCCTGTCTCAAATTATTGGGCGTTTTGCTTGAATTTGGCGCCGAATAAAGCGTATATTTTTTACAGCGACCATTTAGCGCTTTCTAGCGCGTTTTTAAAGAGCTGACAGCGCGTTTTTGCTTAAACGAGTTGGCAGCACTGGTGAGTTTGGCGACAACGGCTCCCATGGTAACTGCATTGCACTTCCACTGTTTTTTTCTGTTCCGTGAATAATCCTGTGTATGTGCGCAAACATAGCTGCACTCTGTTTTCCCTCACTCTCATAGTCCGATGGGACGGTGGTCCCTCACGACCGGAGAGATCTCAAGCGCAGGAGAGTGCAGCTTAACGTGCACACCGAGTACGACCTGGGAATCCAAGCCTGCTGGACACAATTATAAAAGCAACAATAATCTGAGTACAGAAGTAAAGGAACACTAACTTGTCGACCTGCTCGACGGAGCACAGGTCCAGCAGGTCCATGGCAACGATGCGGATGTTGTGTGTCTGCTTGAGCTGGCTGCCCAGGTGGATGGTGAAGCTCTCCTCCAGGCGCTGGCCCGTGGGCGCGGCCGGCGCCGGGAGCGTCACCGCCTCCGGGGAGAACGTGGCCAAGGGAGAGTTGCTGGAATGATAGGTGATACAAGTTGTAAGTTTAATTCAATCTTGTTTTTATTTATGTCATTTCAACTAAAAATATCAGCTATACAGAGATGAAAATTAAAGAATAACTATAAAATAATTAAACAAAGCCATACCCTCAAATTACGTTAAAAATGATGTTAGTAGTTTTATTTATTATCTATATATTAGTACGGGCGAAGGCATTCTCTAACTTCTTCCGTGCGCCTGTGCCTTTGTCAAGAATAACTAACACTATAGAAAATGCTTCAAAAATAAATTTGTAGGGTAAACTGCCAGCAATGGAGTCCCTTCTATGAGTACTATAGTGTCGTCTTTACCATCAAGGATGACAAAAGCTTGTAACATTTTATTTTGTCATATTTACCATGTACTTTGTCAACTTCAAATTATTATTTCCGAATCAATACCTATTGTTGCTATATTTTTTCTGATTGAACAATATATAGTTAGTTGTGCATTCTACGAAGACATGATTACCTGGGTGTGTTAAGCGCTGAGGTGCTCTGGTACTCCTCAAGCGTGTTCATGAGCCAGGTACGGTGCTGCGCTCTCTGCGTCTGCCTCAAGGCGTCGAGCTGTGAGCCCCAGCGCCCAGCCACCAATGCTTGCTGTTCAAACTGTTGTGCTGCTAGCTCGTTAATCTCTTCTTCTGTTGTTGTGGTGTTTAGGAGGCGCACTTTCTCTTCCATTTCTTCAGTTTGACTGTTGAAGAAATAGTTAGATTTATTGAATTGACTAATATCCTTTTTGTTTAGCAGTTTGAACTTAGCGTTTTTACAAGCTTTTATTGACTTTCGCCTTTCCCGGTGTCTGTAATGAAAGCTTGCGAGTTTAATTTGACCCGCTTTCCAGTGTCCAATTGAGCTGAAATTTTGCACACACATTTGTTTCTTGTGACAATGCAATTTTTTATACAATAAAAGCTTATTCATCAAAAAATACTTTTTCCTTTTTTAATATAAAGTTTGGTTTCATTTATGGAAACAGAGTGCATGTCCATTTATTATATTGAAATTTTTTATTATTTGTTGTTGTTGCAAAATCACATATTTGCTTTTAAAACTTTCCACAAAAGTATTTTAAAATCAAGAATCAGATTTATTATAAATTACTTAATTATAATTTGTTTATTGAATACTTAATTTTAATACTGTCAAGTTTTATTTTAGCGGTTTCTTAAAATACTTACTTCTGTGTTAGTTTCTTGATATCTTCATCTCTGTTCTTGAGTGTGTTCATGACAGTCTTAGCATATGAGTTCTCAACTTGCAGTATAGTCTCGAGAGCTGGTGAGTGCACAAGCTTGTGGTACGCAGCTGCAAAAACCTCCTCGTCCGATGTGCCCTTCTGTTCTGCAAACTCCATGACATTGTCCTTGAACAGCTTCTCCCAGCCCTTAACTATGCCTTCCACGTTGATCTCACTGTTCTTCAGCTGGTTCAGAAGCTTCTTGTCTCTCTCATTGTGAAAATTTTTAGTTTCCTCTGCTACAAATTGTGCTAGCTTCTCATTTAATTCTGTAACGTTTTATGTTCTCACAAAAATAATTTATCCAGAAAATAACTTGACAAGATTTTAATTTATTTATGCATAAGACATATTTACAATTGTTAAACTGAATAATATTTAGCCAGCTAAAAAAGTGTACCTACAACAAGCTGCGATAGACACAGCATTAAAAAAACTAAAATTATAACAAAAATACAATAATAGTGCAGAAATCTATAAATGAAACCCTATTTCCCTTGGTCATGGCATCACACGAGAACGGCTGGACCGATTTCACTTATTCTTTTTGTTGTGTTTGTTATTGTTGGGAGAAGGTTATTATAAAAAAAAGAAATAAGAAAAAGAAAATTGGTTGGTAGGTAGAATAGAGTAGGTAACGTAGGGTAGGTAGCGTAGCGTAGGTGGGGTAGGTAGGGTAGGTAGAGTAGGTAGGGAAGGAAGGGTAAGTAGGGTAGTTAAGATAGGTAGGGTAGATGAATGTTTGGTGTTTTATGGCATTACAAAGTTTGTCGGGTCAGCAAGTAACACTTATAAAAATAGTCAATGCTTCAGAAATACAGTAGCATAAGGAACAATTGATCTTTTTTTGTAAATTTAGAATTGATTTCATAGGCAGGTTTGTCATAATCATAAGCAGTTTTATGCCCCTGATAGATTGCCAAAAATAAATAAAACATTTCCACAAAAAAAATAACCAACTTCAAAAGCAAAACACTAAAAAGTGCAAAATAACTTTCCTTCCGGAAGTCAATGTTGAAAAATGATAAAAACAAGAAGCACTTCAGCAGACTTCCGAAACGAACTGTAAGTAAAAAGTATTTTGCACTTTTTAGTGTTTTGCTTTTGAAGTTGGTTAATATTTTTGTGAAAGTTTTTATTTCTCTCTTTTTAGTTTTAGTACCCCATCACAAAAAATTAGCAATTTATATTTTTATTACGGTACAAAAAGGGTTGACAAAATATTGAAAATACCCTATACTGAATTTACTGCTGGATCGATTTTGATGAAACTTGCACTATTTCCTAATTTGAGATATACTCAATACAACACAAATATAATTATTACGATGCTATAAGTAGTTTTGGTGAAATGCGTGGACAAACATACATACATACACTTTTGAAATTTGGCAAGTGTTTATAAGCCCATACACAGTAACATAAGTGAATATTTTGCAATTCCAACAATATTACATACATAATTGATTACCTCCTTTTTTTTTGAAGTCGGTAAAATATCCCTGTATCTGTATAAACATTGAATAAGTACTAGAAAGTGGGTGGATATATCATGATCACAGCTGAAAACAGAGGTCAACCACTCCACCATTCTAATAATCCGATCAATGCATCATCATACACATACTACCTGAGGTTCTAGACATAATATTGAAATGTAAACCAGTACAAACCTTCCTCCAAATACACCGGAATATGAAACATGTTGATGACCCTCTGTACGAGCTCTCGCGTGGAGCCGGCGTGCGGGATGTCCACCGGCACCTCCAGCTTGAACAGCAGCTCCTCGTTCGTACATGTCGGGTACGAGAACTTGAACGTCTTCGTTATATTCTGGCTAATTTCTGCGGTCATTGTTTATCACAACAATCGCAGACATGAGACAAGACAACTCGATTCGAGCGAGGACTGTCATAACATGACATAAGTGTGTATGACGTCTTCTTGACAGTGACAGATAATACTTCGTTCAGAAATGTTAACTGTTCCTCAGTGACAAAAAATGCCCTTTTTTAGGGTTCCGTACCCAAAGGGTAAAAACGGGACCCTATTACTAAGACTCCGCGGTCCGTCTGTCTGTCTGTCTGTCACCAGGCTGTATCTCATGAACCGTGATAACTAGACAGATGAAATTTTCACAGATGATGTATTTCTGTTGCCGCTATAACAACAAATACTAAAAACAGAATAAAATTAATATTTAAGGGGGGCTCCCATACAACAAACGTGTTTTTTTTGCCGTTTTTTGCGATAATGGTACGGAACCCTTCGTGCGCGAGTCCGACTCGCACTTGGCCGGTTTTTTCCATTGATGACTCGCTCACTTTGAGCTCTATTTCAGTCACAATAACCAGTAACCTCCAATTATTTGAATAGGTATATACAGGGTGGCCAAAAAGTCGTGGATCAAACGAAGCTAGGGGTTATCAGCTGCAAAAAAATGTTCCCTGCAGAGTTATAATTTATTTTGTGTTTAATTTATTTTGTACTAGCTGTTCCCCGCGGCTTCGCTCCCGTGGACCACCCCACAGGACCCGTTTACGGGATAAAAAAAATAGTCTTTGTCACTCAGGAATAATGTAGCTTTCTATTGGTGAAATAATTTTTAAAATCGGTCCAGTAGTTTCGGAGCCTATTCGGTACAAACAAACAAACAAAAAAATCTTTCCTCTTTATAATATTGGTAGAGATTGTTCACAATCGTTATTTTGTTTTTTCGTTCTAGAAAGATATTAGAGCCACTCATGGCCATGCTTTGGCTTTTTCAGAATCCATAGTTAATACGCCAAAACTTGTAATACAGGGTCACTTTTCGGTAGGGTATTTTTTATCACAGTGGAGTCCGAAGTAAATAAAAAGTTATGATTTGAGAATAAAAATATCGTAATACTTAATATTATCTTTCAACACACCCAATAAACAACCATAAATAGCATGTCGACTTTTTTACAGCAGATGGCCCCATCTAACCCCTAGTTGCGTTTGATCCACGACTTTTTGGCCACCCTGTATAGTTCTCGCCAAACTGAAGTTAGCATTCCGATGCGAAAGGCGCGGCGGGGCGCGGACCGCGGTGCTGTTTTTGTATGAGATTTACTACAGCACAGCCATTGTAGCCAACTTCAGGGCGGCCAAGAAGTTTGGCGAGTTGTCCTGGTTGGTCCTGGTTTTGATCCTAAGGTTGGGAACTACGGTGTCTGGGATCTCTCCAGTCTCTCCTATTTCATAGCACTTAGAAAATCTCTTCTAAGTATATACTTTTTGCTTTACGTGATAATCTCGTATGTATTCCCATATAGGTATAGTAACCCATTACTAGCTTAGCCTAGCCCCGAAGGATTCGGCAGAGGTGCACGTACAGTACCTACACCCACATTTTACCATTTCATCAGTCCAAACTCCGGGCACCTAACCCAGGAGCTCATGTTGAGCAGTAGCGCTTTCCACCACGAGACCAACGAGTTGATAACTTTGTCTATTTCTCGGACTCCGTTGTCTTTCAGGACCAAGTACCCAAGTGCATGTACAGTGTTGCAGTTTATATATTTACTTGTAAATAGGTAACTTTATCCATGTTCTTGAGTTAAGCGGTATGGGATACGGGTCGCAACAATGAGTCGTAACATGGAATAAGACCAGGGATCGAACCCAGGGTCGGCAATTGCGTACCTACTTCCTAAGTAATAGCTGAGTAATAGCTAAGTTATTGTGAGTATAAGCCAATGTGTGGGTGTGTGTGTCTGTGCTAAAATTAGCTTGGAATTTATTTTGGTATCTCTAGTTCAGCGTGTCAGTGCAACTTGTTGCTTTCGATGGAGTGTTGGGTTTCAAGAGTTGAACAGACTCGGACTGGTAGCCCCGGCTACACAAGAGTTGCAGTAACTAAAGTTGTCCTGAATTTCCTAAGGGAACTCACACAAGTAGAATACAAAGTGTCTTGTATTAAGTTGTTGTGTTTGTTTGATGTCCACGTATGGTTTTCCATTACCTACCTAGCTATGATAAAATATTGATTGTGAGTGAAGCGTTTCCAAATATTCTAAGTACTCGTATGTATAATGTAAAATATAATTCTACGTCTAGTGAATCTATGTTATTAGTCTAAGGGTCTTGTCTGACTATGCAGGTGCATCGTGTCCGTGTGGTGTAATGATAACATTCATGTTTCTGGAAAAGTGTGACCTGGAGGACACATGTCATTTAGTTCAGACTTTATAGATTCTTTATTTGAAAAAGTTTATGAATACATAGTATTCCTTAGAAACATCTCTTCTGCAGTTGGTCAAACGTCAAACATAGTACGGGGACAGTACTACACAATATTTTGGTAATAGTAGAACTATATTTTCATTATATATAAATTAAAAAATGGAAACAATAAATTAATTACATAAAGAAATTAAATAAAAAATGTTGTCGGTTCACATCGTGTTCTTTAATCCGATGAGTTGGAACCGATTGGCGGCCGGGCGGTATTCTGCGATGCGCGTCTCAACACCTTGTTTCGATGATGTTAATGATGGAATAATTACGCGGCCTCGCCGCCCTCCTCCTCCTCAGCGCTGGCGGTGAGCATGGAGATCAGCTTCGTGGTGTCGATGAAGCCTTTGTCGTCGATCTCCATCTGGTCGTACGCCTCGTCGACCTCGTCGGCGGAGAACTTGTCGCCCCAGGTCATGAGGGCGTGCCTCAGCCTCTCGGAGTCGATCTTGCCTTCATCGTCGAAGGTCTTGAAGGCGTTGATGACGACGTCGTCCTCGTCGGAACCGCCGGACATGCGGTTCGCGAAGAGGGTGAGGAGCTGGGTGAAGTTGATGGGGCCGGAAGCCTCACCGACCATCTCGTCCAGTTCCTTCTCCGACGCCAGCCTGCCGAGGGAGTCGAAGGTGGCGCGCAGATCGTTCTTGCCGATGATGCCATCCTTGTCGTGGTCTATTAGCTGGAAGGCCTGCGACAGAGATATGTATCGTCAGAACATGTAGAATAAAATAGGTTTGAAGGACCATAATAAAAAATCTGCAAGGATATTGTTAATTTGGGAGTCCTATAACTCCTAACTCAATCGGCTATTTCTGACAACCCTAACAACGTAGTAAGCTGAAGTTGTAAGCTGATGATGTCACGAGCGTACGATTTGGAAAATATGTGCATTATTAACAAGAGATGGTCGGCCATGTTTACAAAACAGGCGGACGAGCACGAGCTAAACACGATTGTGACACAATTCGTCAAGTTCTAGATAACTGAAGTAGATTATTGTTCCAGTTCAGAGAATTCTGATTTTGAAAATATCTCTCATAAATTATTTGGGTTCGCATTCCATTCCACCACCTTATAGATTCTTCTGTAAATAGATATGTATTTCCACTCAAGTAAAATTTTAAATGACTGTGCCAGGTTGACAGAAAAATACCAAGCTTCCAGGTACAAGTCGATTTTAGAAAAAAAAACCCGTCGGATACTACAGCAATCACATTTCCAGCTTTACATTTTTCCCAAGGTGTTGACTTTGATCACCGTATTTCTAATTGCAAAGTACTGGAGGGCAAGGATTCCTAACCTGGTCACATAATTGAAAAAATCTAGGGATGTTGTTTTATGACGGCGATGCTTACCTCCTTGAACTCAGCAACCTGCTTCTGTGAGAACATGGAGAAGACATTGGAGCCGGTGCGCTTGGCCTTGCGGCTTCCGCGGGATGACTGCCTGTCGCTGCCTCCAGTGGCGGCGGGCGCAGCCGCAGCTGGCGCCTCTTCTGCTGGTGCATCTTCCTTTACCTTCTTCTTCTTTACTTTCTTATCTTTATCCGCCTGTAAACAATTTTAATCATTAGTAAACTCCCCTATAGAATCTTCTTTTAGGTCATTATGTATGTGTGCAATGCTCAACCTATTCCATATAATTGCCACGTTCGTTTCTATCGATGAAGTTCAGATGCTGCTTTCAAATTACTCATTGCAACGTCAGTAGATTCGATTATTTATACCGCTGCTATTTTCGTCATAGTTGGCTCAGAAACTACTTTTCGTTTCGCCATCATTAGTGTTTATTCTTGTATTTCAAGTTTCTAAAACCTAATTAATGATTTTCTTTAACTGTTTAATATCTAGCTTTAATTGTTTTGATTTATTTTCTTTACAGTAATTGATTGGATAGTAATTATCGTTTAGTATAGTAATTATAGTGTTTTCACCGGTTGAGTCCCGATTAGGCGTGGCTCGTGGCGCCCCTATATTTAGTCCGGTCCGGCCTGAGCTGCCGCCCGCCTCATCTCCTCTCAGTTACATTATGTTATTTATAGCAGAGCGCGTGCTCTCATTTCTTCAGCTTCAGGTTTGAAATTATCATTTAATTACTAATTATTAACTACTTTTACATTTTGTTTAAATGGTTTTCGAATCCTCCTTTGTATATTGAGTTCCATTTCAAATGGACTTCCTCCAGTTTTAGATTTAACTGTTGCATGTTCGGACTTTGAACTAACTTTTTTATTTTCTCTTTTCTTTTAATTTAGATGCATTGAGTTTTATAATCATGTATTTGTATTCCGCGCAACTACATTTGACTTATTTTACTTTTGGAACCGGTAACGAGTGAGTCTTTTACGATTATGTTACTGTTTTAATGCACTCGTAGATGACTTGTTGGTTTAAGTTCTGCTTCGCGACTTCAGTTAAGATTTACTACGTTATTGTAATACGATGTATAGTTGTCACCAGCACTATCGATTGGTTCACCATTGCATTTATCGCGGCGTTGTTCCGTATTATTTGCTTTGGTATTTGTTAAACCGGCGACGTTTACATCGGTATGTGCAGCGCGTATATCTTCAAAGTGTTCACCACTTCATCACAATTCACTGTTCAATCACTTGTGTATCCACTGGGTGTCACTGTGTTAACGCTTACCATTGTGTTGTGTGTTGGACGATCGACGAAGGAGTGACTGTTCCGCTCGGCAGTCCCACCCTGACTCCGAGTTTTCATTCCCTCTCGGAGATCCAGGAGATTCCCCCCCTCCGTCTCTCCCCTCCCGACTGCCCACTGCGCTCGCCATTCCTTTTTTAGTTCGACAAATGCGATAGTGTTGGACTCAGCATCAGAACGGTTTCGGCGGCTCGGTGGCTCAGCTGTGGCAACGCTTTTGTTTGGATTTAAAAATAATCAGCTCACCTGTCACTGCTTCCTGGGTACAACGAACGGCTCAATTCTCTACAAATATAACTTTATTGAATGGAAGTTTACAGCGATCGGGTCTCTTGTCACTTGAAATACTTTGTCCTCCACATCTGCTGGTTTTGCATCAGCCGTATCTTTACCACGGAGCGTCATTTAGTTTACATCTTCTGATTCGCGCACAACTCAGGCTTTAGAGACAGTTACATGTAAAGACACGTGTTTCTTCAAAACTATGTCAGCCTGTTGATCAGCATCAGCTGAAGTTCCTTTATTTTAAATCTGCGTTATGATATCTTTCTACATCTTCAGTATCCTGAAAAACATAAGTAGTGGGCACCCAGGGTTTGTTTATGTTGAAGTGTTTAGAATAACTTCGTGATTTACGATTCTGTTAGTGGCTTCTAGTTCAAAATATAGCGTGTAGTGTTTATGTTATGCCAATTGGCAGGTTTAAGTTCAAAAGTTATGAGCAATCAGTGTAATTTTAAACGAGTTATCGAAGTGTTCTGTAGTTTCCACATGGGAAAAAAACCGGCCAAGTGCGAGTCGTACTCGCGCATGAAGGGTTCCGTACTTGGTAAATTGCGGTTTACGATTTAAGACGTATTAAAAAAAAACTACTTACTAGATCTCGTTCAAACCAATTTTCGGTGGTAGTTTACATGGTAATGTACATCATATATTTTTTTTAGTTTTATCATTCTCTTATTTTAGAAGTTACAGGGGGGACACACACATTTTACCACTTTGGAAGTGTCTCTCGCGCAAACTATTCAGTTTAGAAAAAAGTTATATTAGAAACCTCAATATCATTTTTGAAGACCTATCCATAGATACCCCACACGTATGTGTGTAGTTTTTTTTTTTTTAGTTTTAGTTTCAAGTATGGGGACCCCTAAAATTTATTGTTTTTTTTTCTATTTTTAAGTGAAAATCTTAATGCGGTTCACAGAATACATCTACTCACCAAGTTTCAACAGCATAGTTCTTATAGTTTCGGCAAAAAGTGGCTGTGACATACGGACGGACAGACAGACAGACAGACAGACATGAGGAATCTATAAGGGTTCCGTTTTTTTGCCATTTGGCTACGGAACCCTAAAAAGGCGCCAGAGGCAGAGACTGCTGCAACTTAGGGAAATGTACGTTGTGATGTTTCAAAGATATCAATATTGTTTCTAATTGCATTGTTGTCAGTGGTTAAGGGCCGTGCACATTGTCTATAATCCCTTGTTACACATAGCGGGGAGAGCCAACATAGCATCAAACCGCTTTTAATTATGTGCTTTTAAACAGTCTACATAGTTAAAGTAAGTAGTCAACACCATGTTAAAAAAAAAACATTATTGTATGAAAAACTGTCAATTTAAACTCGTGCAAGTGGGCCATAGAAAACTGAATACTGCATTCCTCCAATTATGAAGAATATTAGTACGGAATGATGCAATTGCAATAGACTACTATATTATACAACAAAACATCACGCCTGCATTCCCTGAAGGGTTAAGCAGAGGCGTTCAACACCATGTAGGTTTTTTTTTTTTTATATAACGTTGCCCCACACTAGAAACTTCTTCCTGTATCGTGGGTGCGTTTACAAAAATATAAACTCACATACACCTCACCCAGAGCCGGAACAACTATCTGTAGGTCATACAAATATTTGTGCCGTGCGGGAATCGAACCCGCGACACGCAGCGCAGCAGTCAATCACTCAACCACTACGCCAACCGTGCGCCCAATTATTAATTTAATGTAATATGAATCAAATAGGCCAATCTAAATAATTAGCTGTTCCATTTCCAAAATCTAAAAGCCGAATCATTTCGTAGGTATGCAACAGCCCAAAATGATCGGCCGTGATGTTTTTTTTTTCAGATATTTGATACGCTTCATAAACAACTGCTTTTCTATTTAGAAATTGGCCAAGGACCCCTTTTGACTCATTTTGGTCGTCACGTAATTGTTACGACTAGACGAGTGTGACTAACGAGGCTGATAACTACTAGCGAGACCCTTCAATTATCATTTTCAGGGTAACTAACTGCACTTCGTACAAAATCGCAAGACGCTACACTTTTCGTACAATTTAGACCTGATCTTAGAGTGTATGGTAAGCTTTCTACTCATGGTCTCTTTTAGAACACTAACGACCTGAGATTAGCCTCATTTCAGTGGGTAACATTCTGGTTTTTAGGGTTAAGGAAAACAGTTATCCCTTATTTAAAGGTTCACTTCGTTGTCTGTCTGTACGTGTAAAGACCTTTTTCTCTGGAATGTCTGGAGATATCCGCGATCAAAAGATATAGCCGTTTATCTTACTTATTATTATAAATGTGAAAATTTGGGTTGATGTGTGTGTAGAAGTGTGGATGTACGTTTGTTACTCAATCACGCCAGAACGGCTGAACGAATCTGGATGAAATTTGGCACAGAGATAGATTATAGTCTGGAATAGCACTTATACTACTTTTCATCTCGGTATAATGTTACCTCGGTTTTATGTAAAAGTGTTTTCTTACCCTTGGAGTAAGAAAACACTTTCCACGCGGGCGAAGCCGCTGGCAGAAGTTAGTAACTATCACATATTTGAGTGATCGTCACCAAATCTAAATATAGGTAAAGGGTCCCGTTGACACCTAGAATCATGAAATTTGGCAAGGAGCAATTTCTTACAGTACAAGTAAATGAAATAATCAGAAAATTTAAAATTTTACAGAATCTTCATAAAAAAAGATTATTAGCTTATATGCAGTTGGTAACTGACCGCGACCTATATTAATTTATGGAAACAACAGTTTGCGGACGGCAAAGTTAATTTTGGCCCTTCGTTAGAGTAATGTTCGGTTCTTTCATTGTTTATGAACGTCAGCAATATTCATTATTTTCATTCTTCTTTTGTCCGACTCGCACGTACCTACTTAGCTGGTTTTTACTTTTACTTAACATAGGCATACATGAATTGAATACCATTTCTACATATTCCAAAAGGGTAGACCAAAGTGTAGAGTGTTTGGAGCCCAGTGTAATAAAAGGGCCTACCCTTATTTATAGTTTTAATAATAATTATGAATTCAGCCGGAACGCTTCTGGAAAAAAGCCCTTCCTATTGTTATTAACTTAACACAATTCTCAAGATTCCAAGCTGTTATTAAGAACTCCTTCAGTATTAGGTACATCCCAATAATATTTTGATCTACTTGGCCAAAGGTCGCTTGCGAATCAAACTCAAGTGCTCTGCAATGGCGTTAGGATCACTGATCTAGTGGGCTGTTATTACCATAATGTATAAATATTACCTCTACTTCGCGGCGGCGCGGCGGTGTATGGAAACAGTCGCAGTCCTACATTCTATATTGGTTCGTATTGGGAACTCGTTGGATATGGAGCATTCTTGACGGGCTGCCAGCTACGGAGACGCCGTGACTGAAGCAGTTCATTTTACGGTATTGCTCGCATGAAAATGGAATCTACATTGCGTGGGCAAGTTGATTGAATTTGTTATACTTATAAGGTATCTAAAATGCCTTGAGTAGCTGATTTACACCTCAGTCTAGGAACAGATTAGTTATGTGTTGCCACACAACACTTCACTTCACTTTTGACCCTTCACTCTTAGACCTGACCGTATGGACAGATTCCACTGCCGGTGCTCAGGCTGTCTGAACGAGTTCATCATATAGAGTTCCTTCTCCATAAAACTGGCTAGGAGGTGATCTCAGTGGTTCCGACGTCACTTGCAGCTCATCTTCGTCTCATTTGCCCAGTTTCTTGTTGAAATCCCCCATGACAACGGTGAAGTTAGTTTTGAAACCGATGGCTCTAGAGATTATATCCTCATACATGATCTCTTATACCTAGTCGTCGGGGTGTGCCGAGGTCGGGGCGTATACTTGTACGACCTTCAGCGAATATCTCGAGGATATTCTGATTATAAGGTACGCCACCCTTGTCGACACACTCTCAATCTTCACCACGTTATTCGGGACTTTATGGACCCGTCACCACTCTGGGACTGCCGGTCACCCTCACGGAAGTAAAACAGCTGATAACAGTTTTGAGGATTATTGAGTCCATCCCCTTCTCTTCAGACTTCAGATAGCCCCACAATACTCTATCGTAACCTGCTCAAATCTTCCTTCAGTTCGGTGATTTTCTCGTCGGTCCGGAGTGTACGCGTGTTGTAGGTTGCCTTGGTTGTTAGTGGCCTCTTACGACACCCACGGGCAGATTTAGGATGGTAGGTACTCTTCTTAACGCCGACACCACCAAACAATTAAGAAAACTTTTTATTTCATGCTATATAATTTATCTAGTACACGCTTCGATCGACAATCGAACACGTAATTGAACACGATATCTTGCGAAAACGCCCCGATTTATTTAATTAATTATTATATACTTTATTGTTCACCAAGATAAAAAATAATAATATGGAAACCTTAAAATAACAACAACATACAACAGGCGGCTTTATCGCGTTCTACGATCTCTTCCAGGCAACCCAGAATGGAGAGATATAGCCTGAACACGACATGGGGTTGCACTTGGTGCAGTTTTAAAATTAAATAATAAGTTACAAACAGAAGCACTAAATATAAAATACTAAAATAGATACATAAATACATACATATATTTATAAATATACAGGCAAGAAAACAATACAGCTCCAAAAAGAATAAGATCACAGTGACAGGTAGTGCTCCTTTACCAGTCGTTTAAGGATCGGTAGTGATTGCGCGCGTTTTATTGTCACAGGCAATGCATTCCATAGACGAGCGGCCTGGACAGTAAAAGATTTGTCTAGGAAGATAGTGCAATGCATTAGCATTTTAAGTTTCATGTTATCCGATGGCCTAAGAACTCTCGTGTGCGAGTCACTTAAAAACTGAAATCGGTTTTTGAGGTAAAGAGGGGTAGACGGGAAAAATAGTATATTATACAGGAGGGAAATAGAGCATTCCGTCGAAGGCGAATTGGCAACCACTTGAAAACCAAAATAACAAAGCATACGAAAGACTCAGTTTGTATTCTTCCACAAGTGCGCACATCCTTCGCAAATAGATTTTTTGAATACCTAGTTCCGGCTTTGTATAATAAAATTAACAAAGTTTGTTTGATTTATGGATTGTCTAACTTCTACTGTAAAAAGATTTTAAGGAAATTTCTTCAAAACAAAACCTATGATGAAACCGAAAAGTACCTCAGTGGGTGACAGGTTGAGGAACAACTCGCAGGACATACCAATCACACACATCCATACACATTTACAAACAATTACACACACACAAACACTCGCACATAATACACACACACAAACATATAAACACAAACTCACATGCACTCAAAAATAAACATTTTTGTAGTATTAAATTACTTCTAAATTACTGTAGTATTATATTTTCTTGTACTAGTTTCATTTCAACATTTTGTAAGGGACTATTATTCCTTAATACAGGTTACTCTGTAACCTAGCTAGGAAAGCAGAACTTCACCCACCTTATTGTAATAGATATGGTACGAATTTCTTATTAAACTTTGTATATGCCCATGTACTACAATCTCCGTTTTTATTGAAATAAATTTATTGATTTTGACTTGAGTTTTCCGCTGCATTCAGAAACATGGTCATATTTGCGCAAACCGAATATTAACCTTATACAAATATTTTAAAGTCGCTCAAGTTTATCAAGTTGTACTTCAGTGAGGTCAAGATAGCTGGCATCAGCATAATCAAGGATGGGTAGAAGAAGAGATTGTTCAGGCGTAATCTTGGTGGCAGTCGGCAGAAAATTACGCAGTCTTCTCACAGATCCAGCAGATGCGAATAGCTTGCGGCTAACTTCCTGTAGCTGGGCAGTCCAAGAGAAGTTCCTGTCAATAAATATCCCCAAGTTCTTCACCTTCTCGCTAAAGGGTACAACAGAATTGTCAAAATATACCTGGGGAAGAGTCGTCCAGTCGATCCTTGAGACCAACCTTGAACTGCTCACCACCAAAACTTGCGTTTTTATAGGTTTCACCGTAAGTCCGTGCCTCTTGCTCCAGTCGCATAAACGGGCCAGATCACTATTTACCAGGCCCCTCAGAAAGTATTGCGAAAAAAAGTTTTTATATATGGGAGACTGGCCAGTTATAATGTTTTTCGAAAATATGATTATTTATAAGTAAAAATAAGTAAGTTCCAATTTCAAAATTTCCCTCCACATTTTTTGCGAGTTAATTCAAAGTATTGTGTCTCACTGAAATATGGATCTGCGCCGGGAACATTTAAGAGCTATGATTTTATACGATTTCAAGTGTCGCCTGAAACCGGATGAATCGTACGATAGACTTCAAATGGCATTCATGGATGAAGGCCCTTCCAAGGCAACCGTGTATCGTTGGTATAACGAATTCAAGCGCGGTCGACCAACTTTGGGGGATGACGAAAGAAGCGGTCGCCCTTTGACGGCTGTTACCGAAGAAAACGTGCTAGCAGTGAAAAATTTAATCCAAGACAATAGGCGAATTACATATCAGGAGATTCAACACATATTGAAGATTGGATCGGGAAGCGTTCACGAGATTCTACACAGCCATCTTCGCGTGAGGAGGATAGTATCACGCTGGGTGCCGCACAACCTCACCGATGCTCAGAAGCAGGCCCGGGTGGAATGGTGCCGTGATATGCTTAACAAATTTGAAGCAGGCTCGTCTCGGCGTGTTTACGACATCGTTACAGGTGATGAGTCCTGGATTTATCAATACGACCCAGAAACCAAGCGCCAGTCGACTGTTTGGGTGTTTCAAAATGAGCCAACGCCTACCAAAGTGAAGCGATCTAGAAGCGGGGGTAAGATTTTGATCGCTAGCTTTTTTAATTTGACTGGCCACTTGGTATCAATTCCCTTACGGGATCAAAGAAGCATTAATGCCGAATGGTATACTACCAAATGTTTGCCAGAAGTTTTCTCTGTTATAAGCAACAAGCGACCAAACACAGGGCTCCGCGGGCTACTGCTCCACCACGACAATGCACCTGCGCACACCGCACTCAAAACGAGGGACTTCCTGGACAGCACGCCAGTCAAACTCCTGGGTCACCCTCCTTACAGCCCTGATCTAGCACCGTGTGACTTCTTTTTATTCCCAAAAATAAAAAATCAGCTCAAAGGGATACAATTTTCGTCGCCGGAAGATGCGCTGGCTGCGTTCGAGCAGGCTGTAAACGAGGTGTCTGCGGCGGACTGGAAAAAGTGTTTTGAAAACTGGTTTAGGCGCATGAATCTTTGTATAGAGGCTGGTGGAAAGTACTTTGAAAAGATTTAATAAAAATATATGTACGTATAGAACAATTTTTTTTAGTTTCGCAAAACTTTCTGAGTGTCCCACGTATAGTCAAGATAGCCTCAGATCGATTACCAAGAGGAGATCGCGTGTAAATTTGAAAATCATCTGCATAAAGGTGGTAGGAAGAAATGTATTCGTTGGATATTGAGTTAATAAAAACTGCGAAAAGTAAGGGGGATAGAACGCCGCCCTGAGGTACCCTGGCAGAAGTACTACACCAGGAAGACAAGGTCTCTCCGATGCAAATACGTTGTTGGCGACTAAACAGGTAACTACGAAACCAGTCAACAACCGATAGAGATATGTTAAGAGAGCAAAGGACGCCAAGTAAAACGTCGAAATCCACGGTATTAAAGGCATTACTGAAATACAGTAGAGCCAAAACCGTTAGATTACCCATCTCCATGGCAGACCTTATATCGTCCGTAGTATTCAGAAGCGCTGTAGTTGTGCTATGATCAGGGCGGAAGCCGGACTGGAGGGGGTTAAGGAGATTATTTTTGGAGAGAAAGGTCCTTTTTAGGTTGTGGATTAACCGTTCAAGGCCTTTGGATAGGAATGGCAAGACGGATATTGGACGTTACTCAAAGTAGGATGTGGGATTGGAATTACTTGAGCATCTTTCCATGAACTTGGAAAGACACTGCTAGTCGCAGAGAAATTGAGGATACGGCAAATGACGGGAAGGATAATACCGGGAGTAGCATTTTACGGCTGATACAGTCACTTCCTACTGCATTTGACGAAATCGATAGTATGCTCTTCTTTACATCACATGCAGAAAATTTACCAAAAACAAATGAAAAATAACTGGGAATCGGAAGAGATGAAAGATGATTTAATTTAGTTTTCCTATCCAAATTCGACGAAGCAGTAAAATTATTATTCATTGCGTCAATATTTAAATCTAAACAATAAAAAGACCGAACCGATTAAGCATCAAACATAGCTAAGAACACTCTCGATAAAGTCACCTTTCAAATAAAAGAAACGAAATCGGTTTATCCGTTTAGGAGCTATGATGCCACAGACAGATACACAAATACAAAAACACACAGATACACACGTCAAACTTGTAATACCCTTATTTTTCCGTCGGGGGTTAAAAATACACCGAAATGAAGTTTTCATTTAAAGAATTATATTATACTTAGCCTTACATAATAAAGATTGAAAGAAGCGGACAGCAGGACTTTTACGGCTCTGTGTGTAAAAGTCTTGTTGTCCTCTAGTGCAGTAACTTCCTGTAATGGAGATACATAAGAACTCATAACATAAGCACCTTTCTTGACTGACGCAATGCTTGACTTTCTGACGAATACCATAAATGGAACATTATAAACATAATAGAACATCCCGACAGAGCTCGATCTCTTTATGTCTAGTGACGTAGGGTAGGATACGATGAGATCAACAGGATATGCCTGTAATTGCATCGCAGAGCAGACGGATTGCTAAAATGCTTGTCTCAGCGTGTAAGTGTTTCTGTTTCCAATACCATGATTCTGTCTGGACTAGAACCCTGGCAATTGATATTTAAAACGTTCTGACGCATTTGGTATGTTCGTATTGAGGCCAGGGCTTCCACAGCTGACGGATATCTTTGGCCTCCACGTCTACGTACCTATACAGGCTGACTGCGCTTCCACTGCAAGCTAAATACAGTTATGAAATCCGTTGTTAGTTGGTAATGTAGGTATAGATTTCACACATGGATACTATAAGCTGGGATTCCGGAATAAGTATCATGTTTCAGTTCCCAGTTATAACTACACATGTTATTGTCAAATTGTACGATCTTTTGTGAAACTGTAAACTTCTGCCTTCCTCACTGCTAAAGTAGCCATAAGCGTAACTGCTGAAGTTTGGAGCTTGGGTTCGATGTCGTTCAGTGTTATTGAGTTTTTATCAAAGAGGTAAATATAGGCACCGCCGTATTCCCTAATAAGGTATGTTTAACTCCCATGTGCTAAAGGGAGTGTCAATTGCAATCAACCGGGCATAAACACAGACTCCAGGGTAGAATGAGACGCTTCTGTTAGCCGAGCTAATACACTCTACTCTACTAGGTCTTAGAGACGCAATCCAATCACGAAATCCGAGAAAATAGGGCACAAAAAACAGTCAGAATCACATGTGCCACAATGGGACTTTATCATTGCATGTATGGCAGCCGTTAGCAAACGCTATAGAATGCAATGCGAACACCAAGCTGTCGATACATTTCACAATGGTATCGGTTAAGAAAGTGCTGGCAATTGGCTCGTTGCGACATGTACAATTGTAGTCCAGATCGGGACAGTGCCACTTGGCAGAGGACTGGCGCGCCGGGCAATCCGGCGTGACAGAATGGAAGCTGACTCACAATTATGTATGTGATGGTGAAGTTATTATCACAGTTGTAAGGATGCAGGTGTGTGAGTATGTGACGAGCGTTGATGCTAAGAAAGTGATATTGATATTTTTTAATGTCACGGTCGAAGAAATGCATCAAAACACATTTCTGTATGTTTGCCAAGTTATCTAAAGTAGGTAGGTACTTCATCAACATCACAGATCGTTTATAGGGTTCCTTAGTCAACAAGGAACCCTTATAATTTCGCTCCGACTGTCCGTCCGTAGCTTAGCTCAGAGACTTAGTACTTTGGCATGGATATACGTATTAATCACGCCGACTAAGTGATACAATAAAACCATGACAACTGTTTTTTAGGATTTCTCCTGTAGACGTAAAGTGGGGTTGGTTTATTTTTCTCCTTTCCCATTATGGGGGTATCGTAAATATTACGGGTCTGTGAAAACGATTTTTCGATTCAGGGATCCATTTGCGTTAAATCAAGCTTTAAAAGGTAATTTTTTGCTAGAGTCTAGTGTCCCGCCCCACTGCCCGCTAAATGGTTGCTTTTGGATATTTGAAAAAAATTACGGCAGTAAGTATAATAATATAAGAATAAGAATAAATTTATTAGATAAGTTTACATTCATTCGTTAATATTCATTCATTCATTCATTTATTTATTCACAAACAATTAACATTGTGTCGAATATTGGTTACATAATTCCAAGAATTGGTGAAACATTACTGCATTAAAATTATTACATATAGATTAATTAAATTATTGTTGCAAAATGTATATTTAAAAATATTTACAAACAGATGCAATGTCATATTAATCTTACAAATATAAGTTGCAAACCATTATAGTGAATAATCATTCAAATATTTCAGAAAAAAAAAACAAATTAAAAATGTCAAATTAATCAATATGTCACAAACAATTAGCATATCAGTTCAATAAAATATATTTCACAAGCAAATATAATATCAAATTAATTCATTTTGACAAAAAACAATTACTAGAATATTGATTTATTCCAATATATCTCACAAGTCAAAGCAATCAATATGTCTCGAACAATTAGAATGTCAAAATAATCAATTAGTATGTCAAATTAATCTATGTCATAAAAAATTATTAGAATGTCAAAATAATCCAATAAATGTCCCGAGCACTAAATAAAATAAATAATAATAATAATATGTCACAAACAAAATAGAATGTCAAATTAATCCAATATTTATGTCACATACAATTATAATGTCAATTAATAAAAATATGTCTTATCCAATTACAATGTTTAATTAAATCAAATATATTTATAATGTCAGAATAATTCATCTATAAGTTTAATTTCTTGACATAAAATCTGATATCGAGTAATAACATTTTTCCAACAAGAAGGCCTTTAACTTGGGTTTAAATATGTGGAAGCTATAAATTAATAGTTTTAACTCCGTCGGTAACCCGTTAAACAATTCCACTGCTTGGTATCTGGAGCAATGTTTAACTATGTTAAAATTTGGTGATATCGTGTGTTTTAAATCCTTCCTTCTTGTGCTTTCCTTGAGATTCATTCTGATGAATATATATACTTCGCAAAGTGACTTAGGATTACTAAAATGTATAAACTTGGTACTGTTAATATTTCTAGTTTTTTAAAGTGATCTTTGCATGAGTCTGTTTGTGAAATCCTGACTATTGTTCTAATGGCACGTTTCTGCAAGATGAACGCCTTCTGACAGTTATAACTATAGCTGTTACCCCAAAACATGATGCTGTATCTTAATCTAGATTCTACTAGCGCGTAATATACAGCCTTTAGTTGTATTACATCCAAAATATCTCTGAGGCTCCTAAGTGCATAACATGCTGATGAAATAGAGGAGTCAATAGCAGCTAGCTCCTGTTTCCAGTTTAAAAGCCCGTCTATATGAATTCCTAAGAATTTTACTTTGTCTACTAATATTATCTTGTCTTCTTTGATTTGTACATCTAAACTTTCATTGTTACGGGTTGTGGTCTTAAATAAAATAATGTTAGTCTTACTTGTATTTAGTAAAAGATTATTGGCTGTAAACAAATCGCAAAGAATGTCCAGGGTTTGATTTACATTTTTGGTCAATTTGTTTAAGTCATTTTCACCAATAATTATATTTGTGTCATCTGCAAAGACACAATAAACCAGAAGCATTTTGATTGGATTGATTTTGTGAAAGATCGCATTAATCGCATTCCTTATTCGTCAAATGTACTGCAGCAAGGGCTGACTGGATGGGGATGACAGTGAAGGCGTAGATCGGGCGAGGCTTACGTCCAGCAACTGCAATGGACTCCGATAGGCTGAGTGATTGAATTCTAGCTAAGTAGAGGCAAGTGTGATCAATTTAAAAAAAAATATGTGTGGGACATACCTATCATTCATTTCAGTTTGTTGTAAGTAATGGATGAATTCTGTTAATGATAGATCCACAGGAGTCCTACCAGCAGGATTGCGAGTGATTCTGGAGGGACGCAAGTTTACCTTTATACAGCACAAAATTAAAGTTTCTTCTAAAACAGCTTCCAACACGACCCGTCGTCGGGCGATCTGTCATTATAGGCCAATAGGTGACTGTTCAAACAATCACTGTGAAACATCGTGAGGAAACCGGCATGTCCTAGAACCAAAAATTCGAAGACATGTGACATCCACCAACCCGCACTGGGCCCGCGTGGTGGATTATGGCCCATTCCCTCTCACAGAGAGGAGGCCTGTGTCCCAGCAGTGGGAACATTAATTAATTTATTTATATAATAATATAAGAAGACATGCTGCACCGACCGATATTGATCCTGCCCTTATGGCATTATTATAATTAAGGTAAAGATATATATTTAAGCATTGGAATTGTGATTTAGAAAACTAGGTCAGAACAATTTCTTCAAAGGTCACCAAAGAGCATTTCTCAATTTTCGCTAATATCAGCGCTTGTTTACAAAACATTGATGTGTAGATACTGTACGTGTGTGATCTAATTCTCGTAATACCAACAACAATTTACGGAGTCTCCAGAGATGAGATTTGCTCACAAAATTGCACAGTTGAACACCAGCACGTCACATATTTCTATGAAACGAGCTCATAAGAGATAAAATACGTATTTCACGTGTACATGATGTAGATGACATCTGGAGATTGCGTGACACATGTTAATTAAATATTTTATTTAATGAACTTCATGTTTTGCATAGCTTGTCGGTCATTCACTATTTTGTGGCAGATTCTAAGATGTGTGTAATTCTTCAGCACTCCTCGTAGTAACGAACATAGACACACGTATGTGTCTGATGATGATATTGGTATCAGGCGTAACATTGCCGTGATTTTAATGCTTTCGTTTTTAAAGATGTCTCTTTTCGCTAGCGTTAAAGCTGAACACGAGGTTCGGTCTAAATTCTCTGGTCGGGTAACAGGGTTATTGTAATTATATACATATAATTTCTCCAGAGCAGCCAGAAGAAGTCGAAATTTATGGACAGTTGGTGTTATTAGGCTGGCCATCTATTACAAGGGACAAGAAGATAACTACTGAAATGTGGCTGTAAGCACATGTCTGCCTAAACCTTTAGGGAATATAGGCGCTATAATATGTTAAACTATTTTAATTGTCTGTATTTACACAAAATATCAAAGTTATTTTAGACTTTGTCAGTCGTGTTGGTAAGCAAGTATTAAAACGATTGCATGCATCACCCAACCTCCGGATCATTCTCGTACATCCCAGAATGCAGGTACACGTAACTGTCCGGGAGTCGAACGGCGATACCATCGGTGTGGATTACAATGACCTTATTTCAGCGCGTGACTCAGTCTGTGCCGGGAATAGCCGAGCGAGCTGCGCGGGCGCACCGACGCCGACGTCACTAATACGATTATTTTAACTAAACATTGAGCAGATAGAGACAGAAGTTCCACTCCTTACTAACTTTTTATATGTATTTTCTAAGTTTGTCTTGGACAAAGTTGACTACAGTGAAGGAAAAAATCGTGAGGAAACCTGGCATTAGCTATATCTATACTATCTATACTAATATTACAAAGAGGAAAAATTTGTATTTTTGTATGTAACGAATAAAATTAAAAACTACTGGACCGATATAAAAATATATTTCACCGTTGGGAAGCTAGCACTATCCCCGGGTAACTAGGCTACTTTTTATCCCTGTATTCCCACAGGAACGGGAACTACGCGGGTGAAACTGCGAGGCTTCTGCTAGTAGTTGATATAAGAGCCACATCATCACAGCGCAAGGCACGGCGCCATCACCGTGCAAGTCTGAAAACGCCAACCCGTCTTGAGCAAGCGTGATGATCAATGCTCGTGTCTTCTCTGTGTGAGAATAAATCAAAATCAAAATCATCAAAATCTATTTTTTTATTTCATATAGGCCTACATGGGCACTTATAAAACGTCGACAATGTGCACGGTTCGGGTTGGTCGTTTCCTATGGAGAAGAACCGGCAAGAAACTCCATGGTTACTCTTTTAAAAAAATGGTTTGGTTTTACAATATTTCCTTGTTACAGCATTAGTACTTAGATATGTGGGGACAAAGTAGGCCCGACAATAAGTCGTAAGAAAACAAAAAAAAAAAAAAAGATTACATATTATTTAAACAAAAGAAAATAAAACGAGTTAACAAGCATCTAGAAGGCCTACAATGTTCACACATTTACAAAATAATCGGTAAAGGAATCTATACAAAAGTAAAATAAAAAAAAGACTAAATCTAACATGTGGCACAAATATTGTTATCAGTGCTGTAACTATTCTTAGCAAAGGGCTATGAAGATGATTGAAAACCATTGTAAAAAGAATAATCATAATAAGGAAAAAAAACAAAGAATTAATGAGATTGAGAATAGTTAGAGACAGCCACATATTTGTGCCGTTTATGAGTTACCAGGGAAGCCACATGCGCAGAAGGAGCTAAAGCCAAATTTTTTATCTTCAACGTAGTCCTTGATTTTATAATATGCTTTTTTAACAAGGACACGTTTGATGTAGTTTTTGAACTTTCCATCGGTCAGTTCTATAACTGACTTTGGCAACTTGTTATAAAAGCGTATACTGTTTATATAAAAAGACTTGCTAGTTTTTGTTAATCTGAATTTGGGTATTACAATTTCGTGCTTACTGCGTGTATTTAAATTATGTAAGTCGCTTCTAGTTTTGAAAAGCCCTCGATTTTTGCGGACATACAAAATACATTCCAAAATATAGAGTGAAGGTAGAGTCATTATATCGATTTCTTTAAATTTTTCTCTAAGGGACTCGCGAGGACCCATTTTATAGATCGCGCGGATTGCCCTCTTTTGTAAGATGAAAATTGAGTCAACATCTGCTGCTGATCCCCACAGCAGAATGCCATAAGACATAATACTGTGGAAATAAGCATAATATACTAACCTAGCTGTGGCTACATCGGTTAACTGCCTTATTTTCCTTACTGCATATGCAGCTGAACTTAACCTACCCGAAAGAGTTCTAATGTGCGCGCCCCACTGCAGTTTTGAATCGATAGTAATCCCTAAGAATACAGTTTCAGCTATAACTTCAAGACTTTTGCCGTCAAGATTCAAATTTAGGTCTCGTTGTGGTACATTTGGTAAAGAGAACTTAAGACATTTAGTTTTTGTCGCATTCAGTAAAAGATTGTTAGCTGCGAACCATTTTGTGAGAATAATAAGACTTTCGTTGACATGTAAGACATCCGTATCTTTCCTATCTATTTTAAAAATTTGCGAAGTATCATCAGCAAATAGAATTATATCCGATAATTTGGCCATCATAAAAGGGAGATCATTAATGTAAACAAGAAAAAGGAAAGGGCCGAGAATTGAACCTTGGGGCACGCCCATCTTGACTAGAGACCCGGAGGACGTCACCCCATTAACATTCACTTTTTGCTGTCTGTTTGATAAATATGAAAGCACAAGATCAGCAGCTTGTCCTCGAATTCCGTAGTGGTGTAATTTACAGATCAGTGTGTTGTGGTCGACGCAGTCGAACGCTTTTGAGAGATCACAGAAAATGCCAATGGCATCCTGGGACTTCTCCCAAGATTCCAAAATGTGACTGATGAGTTTTACTCCCGCGTCCGTAGTCGACCTACCTTTCGTGAAACCAAACTGCTGACTATGCAGGATCCCATTTGAATTGAAGTGAGGCAACATCTGATCCAGCATGATTTTTTCATAGATTTTACTCAATGCTGGAAGCACGGATATAGGTCTATAATTAGAGGGATCACTCTTACAACCTGATTTGAAAATTGGTACTACTTTGCTGTGTTTCATTAAGTCAGGAAACGTGCCGCTGTCCAAACATTGATTGAATATGCCTGTTAGGACAGGAGCAATTGAGTCAAAAATATCTTCAAGAACCCTAACGGATATCCCCCATAAGTCTTCAGTATTTTTTATATTGAGACTTTTGAACACGTTTTTAATTGTATCAATACATATTGGTTTAAATTTAAAGGTCGGTATGTCTTTGGTAAAGTATTCTTTAAGAAGAGCTTCAGCTAATTTAGATGAGGAGGGAAGTACGAAGTCTCTTCCCTCCTCATCTAACCTCTAACGGAATGTTGGTAAAGAACTTTTCTAATGTCTCAGCGACTTCTTGCTTATCAGAAATGGTTTGATTATTTATGTTCAAAGACAACTCATTCTGATCGCGTTGTTGTGTCTTTCCAGTTTCTCTATTTATTAATTGCCACACAGTTTTTATTTTATTATTTGAAACACCAATTTTGTTAATTATTATTTGAGATTTTGCTTGAGCGCAGACTCTTTTAAATATTTTGGAATAGTTTCTAACATAAGTGTGAAAAACTTTATCGGAAGTCAAAGATTTTTCGTAATATAAGTTATATAAGATATCTCGGCTGTTTCTTATGCCCACAGTGGCCCATTCACTAAATTTTGATTTGGAATTGTTGACTTTAACTGTTTTTACAGGACACGTTTTATTGAATTCATGGCAAATTGTAGAAAACAACGTGCTGTAATTTATATTGGGGTCTTTTGAATCAAAACTGGCGTTACAAAGGTTACTAAAAACGTTATTATTAAAAGAATTTAATTTATTTTTAGTAAGAGGTCTTAATCGAATTGATTTAACTAGGTTTAATTTTATATCCGACTCAAAAGATACTAGTTGACCAGTATGGCCTAACCAATAGGCCTTTGCCCTGCAGTGGGATAGTACCAGGCTGATCAATGAGAAGAAACGGAGCCAGGTAAAATAATCTGAATTATATATCAAACCATCAGTGCCTAGTTTAGGACCCGTTAAGAATCAGTTTCAGAATTTGATTTGCTCTAAGTGCAGCTACAATATAAGATTTATAACATATAAAATGAGATGCTATGTTACTTTTCATTTCTTTCTTCTTACCGTGTTCTGTAGGTAGCTAGCACTAGCTGAGGGTGGTTTGAGAACATTTAAGTTATCTAATGTAGTATTTCCAGGACCTTCTGTCGTTTCTTCCCGTGTGCCACCTGGGTTATGTTATTCGTTGATCAGGAGCGGAATGTTGGTGTTATTCCGATATTATGCGCGTGATACGAAGGTCGACTATTTCCTAGATTCTTTGCCATCCTAAACATTCAGACAACATTTTGATTTTTTGCAGTGGATTTCATAAATATTGTATAATGTATGACCATGTGCTTTCTACAGATGTTAAACGTTTTTAAAAGCAATAAACTAAGAGAATATCGTAATTTGTCTTTATTGAGATTTGTCTTTATTTAGATCAAATCAATTAACGGTCTGCTAACTGTATGCTGACTTTACGGAATCTCTAAGAAGTGTGATAATAATGTCTAAAAACCTAAGTGTAAATTTATTAAAGGAAAATAAGTTGAAGCTTGGTGGAACATAGGAAGCACCCTAATTGTGTGTTCAAAGAGTAGGGTTCTGATTGCTTTCCATTTATTGCTGTCGTGGGGGTTAAGTGGCTAAGACCTCGCCTCTCGTGCTTGAGGTCTTTGGGTTCAAATCCGGGCAAGCACCAATGTGACTTTTTCAAATTCATATGTACCTACTTTCCAAGTTTATCTTGCACATCACAGGCAACGGTGAAGGAAAACATCGTGAGGAAACCTGGACTTATATTGTTAATGTAAGTCTGTAATAGCCAAGTCAGAGGTATGTGGGGTTCCCAGAGGCGTCTTAATAAACTCTGACATCAGAGGTGGCCACAGCCTCACACAATATAGGCTAATTCAAAAATCCGTCTACTCGATAGCCTAAAATACGCAATGAATATTGTTGAGTTACCAAAAGGAATGGGATGTAGTGTCCTACTGTTATAACAGATACGCAATAAAGGTGCAGGAAAGAGCCGTGAGGAATGGAGAAGCACAGGACCGGTCGGTGGGACGCCGCTTGGGGGAGGACTATGTCCAGCAGTGGATGCCTTTCGACTGAGATGATAAGTAAAATTTTTATATTATACAGAAATAAAATCACATGAAAAGTTCAGTTCTTGAAATATTACCCAATCTCCGTAACATGAACATTCGTAACAGGAAATATCGATCATTTACAAATTACTTTAAACATGCAATATGTAACTCTCAATGCAATAACTAATTCATGCAGTCCCTCGAATAGATACGTAACAATCGAGATCAAATGCGTGTATTTTGGCAATAAGGGGTTTCGGTGCAGTACCCAATTTTGTACTGACATGGAGCGTAGCAACTAGTTTTGTCAAGGTGGATCAATCTAAGGACTATATAGGGTATAATGACTTAAGACGCAGGTATTGCTTGAGGTGTGATACGAAACATAATGTAGTGAGAATGAATGTGAATGGTGAGAAAGATGCTAAGGCTAGAATGGAAGCTAACGTTGAGATGACGGCTGAAAGAGAATGGATGAATAAGACGTACTGCAGACCTCTTATAATATGGATGGAATGGACAGCAGGTTTCAAATATACTGTATTGAAGGTATAGCAGAAAGACAAACTGTATGTTATCTTTGGTCGATGTATGTGAAAAATGTAAACTACACATCTCAATAGCAGACACAAACACCCTCCTCCTCCTCCTTATCCTATATTTTTGGATATTTTGGTGTTGCTATTTCCACATAAACTTATAAGTAAAAAAATACCAGTTCCTCTAAAATGTACTTTGCCCTGCTCTGTTACAAAATTAAATATTACAACTTAATATACATATATGTTGCAAGTGTTGAGGAGTTTGTTGAACCGCTTCTTCATAGAATAAAACACTAGGAAATAATGATGGGTGTGCTCGGGGCCGTATTTATGTAAATTTTGACGTCCAAAAAGTTCTGATTCTAAATTACTTTTGTATTTCATACAGATGCACCTACTGACTACCACTCTTTTATTTAAAGTAGGAATGTGATTTAAATCAACGATTCATTCCTGTTTTAACCTTTTTAACCGACTTCAAAAAAAGGCGGAGGTTCTCAATTCGTCGGAATCTTTTCTTTTTTTTTATGTATGTTCCCCGATTACTCCAAGACGCCTGGACCGATTTCAAAAATTCTTCTCTTATTTGAAAGGGTATACTTCCTAGTTGGTCCCATAGTCATCAGGTCAGGATCTGATGATGGAATTCTAGAGACATTGAGGGAACTCCTCAAATATTATAGGCAAACATATAGCGATTTTGGTATTTTCATCAACAATGCAATCATTTAACTACTCTCAGAAAGTATCAATTGGTGAAGTGGAACTGATGAGAAAGACCACAGATGGCCACTAGAACTCCTAAATGCTAAGTATAAGATATCTCGAATAGTTAACCGACTCTAATGAAGAAAATACTTATAAATAAATGGTACTGATGAAAATGGCACCATCGAACTGATCTGATGATGAAGCCGGAAGGTAGGCACTGGAACTCTGAAATAAAACAATGTATCCTAGTCGTGTTTGGGCTTTTTGGAATCGCCATGGGATTTACTTTGGCCATATATGATAATCATGTTAATTGGAGGAACCTACCAAAACTAAAAAGAGAAAAATAAAACTTTTTAACAAAAAATCAAACCGACTTCCAGAACAAAAAACTACAAAGCAAAAAATAAATTTCTTTTCCGAAGTCGGTGTCGAAAAACGGAAAACAATGGGTACAATAGACACCGACTTCGGAAAAGAAATTACTACTAGGAATTACTATTACTATTACTTCTTCGATATTTTTTTTATCTACATACAAAATAACATCTACAGTAGATACTGTTTTCTAAAACCCACTATGATGCGAACTATTGAACTAACCTAATTCAGTAGATTCTTATTTCTTTGGCCCCAAGGCCGTATATATTTTTAGATCCAAGATCTTAGAAGGTGAAGAATGTTTCAAATGGAGCTATACTATGTATCTGGATGCCATTATTCGCATTTAGACTCCCATTAGGCCTGTTGTGCGTGGGAACCTATACCTACCTATTAAAACTATCAAGTAGGTTTGTGATATATTATAACAAATTTGTGTGATATAATAAGTGAATATATTTTGTAAATTGGTTAAAAATAACACTCTTCCTCGTCAATATTTTTGGTCAATTTAAACTATATGAGGCCGGTGTTTCCTAGATGACTACTTTGAGAAGAAACTCCGCTATCTTAAAGGACAATGTTCCTTTTGAAGTCCATCCTGTAGCTTAATGTCTGAGGTGATCTTTAGAGGAAAGCACCGCACAGATTTGTGTGAACCTATTCAGACAGTGCAAGCATTTGTCAGTTATGTGTGGATTGTTGCGCATGTCCCATGGTGAGTTTTAGTTCTCTCTGGGCATATATTACTTGAATTATAAAGTAATCCAGGCATAGTAATAGAAACACATATAGCCGTGACAGTTGCAGAACTAAATTAACTTTGACATTGAGCTTGTTTGATATTTATGATCGCCGTTAACCGAATTTACAATTTCTTGGCTCCAAACGACACTTGTAGTGAGATATTAGCTAGCATTAGTAGTAATAACGTAATGAAAGTATGCGGCTCATTACTCTAATGATAGACGATCTTGCTAAGCAATTTGAGGTATTATAGACTATATGTATTATTATAGACTTTCTTAGTAGTTGTCCAGTCAACATAAACTATATGGAGGCACCTACTCAAAGTTACTTCGAAAGTTCGAATCATTGGACAGTAAACAAAATATGTTTCGGCAATTCCTCTGCCGAGCTGAACTAATTATGTGGTTTTCCTCTTTATTGATCTATGCATCAGAATTGTTGCGCAGTGAACATCCAGGTTAATCATATAATTATGAAATGTTTTGGTAAGTTTTCTCTAAGTGCCGGTCAGACCCTGAGTTGAAGAGTTTTTCTCATTTCACTACTACTCAGGTGTATGGTTTTCAGCAACACAGATTATTATAGCACCAAATTACATAATCAGCTTATCCCCTTGGTTCTAGCATTCGTTGTTAATATTTTTTTCTAGGGCAAAGCTGTTTGCTTGTGGCATGTCAGTTACCTGATATTTCTGTTAGGAAACTCATTACATAATGGCAAACATCCCAATAAAGTACTGTGTGTATTGACACTGCGGACAAAGGGTCAGGCAAGGTAATCTTCCTAACTCGCATCAATGCCAGACCTTGTGGTATTACCTACAAGAAAATACTGATGACACACATCCACGGGGGCTTTGATTGTGTATTTTTACTTTATTCTACACCAAACGGCTAAATCTATACATCTTTATTTCGCAGGTTTATAACAAAATAAGGTTTTTGATCAAAAACCGGAAAAAAAAGAAAAAAATTATTATTTTATGTTATCCTATAATCTAATAAAACCTGCGAAAATCCAGTTTTTTTTCAAAAATCTAGACTAGATTCGTTTTCTGATAAAAGCAATGTCGGTTGCTATTTCTTTAAATAAAAAGCAAAAAGCCCGACTGCTTACGAAGTGAACTAAAAAGACGTAAAAAAAAAGAAAATATTTATAATAAATATATATATAATCGCGAGCTGAGTAACCAAAACCGTGCTGTATCCTCCGACTGAACAGCATAATTTTCTTCTCGTTTACGACTGTTTAGTTCACTTAGATTTTTGGTTTTATAAATTAACTTTTTTTATTTAGGTACATATTTATAGATTTTGAGTTAGTTTAGTTTTTCAACTTTATGACTTTTTAACGTATTATAAGTGGTACATATTTTTGGAATCACCTTTAAAACCCTTCATTTTGATATTCTTTTTATTGGTATGTAAGATAAAAATTGGAAGCCCACAATATGGCGCCCAAAAACCACCATGTTTGTTTTTTTACCGTCACTTATCTAAGAAAAGCCGTCTATCAATTTGAAAGACATGAGATAATAACGAAACATACGGTAGTAAAGAGACGATGTAACGAATATTACATACAAACATACACGATTTGCGCGTATGTGCTCCTGGTCCCTTGCTACCGGGTAATAATCTTCCATTCGATCGCGTCAAGAGTTTAAATTTTATTATAAACCTAAACAAAATCAGGTTTTTGATTAGAAAAACGGGATTTTCTCAGGTTTAGGACAACATAAATAATACACGTAATAATATTGTCTTCTTCCGGTTCTTGATCATAAGCCTAGTTTTTTTTTATCAAAAACCTGATTTGTCATTAACCTGCGACATATACAAATAAATAAAATTTAAACATCTATTTGTAATATAAAAATAACAACTTTAAATTGAATGTATATACGGTAATAATAACAAATATGCAATTTTTAAGATTTTTGTCTGTCTGTCTGTTTGTTCCGGAAATCTCCGAAAAGGCTGGACCAATTTTGACAGGACTTTCACTAGTAGATGATGGTTCGATGTTATAAGGAATAACTTTTTATGCCGGCAAAATTTTCAGTTCCTGAGGAAAAATAAAAATAAATAAAAAATAAAAACGAGTCATAACGCGGTCATAATCTCGGGCAACAGCCAGTTAGAATATAAAAAATGTTTATGATGGAGAATGATCTTTCGAGCAGGTGAGAAAGTGGTCAAGTGAGAGCCTTTTCAAAATGAAAAATAAAAAAAACTCTTTTGTTATGAAATTGGATCATTCCGAAAGGGTTTACACGTGTACTTCATCATCATCGTCATTTTTATGTCAGGCGAAAGATGGCTACTACTGAACATTATGCCTCTCCCAAATGTCGCAACATTGACCGGACCCGTGCGTCTCGTCTGAATTATGTAGGTACTGCATTTCAAATTCAGAGTACTGTGGTGACTGCTCTATTTAAAGCCAGAACTTCCCTCGTCAAGTGAACTGCCACTGTCTTAGGTTAAACCCGTCGTGTTTATCAATTCCAGCATTTGTAGCCGTTTCCTGGTTTCCGCAAAGAATTCAATCACTGTCTCCGGTTTACCGCGAAAATTATCAAATGACGGCTTACCATTTCCTACCATACGACCTTAACATCTTGTGTCTTGCTCTAACTATCTAGCTGTCTTGTTCTCTAAGTTGTACTTGAGTGTCTTGAGTGTGATGTCAGTGCCTTTCACTCGGCGAGAGAAACCAGTGGCATCATGCGATCCGATACAAACGTAGTTTAGTTAACTTTAACCATAGTTTAGTGAAAATGATTTACGCTTTTAGTCATGTGAGACCAAAGTTCTTGTGTTTAGTGTATTTTGTGTTGATTAGTGTTGGTAAGTTTGAGCTCAAGTTCGTGCAGGTTTGTTTTTTGATCCTGTTTGGCTGGTTTTAAGCCGATTTCTCTATTGTTAGTCATGATTTAGTTCAGGTTAAATAAACGGAAATTATGTTTTTTGCTTAGTGATCTATTGATAACTTAAGTATAAATATTATGTAACTTGTATGTTATGTGATGTAGGTTTCCAATTTATCATAATCCTGCTTTTAAAATTCTTTTGCTACTCTCTGATTTTAGCAGCACAATCAAGGGGTAAAATTATTTATTTTCACTTGGATATAATAATACCAGCCTCGGACTGTCCCACTGCAGGGCAAAGGTCTCTTCTCATACAGAGAAGGGACGAGCATTGATCACCACGTGCGCTTGAACTTGGACATAACGTATTAAAAATAAAATTTCACTGAGCAGAACTTAAATAACGATTAGGAATCACGAACACATTATTTACCATTAACAATATCCGCTAATAATTGCAACGAAATAATTATGAAATAAACTTTCGAAACTGCACAAGATATCTCTTTGTAGTGTCCAACATCAACAAAAACATGAAATGTCTCAAGGGCATACATAACGTCAACTGAGTCAACGCCTGGCGTCGAACTACTTACCTTTCCGATCACGTTCTGGAGACAGTCGCTTGACCATATGCGACTGCATAACTGGACATTAATTTGTTTATATATGAGTGAAAAGTTCAGTAACATAATATAACTGCTGTCAAGTTTTCTTGGGAATAAAACCATGTTTTTGCTGAAACGTGTTTCAGTGTCAAATCATAAACGAGGGCCTATTTCGCACCATGTCAACAATACCCAGTTAAGGCACTAAGATTACCAAAGGCAGACTAGGGTCCGATTTTCGGGTTAATACTGTTGGATTTCTAGTTAAGGAAAATTTTGCTTGAAATCGAACCCACGACTTGGGAGTCTAGAATCTCACCAATTTGCGTCTTACTCGATCTACTTATGATACGCATTTCGTAATAGAGCAGTGCCTTTAAGCCGCAGGTATATTGTTCATAAAATAAATCAGTTCATAGAGCTGCATATACTTGGACATGTTATAATCAATTATTTCTCTTTGGCAAACGTAGATAAATCAAAACTATTAGAGAAGTTTGCTACACTTCTGCCACAATGCAAACTAAATCAACGTCTATCTCATTTTACAGAAATATCAAAATGCCTGGTCCTCCGCGCGTACTTGTCGCAGCATGGTCTCCACGGTGAGGTGGAGTTCTCCCACAAGAACGACACACTCATCAGCATCAGAACCAACCTCAAGCCCACGCTGCAGTACCCTGACGGCGTGTGGCGCTGGTCCGTCCATGAGTTCCCCGTCGACTACCGAGACCTCTCCGACGCCCGATGCTCCGACGCCAACCTCGGCAGAGAACTCATTGATCTCACTGAAGAACTCGGCTACCTCATCATACCAGGAAAGGACCACGCGGAATTTGAAAGCAAGAACACGCTGACTGGCCCCAACGGACTCTGGGGCAAGAGTATAGTCTTTGAAACTGCTGAACGAGACAGGGTCATCTGCGCGTCTATATTATCAACAGACAAGACTTATGAAAAGAATGCGATAGCAAGGTTCACATCCCCAGTAGCGGGCACACTGCATTTCAGATGGCTATCAGCTAAAGAATCAGACGAATCCGACTCCTACATCCAAGCAGACTTATACCATACCAAAGGAATAACAGAAAAGGTAGAATTTACTGAACATAAGTGGAAGTTATTTGTGACCGACATTTTTGACGCTGACAAGGGGAATTACGAAGACAACTGTAATGTTCTTCAGCTAGTGTTTGATCCTGAGAACAGCGGCGATGGGATGAGTGTGGGGGACCTGGACAGCAGGTTGGGGATGATCAAGGTGGCGACGGACGCGAACGTGATGAAGACGAAGACGCTGTATAAGGATGAAGTCATCAACGTGCTGCGGAGTGATATGGAGGTGACAAGACGGAGTCTGTATGTCGTGATATATGATAACAGACATTCTGATAGCTTCCTGGCGTGCGCCAAGTTGAGGCCGATGGGGCCGAAAAGTACAAAGTGAGTATGTTCATTATTCCTAAGATTTAGTCAAAATGGATAATAATAGTTATTGACCGTTAAACAAATCACATGTAAAATAACTGCCGTGCTGATCACAGGTGGCACTGCTGAGCATGATATGCTGGGTTGGATTCTCGGGTCAGTAATGTTTGGATTTAACCATCTAAAATTTCTCAGTAGCAGCCCAGATTTTGTATTCATGCCCAGTTGATGGCAATAAGTTCGTTTCCTAATTCGATGTGGACATCAAATATAGCTGGTGAAATGTGGGTGTACGATACACACCTCTGCCTTACCACTCAAAGAATGCAAGCGTGATGTTATGTTTATGAGAAAAGCGTGGGTGTACAAATACCCAGGCGGGCTGTAAGAACATCATAAGAATAATATTGAAGCTATTTCTGGGCTCAAACAAAACCGTGCATAAATTAATATTCGTTTAAAATATTCAGAACGTTTGTTGTTTATGCACGGTGGTTTCGACCATCATCACGAGGCTATGTTAAACTATAGGGCTTTTTGGACACTTTTGTTATTGCTGAATTGCTAGTCAAACTAAAGCTTATAAACATTGAAATCACACTTCACACTAATATTATAAAGTTGAAAGTTTGTGAGTGTGTGTGTGTTTGTAACATCTTCACGTTCAAACGGCTGGATGGATCTGGATGAATGGCACAGATATAGATTATAGTCTGGATTAGCACATACTTTTATCCCGGGAATATGTTCCCTCGGGCTAATTTTAGAAATTCACGCGGGCGAAGCTGCTGGCTGAAGCTAGTTATTCAATCTGCAATACTATATCGTTCTGCTATATAGCTAGTTATGGCATCGGGTACATTTTTAGCTATTTAAGAAAGTTACTGCCATCCTCTGTATTATATTTCCGACAAAAGTTAAAAACGTCGACATCAGCAGTACTCGTATCATACCAGAGACTCTAGAAGTCTAGACAGTGTGATGCCGATGGTCGAAAATATTGATCACGTCACACACATGACACACGTGATATGTCGGTAGCGCTTGGCTGGCAATCTCATACATCTTTTATTTTTAGGGTTCCGTACCCAAAGGGTAAAAACGGGACCCTATTACTAAGAATCCGCGATCCGTCTGTCACCAGGCTGTATCTCATGAACATTGATAGCTATAGGCATGTTGGAATTTTCACAGATGATGTACATTTCTGTTGCCGCTATAACAACAAATACTAAAAAAACCGGGCAAGTGCGAGTCGGACTCGCACACGAAGGGTTCCGTACCATAATCGCAAAAAACGGCAGAAAAACATGTTTGTTGTATGGGAACCCCACTTAAATATTTATTTTATTCTGTTTTTAGTATTTGTTATTAGGTATAGCCGCAACGGAAATACATCATCTGTGAAAATTTCAACTGTCAAGCTATCAGGGTTCATGAGATACAGCCTGGTGACAGACAGACAGACAGACAGACGGACAGACGGACCGCGGAGTGTCAGTAATAGTGACCCGTTTTTACCCTTTGGGTACGGAACCCTAAAAACTGAATAAAATAAATATTTAAGTGTGCCAAAAAATTTCAAATAAACACTTTTGTTGTATGGGTGGGCTCATACAACAAACGTGTTTTTTTGCCATTTTTGCGATAATAGTACGGAACCCTTCGTGCGCGAGTCTGACTCGCATTTGGCCGGTATTTTTTTCTATACACTACCGCGGCGCTTTCGATGATAAAACGTCACTCTTGTCCAGATCATCAGTATACAATAGTAATCTGTAGCGTCAACAACAACAGGAGGCAGATCAAGGATATTATGGCATTCCTGCCTCAGAATGTGCATTGTAGCAGATGCCGAAGATAACGACTTATTGACGGCCTACGTTTGTCAATTGAACAACCAAATTGTTTTGAAAACTTTATTAAACTGGGGAAAAGCAGTGCCTCTTATATTTTGTTTAGTAAGTGATACATACTCACGGAGGTCCATTTTTATTCACTTATTTAACAAGCCTCATTAGTGTAGTAGAAGCACGCAGCTAGAACATGAGGTCTTGGGTTCGATTCCCTCAGGATGACAATAGGCTCGCAGACTTTAACATAGGTGCGAAAATTCAGGATAAGTAGCATGTATACAATATGTAGGTACTCTTCTGCTTAACCCTTCGAGCAGTGCAGGCGTGATGTTATGGTATGTTATTTAGTCAGAGCTCAGAGCCAACATTCAAAACAATATCAAAATATTTTAATTAAACCTTATATAGTTAGGTATTTTTGAATTGTCAATGAACGAATAACGCTTGCGAATGTGAATCTAGTTGCACATTCGCAAGCGTCAGTAGGTCTCTATAGAGAAGAAACTCCACGGACACTCTTTTCCATCAGTTTTATTTACAATTATAAAAAACCCGGCCAAGTGCGAGTCGGACTCGCGCACGAAGGGTTCCGTACCATTATCGCAAAAAACGGCAAAAAAATCACGTTTGTTGTATGGGAGCCCCACTTGCATATTTATTTTATTCTGTTTTTAGTATTTGTTGTTATAGCGGCAACAGAAATACATCATCTGTGAAATTTTCAACTATCTATCACGGTTCATGATATACAGCCTGGTCACAGACGGACAGACAGATAGAGACAGACGGACCGCGGAGTCGTCGTAATAGGGTTCCGTTTTTACCCTTTGGGTACGGAATCCTACAAAATAAAATAAATAAAATACAAATAAAAAAATCAATAAAAAAATAAAATCATTAGGTTAAATCATTCTTGTTGCAAAAATACATAATTGAGAACGATGTAAAAAGACCTGCATGTAAAAGCGTAACGTAAATTCGTAAACTCGATACGAAGGCAATTGTCAAAAACTTGTGCTACCGATTTGTTAGTTCCAAATACGGACACATGGCGCTGATTCATTTTGCATACAAAAATTGTCGGAGGCGATACGTTAACGTAGTCGATCCAATTACGCAGAAACTCGTGCTAGGGCCTCAGAGTAAAACAAACAATTGAAAAATAACAATTCGTAATTATTGTGGCTCAGCTCGTCTGATTCTTGTATTTTACTTTATATACGGAGTGTAAGAGAAAGTTGTGATCATATTTTAAAAACTGCTTATTCCCATGTATAAGAACAACTTTCTTCAAGAAATTCATAGTCAGGTAATTAATTGTTGCTGGGGTCGGCTTCCAGTATTACCGTATTCAGCTGAGTACCAGTATTTTACATGGAGCGTTGCCTATCTGACGTCTACAACCCAGTAACTGGGTAACACCATACCCCTTGGCAAGACAGATCTCAAGCTTCTCTGACTACCCGTAACGACTGTCAAAGATCTTCAAATGACAGCCGGGACCAACGGCTTAACGTGCTTTCTGAGGCACGGAGGAAACTCGGTATGTTGAAATGGTCACCTATCCACGGACCGACCTCGGCAAGCGTTGCTTAACCTTTAAGATCGACCCTTGCGGATGTTATTATTTAGCCATGAGCTCCTCTCAAGGAATTCATAGTAAATAAAAATAAAAAAAACTTCCATATACATTTTGGTCAGCTAACGACACCTTTGTATGGAAAATCCATTGTTTTTTTTTGGGAAATTGTCTAATCATTCCTTGGAGAACATTGGTTACTTACATGAGCAGAGGCAGTTTTTAAAATACGATCACACATTTCCGTTATACCCTGTATTGTATTAGTCTATCTGTAATTCATCATCCCATCCTGTTTCCAGAGCCTTAATAAACATGGACGGCATCCGCGGCTCCATCGACTTCACGCAGCGCTCGCCCTTCGACCCCACGTGGACCAACTTCCAGCTGGGGGCTGCTGACGGCGACTACGAGTCCAACCTGCGCTTCGTCAGCTCCATGCTGCAGTACAGCGTCCATGAGTTACCGCCCAAGCTCATTGCAGACGATGTGGACCACTTGTGTAATACTACCGGAGAGATCTACAATCCTTCGAAACTTGATTTGAATAAGCTGCCTCCGGCAGGTGAGATCTGAATCCTTACTCCGTCTTGTGAAACTGTCATAGTTCCACTGTAAGAGAGAGACGGAGCTATACAGAATGATGAGCACTATACCTTTTTCACAGCGGAATCATGGTACCGTTGACACGTTATAGAACGCCCCAGAACATTGAAATAAGAGTTTCAAAGTTCAATCTAGCATTGTATAGCTTGTCATTAGATTTTTTATCATTAGAATTGCACGGGGAAGATAATCAATCGATAAGGGATCTATAATGGAAACTTGTGGAAACTGAACACAAATCCTCCTTAATAATTTTTAATGTGGACTATACTGACTAGCCTTTATAGTCCCACTGCTGGACATAGGCCTTCTATCCTCATAACTTCTAATACATACATTCGATAAAATCATACACAATACCGGTTCTATTTCAGCAGTGTGCCTAAAAATAGTGCCCCAGTTTAGATTGTGCCCCACAATAGAAATTCGACTAATGCTACTAGGGATCTTTTCCCATTCTTGAAATTATTCGTAGAAATGGAAGTAGGAAGTGATATTACATGTTTCTCATTGGGTGTTAGACCTGTTAAGTACGTAGTAGGTAACCTAAATCACCTGCGTAAGAGCATTAACGAAATCTTTTATCTGTACACATTTTTTAATAACATTTTTTAATTAAAATTTCCCGTAGACTGGCGCTTGACCACTATGTCACCTGATAGTAAGCGATGATGTGGTGGACGGTGAAGCACCTACACCTAGATTGTAGCTAACGGGAAACACAGACTCCGGCAGGGAATTCCACTCCTTAGCTGTACGCATAATATAAGTGTTTCCAAATCGTTTAGTGCGTATGGGTGTCCACCATGTACCGATGGCGCATCGTACGTTGTACGTCTGGTAGTCCGATGATGAAACGGGCTGGGTGGAATTACATCATGCAACTCCATCGCACACTCCCTGAAATGTAACCGATAAAAAACCGACAAGCTAGCAACTAGGCGACGATGTTGGCAGATCCATCCCAGAGGTGAAACCAATACTGCGCTTGATACAAGTTGAGCAGCTGTTATGGCGTGTAGTACCTTCCAAATTGTTTGTTGGGTTGTGTCATCTCCAATTATTATGTTTATTTTATTAGGTTTTCATACCTAAATAGCTTAACCAATTTTGATGAATTTAGCTATATTATATTTTAGCTTAATTTAGATTAGACCTCAAACAAATACTTAAGAATATTTTTAATCCCGGGAAAATAATCCCAAGGGAACGTGATGGAAATGATCCTTTGGGATTATTTTCGACTTTTACGTTGGCGAAACCGATGGCAGAAACTAGTATCTATATAATAAGGGCTCCTCAGGGATCGAGGTCACCTCAAAACTTTACAATATTGCCAAAACTTTACCAATGCAGACAAACGTTAGATGGGCTGTCATGGAAGTTTTTCAGCATAATCTGGTGATCGCGTTGGACCGCGTCGTCGCTTGGTAGTGAGCCAACAGTCATCAAGTCGCCAGCCAATATATATGTTTACGCCTTTGCTATGATGACGCGTCTTTAGGCATTCTTGCGATCGACATTTGTTTCCAAAATAACTGGCTATTCGCTCTCAAAATGACAATTGCAATGGTACGAATACTTTTGTCTGACAAATTATTTTAGTGTTAAATTTATGGCGGGCGTTACCTAGATATTATTTATTTATTTCCAGACTGTTATGTCCCACTGCAAGGCAAAGGCCTCCATTTGTTTCTCCAATCGTCCTCGTGTAGTCAATTGTGGACCAATCCTGTCGATGGGCATCAAGCTCGTCCCGCCATCTTTCGGGATAAGTATTTTACTGGATCCACATTGCGGTTGATATAATGTTATGATCTAGATAATTGTAATGATTTACAAACAGACTATCAAGAGGACTCTCCATGCAAGATCGAACATGCGCTTGATACAATTTATGCAGCAGTTCTGGCGTGAAGTATCTTCTCACCTTTGCAAGGATCCCCAACTTTTTGTTTGGGTTGTTGTCCCCAATTATTAAAAACGTTTGTTTTATTAGGATTTCACGCCTTTCGTATGAGGCTGGAAAAGTGCCGAATGCTTGGCAGCAAGCTAACGTACAGCCCGTGCCCAAAAAGGGCAGTCGAGCTGACCCGGCCAATTACAGACCCATATCTGTACTCAATATTAAGCTCCTGGCATACCTAGAAGCAAACGATATCCTTAGTGACCGCCAATATGGCTTCCGCCGAAATCGGTCTACTGGGGATCTTCTAGCGTATGCCATTCACATCTGGAGTGAGGCCATCGAGAGGCATGGGGAAGCGCTTGCCGTCTCCCTCGACATCTCGAAGGCTTTTGATAGGGTCTGGCACGAAAGCCTTATTAGTAAGCTTCCTTCATTCGGTTTGCCCGGTGGTCTGTATGATTGGATTGCAGACTTCCTGAGAGATCGGTCGATTCGCGTGGTTATCGATGGCTGCTCGTCGGACCAATTGGACATCAATGCCGGGGTTCCTCAGGGGTCGGTACTCTCAGCAACTTTATTCTTGCTGCACATTAACGATCTGCTAAAACCCGGCACCTTTGGGTATGCAGACGACAGCACTGTTGCTGAGAGATACTTGTCCAAGGCTCGTTCTACCGGGCCTCAGATTCAGTTTCTCCAGGAGGCCATTGTGAAGCGCTTGAACCTTTCCTTGCAGGCAGTCTCCGAATGGAGCGATACCAATCTGGTCAGGTTTAATGCTGCTAAAACCCAGGCGTGTCTTTTTTCCGCTAAAAAGAGCTGATTCTACCCAGTTCCAACTTTCCGAGATGCGACCGTGCCAATAACTGACCATCTTGAGCTTCTTGGCGATACGTTGACATCGACTCTCAATTTTGGCCCAGACATTGAGGCAAAGGCTCAGCTGGCTGCCAAAAAGCTGGGGATCCTTGCAAAGGTGAGGAGGTACTTCACGCCAGAACAGCTGCTCAGCTTGTACCAAGCGCAAGTTCGATCATGCATGGAGTACTGTTCTCATCTCTGGGACGGATCTTCCAAATACCGGCTTGATGCACTAGAGTCGATCGAAAAGCGGGCCAAGAGGCTCATCGGCGATGAAGCACTGGTTAAGTCAAAGCTCCAGAGCCTTGAACACCGTCGCCGAGTTGCCAGCTTGTCGGTTTTTTATCGGTTACATTTCGGGGAGTGTGCGATGGAATTGCATGATCTAATTCCACCCAGCCCGTTTCATCATCGGACTACCAGACGTACGGTGAAGCACCATCGGTACATGGTAGACATCCCACCCATACGCACTAAACGTTTTGAGAATACTTTTATTATGCGTATAGCTAAGGTGTGGAATTCCCTGCCGGAGTCTGTGTTTAGCGATAGCTACAATCTAGGGGTCTTTAAGTCAAGAGTGAATAGGTTACTTCTAGGCAAGCGTGCTCCACCGTCGACCACATCATCGCTTACCATCAGGTGAGATAGTGGTCAAGCGCGAGCCTATACTGAATAAAAAAAAAATTGCCTAACCAACTTTGATGAATTTTGGTAAGTAAAGAGATTTTTTGACCTAGATAATTATAATGATTTACAAACAGACTATCAAGAGGACTAGGGATACGTAAGGATGAAAAACTTAGTTAAGTAAACATTGGTATTATGCCCGGATTACACTACTTACGTACATATAGGTGAGTGTGAGTCCCAAATAACTTTAACATAGCCGAATTTAGGTATGCATCCACGCGTTATTATTTGCAAAGTATACATTCAATTTGACATTCTTATTATTACAGTGGTGCGCCTTTATTGACAGTGTTTTCAGAAGTGACTTCCACTTACGTATCATTCCCTTATTTCTAGGCATGGGCACCCAAGACCAGTACCCGGTGGGAGACCTACTGGGCAAGCACAAGGATCGCACGGAGTACCTGAACCACAAATACCTCCTGCCTGGCTTGGCCAACGAGCTCAGCGGCGCCTACTGGGACGTCTACCTGCCCCTGCAGGGTGTTAACAGCGTGGTTCATAGGGCGATGGTACTGGAGAGGTAAAGAATTTCATTATTTGAGTACTCGAATGCACACTATATCAAATACCTGGTCCAAGTGCCGTGCGGTTCAGATTATGTCCCTTTTGCTGCAGTGTCCCAAATGTCCATTTACCTGCACCGGAAATGACTTGAACAACGTCTCATCTAAAGCTGCAATAAACGTGGCAACCTACAGGGCCCATAGAATATAATAGGTCAATAGTGCGACCGGTTCAACGTGTGTTTTCAAAACTTACGATCTCTTTCACTTTACCTATGTTCCTACCCTTGTGTCTTGGCTACTTCTGCGTGACCAAACTTAAGCCCCCCATGTTAACCTTTTCAGACGCCACCCGAAGCGCGACATCTGCGGCACGATCCTGCTGTACGAGACAGACACCGAGTATCAGACGCCAATGTTCTCGGCGCAGGTGGTGTTCCGCTACCCGCTGGTGGGGACAGTGGTATTCCGCCAGCCGCAGGACAGACCCTGGGAGGACACCACTATCATTGTGGAGAGCATGGTGAGTAGTATCAGACGCCGATGTTCTCAGCGCAGGTGGTGTTCCGCTACCCACCGGTGGGGGTGGTGGTTTTCCGCCAGGTGGCACAGTTGGCGCAGAGTCTGAGCGGTTTACCCCCCCCGGTTGGTTCCCGCATTGTCGAGGCGGGGGGGCTCAGTAACCGTGGCCTGGTCACCCACGGTGAAGCGAAGAGGAACCGAGGAGGGGCCGCTCGTCAGGGCTTTTGCCGATTAAGCCGACGACGTAGCGGCCAACTAGTAGGTTGCGGTGCCGCTTGGTAACAGGCGACATCGCAACTGAGGCGGGCCGCGATGTCTTATCGAGCGTCCCAGGTCCCATACGATGTCGCGGCTGAGGGTTGGAGACCATGGCGGGAGAGGAGTGCCGGTATTGCGGTGCGCCGCTCTCCCTACCTTCCGCGGCCTGGACGGGGTCGCCACCGTCTGATGGCGGACGCGTTGGAGCCGCAGGGGAAGAGGAGTGACGGTATTGCGTTAGCCGCTCTCCCTATCCCCTGCGGCCGACAAATGGTAGGTGGCGGGGCCATTGACCTTGACCCGTCACGGGGGACCAAGGGTGCCATACACGGGGTCGTCTGGTACCCATGTGCTGGTTTGGTCCCTGGGGTGGTCACGGCGTACAGTGTGTTCTGGTGCGCCGGTGGTGGGGGTTACTCCCCCGAGGAGGGTCCAGTGACGGAAAGCCGCGGCGGGTTCGCGGTGAGTGCTAACGCGTGCCCGTGTTCCCGCCATAAACGGCACAGGAGGACACCGTGGAGTTTTAGTGGGTTAGAGTCCCACATAACTGCACTATCTCCCCGTGGTAGTACAGTATGCATGAGCATTTCTCCACGCAAAAAAAAAATTGTCTGAGCGGTTGACTTCAGTCTATGAAATAAATATTTGTATGGCTTACAGAAAGCAGTTCCGGATCTAGGTGCAGTGAGATGTAACGTATTGTTGTGTATGTTCTCATTGATTGTCGGCTGTGTGTTTGTGAGCAAGTTTATGTGTACTGGTTTGTGAATATCTGGCATCATAATATGACGTGTCAATGCCATCCTGATTCTATAGTGAAAATAATGAAAAAAATATATAATGCTATTCATTCTGTATAGCTCCGTTTCTCACTCATACTAGAACCATGACGGCTTTAACTCGTCACAGTAAGGCACTTGTGAAATGATAGTGTGTGTTTCTTTGTCTTGCCGTTTATTGTCACCGTTGCTGTTTGATTAGTTTTATCTTGCGTGGAAGTAACACATACCAATAGTTTTATTGTACTGGTCTTGCATTTGTTTCTGCATGTTTTTTGGACGAGATTTTAGTCAACTTTATTCATCGATTCTCCGTCTAATTCGCGATGATATCTAACGCATTACTTTCCACCAGGTCCACGCCGACGGTGCCAACGTGAACAACACCCGTGACCACCGCTGGGCCATCCACGAGCATGCTCCAGGAGCTGACTACTACAACTGGACAGCAAGATGTCTCAGTGCAGGAAAGGTCTTCACTCCTCATGCCCTGGACATTGACACACGGCACCCTGAATCTTACTGCAGGCCGGGGCTTGAGGGGCTTTGCAGGCTCGGGGACTTTACTACTAGGTAAATACCTTCAGCTAAATAAATGAATGCCAGACGACATCCTGATTCCAGTATATCTGGTTTTAAAAATACAGTTTCTGAAAGCGTGCAGAGTTTTTTACTAGATGTATAACAAACAGTAATATATGTATATTTTGATAATTTCACGACTTCCTCTCCTAGACAGAAGGTTACGCAAGAATTGCGTTTAATCACAAAACATTCCATTTATTTTACTACGTGGATGAACCAAGTAAGGACCAGCCATAATTAAACTAACATTTAATTTTAACTTTCTATCTTTCAGACACGGCACACTGCAGGTAGCAGGCAAGAAGGTAGACTCAGCTCGTCTGACGCGGCGCCTGTTCACTGACACGGTGATAGGGCTGGCGGGGAAGCACTCCGTCATGAGGAAGTCGCTGGTCATCTACGATGACCACGGACCTGTGGCCAGAGGGGAGCGGATGGCTTGTTCCATGTGGGTTAATTGTGATAGATCTACCTACTTAAATACATTTTGATGCAAGAGGGCAAAAGCCGTTATTGCAGCCGAGGCGGAATTGACGCCCGAACCAAAGGCAAGGGCGTAATGGGGCCAAGAGTGCCGTGACAAATGCCTACGCGTATCAAATAAAATATTTCAACACACTTAATAAAACAGGCCAAGTGCGAGTTGGACTCGCGCACGAATGGTTCCGTACCATTATCGCAAAAAACGGCAAAAAAACACGTTTGTTGTATGCGAGCCCCATTCAAATATTAAAATTGTATGCTGTTTTTAGTATTTGTTGTTATAGCGGCACAGAAATACGTCATCTGTGAACATTTCAACTGACTAGCTATCACGGTTCATGAGATACAGCCTGGTGACAGACGAACCGACAGACAGACAGACGGATCGCGGAGTCTTAGTAATAGGGTCCCGTTTTTACCCTTGGGGTACGGAACCCTGAAAAAGCAAAGAAACAATAAATAAAAAACAACATTTCGTGTAAAGGCAGTAATTGGATTGAGATGGGTTTTGTTTTATGGCAAACTTACTTGATATTGATAAGGAGTACCTTTGGAAATTATTCAAAAATAATCTAAACTCTCTTGATATATGTTTATTTGTGGAAATCTCAAAATAACGTGCTCCTATTCTAATCTGATTGTATGTTGGTTACTTGCGATCTATTTATGTCTGATAATACAGTACCATAGAATTGAGAAGTGAAAACTTAAGAAGGACGCGCGAGCAAGCGTACGAAGTGCAAGCATAGGTTGAAGCTCCGTGTCAATATTTTGTTAAAAATCATCTAAAGTCAAATTCACAATTTAAACATATACTTATTAGCAGTATATAATACAGACCATAAGTTTCACAAATAAAAATAAACTAATAGCTAACAGTGAGTGATAAACAACAGAACGAAAAAAGTGCAAAAATATTCAAACTAGAGACGGTTTTTGTGAATGTGAACCAGTGACTCATAAACCGCTCCGTGCGGTGCGATATGTTACCTTATATGTTCGCAAAAATGGAACTCTATTGACACCGCTAATCTGTATTAAAAAAGAGGCCAATATTTTCGAGCATATAATGAAAGTAGTCCATAGTGCAGAGGTTAAGAGTTGAGCCGGCGGAAATACGGTGTGCACGTTCAAATCATTGTCACACAGATATCTTTTTGTATTGTATTGTTATTTTGGTAGTAAATTGGTAAACTAACCACCTGACGAAATAAATATGGATGAAAACATTACCTACCGCAATATTAGATTATGCAGATCAACTTCACTATGTGACATTACTGTGGACAATTTAGCTCTTTTTGACACGACAATGATGAGTCTACCTTTTGACTTGTATTTAAGGAGGTATTTCCTTAAATACAAGTCAAACTATAATTGATCTGCAGGAAAAAATTAAGCAGTTATCTAAGGATTTACAAAGCGCTCATCACGAAATAGAAAATTGAAATACAGAAAATTTTCGACTCAAAACAGACGTACAGAAATACATTAAGATAGTAAATGCATACAAGGAAGTAAATGCTGACACGAAAAATTCGACACCACCCTCGGTACGAAAACGGAAAAAATATACAAAATAAAGTAACGCCTGCCACACATAAAAAGCAATCAATCCCATTGGCACAGAAAACAAAATGTTACAAACAGGCCGAAGAAAATAAAACTACTGCAACAAAAATGGTTAAAGATACAAATATATCTCTCTCGAAGAAGGCAAGGACCAAAAATTTCGTACAACCCGACTTAAATGTTGTCCTCTGTTTATCTTTCTAGTGTGAATGGCCTCCATCGTCGCAAGGCAGTGATCCGCGACTGGTTCGGGAACGGCGAGCCGGCTCCACTGAAGGGCCGCATCGAGCTGACGCAGCAGTCGGAGTATGACATCACCAACGTGATGGTGACGCTGGATGGACTGGTGGATATTAACGACTATAAGATACATGTGGTAAGAAGCATGTCACTTTCACTGCTTTAGATTTTGTGGCTTTGGCTGAAGGTAAGCAGTGACGGCTCCAAAGATCGACCGACAGAGCAAGCTGAATCCGAAGCGACAAATTGTAAGTGGCTGGGAGAGCATTCTTCCAGATTCAAATAAAGCGACGAAAGGAGAGAGAGAACTGCTGGCATTTCAAAGTTTCGAAGATAAAATTGTTCAGGATGTAGTAGTAAATAGATGAAACTATTTCAGTTGTTGGTTTCATATAATAACTCATTTTTTAATCCCATTTCAGGTGCCAGTAGAAAAAGATTTGGAGTTCCCTTGTGAGAAAACCACGCTCTACGACACATTCAATCCGTTCCATGTCAACAAGAGTTTGAGCCCACCACCTACCAAAGGTATAGTTTGATTGTTGTAAATAGGCGCTATCTCAACATAGATAATTGCTTCTAATAATAAGATGATCAACCAAAGTAAAAATAAGTAAAGAAAAGGCCGAAGTAAAGAAGTGGTATCAAAGGACAGGCAGAAGTACTGTCAGTCGTCATCGTGGGTAGAACCTAAATGAGGTAGGTAAGGGAGCGTGGGGATGGGACAAGACAAGGGAGGCCAAAGGCCCAGCACTGGGCAAAGTGATAATGATGAAAGAAAATACCTTCTTTTAATAGGGTCTCTATCTAACCGTCTTTAAAATTCAGGTACAGCAGACCAGTACGAGCTCGGCGACCTGGGCGCTAAGTACGGGCTGGTGGAGTCTCGTTCGCTAAACACGTTCTATAATGAGACGCAAGTATCGCTGTTCGGAGCGCACAGCATCTTGGGGCGATCCATCGTTCTGCACAGAAAGGTAAAATTAACTTTCTGGTTATTACTTACTACTTATTTAAGATCAAATGTCCCCTAGCTGGGGGCAGAGCGGGCGTCCACAGAAGTTCTCCGGACGCCATCTGCTCGACCAGCCCAGACTACCTGGACCACCCGGAACTCTCGTCTAGCGCATCACGCTTCACGTCGCCCCACGTCATCCCGATGCTCGTCGCTTCAGACATATGCTGCGACGATTCTTTTTCCCTTGAGGATTCCAATCCATGGTGTATAAAAATTAGACCCTATAAACCTCTAAATGAAGAAAATGAATTTATTAGAAAATCGGGCAAGTATGATGCTGAAAACTGCTTAACAAAACAAATACAAGAAATGGATTGTGAGATAGATGTTAAATATATTTAGATAGGAGGTGACCATGATTGACATGGCGACCAAAAGACACATTGCGACAAATAGACATGCTGCACCGACATCAGGTAAATTAGGAGGATGATGAATAATTACTAACATAGTTTCTTTCTGATTACAGAAGAACCGGCGCTGGGCGTGTTCGTCCGTGGAGCGCGGCTACAGCCCGTCGGAGGCGCGCGAGCTGCGCGCCATCGCGTCGTTCCACCACCCCGGCGGGTTCGCGTACGGCTACGTGCGCTTCACGCAGCTCATACACAACGACGCCAGCGCCAGCGATACCACCATAGAGGTCAAGTTGAGGCATCCTGGAGTCAGGGATACTAACCGGGTAAGTCATCATCATAAAATAAAGTTTGATTGATACATAAAGTTTTACATAAAATATGAAAGCCCAGTATATCCTTCAAGAACTGAATATCAAGGCCAGGCTCTGCACCACCTGCCTGCGAAGAACCCTGGCGTTCTTTAGTCACATTGCCCGAAAGGATGGCCTCTAGCAGCTGATGATCACTGGCAAGGTCAAAGGCAAGAGGCCGAGAGGACGCAGCCCGATCCCAACCCGATAGTTTGACTCAATCCGTGCAACGCTGAACACTAAGCTGCATGATGCACATCACGACACTAAAGATAGACACAGATGGAGAAACGTCATCAGAGAAAAGTTGGTATCCTGTCGGGGGAATCACGACTCTCAGTATTGAGGTTCACGACGCGAGGAGGAGGATGAATCCCATGGCCCCTAAAGTAGTGCTAACTGTGCTGTAGGGTTTTCGCTTATTGCGGTATAACGTATTATGTCAAAAATGTTGCGTTACACGTAAAAAGGAAACAATATTTTACCTGTTTATGGCGCTGACTGGCTAAACAATAAATAATGGAGAACTCTCCCTATTTTTGTATACAAATTGCCTTATGTGTAAATGTACATTAAAGTGATCGAGTAAATATTAAACTCGCTTTTAGGCCACTGAAACAATAATGATGAGATCATACAGTTTCTCAAACTTTAAGTACCTATCTACCTGGTAGCTGATAGCGTCTCTCATAAAAACGTATTGTCGGAGTTTTATTCCAATACTTTGTTCGTTTTATGGATAGATACGTTATCGTTAACAAGATCTTACAAAACTAGCTTTTTTATAAGCATACTTTGTGATCCATCGTGTTTTAGTATTAATTTTGATACCTACAAAATTACATTATATGCGATAGGTACTTGTCCATCATATTGGCAACCATATAAACAACAGTGATTTATACATAACCATACATAAACTCACGCCTTGCCCCATGGGGGTAGGCAGTAATAACAAAACGCCAGCAGTTACGTACGATCGTTACATAATTATTAATTACTTCTTTTGTTTCGTTTACGATCATACATCTGGGTATAGTGACTTATGTATTAGCAGATAAGCAAACGCTACTGATGAGCAAGCGTTGCTGCTGTCCTAGGTTTGATTCCCAGACCGGGCAAAGTGTTATAAGGTTTCTCCATCTGAAATTTCTAAGTTGCATTTTCGAAGCTTGGCATTGTCTATCTAGCCCTTCGGGGAATACTGGCATGATGTTATGTCTATGATGTTAAGCTATGTATACTATGTTAACAGACGATGAACCACAACTGGGCGATCTTCGTGAACCCGGTGGGAGTAGACGCAGCTGTCAAGGTGACCAACACGCGGTGTGTAGCGGGAGGATACCGCTGGAACCCGTACTTCACGCAGCTGGCTGATCCGCTCAACGTAAGTGTCAATTTTAATTTAAAGTTAACGATGGGTACAGATAAGTACACGTTCATTGTAGCTGATTGGCTGCGTCTATATTTCATAGCAGTAAGCATGGTTTATTTAGCTAAAGTGCATATTTATTATAAGTCCACGTTTAAATTTAGAAAGTGCATATGAATTGAAAAAGTCACATTGGTACTTACCTTCCCACAAACCAGATTTGAACCCACGACATCGATGAAGCATGAAATCCCCAACCCTAATTGTCATGGTGCCCCCAATTCTCAGTGGCTTTTTTCTCTTAACTAGTTATCGAGTAGAAAGTGGCACATTGTTCATTTACTAAAGCTGTGGTTATTTTGTTTTCTGTTAACAGCATGACCTGTACAATCAAGAGTGTGGGGCCGACAATCCACTAAGATGTGACGTGGGAGACCTCACCGCTAGACTGGGCACCATCAGTAAGTACAATCATCGTCATTATACCACAAGCTTAGGTGAACGGTTGAATAGTGGAGTACTAACATAAATGGGTAAAATTCAACATTAACCTTCAAGTTTCAGTCTTTTTGAAGGCAACTTCCACCACTCCACTCGACTCAGTCACCAGAACAACGGAAAATTGCAAAATAATGCTTCCTGTCAATTTGAAAATTTGAGGAGCTCGTGGCTAAATAATAACAGCCGCATGGGTCGATCTTCAAGGTTAAGCAACGTTTGACGAGGTCGGTCCGTGGATGGGTGACTCAACATACCGAGTTTCCTCTGTGCCTCGGAAAGCACGTTAAGCCGTTGGTCCCGGCTGTCATTTGAAGATCTTTGACAGTCGTTACGAGTAGTCAGAAGCTTGAGATCTGACACCAGTCTAGCCACGTGGTACCGTGTTACCCAGTTACTGGGTAACACGGTACCACGTCAGGTGGAGGTCAGACAGGCAGTTGCTCATAGTTGGGAAAAGGCTAGGCAGATGATGATGATGCTTCCTGTCAATAAATAACAGGATATATCAATGTGTTGTGCTATATCTTTGCTCGAGCATGGTGTCTTGGGTTCCATCATCAGGACCCGACACGTAAAATGTAACGGAGTTGTCTTGTTATTACTGAAAAATTGCAGCAACTGGTCACAAATTCGTAAAACATTCCTAACTGGCGAAATATGGGTATGGTCAAAGGTAGTTTTGTCTCTACCATGGCGTAAACTTTAGCTGATGAATTCAAGAACCTAATCGCCCTCTTGTGTACCCCTCAGACATAGGCCTCAACCGCCAGATGTTCATGGACAGCAACTTCCCACTGGAGGGCACGGTGAGCGCGCTCGGGCGCTCCATCGTGATCTTCGGGCCCGAGAGGAGCTCGGAGCGCTTCGCGTGCGCCAACATCGAGCCCGACAAGGACATCATCAAGTACGTCAATATCATGAAGCCGCCGCGGTTTGTGCTGTAAGTATCTGATGACGTCTTGTATTATAAAGTGTATGTGGAAGACCACCCATGACCTTATTACGATTAATAAAAAAATGACATGATAACAACCGTACTGTGAGGCGCTGGAGTACTAGGAGGGCTGACCACAAATAGACTTGGAAAATAGCCAGGTGAAAGAAGAAGATGCCCAGTGTTACCCGGCGCGTTTTGTCCACAGAAGAAATAATTTTAGACTATGACCTTCGTGTCCGTGCAAGCTTTAAGTGGACAAAGTATTATAGCAATCGTATGAACGGTATGGCACTGCATAAAATACGAACAAACAAACATTGACTTGTATTAGAAGACATCAGAACCACACATCAGTGTTGTAACAGCTAACAGATAATAATATAATGTACTTTGTAGAAACAGAGGTTAATCTCAAAAACACCATAGACGGGTATAGAAGCCATGGTGTTATTTTTTGTTTCTGATGCAATATGCCATCTAGCGGGAGAATTTGGCAATAAAGTTCACTATAGGAAAAGAACGGATACTTTAGTTTCACCTAAGAAAACGAGAGGGCGTGGCCTATGCTCAGCAGTGGACGTCTTTCCGCTGAAATGATGAAGAAATCTAGATGGCGTTTCTAACGCCGACGTTATATTTAGTATGTGTGCCGCTTGGACGCTTTCACTATACATTACCTCTTATCAATTTATAGTCTTCACCAGGTAGAACTTTCTAAAATGCTGTATGTTTACCTTCTCGGCACATAATATCGGCTATGTTTTATGAGAAACCACTGTATTGATGTGCCTCCGAAAAACTCACGACACGAAATGTGTCCGTGGAGTTTAATGCACTTTCTTCTCTATAATGCGGCGAGCCGCCACTGACGTAGTTTGTGTCTATGGACACCTACTAACGCTTGCGAATGTGCAACTATCAAAGACCTTATACTTCTTACTACGAAATACGTTTAAAGTCTAAACACTAAACAACTCTGTCCCTAAGACGATCCACTAACCGGTTCATCTTTTTTTGTTTGTCACTTCAAAAGTATGGTTTAGTTGAAATAAAGTATTTTGATTTTGATCTTGATTTTTATGAAGACGTGTTTTTTTTTTGCTGGTGGAATAATGCAGGCGACACATAACGCTACGATAATCAACAAATGTTTATTCAGAGATTTAATTTAAAGAAGTAGTTTATGTAATAGATCAACATTTCTATATTCATATTCTAATACATAGTTAGTACCTATTTCTTATATTTAACACTAGCGGCCCGACATTTATTGATATTAAACATTATTATATATAGGTAGTTCTCAAAAGACCTTTTTCCACTACCTTGTCCATTATGTAACACATTGCCTAAGAAATTCATTTCAAAATATGAACATATAGACACAAGATTAAAAAAAAAAACTAATTTACATAATAACAGTTACGAAATGACTTTTATATGAAGTTTTGATATCATTATGTAACTGGCAGAATGATACTGAACCTGTTACCTCTCGAAAAAGCACGCGTTGATTGTGTATATATAGTCTGTGGTTTTTAGTCAGAACGTTTCTAATGAATTGTTGTTGGAACTTAATTGCATTTAATTAAATGAGCTCATCAGGTAGTGGAAAAAAAAAATCGTTCGTGTCTCGCATGAAAAGGCTTTATTTTAACACTCGCATGTAGCTTTCGACGTTCGCCTTCGGCTACATTGATTTTGTTAAATCTCGATTTTTTATGCTCTACACGAAATGTACTATTTAACCGTTAAAATGTGAATTAAAAAAAAAAAAATCCGTGACGTCCGGGCAATTGGTCGTCCCGTGGACAGGTGAGCGTTCATTTCATTACATACTCTTCCGTACCTCCAAAATCACGTTAATCTGTTGGTCACGGACTTCATTGTAGATCTTTGACAGTCATTACAGGTAATCAGATCCCAGAAAATCTGCCACAGACTTGCCAAGGGCAATCTTTTACCCAGTTACTGGGTTATGGAGGTCAGGTAGGCAGTCGCTACATGTAAAATATTGCATTCAGTTTCTAGCATCCGTTTAGATTACAAGCCGCGGTATAGTTGGGAATAGGCTTGCAGATTTTCTTTTTGTAATTGTATAATGTTCTCCTCAGCGGCATGTTCCTGGCAGACATGCGGCGCGTGATGGGCGTGCCGGAGTGGATGATGTCGGTGGACGCGCGCCGCACGCGCACGCTGCACGGCGGCACGTGCATCCAGCTGCTGCTGCACTTCACCGGGCCCCAGGCCAACCGGCTGGAGCTGGACTTTACCAAGTCTGTACCATGTACCATGCACCATACTTACCAGTGGCGAGGGCTCAATCTTAGTAATCATAAAATCACGTCTTAGTTACGACTCCACAATAAAAGTCTTGACATCGTTAGGAAGAGGCTACCGAAGGGAAGCCGATAGGAATCGAGTTGTATTGATGCTCCTAAAATATACTTAAACTATGTAAATCGAAACCATTGCGAGGTATGAGCTCTAGATAAGTGGCATTAGTTGTCAGCGATGGTGATTGTCGAAATGTCAAAATGTAAGGGAATGATCACGTGGTATTTCGATAGCGCTTAACAATCGCATTCATTTTTGTCATTTTTTCAGTCTATCACCACGCTTTTGCTGATAGAATGTTACTTGTCTAGAGCCTCAGGTCATAACGCTTCTTCTTTCCTTGATTGAAAGAGGAAAAGCCTGCACACATGTCCAAAAACAGGACTTTCAATGTTTCTGTTACGTTTCCGACTACCACTCGAAGATGATTTATTCCTTCGTCACTAAAGATCAAGTTTCTACAAATCTACACTCATGAATTATAAGTTTTGTTTCTTTAGCAATGACGTCAACAGCATGTTACGTTCCCACTGTTGAGACTCAGTAATGACAGGGTCAAAAAACAACTAAAAGGATAGCCATGACCATTACGTTGTGTTCCAGACTATTGGCATCAGGTCGCCTGGACTCGCCCAGTATCTTCATCCCAGGGTATGTGAACTCGAAGAGGAAAAGGACCATCTCGTACCGACCATGTGGAACCACAGACCCCAATGAGAGGAAAAGTAAGTAGCCACTCATTTCTTAGTTAAGTAATTTTACACATAGGGTCTTTATAATGTATGGGTGACCGAGCCATTACATACTTAGATTCCTTCGTGCCTCGGAAAGCATATTAAGCCATTGGTCCCGGTTTTAATTTGTATCGTTTGTCATTATGGGTAGATCGCAGGCAGAAAATCTGATAACAGTCTTGCCAAGGAGTCTCATGTTACCGTTTCCCAGTTACTGGGTTGTATAAGTGAGATAGGCATTCGCTCCATGTTAAATACTGGTACTCAGCTGCATTGGGTAAGAATACTGCTGTACATTAATGTTCGCTAAAACCTTTGGGTATGCAGACGACAGCACAATTGCTGAAGTTTGCGGCGCACGGGCTACTAGCCTCAGATTCGAGGCCATGTTTGAACACTTGAACCTGTCCTTGAAGGCAGTCTCCGAATGGGGCGATGCCAATCTGATCAGTTTCAATGCTGCTAAGACCCAGGCGTTTCTATTTTCCGCTTAAAAGAGCCAATTCAACCCAGCTCCATCTTTCCGTGGTGTGACTATGCCGTTAATGGACTATCTCGAACTTCTTGGTGTTACGTTGACATGGACCCTCAATTTAGGTCCATTAATTGAGGCGAAAGCTCAGCTGGCTGCAAAAAAGTTAGGGATCCATGCGAAGGTGAGACGGTACTTCACGCCTGAACAGCTGCTCATCTTGTATAAAGCGCAAATTCGGTCATGCATGGAGTACTGCCCATACGCACAAAGCGTTTTGCTAATACTTTCATAGTGCGCACAGCTAAGGAGTGGCATTCCCTGTCGCAGTCTTTGTTTTATGATAACTGCAATAGGTTACTTCTAGGCAAGCGTGCTTCTGGGCACGCCACAATTGCGGCGGTAAGGCCCCTCTTTCAGGAGTGGCTAGAGAGGCGTCACGGCGTCCTCACCTTCCGCCTGACGCAGGTCCTCACTGGACACGGCTGTTTTGGGAGGTTCCTGTTCAGGATAAGGCGGGAGGAAACGCCCGAGTCACCACTGTGTAGACCGCCCGGAGAACACGGTGGAGCATACGGTGGAGATCTGCCCCGCTTGGGCGGAGCACCGCCGTGTCCTCATGGAGGCGATCGGCGGTGGCAACCTCTCACGTCCGGCCCTGGTCCAGGCCTTGGTACGGACCGAGAGGGCATGGGAAGCTGTCTCCTCCTTCTGCGAAGCAGTAATGCTCGCGAAGGAGGAGGTGGAACGCGTGAGGGAGACGCAAAGGAGACGCCCTCACGCCCCTAGCCACCGCAGGTGACGCCCCAGGCGTCGGAAGTCGCAAGCCGAATCCCGGCCACCGTAGGCGCGGGCTTGCGGACGGCAAGTTATGGGTAGCTTACTGTCCGATAAGGACCAAGCCCGAGTTTACGGCTCATAGTGTTCCACGCGCGCCTCAAAGAGATGTCAGCAAAAGTGACGGGTTCTGATAGGGATATGCAATAAATTATTATGATTAGGGTAGACTGGGTACGGTTGTGCCAGGGTGCGGTTGTGACAATCGCAATATTAGCGAAACTATAAGGAATACGCGGACTGGTGTAAGGGGAGAGAGGAGCGGCATTCGAGTCTGAACGTGATTGACAATGTTGCGTTAGCCGACGCGCGACGTTGACGTTAGCAGAGGGTCTCTTCACTTTTGACAGACAAAAGTAAGTATTTTTTTACGATTTATTTTTATGATTGTTGTTATATGTGTACAGATACCGTAATTAGTGTTTTATTTTGTTTAAACTTAAACTTTAGTGGTTTAAAAGCAGTGCTTACTTTGTACGTCCGTTATTTTATATTGCCATAGTGAATATTTTTTTGCGAAGGATTGCTTTGGGTACGATTGTGACAATTTTTTTGGGTACGGTTGTGACAAAATGAATGATGTATTCTTGAAACAAATGTTTTATTTTTGTTTTTAGATGCCATGGAAACGCTTGAGGAAGACTAAAAGAGGTCGATGTTATATAGGAAAATATGAACAAGCTTAAATAGAAGTGAAACGGCAACGTGGCTTGCGGCAAGTGGAAGCTCTTACTTCAGCTGAAAGAGGCACATTGATCACAGTTATATTTGCAGTAAATGCCTTAGGCAATTCTATTCCTCCTTTATTTATATTGCCTCGGGTTCGTCATCATGATCATTTTGTTAGAGACGCGCCTGTAGGATCGATTGGAACAAGTTATAAGCAACCAGACTGTTATATTAAGATTGTTATAATAGCTATAGATGCTACAGTGCTATATTTCATATTTAAATTAAATGTAATTTTAAGTCAAAACGTAAACGTATTTTTTTCAAGATATTATGTGAAATAAAAGTGATTGATGACAATTTTGGCGTATTTTTTAACTTCTCACTACTGACCCCAACCACTGTCACAACCGCCCTTGGGATGTGGTCGGTTGTGACATTTTCTCTTTTTTTTCTAACTTGCTCCTACGAGTTAACCACAATGCTTAGCAATACTATTTTAATATTTATACGTAGTCAAATGTACTCTTCACAGTAAAAAACGTCTTATAAACATAAAACTACAACACTAACAAAATTATTGGCCGTCAAATGAAAATTGTCACAACCGTACCCAGTCTAGATTAGGGCCGATATCTGTCTGGGTCGCGGATAAGTTTGAATGAGTGTTACCGCGGCCCTGGCGCAAGCAACTGAATGAGAACGGGTGAGTTTTAGTCAGTAAAAGTCAGACACGCCCTCCCGCTTCACCAACACAAGAGCGGGAGAAGTCATTGGAACATTACCCAACTAAAAAAAAAACGCTAGCGTGCTTCACCGTCGACCACATCATCGCTTATCATCAGGCGAGATAGTGGTCAATCGTGAGCCAATCCTTAAATAAAAAAAATAACATAAAAAAAAGAGTAGAAGCTGACCCAACATATTTGGAAAAAGGCTAGGCAGATTAACTAAATAAGGCTCTTAAATAACTCTTAAACCAATCTATCTTGCTTAGGGTGTAATTATTCCCGAGTTCTGAATTGGTTCTTATACCGAAGTGTAAGAAATCTTTCTACTCAATTGAAAACAATTCAGAACACCAAGCTTTTTTTTGCCTTAATTGATAACCTTCGAAAGAACCTACTATCAAAGAATTTCGATCGACTATTTAAAACTTAGTTCGACCATTTTTACAAAAAAAAAAAGCTTGGGTCGCAAATTCTGTTTCATTACTTTGAATTTGAAAACCGGCAAGTCCACACACAACCCTTTGTGCCACCAGAGTCCCCTATCAAAACACAGACAGTCACCATTCCATAGATATAGCTCGGAGCGATTCAATTAATTTGATACGAGAGCGACGCAGGGATGCAGTACATATGGCACGTCCACAGGTACAAATCATCGGGCAGAGTCGCAGAATGAATCATATCTCACTCTGAAATTTAGTTATTAAAACTTTATGCACAAGAAAACATACTTAAGCATGTAACTAAGTTAATTTATTGTGGCAATAAAATGAAATGGCTAAAGACGTGGCGAATAAAAGCAAGTGCCTCAAAATCAACCCAGGTCACTTTCAGCTTAAGACAGGGAATATGCACCTGTAAAACTAGGCGAGCATGTACTACCACATAATGAGTCGGTGAAGTACTTGGGCATGCACCTAGACCGCAGGCTTACATGGTGGCAACATATACAAGCCAAGATAGACCAACTGAACATAAAGTGCAGGACTATACTGGCTCCTTGGAAGAAATTCGGTCCTGTCGGTGGACAACAAGTTATTGGTATACAACACAATCTTAAAGCCAATTTGGACTTACGGTATCCAACTATGAGGTACTGCTTGTGTCTCCAATATCAATATGCTCCAGAGGTTCCAAATTTTTTTTCTTTAAAAACATCACAAATGCTCCTTGGTTTATAAGAATCTGCCAGGTTTATGAATACCTTAACGTAAACACAGTGCACTAGGAAGCGAAAATCTGGGCAGAACGCTACAGAACACGCTTGGAGAATCAGCCAAATCCCTTGGCGAAGGCTCTTACAAAGGCGGATCACAAAAGGCGGCTGAAAAGGTTGGCTGTAATGGACCTCGCAAAGTAGAACATCGGAACGTATAATGTCATGAATATAAAGAGGGAAATCTCGCTGGAGAAACCACTCTACACCACAATATCGCAACAATTCTGCTCATAGTCCTAGGACTGATTGCAGAAGAAAAAAAACTGGCAATAATCCTGAATGTGGAGATATTGGTTCTGATGTTCTTCAATTAGGTTAATGTTGTGTCAATTTATTAGTAATATAAAAGTTAAACATTGGGTCTGATTTCCTTAAGAAAAGCTATATAGGTTTTCTTTTGGGACAAACCCCTCAAGCTATTCCCAACCACTGCAACTCCGTAAACCCAAAATAAATAGTAAAGATGAAAGTTAGACCACTAAAAAAGCCGAGCTTCCAGTCTTCGGCGAAGGTTTAACCGGTCGTGCGTGTGCCCGTAATGACCGAAATAATAGAAACGCCATTGTGGATCGCGTGAATCCACGTCTTAAACACATGAATAGTGAAAAAAGAATAATTAACAGATGCTTATAAATGATAAAGCGAGCAGAACGCACGCGAGGAGTATAATGTCGTCCTATCCCCTCACCCTACTTGATAATGATAAACAAAGGGAAGGTCAACTTACAACGACTTACAACCCTATGTAGCTAAAGCTTCTAAAGCAGCATAAGTGAAGTTACTTTTAACCTAACACTTCTCGATTGAACCATTCTATAGAAGTGGCTTATGAAGTACAAATCTGGAAAACTGTAAGCAAAACAGCGTTTCAATTGCTTACGATTTATTTTTATTTAAGTACTAAGTTATGATCCAAAAGGAATCAGTCGATGAAAGTGTGGCGGATGATAGATAGGACTGAAAGGAAGAAGAAAATCGTGTTGCGCCGACCGCAAGTATGGACCAGGGCAGATAGTTGATGACTAAGTTACGATCCCATATATAAAATCTAATTGCAGAACTTTTCTTCGTATGTACGTATGTACGTAAAGTTCGTGAATTTGACAATGACACTGAGCCCAATTGCCCAAATGTGACTCGTGTGTTTTCCGTGAAAGCCAGCTTGTTTTGAAATAGAACAGAGGTCATGCGGCAGGTCGAACGACTCGCACGTGTAGACGCCTTAAAACTGAAGTACGGATAAGAACGCTCCTATTGAGTAAAGACAGGCTTTTGCACACCTCTTTGTAATCGAAGTAATTGAGAAGATTTTAAGATTTTTCAGCTATAGGGCCGGTGTCTGAATTAAGTATTTAGACTAAAATAGAGTTAAACACGTGTTAAATGCCAAAGTTTGACAAGTTTGCAGATTAAAGTAGAGTTTGACAAATACTCAACTTCAAATTCCTAATTCAGAAATTGGGGGATAGCTTCCTAAAACCTATCTAAGTCTACTAATAACAGCTTTTGGAACAAGAATAGAACATCTTATGTCGGTATACACTTAAAATACGGTAAGAAATTAGATATAAATATTTCTATGAATGGTCTCTATGTTTGAATTCTGAATTCGATATAAATGTAACATTATGGAATAACAAACTCTAATTCAATCCATTTTTTTTAAACCGTTCATATAAAATGGTCACTTAAGGTTGTCCTAGTCGACGGCACGAACTATTTTGTGCGCGGGGATAAAATGCATGCAATCTCATCCGCCAACACGTGTTGATGAGTCTGTGATGAGCAGTAAGAAGCAAGTTCGCGTACAAATTAGCTCTTAACCGCCCAAAGATACGTTCAAATGAGTGTTGAAATATGGAACCTTTGACGTTCATAACTTACAAACATGTTTTTTTTACTTTTTTGTTTCCATACAGGGCTAATAATGATGAGACAAATTGTTTTTTTTTTTCTTTGAACGTACATCGTCAAACAGTGGAGTAATCGCCAGACTACGTTTGTATGGAAGAATGATCGACTAGTGTAACCTTAAAATCTATTTAAAATACAACGATAAAGTCGATTTCAAAAACAGCTGTAAAACTAAGCCTCGTCGATATGTCCTACTCTTGACCCAATCGATAATTTCTAAACTATCCTTGAAAATGTAATTTAAAGAAAAGTTGTAGTACTTTGGGAGTGTTTTTGAGGGACTGTCTGTTTCAAAAGAAACATGGAGAATACGCAATCGATTTTCTCTCCCACGTAACCTTGTTTCTATTAGATCCAGCGAGGTCGGCATAATCATTCATCCCCATTATCGAGAAGACTATCATCTCATTCGATCATCATAACAATCAGACTATCCCCAAACGTTCTAGATAGCGAACCACACCCATCCGGTTTACTTCTCCAGTAACATCATAGGAACACGATCACTACATCAGCATGCAGTTATGTGCATCTCTTTGTTGTTTAGGCCACAATTCGCGGGGTTCCACCGACCACGCATGCGTACCATGCGTGGTCGGTGGAACCGATCAATATCCTAGGACTTCTGCGCGCCTAGTACATAAGTTCGGTCTGGAGTGGTATATAAGGCAGACAGGGAGTATGGGAGGGGAGCGGGTTTGTGCATATTGCAGTGGAATATTCTGGTGTATGGTTAGAAAATTTAAATGGTTCGATATTTGTTTGGTTTTATTTTAGTTTTGTTTACTTTCAATGTTTGTTTGGGTGGTCTTTAGTTGGTTGGACTTTTCTGATTGAGTGTATCTTTTAAGATACTCAATATTGAATTTTGATTTACCTATTTTGAAATGGTTAAACACCATAAAATGTTTTAGACAAGTTCAAGGTCAAACAGACTACAAAAGTTTTTCAAATCTCAACACACGTTTTTAAGACGACGACTAACGCCAACGACCTTGAGGGCACAAAACGCGCCCTCGTTTCTCACCCGCGCGACCCGAAATTTAGTAGCTTTTTGTACTTTTTTATTATTCTATGACTTTAAAAAAAAAAACTTTAGATCAAATGTAGATAATAAAATTGTCTTTGATATGGTGTCGATTTCATTAAAATACGCCCAGCGGTTTTGTTGTGATTGTCGTGTTTTTGTCCGTTTTAGACATAACTTTACAAATTAATTACACTATGTTATACGAATAATACTCAAAATTTGCTCAGATGAAATTATTAAGAAAATGGTCTAATATAACATATATTTTTTCCAATAAATTTCGACTAGCCGTTTAGACGTGATTCTCATTTTAAAATCAGCTACTCAAGGGAATCGGCGCCTTAAGTCTAAAAGACTGGCACAATACTGTCCTTCGTACACGTACCCTTCTTAAATGATAAGTTGGGGCACATATCGATCTTAAGCCAGTTATATCTGTAAATAAAACATGGGCATTGTTTACAAACAAAAACCAAAACAAACAAATGTTCTCTTTCTGCTCGTAAAAACTTACCATAATCAATTTATCTTCTGATAGTCAGCAGGCTGGCACCTTGCCATTATTTGTTTATTTTCGTACAAGTTACTCATCACTACCCTGCGGCCACCATAGGAATAGTAACCAAGTAAAGAGTTCCTAACCTACCACAATAAAGAAATATTCCTTAGTTCAACAAGTTTTTTGGCAGCTCCTTCCTATAAACAACTAAGCTCCGTAAAAATTTATCGTTTGCATAAGTAAACAAATGAGACTAGTTTTTTGGGAAGATGTTTTATTTTATTTACTTTTATAAGCAGAACTCAAGAATCTTGGCCAAGAAGGCTAGGCAGATTGATACGCTTATGGTTTTTTGAACTGTTTCCAATTATAGTTATCGGTTAAGAAGCTTTGGGCCTTATTAACGAAATCATATTATGTATATTTTAGCCATTTTCATTCATTTATTTGAAACACCTTAGGTTAGTAAGCGTTCACTGATCAATAAGGGTCTTATAAAGAACTATAATACATAATCATAATGGCAGATATACTGTCGTTATCTTCACACAATGAGACACTATATGACTATACATCATCAACATCTAATCAAGCCTTTTCCCAACTTACTTTTATGAAAACATCAACTTACTTAATTTATGAAAACATAAGTGAGAAAGAATTTACATCTTTTTAGTAAAAACGGAGACAGACATAATTATATTACTAGAAATAGGGATCAATTAGTTCAACCAGGTTTCAGACTGGCAAAAGTGGCCTCATCTTTCATGGGGTACTGTACAAAATGTTATAATAAAATTCCTCCCCATATTCTAGAACTGAATGAGACGAAATTTAAAAATTGTATAAAACGCACACTATGCAGGCAGGCATATTATAAGTTGGGCGATTACATCACTGATAAAAATGCTTGGCTCAATGCTAGTCCTGCTCCACAACCACTAGGGCGCAAAAACAAATGATATATTTATGTTTGTGTTGTATAGACTCGATTTCTTTTAGTATTGTATAGCTGCACAGCACGTGTGTGGGTACTATGTACCCAACTGTAAATCTACCATTTGCTATACCTATGTGTCGTTCGTTGACTTGTGTGTGTCCTGGCAGTTGAGTGTGTCATGCTCTCTCAAATGTCTCTCTGATGGTGGCGCGGATCATTCGGTTCCCTTCATGATGGTTGAGCTGGGTGGTGCCGATTCATGCGTCATGTTCGTGAACGGGCGCCGTCAGTTGGGATTAGTCATAACTTAACTGCTTCGGATGTTAATGTTTTTCTAGTACCTATTATATAACTGCACAGCACATGTGTGAGTACTTTTAATACTTTATACCTTTACGTAGTATAGTGTGTAGTGCTATTCTGGGTGCATTGTCCTCACATATGTGAATTTATTAATGTATGTACTCATGTACCTAAATATTGTAAAAATCTTTTTTTTTTAAAGAGTAAGTATGGAGTTTCTCGTGCATTCTTCTCCATAACAAGCTACTTTCCGAATGCACGGTAGAATCAACTTTTATTCCATGTAAATTTAAAATGTGACATTCAGAAGTGCCGCTTGGTGGCCCAGCTGAAATAAATATCTTTTGTCTTTTGTCTTTTTTTGTCTTTTACTTGATTTCCAGTATCAATGGAAACAGCTGAACACCAACTAATACTTTACATAAAGTGATTGCTTATCTAACTTTAAATCCTAGTAACTGATGACTAACACGATACCCCTTGGCAAGACTGCTGTAGGAACTTCTGGCTTCTCACTACATATAACGACTGTTAAAACAACCCAATTAACTTTTCACGAAAGGTAAAACTTTTTAACTTCTAACTGTCTCAAATATACGAATGACAGCCACGACCAACGACCTAACGTAGTTTCCGAAGCATGGGAGGGTCTCTCTCACAGAGCGTCTTCAGATACCTTGATCGAACGAGACCATATCTTCATTAAACAAACAAAACCGTCATTGTCGTCATTCTCTTGCGCATGAAAGGGCGTCGCCTATACTGTGTGTTCGCGACTATCTTTCATAGGCTCTCGCAGTGATGATCCGCTGTTATTTGTAGTATACTTCCAGTGCTTACTAATAGTCAGTGTTACTAACCATTTCTGAATCACCGATATTCGATTAAAGATAAATTCTATTCTTAAGTATCCCAATTTATTTATCGTCGGCGGAACATGTATTTTTCTTCAAAATAACAAAATCTCCTTTAATTTTCAGAGAACTCATACTTCTTCTCGTCGTCTCCATCATCAGCGACGATGACATCCCCAGCACTAGCGCTGCTGCTGCTGCTGTGCGCCGCGACCAGACTGATGCGCCTGTAGGCTGTAGCTGTAGAGTGTAGACTAGCTAGTTTGTAAGGCTCGGACCAAACTGTACATAAGAATATTTAATACATTGCTTGTTACATATGGAGGTAGTTTTATTTCGTAACATCACGCCTGTCATTTATTCTCCCCGATGAGTTAAGCATGTACCTATAATAAGGAGGTACTAATAGCAATAACAACAATTAATTTATGTTCAGTTGCGGCCTATCTTGCACCACACTCTGTAGTCATACCCGTCTCATTTAATAGTAGGCTGGTCTGTCTGGATTATGCCATTGCTATTAACTAGGCATAATCCAGACTCCGGGCTGCTACTAGAAAATACCAGATAAAAAATTACAATAACATTTTGTCTAACCCGAGAATCAAACACATTAATGGAACTTCAATACTCAGCTAAAGCGCTTGTAAACACAAATCCAGCGGGGCAGTGGCACAAGTTTTATTGTATAACTCAACATGTATGTATGAAACATACAGAAACTCATGCCTTTTTTCCATGGGCAATGCGCATACGCAGAAACTGCAGAACGTCACATGATACTATACTTACATACTCCTTTTCCATGTCCAGGAACAGTGGGCAAGCAATATGCTAATTAAGAATAGGCTGCAGAACCCTTCTATAATCAAACGACAAGGTACCTAGTAAGTGAACTGCCCCTGCATAGATCTCCTCTCTTGCATTATAAATGCACCTATGGGATTTACCCAGAAGGCGCTTCCTCATCAATAATTCAGCTTCAAGTGGCCGATACCTTGTATCATTATGTGCAATTTGAACCTCTTTGCCGTCACGCTAATACCACGAATAGCGTATTAAGTATTCAGCTGTACGTGGCCTATTGATACATAAGCTTTTCTGCATTATTAAGGCGCTATATACGCCCCAATGTTAACGCAGTACTGGCCGTGCACCCGCTCGATGCCAAAATATCAATATTGATCCTCCTTTTGAACAGTTTTGTTTGCAAAATATTATTTGATTTACGCTAAGTTTGTTATGAAGAAATTCCAGCCATCAATTTTTCTGTGTAAAAATATTTTTTTACATCGAAATCGTTTTGCCTCCAAAACGATTTCAATTAAAAAAATATTTTTAAATTTAAAAGTTTCCAAAAGTTGCGAAAAAATATCATGGTGTTAATATTTTTTTTAAAGCAAAACTATTAGTTACACGAAAAAACCTTATCAATAATATCTTTCATTTTTTTTAACCTAGCCGGGAGTATGCTTTAGAAAGTACCGTTTTGCGGCACTAAAGGGTATGTAGCCCCTTAAGTATTTTTCTTATTCTTCTAAATCACATTAAAAAAAACCGGTCAAGTACGAGTCGAACTTGTGCGCTGAGGGTTCCGTACCTACCCATTATACCGCCATAAAAAAATGGTATCATTTTTATTAATGGCTAAGTTTTAAAGATATGGGCAAATTTAGATTTTCGCGAAAACTTGTAAGTACCAAAATTTATCTTAATTTCCAACTTTTTTATTTTTTGGCATTTTCCTTTATTTGTGCTGTACCTTACTTTTTGCCAAATTTCGTGATTCTAGGTCAACCGGAACTACCATATAGGTAGGCCCAAAACGTATAGAGTACTTCCGGCTGACCTAGAATTGTCAATTTTGGTTAAAAGGTAGGTCTCAGCATAAGTAAAGAGAAAATTCCAAAAAATAAAAAATGGTCAAAATTAAGAAAAATTTTGGTACTTACAAGTGTTCGCGAAAATCTAAATTAGCTTATATCTTATTAAAGTGTTGATTCAGGACCTTGATTGATGACCTAATAGGGACTATAGACCTCAGTATCTGGTATAAATTCCAACTTGCTAGGTCTACCCGTTCCTAATGGCGCATGAGATGCGGAGATGCCGCCGGCATGTGTGGATGCGCCATTAGGAACGGGTAGACCTAGCAAGTCGGTGGTGACACACGGATCTTACAAGGGTTCCTTTTTACCTTTTGAGGTACGAAACTCTAAAAAACATCGTAAGAAAACCAGAATCAGAATCATTGTTTGTAAACATAGTTAGTACATGGTGTGTGAGTTGTTACAAGTAATAGTACCTGGGCGACCGAGCTCTGCTCGGGTGAAATAGAGAAAACGACGTTTTCTAAAAATTAAACCTAGCTAGATCGATTTATCGTCCCCGAAACCGTTTCCGGGATTTAGATTATATATATATACCTACATATACAAGAATTGCTCGTTTAAAGATATTAGATTACGTAGATTGTCTTTGTTTTGCCGTGAAGCGTACAAATATCATTAGCAAATTTTCAATGAAAAATAACAATGTATCAAGAAGTGCTAAATTAAATCATCAGGATTTATTTATTCACTCCAAACATACAAATATCCTTACAGGCTAGACCCAATGCGATAATGTTACCCTTATAAATTAAATAGTTACACTGCTTGTACCATAACAAATTCTATATTTATTTGAAAGAATAGCTCTTTCAAATTCACTCAAAGCGCGACAGAATATGTCGACGTCATCAGCAATGAGGTTGAGAGTGCGGAGCGCGCTTATATAGTTAACACAACATAACACCACACTGGTATTCCGCGAAAGCTGAGGCAGATATGCATCGGTCGTATATGGCAAGACTTGCCAGTACACTCAGTGCAATAAGCCATAGAACGGATATGTTTGTGAAGAGTGCATTTTGTATGGGCCCTAGAATATATAATAAACTACCTAAGTACATAAAAGAATGTGATAATTTCAATTTATTTAAAAACCAATTATAAAGTATTTAATTCAAAAAGCTTATTATTCTGTTGATAATTATTTAAATGAGAAAATAATGTAATGCTTAACTTAAACAATTGTCCAATATTAGAATAATGTAATGTATAGATGATGCAATTGTTAATTATTAATGTAATATTTTGTTAATTTTATTGTAATATTTTGCACACCTGCCATGGTAGGATATGGTCTAAAAAACGTTTATAAAAATGTTTCCCTGAAACTACCCATATTTCGCAAATAAATGATTTTTTGTTTTGATTTTTGTATCTACATCCACATTTTACTGTAAAATTGAGCGAACGTATTGTTATCAACTACAACAGCTACAAATTCAGACTCCGAGCTGCTACTGAGAAATAACACCTTGACGACCTGGGAATTGAACCCAGGAAATGCATGCGTCATGTTATGTTAGTAGGTGCCAACATAGACGGCAACGCGACGACGGAAACTTAAATAATTTAGTATCTGTAGCCGATGCAGCTATCATTAGGTGTAGTTTGAAACAGTTGCACACCGCATACCGACACGCTAATGCCACGTGCATGCCTCATCACATATTCATCAACCCTTATGTGGCCTGTCATGTAGCCTTGATACTACGGCGCCACCCTGTCATACTGTCCAACTGCAGAGCACAAGGTTTTTCCCATACTAACCTATCAGTAATTTCTATATGCTTTAGTTACTTGGCAGCTTTGTAGAAAACTGTAGAACGAGGAAAGAAAGAAATAAAGTTAATACTTTACGCAAAAAACAAAGAGAAAAACTAAAGTACACATTTTCTTTGCAAGTCTTCATTCATCTTCTGCACTGCCAAAGCTGTGTCACATCAGCCTTAAAAGATATGTTTAACAGAAAAAGCCGGATTAGCCAGTCCCATGACGCGTGGTTTTTGCACACCATTGATGCATAAGCTATTGTTTTTCTATTGTCTCTGTAAGTATACGCACAATGGGTTAAATGTTTGTACCATTTGAATTTTGGATTGAAACAATCATCATCATTCAGTGGGAAAAGTGTCCATAGCTGGCCAAACGCCTTTCCTAAATTTTCCTACGTTCAACTTAACTTTCCTAACTTTCACACGTCACAACAACCGAATAATTTCTTAAAAGATTCAGTTTAGATCTTTCCATTAAAGTTATGTGGCAACCCAATAACCAAGAGTATATAAACTAGCAATTTAGCTTGAATCATTTTAGAAATATTATTAGCAGACAGATACATAGATCAGATACATAGCTATAGAATAGAATATCTCAATGATTTATTCAAGATAGTTTATTACGTAAAAATGGTCCTTACATGCGGACAAGGCCGGTAATCATAAGTCTAAAGGTCTTTTTTTTTATAAGTTTTCGTTTTTTTTTGCATAGTTATTTCTCTTTATTTTTACATAGCTACCTACATTACCTCTTTGGCTTATCATGACTTTGTAGTTATTTCTGATTACATTATACCTATAAATAAACGGTTTACCCTTTTCTGTCCACGCACTGAAAATCAAACTACACCCCACAAAATATTTTTAATTAAAAACATCCTGATCAAAAAGCTGTCTACAACACACAGTACATCATAATAACATTCAATCTCCCCTCGAGCTACTCTCTCGCAGCTTCCGCTTGCCAATTAATTAGTACATAGGTGAGTCTAGACGCTTCCAGGAATCCTTACATACGGCAGGGGGGCGCTTAGTAAAAGAGAGGGCGCGTGGCACGCATGCGCGGCGCGACGGTCGATAGCCAGGCGAGCCAGGCCGCGCCCGGCCGCTGCGCAGACATGGCCCGCGCCTAGCTCGAGCAACATGCCGACCAAAGGCCTCCTCCTGCTCTTCCTATATTCAGTTCAGGCCAATCTAGAAGGCCCCTTCCTCTTCTTCGGACCGAAGTCTATAGAAAAATACAAAAGACCCGCGCTCAAGTACCTAGATCAAGATGAACTCATGCGGATATATGGAGAGCAGGCGGCGATCGTGGTGTTCAACAACCAAGACTCGGTGCCTCTGTCCAGCGGCTACTTTCCGCGCCTGAGGAAGATGCTGGAGCGTCAGAGCACGCTGCTGCTGCCGCAAGACTTCCTGGACGTGCATCCCGACTACATCAGCAACGAGACGCAGGTGGGTGCCACAAACCGAAGTTCTCAATACACTAAATAATAATATAATTACTAGTGTTTCGATCGAAACATTGACACGCACTGAGTAAACATTGCTGAGGAACATAGCAAGCAGGCATTGCACAGAGTAGGAAGCGCACCAGTAGAGAGCGAGATCGGCTTGAACTATAGTGTTTTATAACGAGAGTGGTATCTTACATACCGAACACGGAACTTACCCGGAATTATTTCATTGGTTAGTCTTAATGGAGCTCTTTTACATTTGTAACAGAACAAACCTCAGGGTTTACATCAAACTGGCTGGATCACGGATATAATAGTATTACATAGTTATTATATGCTGGCGTGATGATAAGTATGACACCACTACACCAACGAGGCTATGTATGTGTGTAACGTGTGTATGTATGCATGTGTAGTTTTAATTATAGTGTCACAATACTAATTCATTAAATTTCACAATTAATGGTCAAATTAATCTTTATTCATAACTTCAATGTAATCTATTATAAGTTAAATTAAGTACTTTAATTTGACTATGCTAGTCGAACCAGTGACAGAAATCACAGTGAATAAAATAATAAAAACTTTAAATTAGTTATTAATTTAGTGAGTAAGATATTATAAGTAAGTATTGTTGGAGTAGGGCTTCCAATATGATGGGCAAACATTATCATATTGGGGTGTCGAGTTAACTAACGATGACCTTGCGATTGCTACAGGACAGATCAGTAATGCAACATAATGGCGAAGGTGGCCTTTGTAAAAGGTTTTAGTATTCGAGATATTGCGTTTTCCACACTTTTTTTATAAGTACTGTGACGAAACATAAAAAATAAACTTTTACAAAAAAAAAATGAAAGCTATGCTACTTTAAAAGATAACTCTAAGCAATTTTGTTTTATTAAGGGTCGCCCTTTAGCAATCGCAAGGTTGTCGTTGGTTTACTGGACACCCCACTATCACACCCACAGGTCCTGACCCTGCAGGGACCCTGGTCGGAGAGGGATGCACAGATGACTGAGACCTTCGCGCGTCTGCAAGACATCTACGGCGCTGGCAGGGTGCTAGGCATCTTAGGTATGTCCTATTACAAAATTATTTACCATATTTTACACACGTTGTTAAAAATCATTAACACCATTTGATTTGACGACACGGTTGGCGCAGTTGTTAATTGATCGACTGCTATGCTGCGTGCCACAGGTTTGATTACCGCTCGGTACAAATATTTGTAAATCAGCCTACAGATAGTTGTTCCGGATCTGGCTGTTTGTGTATGTGAGTCTATATGTTTGTAAACGTACCCACGGTACAGGAGAAATTCTTAGTGAGCGGCAAATTAATAAAATATGTAAAATAAAATATTCACATAATATATATTTTTTTTCCGTATAGGTAACTCGGTATCGCAGAGCCCGTCAGCCGATTACATTGACGGAGAGCCCTGGTCTCGGGTTCGACGCCAAGTGCTGAATGAGACCGCGTCATCAACCAGCTCACCTGAGGATGAGAGGCCTTCGAAGGTCATGCAGAAGTTTGCACTTTATAATGCAACAGGTAAAATTTAAATTAGACTGGCAGTATTTTGTGATGGGTCTTGGAATGTTGATTTTACCTAAGAGTATTGCCTTTCTTTTTTCCAGGGTTGCCAGGCAAAGGTGCTCTGCTGTTCTCCTCAGGCTGGCCGGAGCTTCGCCGCACCAACGGCACCACCATCAGACTAAGCACTCCCGTAGGAGAACCCACCATCAAACCGACCAGGCTTTATACCATCATGGTTGTACGGTTCGTGGATGGGGATATCAGAGATAAGGTGTGAATTGGAGATTCTACAAAGTCTACTATCGAAGTTCTACCTTTTTACTCAATCTTCTAATTCTCTCTTCTAGATAACTCTTGAGTTCAGCTTCAAGCAATCTCAAGGGTGGTGGACAGCTGTAGGCGTAGAGGTGAAATTCGGTCTAGAGACTACAGGCATCAGCCTGAAGGCACCCAGTGCACCCGAAGCCCCGTCAGCAGTACTCGGCAAGTCCTACCACTGCTCTCTACCCCTCGTGTATTCCTCCGAAGACGCTACGCTAACGCTGCCAGATATACAGGTATGTAACAAAGATGATAATGCTGCTTCTTATTTCGAAATTAGAGATTGTAACTCATGTTTGCTTTATGTTACAGATGCAGATGTTCATGGACAGTACGGAGAGATTCGCTGATGCATTCGACTGCATCGGGTGGACAACAGTACCAATCTGGTACGTTTAGCTATTTGCCATCAAAATCACCGAGTTTTTGGTTCATTAATTAAGAACGTCTTCTAATGACTTTTGTTTTGCACACAGGTCAGGCTTGATGGTTTCATTCCTCATGCTGATTGGTCTAGCCATCTCAATCACAATGATCTTGGACATCAAGGCGATGGATCGCTTCGAGAACAACAGGAGCAAGCAACTGACGATCACTGTCAACGAATAATGTGTATTTAGCGAGAAACCCATGTTCAAAATCTAAGCCTAATTGCTTAAATAGGATGTATCGGTAACCCCTAACAATTTACCATTCACGCAAAGATTGCCAAGAATTGCCCAATTCTAGTTGCTCATGTATGCATGTTGCACCTTACGAGTAACTTAATAGTTCTCTAGTTAGATGTTAAGTGAAATTGTTCTCCGCACGAAGTGTGTTCTAGCTGGTTTCCTCAACAGGCACTTAGGGTAATCCGTAAATACTCGTAAATGTTATCGCGTTTCAAAGGCTTTTTCATAATGATGGATATGATCAAGTCTTCCCTTTTAATAAAAACAACATAATCACTCTTTGAAGAGCTTCCTTTAGGGGTGACATAGTCCATTACGAATGTCGCCCCACCCTTACCCGTCACGTTCAATGAGATAATACTCGTTTATGATTTCTGTGATTTTGCTTTGTGTGTTGATCTTACTGAACGTGATAACCGTGTCTTTCCATGCTGGTCTGGGAAAGAGAGAAAAACATAGAAGGGCCAGCTGCTTCTCTTCCCGCGCAAGTCGTAAGAGGCGACTGAGGGAGCTTGGTTAGGGCGGCGCACGCGGCGGCGGCGGGTAGCAAGCCGCCGCCTCACAGGGCGCCGCGGACATCTCAACCCTGCTTGCTAGCAACGCTTGAGGAAGTGCTTCTCAAGCATTCCTACTTCCTGAAGCGTTGCTCATAGAGTATTTTTGTAAGTAATTCAATATTTTAATCGCAGCATGTAAAGCCGGGAAAACGCTTAGCAAAGAATAATGCAGTTGCAAGTTACGTCTCTGTTCCTGTCCTCTTGTCTTTCCTTAGGTTAAGGTTAAGTTAGATGTAAGCTGTAAATAGTAGGCAATGTCTGATACACTGAGTATTTAAGGACGTTGTTTCATTAGTTTAGTTGCCAACGATACAAACTTGTAAATGTGTACTATAATAAATCATATCAATGTTACAATTGAGTGTAATCTACTTTTATTTATAAAACTGTTCAGTCTAAACCTAACCCCTGAGTCAGTTTAACTGAATTCATATCCCAACTAAACTAAAAAAAATATGATACATATATTATGTAGGTACGAGAATTCATATTCAATATGGAAGATATGGCACTCAATACAATTACAGTAAGTAGTAAACGATTCATCTTTTAAATTATTCTCTAAATGTGATTTTCGTAACGTTATATTGACCTAAGCAAATATGTGAGACGTGAGTACTTAATTATAAGTAAGTATTATCACAAAGTATTAATATAATTTGTAATGATATGGCATAAAAACTTATAACAATACTAAAATACCTATTTATTTTCGTTTTCGTCAGCGACGTCCGAAAAGAAAGTTATTGCTTTTTAGTGTTTTGTATTGGTAGTCGGTTTAGTTTTTTATTATCTTTTTAGTTTTGTTACCTTATTTTACCATGTAAATTATTTAAAGCGAGAGGGAGGGTTTCTTATAAACATTCCAACAAGCCTAAACATGACTGGGATACATTGTTTTATTACGGAGTTCCGAAATCGTCATCAGATCACTTTTCTTCATCACAGTCATTTAACTAGTCGGGATATCTTATACCCAAAACATACTTAACATTGAGAAGTTCCAGTGGCCATCTGTTGGACTTCTTCATCAGTTCCACTTCACCAAAAGATACTTTCTGAATGCAAATGCTTGCCATGTGCATGAAAATACTAAAATCGCTATATGTATGCTTATAAAATTTGAGGAGTTCCCTTGATTTCCATAAGATCCCCTCATCAGATCCTGATTTGGTGAAATGGGCTATCTCGAGAGTATACCCTTTCAAACAAAATAGTAGTTTATGAAACTGTTGCATAATAAGGCGTATTAAATTTGAGTGTGTCATGTGTGTTTAAATAATAGCCCACGAATGTTTTAATACTTAGTTATGAGCAGTTTCATACACTACTTTGTCTACACTCAGTGTGTAGCATATCCACAGATTAACTAATAGTTCCTCGGGCACATGGTATAATAACATACTCCGTATACTTCGCCTGGTAAGTTCTTCCCAGGATGGCCTAAGCCTACGTCACGATAAGTGTTACCAATGATTGTCATTTTTAGAAAATTTAGGTACTTTCTCATGTAGTTCATGAAAATAAAATAAATTACTAACTAGCTTAACTATTTAGTAACTCATGTGATTCATCTATGTTCATCTATGTCATATATATTTAGTGTTGAATTAATTTATATTTTGAATTATTAGTTCATAATTGCTTTGTTAACATAAAAAATGCATTTGCTCGGGTATTTCAATAAGACACAGTGGCAGCACATCGAATTGACAAGTGTCATACTGACAACTAGCGATTTCATCGCTATTGTCGTGTCGCTCACACCTATAGCGTTGTTTCGCTCGGTGAGAAAAATACTGTGGCTGCCAAACATTTGTGATGAACCCGTGAACTTTGAAAGATACACAAGAAAAATTGTTAATTGTTCCGTAAACAGGTATACTTTATACCTGTGTGTAGAGCTATTCTGGGTGCATCGTCCTCACATATATTAATGTATGTACGTACGTATGTTAATATTGTAAAACACCAATTTTTTTTTTCTTTAAAAGAGTAAGTATGGAGTTTCTTGTGCGTTCTTCTCCATAACAATCTACTTTCCGAATGCACGGTAGAATATTTTTTTTTATTTTTTTTATCTTGTTTTTTTTTTATTACTTTTAAATATATTTTTTTTATTACTTAAACATTCACACAATTAAACATAATATTTAATTTATATACGCGTTGTAAATTCCATAATTTAAGGCATAGTTGTGTCAATATATACGTCTTTACGCCCGAACTTAACCTAACCTAATTAGTTTTTGACTTATTTTAGTCAGTCAAGTCAAGTCAGGTTTTTGTTCCGAACTAAATAAAATACTAAAATGCAATCAATTAAAAGAAAGCAAATTAAATAAATACAAAAAGTATCAAATATGACGATTAATTAAGAATTATAAAACATTTGTACTTATTGTATTATTTTTATCTTTTTCCCCACTAAAAAAGTTTGAGAACCGCAACGCAATTGATGACGTAGTCTTAGGCCAATCACGTGACCCAGCTGCCACGGGAAGAGACTACCATGTCTTGTTCTACCATGCTCGGGCATATCTACTGCGCATGTGCGAATAGCTGTCACATCGTAACGCAATAAGGCACGAGCAAAATATACGTTCTGCCAAACATATTTAATGAAGATTTAAAATTAATTTATTGATCAAAATCTAAATATAGAGTAATTAAAAACACCTAAAATAAATTATTAGTTTTATTTTACCTTTTATATGAATGATAATCTATAAATAACTAATTTTTATAACTTTTCTCAAATAATAAAAACTCTATGCGTCGGGCTGACGTTGGAGGTTAAAATTAAAAAAATACAGGAAAGTAAAAAGCACTAGTGAAAAAAGTGCCACTTGCCGCACAGTTTGGCTGCTTGGAAAACCACTCTTTTCGAGGACATGCATTGTAAAATAATTTCTAAATTCGGTTCATAATTAAAGGAGTAATCGGTGAATATACACAAAAAAAAAATAACATAAAGTCGAACTTAGAAATTCCTTCTTTTTGGAAAGTCGATTAAAAAGGCTGTAACGGTCAAAATAATAAAAACCCATGTGAAAAATAGAAGTTAATTATTAAAATAACAATATTAGTCACAAATTTATTTTAAGCTTTTAGGTAGATACTAACTGAACCCTGCAGTTCTGCCCCCGTGGTATATCTTTATAAATTATGGTCCTTGTGTTAAACTGTAGTAATGTCAAGTTTCACCAAAATCCATTCAATATTGTTTTCGTGAGAGGATGGAATCCATTCATCCATCCTCATAAAACTTCGCATTTATAGTAAAGTAGGATAGGATTCCTAACCACACTGAGTATCGTCAACGCGACAGACAGCAGGATAACCTGGACTCTTCTCACAGATGAATGTGCAGGGATAGTCACACAGCAAGTCGTTCAGCAGACCCGAGCGGTGAATCGAACCGCAGAATTCACCTACAAAGGCCCCGTTTGGCTCCCCTACATTGAATTTGCTGAACCCTGCTTCAGAAAGGGTTTGGCCTGAAAAGGGGACAATATATTAATGCAGACTGGACAGCTCGGATGTAGATCGTAGATAGCTATATATAGCTTCTATCTGTTGGGCTAAATAATTTAATTTTGCCAGCGGCTTAGCGCGCATGGTAGGTATCATAAAAGTGAATTTTAACTATTAAATATCTTATCTCAAAATTCAATCGATGCAACAAAATTTAAATTACCGTGAATAGTCCTCCAATCTCCACGCTCACCCCAATCGTAAAAACCAATTAAAGTTACATCTTGATAAACTGCCGGCTTTCCAAACATGATGTCTTTGCCAGGAATCCTAGAGAACACATCTTTGAGGACTTGAGCTTCAACGTCGCTGTTTATGATCGCAAGATGGCCACCTTCAGCTGAGCACGCAAGCGCGGCGCGGGAGAAGTTTCTAGCTACTTTGTGAAACTTGTAGCATTTGTTAGTTCTTGTATCCAAGTGGTATTCTGAAAATAAATTGAGGGTTATATACATAGCTATAGTTATTGCAGTCCCTCCAAAGATTTTTCTGGTAGATATCGCTGTCAGTGCTTAGGCCATTGTCTAAATAATTTAATATGAAAGAGTTAGGTTACTATTTTAGTATACTTACAGTATTGTATATTCTATCTAACTATCTTTTATCCTACGAATGGCCGTTTTCGATCCGACTAAGAAATTAATTCGGGTGTATCATGGTTTGAATATATTTAGGCCACGTGCCCAAAGATTCTAGACAATAAATCTGCTCCTCTCTACTTTTTGTCGAGTTATGCAACTAAAAATTAAAATCAACTATATTTTATGATGAGTACCGTATGGTGACGGACGTAAAGAATTTCACCATCCCATATCTTCCCGTGGGTGTCGTAAGAGGCGACTAAGGGAAAAACCAGAGAATGGGCAGCAGCGTTCTCTGTGCACTTTAAGAACAAACTGCGATCGCCAACCCGCCTGCCAAGCGTGGCGATTAAGGCAAACCTCCCCAAACCATGAATAGCACAATTAAAAAACGGCCCCGAGTGCCCGGCAGCCCGTCTACCCTCGACTACGGTAGCGGTCGAGGCGATGGCGTGGCAAGGGGTGCTAAGAATCCCCGGAGTGGACCCGGCTACCCCAATAAACACCGACGACTGGACCTGGCAACGTACATCACGCGAACACTCCGGACCGACGAGAAGATAGCTGAACTCGAGGAAGAATTGAGCAGGTTACGATGGAATATTATAGGATTATCTGAAGTCCGAAGAGAGGGGGAGGACACGATAATCCTCAAATCCGGTAACCTGCTCTATTTCCGAGAGGGTGACCGGCAGTCCCAGGGTGGTGTCGGGTTTATCGTCCACAAGTCCCTTGTGAACAACGTGGTGAAGATCGAGAGTGTGTCGACCAGGGTGGCGTACCTTATACTCAGAATATCCTCAAGATATTCGCTGAAGGTCATACAGGTTTACGCCCCAACCTCGGCACACCCCGACGACGAGGTAGAGACCATGTATGAGGATATCTCTAAAGCCATGCATGGTTTCAAAACTCACTTCACCGTTGTCATGGGGGACTTCAACGCAAAACTGGGCAAACCATGAACCACCGGGGTCACCTACTGGCCAGTTTTATGGAGAAGGAAGGCCTCTATATGATGAACTCCTTCTTCAGAAAGCGTGAGCACAGGAAGTGGACATGACAAAGCCCCGATGGTGGAACTAAAAATGAGATCGACTTCATCATGTCAACCAAGAAGCAAATGTTCAATGATGTCTCTGTGATCAATTCGGTGAAAACCGGGAGCGGTCACCGTATGGTAAGAGGCACATTGAACATTCATATCAAGCTTGAAAGGTCTCGACTGATGAAGTCCACGCTCCGTCCAGCACAGATCCAGATCCAAAACCCCGAGAGCTTTCAGCTCGAACTCCAGAATCGTTTCGAGTGCCTAGGGAGCTCCGTGGACGAATACAGCGATGGGTTCGTGGAAGCTGTCCATACGGTCGGGTCTAAGTTTTTCAAGACCCGCCGAACATATAGAAATAAAAAGCTCTCTGATCCTACTCTCAAGCTAATGAAGGAGAGGCGTGAGATGATCCTGCAGTCTTCAGACAATGCGGTGAAATACCGGCAGCTTAATAAAAGGTTCTCAAAGTCCTTGAAAACCGACTTCCGCCGATTTAATACCGAAAGCATTAAAGATGCTATCGAGCGGAATAAGGGCTCCAAGGTCTTTGCAAGAGATCTGTCTATTGGGCAGTGCCAGCTCACAAAACTGAAGACCGATGATGGCAGGATTGTATCCGCCAAACCGGATCTTCTGAGGGAGATCGAGAGTTTCTATGGGCAGTTGTACACGTCAACCAGTAAACCCGTTGCGAATCTAGCAAACGACCCAAGAGCTAGATTGACCCGACACTATACCGAAGATATCCCGGACGTCAGCCTGTACGAGATTGGGATGGCTCTGAAACAGCTTAAAAACAACAAGGCGCCGGGTGACGACGGAATCACTGCTGAACTCCTGAAGGCGGGTGGAAAACCGGTCCTTAAGGCCCTTCAGAAGCTGTTTTATTCCGTCATACTCGAGGGCAAAACGCCACAGGCTTGGTGCAGGGGTGTGGTGGTCCTCTTCTTCAAAAAGGGTGACAATGCCCGGCTGAAGAACTATAGGCCCATCTCACTTCTTAGCCATGTCTACAAGTTGTTTTCAAGAGTCATCACGAATCGTCTCGCGCGCAGGTTTGACGATTTCCAGCCTCCCGAACAAGCCGGATTCCGAAAAGGCTTTAGCACCGTAGACCACATACATACGCTGCGGCAGGTTATACAGAAGACCGAAGAGTATAACCTGCCTCTCTGCTTAGCGTTTGTGGACTACGAGAAAGCCTTCGATTCGATCGAGACTTGGGCTGTACTGCAGTCTCTCCAACGGTGCCAGATCGACTACCGGTACATTGAGGTGTTGAAGTGTTTGTACAGAAACGCCACCATGTCAGTCCGTCTTCAGGATCAGACCTCGAAACCAATATTTCTCCAGCGTGGCGTGAGACAGGGAGATGTCATTTCTCCGAAACTGTTCACTGCTGCGGTGGAGGATGTATTCAAGGTTCTGGACTGGAGGGGCCTAGGCATCAATGTTAATGGCGAGTACATCACTCATCTTCGGTTTGCCGACGACATAGTGGTCATGGCTGAGACCATGGAGAGCCTCAATACAATGCTCGATGACCTCAGTAGAGCTTCCGAAAGAGTGGGTCTTAGAATGAACATGGACAAAACCAAGGTGATGTTGAATGCCCATGTTACACCCACTCCTATCAAGGCTGGAGACTCTACACTCGAAGTTGTGGACGACTATGTCTACCTGGGACAAACGATCCAGTTGGGTAGGGCCAACTTCGAGAGAGAGATAAACCGTCGAATCCGACTCGGCTGGGCAGCGTTCGGGAAGTTGCGCGGTGTCTTCTCGTCCAACTTACCATAGTGTCTCAAGACAAAAGTCTATGACCAGTGTGTGTTGCCAGTGATGACATATGGCTCTGAGACGTGGTCGCTCACAATGGGCCTCATCAGAAAGCTTACAGTCACTCAAAGGGCAATGAAGAGGGCTATGCTCGGCGTTTCCTTGCGTGATCGAATCAGAAATGTAGAGATCCGTAAGAGAACCAATGTTACCGACATAGCTCGAAGAATTGCCAAACTTAAGTGGCAGTGGGCAGGGCACATTGCTCGCAGAACGGATGGCCGATGGGGCAGGAAGGTTCTGGAGTGGCGACCGCGAACCGGAAGACGTTGCGTTAGAAGGCCTCCCACCAGGTGGACCGATGACCTGGTGAAGGTTGCGGGGATCCGCTGGATGCGAGACGCACGGGACCGGTCAATGTGGCGACGCTTGGGGAAGGCCTTTGTCCAGCAGTGGACGTCTTTCGGCTGATATGATGATGATGATATTTTATGATTATATTTTTGCATAAACAGTGTGTTGGATTGATACTACTAATGCGAAAAAAACATATTATTATAAAAACAAAAAAGCTGACTGCTAAAATTAATTAACTGAAGAGAAAAAAACAAGTACCTACTAGATATCATTTATACATTAAATATTATGAGGTGCTGCCAGCGGTGGCAAACGAAGTTTTGGTCGGTTTTTCTATAAGTTTTGTTGGTCCTCATAATATTTAATGTATAAATTAAGTTTATTAATTTTTAGCAGTAGGGTTTTTTGATTTTATAATAATATGTTTTATTTCAGAATTTTTAGTTTCAGTAATGAACGAGTTCTCTAAAAAGTTATGTGGTAAAACATTATTTATTTTGCTATCAAAGTTACGCTTATTTTGAATTTGTGCCAAAATAGGAAAATAAAAGTGTAACAATATAGGTATACATTTTTTGAATGGCCTATTCAGTAGCTTTAATTTGATACCCATATTGTTATGAAAACGAAAAAAAAATGGTATACCCCCCGTTTTTTTTGGGAGCCGCTATATATTTTTCACTTACTTTATTGCCTATGTCACTCCCAAAATTGAGACGAATCCAAGGACACCTCATATCTCATAATCCGTCAAGCCGTTTGGGCTGTAGAGTGTGCTATAGAAATGGACATACATACATACGCTCGAAAAAAAATTCGCCTCCCGCAGTCGGGTAAAAATGGGTGATATGAACGCATAGAACAAAACCAGCAAATTCAAAAGATAGCTCTGTTCGACCATCCTTGCGAAAGTTACTCACCTGGGTCTACAGTGCCGCACTCATTGACTTCTACTTGTGGCTTCTCCGGGCGGAAGCAGATGTAAGGACGAGTGTCTCCACAGGGTCGGTCTGCTGATTCTCCATTAGCGTTGAAAGTGATGCAGCTTTCTTTATTGCCCTCATTATCTGGCTCATTTTCTGACCAAACTACTGGAATTTTCGAAAGCGGTGTGCCTGTAATTTGTAAATCTGTATTAGGCTCTGTGTGGTGTCTCGATGGTCACTAGACCAACTACTTCTACTACTGCTGAGGATGAGGTCCTGGGTTTGATGCCCGCGTCGGGCAGTGTGTATTTGGTTTGGTTTTTCCATCTGAAATTTCTCAGTAGCAACCTGGAATCAGTACTTGAGCTCGGTTGATACCAATTTAAGCCCTTATTGCTTACTTAGGCTCCTTATTACTTAACTGGTGAAATGTCTGTGTAGGTACTATTAGGTGTTCCTCTGCCGAACCCTTCAGGGAGTACAGGGGTGATGTTATGATGTAGAATAAATGGTTATTTATAAAACTGATTGTATAGTACCTTCAACTGAGTAATAATCTCCTTGCGAGAGAGTGGCATGGATCCCGGTAAAGATCTCTAGTTTCGAACTGGAGTCTTTCATGATCTTCATCATTTCAGATTTCATTTCTAGTGTGGTTGGAGAAGATATAACAGCACCTGCGAGCAAAATAAAATCAAATATAATTATCATGGTCTTGTAGTCACAAACGCTACTGCTGGCAATGAGGTATAATAAGTTCGTATATTCCTACCAATTGTGGAGAATATAAATCTGATTACGCTGATCCACCTAGCATAGAAGGTAGGATTGTAGATTCTTTAATTCCATAATAAAAGAGATTACCTTCCAGTGCGCATCGGAGCCGAGCATCGAACCAATTCACTGGCATATCAAAGTGTTTGAACCATCCTTTGGCTGCGATACTGTATTTGTAGTCACATCTGAACGAGCCCTCTGAAAAAAAAGTAAAGCAATATTAATTCAACTTTTACTGAATTACTAATTAGTACTCAGCTGCGTCCGGTGAGACTGGAAGCCGAGCCCAACATAGTTGGGCAGACGTGTATGGAGTGACTGCCTATTTGATCACCACATATGGGTTACACGGTACCCCTTGGTAAAACTGGTTTCAGATTTTCTGGCTTATGACTACCATACCAACTCTCAAAGAACTCCAAACGATAGCCGAGACAAACGGTTAGACGTGCTTTCCGAGGCACGGAGAAGCCTCGGTAAGTAAAGGAGGGTAATTTGTTTATCAGTCTATGTATGTATGTTTGTTCCTATGTGGTGTTCTAGAGACCAAACGCGTGGACCGATTTTAATGATTCTTACGTCAACCGATTGGACTTGCGAGTGTCACTAAAGACATGACAGTATTCAAAGTTCACCACAGCGACCACCAGACAACATATTGTCAAAATGAAAATAAAAATCATGATATGCAGTCTGAGGATACATTAGGTTTTGGTCAGCCAGCTCGCGAATATGTGTTCTCCGACTGCATAGCATGATTTTCTTCTTGTTTACAACTTTTTAGTTTGCATCTTAAGCAGTCAGTTTTTTATTTTTTTAGTCGGCTTACTTTTTTTCTGATAGGTACTTCAACATATTTGGGAAAAGGCTGGACAGACTGCAGTTAACACAATTAATACAGAATAAATTGTAGTCTAGTGCTAGCGGTTTATTTGTGGCGATCTTGTTCAAATTACTAACTAAATTACTCACCGATAAAATTTATGCAGAACAGAAACACAAAATATTTTAAACAAGACCTCATTGTGTGAGGATTGAGTTGAAATGATGATATGTAAACAGTATGCAGCTTTACGAATACTGGACTCCAATATTATATCGGCAGAAATAGCCCTGTTGAGTCAGTGCTTCTCAGCTTAAAAATAGGAAGACGTTGGATTACGTCTTTGACCGTGACTTTGGTGGTCCAAAGTCACGGTCAAAGTCACTTATAGATGCCCACATGTAGAGATGCTGTAGTTATGAAGTTGTTGATGAACTGTTTAGGAGGTTTGGATGTCGAGAAGACTCGTTAAACGGAAGTGTCTATGTCACATGCACAGTACTCGTAAAGACAATGGTATTTGCTTTTTATCTTTTAATTGGCATCTTGTAACGAACGCATTTAATTTAGTTTAACACAAGATCTGATCTTATCGTAAGATACCAACGTGTATGTCTTTTTTCCGTTTCTATTATGTGAATGCCTCCTCCTCATGTCGCTTCCTCATCACTGAGGTTCGTGAATCCCCCATCACCGTGAAAACAACTTTACCTTCACCACCACCTTCCTTCACTCTCTGATTTAAGGACATGTTTAAAATGTTTTCATTCTCAACCTAAGGTTTTCTCCCCTCCTCATATTATTAACGTTGACAATCAGCGCTAATTCACCAGAACGTTGTCTGCATAATTACAGTCGTGTGTCTCTGCTGACCCACTCCGCGTGATGTAACACACTGATAATATTCATATTTGCCGGAACAGCAGACTATCTGAGATGAGCAGTGACATGTTTGTTATCAGGCTCGGGCAACTTGCCGTTGTAACATCAGGTTGGAAAGTTTTAATTAATAAGAATTAGCAGAATTGAAATATTTTCTGCAATATTGAGCTTTGTTTTAAAACAGAAATACTGTAAAGAGTAGTTTTTATCTACACTTATGAGGTTGTACACAGAAATGGTCTCACCCACTCCTAGCAGGGTCGAAGACTCTACATTCGAAGTTGTGGACGATTATGTCTACCTGGGAGAAACGGTCCAGTTAGGTAGGTTTTACATCGACAAAGAGGACAACCCTCCAATCCGAATCGGCTGGGCAGCGTTCATGAAGTTGCGCTGTTCTTCTCGTCCAAGTTACCACAGTGTCTCAAGACAGAAGTCTACGACTAGTGTGTGTTGCCAGTGATGAATTATGGGACCGAAACGACGCTCACTATAGGCCTCATCTCACTATAGGCAATGGAGAAGACTATGCTCGGAGTTTCCTAGCGTGATCGAATCAGGTATGAAAACATCTGCTAGAGAACCAAGGTTCGGAAACCTTGGTTCTTAGTTTGGCAATTTTTCGGGCTATATCGGTATAAAGCCCGACTGTGGGCATGGCACATTGCTTTGCAGAACGGACGATCGTTGGGGCTGAAATGTTCTGGAGTAGCGACCGCGTACCGGAAGACGCAGTGTTGGAAGGCCTGTCTCTAGGTGGAGCGACGACCTGCTCAAGGCTGCAGAAGTCCGGCGGATGCGAGACGCACAGGGCCGACCAGTGTGGCGACGCTTGTGGGACCATGTCCAGCAGTGGACGTCTTTTGGCTGAGATGATAACGCAAAACCTAAGAATCCTGCGATGTATAAATCTACCAGATATAATGTTTTCTCTGAAAGCCTTCGGACCTATTTCTGTCTTGAAAATACTTTCCATGACTTAGGATTTCACACGACCCCTGCCAATCCTGATCTTTCGCTACGCTACTACACTCATCCACGCAATAACGCCGCTATGCTTATAATTAACACACCTAATTAGGATTTACATTAACATAATCAGTGATAATTACCAATTAATGAATTCGGCAAATAACTAATTCGGCCATTGATCTACATTCTCGCATATGTTGCCACTACCTCACCACAGCACACAAAACTACAAACACACGATTCGGCACCAGTCAATCTGAAGCATTTACGCTCCATCCTTTTATCCTTATAGGGGTAAGTAGAACAGTAGGTGACTTTGACACTGGTAGTCTTGATAATTTTTAACCGACTTACCAAAAAGGAGGAGGTTCTATGTTCGACTTCTTGTATGTTTTTTTTTTTTTTTTATGTATGTTCACCGATATCTCAGTCAATTGTGGACCGATTTTGAAAATTCTTTTGTTTGATAGAGTAGGTATGTTTCGAAATTGGTCCCATTTTAATTTTGTGAAGATCTGATGAAGAACTTCGGAGATATACAACAGAACTCTTCAATAAATAACGGCAAATCATTCGGGATTGCTGCAATCGTATGTCTGTTTATTGTTTATACCATTTCACTTTCACATAACATCATGCCAGTACACTATAAAGGGGTACGCAGATCTCTCATTTCGCCGGTTATGTTCAAGTTTCTTGTTATTCGGGTAATCTATTCTGGCGTTATAGGTACCTTACTAAACTACTTGCCTATTTTAGGAAAGTACAACTAAAAAGGGAAAAATAAAAAAACTTTTTTGAAAAAAACATACTACCGACTTCCAAATAAAAAACTAAAAAGTGAAAAATAACTTTATTTTTGGAAGTCGGTGTCCATATCGCAAAAAAAATGGGAAAAAAGAAAGACACAGACTTCCAAAAATAAAGTTATTTTTCACTTTGTAGTTTTTTATTTGGAAGTCGGTAGTATTTTTTTGCAAAAAGTTTTTTTATGTAATGTATGTTTATGTGAAATACTTATTTGTCAGTGGCGTTTATAAGTTAAATGGTATAAATACTAGTAAACAGCAATAGTACTATTTTGAGCAAGTAAGGTATAATGTTAAAATCTCATTCCAGATGCGATTGAATCAAAGGATATCAACAATCTATGAAGCATTAGAATAAGATTTATAAGGTTTATTTGTTCACTGTTGCAAAGTGACTCTTAGAGGTATTACATAATTATCTTATCTGCAAGTATGTATTTAACCAGTTTGTATAGACGGGTGGTCCCCAAACTAGGTAGAACCTGGCTCTTGCGGACCTGAGCTGTGATTACATTAAAATATTAAATTATTGTTGGATATGTAATTTGACAACACTATCTCTGGCGATTACAGACTTTAATCGAACATCCTGGGGAATGCTGGTCGCTCTTATGATTCCAAAGAGTTTGTCGTAGATATTCACATGGCAACCGGGGCTTTGTATGCCAAATATTTTCGATAAAAACTTGATATATTATAAAGAATTTCGGATGGCGACCTCGCTGCAGCTGTGTGACTAGTTCATGTTTGCTTTGAACATCAACAAATCCACATACTAATCTAGTGGAATACTCCTAAATAGGTGAAGCACGCCAGGATAATGTGTATAGTGTGAACAGACCTTCATTTTTTTTTAATGATAGGCGCGTGTTTGACAACTATCTCGCCTGATGGTAACCGATGATGTGGTTGACGATGGAGCAAGCTTGCCTAGAAGTAACCTATTAACCCTTGACAGGTTAAAGATATCAGGAAAAATATCTTTATTATAAACCTTTATATTACTGACTAATCGTTTCCTAAAACATGTTACATTTAATTGTCTCATTAAAATATCAGAGAAGTAAGACGCTTTCTACCGCGAGCTCAATAATCCTGGCCGTCAGGTATTAAGTGTGCTACAGTAAAAATAGCCTCGCATTTATTGTGCGCATTCCTAGAAGTGGGAAACTTGTTACATGTGTGTTTGTGAAGAGGAGAGAGACGTTCATTGAGGAGAGGTACGTGTTATGTTTCAAGTAACGAGGGTGTGACAACGATAAATAACATCAGTATCTATGGAAATGAATGACACCAGAGATTCTATCATGGATGATATTGCTACTACTGGCAATAACATCGAAGTATATACAAAGTCAATATTAGAATGCAATATCCCTACAAAAGTTTTCCTATATGGGACATTTGGGCCAGGATAATTGCAAAAAAGTACCGAGGAATTCGGGTAGTTTACCAAGAACGAAGGCTTGATTTTATGAAATGACATAATACTCAGTTTATGAAGAAAAATACCAGTGTAGTTTTGTTAAGACAAGCGAAACTATTCATAGTTGTAATTTAAACATGACAGCCAAAAAAAAATTAGAAAAATTACACAAACAACAGCACAAAACACCACAAATATCTTTCAGCATAATGATAAAAAGTTTCTTTAAACAGCACGCTTCAGGGCTAAACAACCTTTACTCATTATCTAACAGCAAAACAGGCTTACACAAGTATAAAACAACAGCCGATAGTTTCATCTCCACGGCAATAAGAACCCTTAGTCTATAGAAGCCATCACGCGAGACAAAAGCGAAAGTTGTTCCAATGCATGATGTATGGGCGACGATGGTGAACCACGAACCATGCTGCTCCATCGTGGCTGGCCATGGCTTTCCCTTGGAATAGGGGCAAATGTTAACGTTACTTGGCAAACGTTAAATGTTGATAGATGGAAAAGATTTGTATTATTCTTAGGGTAGGTGATATAGCATTTAGTGGTGGCCTTGGGGTTTTTGACCCGTCTCTTTATGAACTCGCTTGTGAAGGTGGTAACGTTTTATAGAAAACTCAATATCTCTGAATGTCTGTTAATGCGCTAATAAAGGAACAACTAATGCGATTTATGTGCGTGGTTGTTCACCTACTGTTTAATTCATAGAAATTTCATCTGGCTTTGTTATGGCACTCTATGCAAGCGGAGAACACGATCCAGTTAATAGGAACCAACTAATATAACTTATTATTTGGGATCGTCTCAACGTGTTTTCATCCAGAAATTTCATAATTATAATGACTCCCTGGCTGACAAGAAAGTTCTCAATGTATTTCCACAAGGGCCTATGTTCGGCCCACAAATAATCTACACTTGACATAATATACTGTTTAAACTGTTCATCTGGTTTCGTTGTAGCAGTATTTTTATGAATAACCGTGGTATAAATGTTCCAAATTCAAATCAAGTACTCTACAAGCTCATACTTTGAAGTCCGCATAAAGACATTACTGGCCGACAATTATGTTATTTGTGCAAATATCCGTAATTCTGTTTATAATAATATAGTCTATGGTAATTTAGCATATGGATATAGAGAGGCAGGTATTCCTTATAATGGGTTAATGTATTTGATAGGAGCGAGTATAAATTATAGAATGTAGCGAGTGAAAAGGAGACAATAAAACTTGTTTTTTTTTAGGAAAATGGCAACAGAAATAACTAGAGTGACACTGAACTTCTGTTTAACAATTAGTAGCAACCCGCCCAGGCTTCGCATAAACTGCCTCGTCTGTCGATCGTTAAAAACCGTATCAAAATCTATTCCGCAGTTAAGAAAAAGTAAGCGGAGAAACGGACAGAGGCAGACGGTGACTTTGTTTTATTCTATTGAGAAATGTATTATTTGGACCAAACTTTGTCAAGAATGTAGTTTGGGCTAACGAAACCACAACTTATTTTTTTACAAATCCGCTTTGCTCAAAAATTTGTACCACATACCAAAGTAATATTTCCATCACAGTGATAAACTTTCACTTATTAACGTGTGGACGAGCGCGGGGGTGAGGCACCTATCGACCGGTGGCCCGGGGGGAGGGTTGTGAATAGGTACAATTATTGAAATTTTATTGAAATGGCGACGGCATACTTATACCGGCGACCTACTGCGGCTATGTTATGTACTAGTTCAGAAAACCGATGTTACGACTCGGGTCTGTTTCCGATAGATCTTTACTCTACTTTTGATATATTTCTTTGATTCTTTCGCTTACCGTATGTTTACCATCAGAAACGCTTCGAGGAGCCATCGAAGTTGCTTCAATTTAGGTATATTTAGTAAGTTTCAGCGTTTTAGGTCACTGACGATTGAAATTGTTATCTTATTGGATTCTTTGATGACCAAGTAGTTTCTGGAGTCCCACACGGAAGCAGTATTTAATAGGACAAAACTTTATACGTCACCTTTATTTAAGTTGTAGAATATGACTTAAGATACGAGTATTAAAGGAATATGAAAGTTAGATAGTCAGATATAAATGATGATGGTATGATATGATGAGGGTATTAAAGAAGGTGTCATGCCTTATAAGATAATATGTACTTAAATCAAAGCAGATGGCTTCGTGGCACAAAGCATCATCTTCCTGCCCTTGTCCCATGTTACTTGGGGTCGGCGCAACACGTTTTCTTCTTCCATACCGTCCTGTCCCCCGTCGCTATCACTGACTCCATCATAAGACAAATCCTACAAAGCACTAACATTTTATAGGGAAAATATTATAAAATCTATGATAGGCAAGAAGTGCATAATCTAACGTGCACATCCACTTTCACGGCACTGTGAGAAGGTCGTGAGATGACATCAGATAACAAGTGCATGCGCGCGCATGAAATCGTAATATGCATGACAAATGAGCAGCGATAACTATGTACGTAGAGACACTGCAGCAGCTAGTTGTTGAAACAAAAACTGTTGGTGGATTGGCTAAAGATGAAGTTGACAATAATGTAAGGCTCATGGTACATCTAAGCCGTGACATTTATCAACAAAAGCGTGAAGCAACAACGAGAGCGATTGGAAAAATGTACGAGATTGCCAAGTGCTATCGAAGTGACACGTGATCAGACTCTTACATTTTGGTGTTTCGACCATCACCTTCACTGATAGCATGACGTTAGTCTAGAGACTCTTATTTGTTGTTAAAATAACATAACATCACGCTCGTATAACCTAAAAGGTTGGGCAGCGGTGCACCTACTCGTATAATACACCCACATTTCGCCTTACGTTTAAGTCCCATGATATAGGGCGTGAGCCTATATTGCCTTCCAGAATCCAGGTTGCTACTGAGAAACTCCAGATGGAATAACCCATATAACATTTTGTCCGACCCGAGAATCGAACCCGGTACCTCACGTGCTCAGCAGTCTGTAGCGCCAAGCACCAATGAAGCAGTTAACTAAACTCCGTATATATTGACTAATTTGATTATGTGGTTATTAATTGACTTCTCTTTATTGTCTACTAGGCTCCGCCCGCGTCGTATTCTTACTTCGCCCAATATCTTTATAAATTATAACCTATGTGTTAGTCTGACGTATAAGCTATATTACTGTAAAGTTTCATCAAAATCCGTTCAGTAGTTTTTGCGTGAAAGAGTAACACATTTCATGCATTCATCCATCGTCACAAACTGTCACGTTTATAATATTAATAGGAACTAGGATGGTGGGCCTACATAAAGGCGAAATACTAATCTATAAATAACTCTAGAAAAAGTGACTTTTATTAGCGTCAGCAATGATCGAAATGTCAAAATGTTCGGAATTGACATACATTTTGACTTAACGATAATCGTCATCGCTAATCTAGTCTCACTTTGTCTAGTGTTTTTGGTAGACTCACAGAAGATTCAGCATTAGTTCTTGTATACACGTAGGTAGGTACTTAAGTACGTATATTTGGAGAAAGTGGTAAAATGTTGTCAACCTGTGTGACAAGCTTAAGTAGTTACAGAGGAACTGGTTTTGTATGACATAACATATTTGATAAACCAATCTAAAGATGCTGTCGAGAATTTTGGACAAAAAGGCTTGCCGCAGAGTTGGCACATAGACGTAATTACTCATACATTTTAACAAACCTTTCATAACTATTTATATGGGTATAATTAATACCTAAAACTTAGTTGGAACTAAAACAACGATGTACAAGGAGTATAAACTGCAGTTAATTCATTCAGTTCAAGTAGGAAAACGCAACAAAATACAAAGTTCATTATGCAAATTGAGAGTTTGTATGAGGACCTCGAAACCGAATAAAAGACACCTTTTACGACGATAAATTTGTAATCAAAGAAGACTGGGACCTACTGTTACGCCTTAAAACCATCATTATTCCGGTGTGAGATAACAAAAAATGGCGAAGAATAACAAACAATCGTTTTCACAACGGAATCATGATGGCGTTAGTATTTCGTAGTACAGCTCTAAGAATGTCTCTTCACGGCAAACCTAAGCTTAAGATTATCTTGCAGCTTTTAAATATTTGCGTACTTTAATAAGATACTGTGAAAGAAAATTCCATCATCCTTAAATACTACTTACGATAAATCGGTAACCGATCTAGTCACGATAGAGGATGAGTGATGATCACGCGCGTGCGACGCTAAACGGTCACTTACGTGTAGCGGGACGGTCGGACATTAGGGTGAGGGTGCAGTGGGGGAGATAAATAAACAGTGAAGGGTAGACTTTGAGAGAACTTTAATTAAAAATATTGATTACTATTTCAGATGTTCTACACATTGAAGGGTGGACCTTGAGGGAGCTTTAATTGCAAGTTTTGATTGTTTTTTTGGACGCTGTTTGTCGTGCATGTTTTAGACTTTACTTTGTTCAAGATTAAAAATTAATATTGAATTTCTTCTGATTTAGTATTTAGTGTCCTAAATTGAAAATAGTAACGTAGTAAATAGTATTTACTAAAATGCTGAGAATCTAGGCCTAGTTTTCGAAATAAAAATTTGCCAAAGACGCGTCATCAGCTATGATTGATTGAATGATTTTTCAACATATAATAAAACCACAATTTTACTTGCGTAAACGTGGATTTTATTTATGAAGCGTTCATAATTTCTTTCTAGGAACCGTGTTACGAACTCACAACTTGAGTATAGGTACCAAACATTGCAAACGTAGACATGTAAAACAGTTTATCTTGTTTAATCAAGACACCTCGGTAAGGACGCGATTCGCCTTACAAATTGCAAGCCAAACAGCACACTCTAATATTGACCAAAGCCGTAGTACAAACACCACGTAACGAGCAAAGAACTTTACGTAATGGGTGAAGAAGCGAGACTTTTACCACGGTAATGCTTTTACCCGGTTGTGTCAACACAGTTGAGGTAGGTATTGATTGGAAAGCAGCATTGGGCTAGAATGTATATGTGTGGGTGGGAATCTCTGTGCTTTGCCGTGGCTGGGCTGAGAGCCTGAGCTCATGAACTCATCATATCACATAAAAGATGGATAATTAGATTATCCTTTATTGTACACATTTTAAATTACAATATATCTAGCTTCTGCCAGTGGCTTGAAAATCATCCCGAGAGAACATATTCCCGGGATATAAAGTATCATATGTGCTATTCCTGACTATAATCTATCTCTGTACCAAATTTTATCCAGATCCGTTCAGCCGTTCTGGCGTGATTGAGTAACAAACAGAATAGATTGGCAGTTCTCACTGTGTCACAAACTCACTCGACCGCGGTTGCTCGTGGCTACATTCCGCGTTCAAGTAAAGTGTCATTCTTGCGCTATTATCTGCTCATCGCGACGATGACGACGACGTTATGCAAATGAGCGTCATTCTGATCAACGTACAACGATGCGCGCACGCAATATTAGCGGTACACGCCATTTACTAAGGTGGACGCACTGGGTGCTTAGATTTTAGCTGTAGATTTAGATAGCAAGGATTCCTCTTAACTTTTGCAATCAGTGTAGCCTAAATTCCAATATGCGTCTCGCGTCCAGCGGATTTCCCCCACCTTAACCAGTTCATCGATGCACCTAGAGGCCAAGGACAAGTACTTTTTCTTATAACGGGTTGTCCTCGGATGAAGTTTCTTGAAGGTATCCTATGCAAAATATTTGGTAGATTTTGTGAAACAAATTAATGATTCGGTAACATAGTCCAGTAGAACGGAGAAGCTGAAGTGGCTGTGAAGAGTCCTTTAACATTCATTTGTGTTTCTAAGTGCTCTTAAGAAATGCGTGGACACTAGTTAAGAGGCCAACATAATAGAGAAATGTATTCGGTAGGAAGCAATACATTATGACATCATCAGTTATAATCGTCTGAATTATTTGAATAGCATTCATGTTGCGACGTCGATCATCATTTACAACAGGTGCCATAGTGGTCCAATGCGAAAGTATAGTTCTCGCCAAACTTCTTGGCCGCCCTGAATTTGGCTACAATGGCTGCGCAGTAGTAAATCTCATACAAAAACAGCACCGTTTCGTGCCTCGCGCATCCGGTACACCAACTTCAGGGCGGCCATTAAGTTTGGCGAGGTCTATATCCATATCCATACTTAATATTATAAATGCGAAAGTTGGTTATTTATGTCTGTATGTGTTTGTCTACTACAGGCACACGGCTGGATCATATCCTTAGTCGATGGGTTTTTTATCCCGTGTGTATGTTCCCTAGGAATGATTTCTGACTTTCACGCGGGCGAAGTCGGCGGCAGAAACTACAAAATAATAAAATAAATGATACGTTCGCTCCTAAGAAAGAAGTTGCTGGAGAATTCCTTGAGTAAAGAGTCATAGTTCTGCCCGGCTAGTGCGTTATACTTCGAACACGCGAATTTATCGAACTAACGTGTAAATTGTAGAAATAAGAAATCGATTATCGCAGACATAATCGTGATAATGAATTAACTAAATCAATTAGCAATCGGAACAGTGTTAGTACTTTTTTTGTTTATCGATTTACAATTTTCTCTATTTACGCTTGTTCTAACTTTGGAAGTTCGTTGACTTTGTGAGTCATACGGAATGAGAAGTATTGTTCAATGTATAGTTGAAAGACGTAATAATGAGGTGGAAAGTGTAAAAAGACCTGTATTAGATAAAGTAATGGACGTTACCAAGAAAGCCGGTGGGATTGGGCCGGACATGTCTGCCGCATGTCAGATGAGAACTGGGCAAAAATAATCACCAAATAAGTCTCATTAAACGGCATATGACATCGCGGCAGACCGAGACGTGGATGGCACTAGAAGAAAAAAGAATTGAGTAGAAAGGGCGAGGTTTACCTGCCCGGCGAGCATGGCCTACTGTGACATCGCTTAAGTCACACTTTTAATCACAGTTTGGGCGATAAACTCATTTTGTCTTAAATGCTAGCACGGCGGCGTGAGATATTTTCTTGACTTGTGGCATAACTTCTTTAAGTTTATTTTTTTCTTTTTCGGAAATTTTCCAATTTTATTGCAGTTTTGGTTTAACCTTGGCCATAAAAACCATTTATGTTCTGAGAAGCATAGCCCTACGATGCACTGTTTCCGAATTATGGGCCTCCGTATCTTATTTTATTTTGCATAAAACGCTCTATATTTCCAAAATGATATCTCGAAAACGGTATGTCCTAGGCAAAAAATAACCAAAATTTAGCCCCCCCCCCTTTGCTACCCCCATATTAGCAGCATCCCAACATGAATTATAAGTTTTTTTTTTTTTTTTACATTGCTTGGTTTTCGAGTTGAACTACGGTCATGACAAGTTATGATAAAATATGTCATGTCTTACAATTTGTCTTAAATGCTAGCACGGGACAACCATGTGACATAGTTTACAGGCGCGACTTGCTTTTCTTGAATTATTGTGAAAATTTTAATAATGACTAAAAAATATAATAGTTTGGACCAATACCGGTGTACCCTTTGTTTTATATTTTAAATGTTTTTTGGGGATTTTATTTAAGAAACATTTAAAAATGTAGAAAGTAAGAAGAATATGGTATAAAAGAAAATAATTATAAAAAAAAACAAAATAAAAATAAGAACAACAATAAAAAAAATATAATTATGAAAAAGTAATACTATAAAATTAATTAATAATCCTGTAACATTTCAATTAATTAATAAGCATTAATCACCATACACACAAAATGAATTTATTGTCATTTAGTGCAGTAATTAGAAGGCAAATATATTTTTTTCAACTGTAAAATTTTATCACCACCTCCGAACGAAAGTGATACATTTTCCTAAATCATCTGTCAAAATGTGACATTTGTGACTAAATGGGTGCGCCCGTATTAGCAATTAAGACCCGATGAGTCCCAAACAAACGTCAGAAAATTTTCTCACGTCGCCGGTGCTATTATTTACAACAAAATGGCGATATCGCCCAAACTGCGATGAAATGTGTGACTCAAGCCATGTCACAGTAGGCCGTGCTCGCCGGGCAGCAACAAGAAAGGCATGTTGCGCCTTTAAAATATGTCACTTGTTTGACCCGTTCTAGCATTTAAGACAAAATGTAAGACATGACATAATTTATCATGTCTTGTCACAAATGTCTTGGGTACGGCCATGCTCGCTAGGCTGCAGTGGGTAAATATGTAGGCTTGGTAAATAATTATGCGCTTACCTTACCTACTCAGAATTCTGGAAAGAATATTCCATATTCATTTTGATGACAATTAAATAATGATGCTCTGCATGGAACAAATAACTTATAATTAGACATATTTTGACACCGGCTCCTACATGTATAGCTCTCTATGAGAAAAAAGATAATTCATCAAACATTTTACTCAGTTAATATGCTGTATAACGATGATGACCACGAGACACCCACAACCCACCTGCACCATTCAAACAAAATGACAAACACATCTTTCTCCTTCACTCAACGACGTATCATCACCGGCCAATTACAGCCATCACACCACGACACACAATAGAACCCGCATGCTGACAGTGACGAATGTGCTCGACAACATAATTACTGCGCACGGCTTGTAATTGGACATGTGGCATCTGTTGTGTGTCGAACCTGACATTGAGGGAATGAGGACTAAGAGGTTGTGATTAGACTAATGATGTGTTGGTACTTATACGTTATTGTATCCGTGGTAGCCACCTAGTTTAGAAGTGGTTGTTTTGGTAATGGTAACGCCTCATTTGTTAAGGCAAGAGTGCTTCACCGTCGACCACATCATCACTTACATCAGGCGAGATAGTGGTCAAACGCGAGCTTATGCAAAAGTCAAGACAAACCTTGGTAGAGAAATCTTTAAAAGCTCTACCAGTAATGATTTTTCTCAAATAATTACTGCCCATCTTGACTCACTGTTATATGTAATAACTGTCAGTATCAAACACAACTGAGTGGCGACCATGACAGGTGTATATAGCAAAGGTTTTTATGTAATTACTCAGCTATGTGAAAGGTCTCTGATGGGTCCCACTCCCACGGAGGGAAGTACTAGTGGATAAAAAGTGGAATCATTTGTAATGTAATCTGTGTGCTTTGACTATGCTGCCGTCATATAGCTAGAGTGCCGTTAACTGACAAAATCTTATTTTGCGTTATAGACTAAAAACTTAAAAACCGCAAAATAATAAAAATCGATGCCGTTTATCAACTATAAATCTTAATGCGAGAGTTGCCGGTTTCTGACCTTCTGAAAATAGATCAATGACTTAATATTAAATAAAAATATAGGATTCTAAACATATCAATTTGGGGCGTTTAATTTTTGCGCGGAATCAGACGAAAAATTCTGCTTAGACACATTGATAGAATTTTTTTTGTGACGTGGCATCATAAAACTTAAATCGGGCAATTTTTAGGTACTTAACGACACTCTAGCTATAGGTCGGCAGTATGTCTGTTTGTTCAAGTTAACAAGAAAATAAATAAAGTGAATGATGGTAGATTGGAATGTAGAAGAAATTTAAACGAGGCTTTGTTGAAGAGGGATCTAGAAGTAGGCCAAGTTGTGCTGTTAAATGAAGTGTGACCTCAAAAAGCCCACATGAACGACATAAACGCGAAAGTTTGTGAAGATGGATCGATATAAAGTTGTTACTCTTCCACGCAAAAAAAAAACTTCAAGTTATTCATCACAATAACACATAAGCAGAAAAGACAGAACTAATAATAACACTTGTGCTGTGTTTTGGTCTCTGCTAGTGAATTTTATAGTCAACATTAATTACATAACTGAATTATTTTATGACTTTATTTTTCCCCTCCACACACAATGTCTACATCTCTTTTTTATCATATTCCTTTCGCAGGTATGCTGGAAGAGATTTCATTAGAAATAAGCATCACCTCTGTACCTATTTTCTGTTCCTTCTTCTTGTCTTTGTATTATGTGTGTGTACAAAAATTGTGAAATAAAAAAATAAATAAGAAGCCTAAAATATCTAATACTAACAGTTTTTAATTACAACTATTGCGAAATGGGCTATTGAAACGGTTAGAAATTGTTGCGAACGATTTTGGAAACCTCAAAATCTATTTCAACACAAGAACTGCTTTTTCAACAAAAATAAACCACTCTTTACCTACACTCATCTTAGGGGGTGTAGGCTTTACCTACACCCCCTAAGTGTGAACCAGAGGATTGATTTGAAAACCCATTTTGCGTCATGGAATAAAAATAACTTTTATATTGTTCTATACTTCTGCACATAATTCATACAAGTTATAAAGATCAATTTGATTTGGCAATTCTTAATTATTATGGTGATAGTTGTGTAAGAAGATTTAAACGAAAGAGGTTTTTTTCTTTTTGCTGATAGATATGAATGCGTAGCGAATGGGAGATTTGTTCGCTGATTATAATTGCGAATGTTGCGAAATGTTACTTCAGCATGGAATGCTATTTACATGGTTTGCCATTGACAAGAAGACAGATAGCTGCAATCACCACCATACGTCTGCTCAAAGGGCGATGTTTCAGATAATATTGTTCCCGAAATGTGAATCCACAGGAGACATAAAGGCTTTTTAATTATTTACAATTTAAAAACAATTAAACAATTATAATACGCAGTAACAATAACATAGTAAGAAGTGTGATGTCTTCAAAGTGCTTAAAGTTTGATGGCTGGACATAAGATCCCCTTCAGTTGTTTAGTAAGTTACCAGACAAACAGTTCTGTTGACTAGCACTCTCTTACTGTAGACTGCTTCAACAATCAGTCATTGAAGAGGGAGCGTACTACGTCAAGCCACTGTAAGTATCAAAGCACAGGCTTACGCACTGGTGCTGCAAAAGTTTTTGAGACTGAAAAATGTACCACAATATTGAAATTTTTCCAGCCGACAACAACAAAAGGCAAAACAAGCGTGGCAGTGAAAGTTGACACACACACGGACAAACGCGACAATTAATTATAATAATAAACACTGGTGCGCGGTGAAAGGTGATTGATTCGAGATAAACGCGGCGCCTGCGACGGTGACGGCCGCTGACGGCTGACGGAATGCCAGGGTTTTTTGTCATGACAAGACAACAGGCAGCTTATGGGGTGTGACGGGACGAATAATGATTAGGTAAGAGATGTTCAAGAGTTACCTGTTAGAGTTAAAGGGCACAATCGAATGAAATTGATGACAGAGAAATGAAAATGCTGAGCTTTTTTAATTGGATTTCATAAAGTCATATGAATCGAATATCAAACTGACTGGTCCCTGACCTACGAGTATCATAATATTCTCTTCATAGGTTCAACATTTTAAATTGTTTTCGTAAACATTAAAGAGTATCTTTGTGTCGTATCCGTGGAATTACATTTCAGAATCTGCGGGTAAGCTAAGGCTACTGCTGAATATACTAACGTAAGTGGGTACGCTAACCATACCATGCTGTTCCGTAATGTTTCATTTAACCTAACAGTTCCCGTCTTTTCAAATCAATGACATCTTTAAAAGTTCCGCCATGTATGTCTACATCAACTATCTTAGTTCAAGATGTAATCTCGTTTCAGCCACTTTCTTCACCCACTAATATTAACTCGTAATATTTTATCTGAAGCTTCATAAATCAAAATATCGATCGCAAACCCACCGGGTGCTTCAACTCCCTAGCTTCTATACTTGCGTAACTTACAGATAACATCTATCGTACGACTACTGATCCTTATCTGCTACATAGTAAGGCTGTCAATTTGAGGAAAGGAATAGAAATGCTGCTGTAACGCCTGTCGGCAAATGATTAACGAATGTTAATCTTGAAGTGATCTTGAAGTACTTGAATGATGAATTTAATGTGTTCGCAGCATTATGTAAGGCTTAGAAAGCCTAGAATGTCTAAAGGTTAAACTTTCCTGAACGATTCACGGGATTATCAAACTGCACTTTGACTTTGATAATCTCGTGTCAGCACGATTTCTGATATGCGATGTGAAAACGATTAGATTAAAAGCAGATGACCTGACTTTTCAGAGAGCGTTGAACCCACTTAAATATCTTTATTCTTGGAAGATGGATTTCTAGTACTTGCCTTTATAGGTTTTCACTGGTCGAGATTAGCAAAACTGAACAGCAGTCTGTTCAGTTTTGCTTGTAAATCGTTGGAGTCGAGGTTGGTCGGCAGCAGGCTGCTTCTTTTTATCTACGTCTCTATCTTCCGGTTAAAGCAAAATAAATATGTAAGTATAGAAGCAGTCAGTATGGTTGTTTTTGTACTGGGCTCGTCCCGCGTACTTACAGGTACAGGTAAATTCAAACTAAAAGATAAGGCAACTGTGAAATTCAGTTTCCACTCGTTTCTTGGTCTGAGCCGAAATTAAGTTTGAATCTACTTGTAGACCACTAGTATCATCTTCATTGGTAGAGGCTTTTTGTGCAAATGAAATATAATAAACTTGGGACAAAGGCATAATAGTCATGATTGGTGGGGGCTTTTCTGCATTTATTCAAAAAGCCATTCCTTAAGTCTTATGTAACTTTAACCTGAACTTGTTCCGAAGCCGATAACTCTATATCCGTTTTAAATAACCAATTTATTAACCACAATATCCGAACGAAATTTTTAATCACCCGTTTTATATAATAAGCAATTAGTTAAACCACAATATCCTACCAATCTGATCTCCAACAATCAAGTTTGCGACTAAGCTGAGCTACATAATCGGATACAATTTGTCTCAAGCGATTAGCCCAGCTTGAACTGCGATAGTTCTGCACGTTCATTGACGGGCGACTGCTCCACCGGCCACCGCTCACTCGAGTACGTTCGTTATGTAAGCTGGACGTGATTTCATTCATGCTTACCGCTGATAAGGTGTTATAGGGCTTGTACGTAAGCAAAAAATAAAAGAAGCACCTTCAACTCTGCATAAAGTCTTTTGAGTTATACATAGTGAAATTAGTGGTTATTTATGTGGTACACCAATCACAATAACATTTGCACTTGGTTAAACTAAACTTTTTCGGAAAAACTAAAGGTCGCGTTGGATGATATGATATAAGAGTTTGGTTTGAGATTCAGGTCAGGTTTAAGATTTTGGGTGATGCAAAAAATTATTTAAAGTGCTATGCGCAATGTGGTTTATATCATTTAAGCTACAATTCAGGCTTATCTCAGTTGTAAACGACCCTTTGTGCCTATTGGCCTTGTTTGTTCTGTCTCCTGCTTGATACGGAGGGAAGACGAAATTTGTATTTTTTCCTACTCTTCCGTTATTCTTTTCTGATTAATTTCGTCCAATCCAAGACAATTACATTTATTCACCGGGACTTCGTTGAGCTTCATTGCCGCTTTTCTGGTGGTCGCCACTGTTGTTTCTGGCTTTCCGGAGTAGCAGTGGTTTGGAAATAATGCGGTGGGATTGTCCTAATTTTAATTTCTCATGCATTACTTTATATTCCGGGACGTTAATACCACCGCTTTTACGTGTGACAGCCCTTATACGTATGTTTCAAACTAAAATATTTTTTACTATCAGCGGCGTATCAACACGTAGAACAATAATCACATGTAATATTTTCACGTCCGCGTAAATCCACGTTTTATATATCCTAGTCTATGATTAGGGTGTTAGTAAAATATCGGCATTGTTTTAACCACAGTGGTGGTGTAACAGTTCTCGTCTTGAGCGTCCGTGTCGAGAGGTTGCGCCGGCGCATCGTTGGGTGACGCGCGTGCGTGACTGAGCAGCTTGACTGGTGGTGCTAGGGTTCAGTGGGCTCAGGTTGTTCTGGCGGCTGAGAAATATTTCACGTCAGTACAAGTTAATTACGTCAGTGTTTGCGAACGTTGTTAATGTCAAAGTGAAAACAGAGTGGGCTCAAGCATAATATTAGTCTCTAGGGTGACAAAGGCCTCCTCTCTAGGTATAGGTAGAAGCTTGAAGATCACTTAAAATAACTTTTCATTTTAAGAGTTTATACATTAGTCAGCCAGCTAGGCAATTTACCAGCAGCTTTCTGCAATAGGTTTATTTGGCTGAGATAAAATTCAAATAGCAGTTTAGAGTCAACAATTTTAAATATTATATTTTAAAATTATTTTGATAAAAAGACTTCAGTTATGCCAGTTCTAAAACAAATAACTGATAAGATAGAATCTTATTTACATACGGAATCTTCTCTAAAAACCATCGAATTTATTTAGTTAACCCGTGCATCACTGACGTAACGCGCAGTAACCCGACCACAGTTTTTGTCGAACGAAAGTTGTCGGTTGTATAACGATCAACTAACACACATCCATGCTATCCTGGTGATACGGTGTCAATTACACGTTATCTAATGTTTTTGGGGCTATTTACAGCTTAATGATCATTTAAGAGAAATTATATGGCGGGTTTATGTAATGGATGTGTTTATATGATATCTATTTAGATTGTAGTGTTCAATTTAAGGCTGGAAAAGGCAGCTGTAGGTACGACCCTTCAATGTGACGTCGTCGTAGCTTGCTTACTAGCATCTGTGTCTTATTGTCGAGTTGCGGCTGTCTACGGGAGCTTTTATAAGTCGATCTAGGTGATGATTAATTATGGTTTCAAGCTGGTGTTTTTAAGTAGTAATGTTTATAAGGTAATCTACTAACTCTCCTTAGGAAGTAAATGCAAGATCACGAATTATATCTGTGGAAATTAATGTACATATTTCGATAGCATAACGGAAAAGTAGTGGTAATCAAACTTCTCTTTAAAAAAATTGACGTTCTAAGTCTAACAAAAAACATAAAATGACTAATCATCAGTGCGAAAACAATGCTAATTTACATGCAAGAGATAACATAGAGAAGTATAATGTTAGGTCTCGACCATGGTGAGGAGCTACCGTCATAGCGCCGCCACCGGCGCGGGTGAGCGCGAAGAATTAAACGGAAGAAGCCGCGAGCGATCGTTTATTGACTCTACTGCCCGCTACAACAACTAAAGAAAGAAATAAAGAAAGATTTATTTGACGATATGGGGTACCTACAGCACAATATGACAATCGTTAAAATAATATAGTATGTGCCTTAAGCCTGCTCCAAAAGATCAATTTCAGCAATGTTCCCAGACAGCTGTTCAGCTGTCTAGCGCTGGTCTACTAATGAATCTTAGGTACAAGTGACGTAGTAAAAAAAAGAATATGCTAAGTGGCCACCTAATCGCGCTCGCCACCGCTTCCGCATCCGCCCCAGTCACCGCTCACCGTGCGTCCACTCTACACCAGCTTTAAAAGAGAGTGCTTAGCACGGGAACAGATGTCAATCGATAGAGTTGTGTTGAGGAATGTCGATGAACTTCCGCACGATGTGGTTGCTGAGCACTGACTCTTTATGACCTGGCTACATGTGAAGTAAGTAAGAGCTTTATTACCCTAGATCGCTTGTTAGATTTGTGTACTGGCTAAGCAGTCATTACGGTAACACTTAGCGAAAACTGAAGGCTAATTGCAGTTTACCAGGGGGTTTTCTTCCGGCAGAGCTGATGCGGAACGCCGCATCAGCTCAGCATCAGCGGCTCTTACCTAACACGGAAGCAACGGCTTCCGTGTTAGGTAAGGGCGGCTGTTAATCCCTTCTTTTAGAAGAAAACTACAAACATATAAAACTCACTCGTGGTATCTCTGGTATTGCAGATGTCCATAGGCAGCAGTGACCACTTTAACTTTGCTTTTGCTTGTCATCGACATGCTAACTCGCTAAGATGAAGATCAGATAAGCCTTGCTTGTTTGCCAATTATAGAGTGGTACACCATAAAAAGGCGTCGGTATGTTGGAGACTGTCTTGGTTATCGATTATCCATATTTATAACTTTTAGCTACTTGGATGTCCTCCAATGGTAGTTTATACCCGTATATAAGGCACAAAAACACTTCTTTTCTAAAACCTTTTCACTTTCCCAGCATTACAAGCAGATCAATGCACTTCCTGTGGTAACCGTCAACCCTGTCAGTCACTGCAGTCACGTCCGAACGTAAAAGTAAACGTTTCGTGTCTAATGTTACTTTTTTTTTAGTGTAATCAATTCGTTTCGTCTACCGGCCGTGTGATGTGTAGCACAGGAAGGGTAAATACATTTCCTGGCGATGCTTTTTAGGATAATATTTGTGGTATGGTTGATTAGGTTGTGTCGATTCGATTTTGTTTTTCTGCTACCAGAACAAAGACAAAGATCCGGTCGATGTGGCGGACACCTTGCGGGAAGCCTTTGTGCAGTAGTGGACGGATTGCGGCTGAAATGACGATGCATGAACAGAACTCGGTGGTAGGTGGGGAAGCTACCCGAATCCAATCACATACCTTTAGACGAGCAATTTTTGTATATATATATGATCTCGGCAATGGCTCCAACAATTTTCATGAAATTTAGTATGCACGGGGCGGGGCGGGTTCGGGGGCGATAAATCGATCTAGCTAGGTTTTATTTTTAGAAAACGTCTTTTTCTCTATTTTCACCCGAGCAGAGCTCGGTCGCCCAGGTACTATTATTTAACTGAATACGACTGGAACTGGAGTCCTTTCTTTAGTTATTGTGGCAGCTACCCAGACAACTTTTTTCGTGAGCTTTGAATTAAACGTAATGTGACAACAGCTGGCATCGGTGTCTTTGACCATGGCTTCCTGTTTGCTCCAGCCGTAATAGAAAGTGAACCTGTTTCATATTCTCTATGATACATACTCGAAGCAGGCTCAAGATCAAACGTCAGTATTACAAAATCAGTTTCAAAGAAAAACGGATATGTCTGCGCTAAGTGACGAAAAATGTGACAACGACGGTCAAGTGTGTTGCGTTTCGTCATTAGCGGCACTTCCGAAAGTTACAAAACCTTATACACACCCAATATTTAAATCCATCCCATTACCCACCTTATTACTATTATACATAAAGATGAGTATAGCTTGTACATTAGGTGTGATATAATATGACCTTTAGTGACCCACTGTGCTAGGATGCTATTATTCTTTGGTCGATTTAAAACACATTATTTTTGTTCAAGAAATAAAAGTGAGCACCGTTATGATGACACACTTCAATAATGATTTTACCATATTTAGAAATTAAATCATAAAATAGTAAAAAAATACGAAAATAAAAATAAAATTTAGCAAAAAAGCACAATGGATTGTGCTTTTTTGTGTTTTTTTTTTAAAAGAAAATTAGATTCATATATTAAAATAATGTCATAACGTACAAAAATAATGTGAAGAATCATAAAAAGTTAGAAAAGTAAACAACAAATTTCAGATAAAAAATTTAAATCATAAAATATCATAAATAAAACCAAATTAATAAAATAAAGCTATGTTAAACGAACAACAACAAAAAAATACGGATTTATAAAAAAATGTATAATGTGAGATAAAATTAAACAAGAAAAACACATGGTTCATAAAACAACCATATTCATAAATTAAAAGAATGCCAACAACGTAAATAAATGAATGTCAAAAACAATTATATCATAAAATGTCAGAAAAGTAAAAAATGTAAAATCAATCTTATCGAGATTGAAATAATAAGTACGTACGTAGTACATTATTACCTCAATGAACAAAATTGATGGATTAAAAATTATGTCAAAAAGATAAAATATATAATGTCAGCTATAAAATAGTACATTACTGCAGCGGCCAGCAAAAGTGGCATTGATGGACTAACGTGTAAATGTGGGCCAGGCGAAGCCGAGGCACACATACGTAAGTCCATAGTACTTTTCTCAAAAGCGCGGAATTAAAACTAAGTAGTCCTTAGAATTCCTTTTGTTAAGTACAATTACTTTTCAAAATCAACAACAATCAACAGATATTGGTTTACTATATAATTTATTTGTCGCTAACAACGTCAGATATAGATTTTCATACAACTTTGGCCGCTGCTCCCATGTATTTGGCCAGTACAGCGATTTCGATTTTTCTCGAAGAAGGTTGCCAAATTAATGCTCAAATTGCCAAGCATGTTTGATAAAATACAATTATATTCTGAATGTCATCTTAATTAAATCTTATAAAATAAATCGGGATTAATAAAAGAAAATAGTGTCAAATATTATTATTGCTCAAGAAGTCAGCAATAGCACTTACTTATCTGTTAGAAAATTTAAAATAGATTTACCGGCAAATCTTTATAGTACTGTAGTATTTTATTGTAGATTTTGGGCGCCATACACAAACAGTCTATGATGTGTGCAAGCAAAGTTGGCCACTGTCGCGTCTGTTCCGGGGGTAGGTGTCAGCTAGTCGTGAATATAGTCCGCGATTTGGTTTGACAAAAGTTACAATTTCAAAAATGTAAAGTGATAAAAGGGTATTGACCCTTTCATCACTTTTTAACCGACTTACCAAAAAGGAGGAGGTTCTATGTTCGACTTCTTGTATGTTTTTTTTTTTTTTTTTTTTTTTTTTTTTTTTTTTTTTATGTATGTTCACCGATATCTCCGTCAATTGTGGACCGATTTTGAAAATTCTTTTTTTGTTTGAAAGAGTATGTTTCGAAATTGGTCCCATTATAATTTGGTGAAGGTCTGATGAAGAACTTCGGAGATACACAACAGAACTCTTCAATAAATAACGGCAAAACTCTCGGGATTGCTGCAATCGCATGTCTGTTTGTTGTTTATACCATTTCATAACATAACATCACGCCAGTACGCTCTAAAGGGGTACGCAGATCTCTCATTTCACCGGTTATGTTCAAGTTTCATGTTATTTGGTTAATCTATTCTGGAGTTATAGGGACCTTAATAAACAACTTGCTATTAGGTAGGTAAAACTAAAAAGGGAAAAATAAAAAAAACTTTTTTGCAAAAAAATACTACCGACTTCCAAATGAAAAACTACAAAGTGAAAAATAACTTAACTTTTGGAAGTCGGTGTCCATATGGCAAAAAAATGGTTCCTACGAAAGACACCGACTTCCAAAAGTTAAGTTATTTTTCACTTTGTAGTTTTTCATTTGGAAGTCGGTAGTATTTTTTTGCAAAAAAGTTTTTTTTATTGTTCATCAAGTTATGTTTTTAAAATCAGCTGTCTGTAACATTTAGATTGAACATAGCTTGGATGCATGTTTTGGGCTATAAACGCTGTTTCTTTGTCGGTGGAGTTTCCCCAAAATATGATACCATAGCGTAGCAACGATGCAACTAGCCCATGGTATGCAGTTACCAATGCATCTGGGTTAAGTTCTGGGGCTAGTTTATATAAGGCGTATGCCGAAGAACTCAACCTTTTACATAGAAATTCAAGGTGTACCTTCCAGTCTAGCTTTGCGTCTATCATAATGCCAAGAAATTTTGTATTGTCAACTTTATTAATTAATGTGTCACTGTACATAGCTCAATGGTTGCGCTAACTAAGTTTATTTTATGGTTGTTCCTGTCTAACCATGATATTATTAATGTCAAACATTGATTTATGTCACTTTCATATAGGTTTTAACTGTCGCATGTTATCGTCATTGAACTGTCGTCAGCAAAGAGCGTCATGGGGTGTTCAATTGCACTAGGTAAGTCATTCATGTAGATGATTAAAAACAAAATACGCTGCCTTGGGTAACACCGAATATTGGTGTGCGTTCGTTAGATCTGTAAATTTCTTCTGTCTTAGTCCTAATATTGATTGTAGCTATTTCTGTGTACTGTTTTCTATTTGTCAGCGGAAACATATTGAACCTTATTGAGTTACGAGCACTTATGCCATAGGCTTCCAGTTTCTGTAACAAGACGATATGATCAACATAGTCAAACGCCTGCGTCATATCGCAGTAAATACAGGGATTCTCTTGTCCATATTATTCATGACGGTATGTAAAATTCATGAATTGTCATAGTTGTGTACTGTGTACTTATTTTGCCTAAACGTCTTTTACTCGTTACTTAATATATTTTTCTTATCAAAATATGCAATACGTTTATAAAAAAAACAATAATTTAAGACAATATAGGGATTAAGGCAATTGTCTGTAGTTGGCCATGTGTTATCTACTGTTTTTTTAACCCCCGCCAGAAAAAGAGGGGTGTTATAAGTTTCACGTGTGTTGCTGTGTATCTGTGTGTCTGTCTGTGGCATCATAGCGCCTAAACGGATGAACTGATTTCGATTTTATTTTTTTTTGTTTGAAAGGTAATTTTGTCGAGAGTGAATAAAATCGGTTCAGCCGTTCAAAAGTTATGGGCCTTTTACTATTTGAATCGGGGTGTTTTCGCAAGATAAATGTGTCGGGGGTTTTTGAAATTGTGAAATTTTACTTGTTAAATAAGGGTTTTATTACAGAAACCTTTAGGGCATCCTGATAAACACCTGAATATATACACATATTTGTGAGGTGGCTTAGATGTGTACAGATTGTTTCAGAAACATACTTTACCACCTTAGTAGAAATACCGTCATAACTGTACTTTGTGGCTTTTAGACATTTTACTATATTTAGTATGTCTGCAGGTATACTGGGTGCAACAAAGATTGAGTCTTTCCGTTTTATCACATTCGCCGTTACATTACTGCCAGAGCTTTGAATTGGTTGGATTTTTTCTATGAAGAAATTGGCGAAATCAAGAGGGTCATTTGTTATTTTGTCATATACATTTACACGGCATCAAAACCTAATTTGCCAAAATAATCCATCAAGATTTCTTTGGTAAATAAGGTTTTGATTTGTTTATAATGACGTTTTAGATTTATTTGTGGAAGTTTTAATTGAGTAATTGTTTTGAACACGTCGAGTCAATTTCATTACCTTTTTAAACCTTTTTTGTAGTTCATAAAAAGTTTCTTATTTGTCATATTTGATTTTAATCTGAAACGCCAGAGGAATTGTCGTTTCTTTTTACTGCATACTTTAATACCGTGAGAAATCCATTTTGATTTTTATTTACGTTTATCGTTGTCAGCTTTTATGGGGAACAGAGGTCATAAAAAAACACACCAACATCCATCGTAGTGTTACTTTATAGCAGCAGAAATTATGTCATTCAGCCTAAGACGACAACAGCTGGACAAAGCCCAAGTTTTTTTTGATATGGTTATGCTCTTGACTTTAGTCTAGTCTAGTTTATTCAGAGGTGACAGAGATAAAGTCGACGATGGAGTGAGCTAAACCAGAAGAACCCTGTTCACTGTAATTTAAAAGAGATTCGGGTTGAATGCGTTCGGAAACACAGACGCAGATACACAACGTCATGCCCTGTGCTTTCTTCATTATATAGGCATTACGTTTGTAATTCTTATACTTTGGACCAACTTCCACGCCCCGTTTCAGTACTAATTGTTTTGTCTTACCCAGTAGTTCATAAAGATAACCACCCGCAAACGATTCCCACAGAGTAGCGCTGTAAGTTCACGCAACATTATCACACTGCATGTAATCTCGGTTTAATACGCCGTTTATAGTCACATTAGACTCGCGTTTAGTTAGCTGTGGTTATCGTGATGTCGTGAGTTCAGCGGAGGTTGTCTTGTCAAGTTGGTGTTTTGGATTCCGTGTGGTGACTGGTCTTCAATTGGGTTTGATTTTCATCAATAGATTCAGCTAAGACCCTGGAGCTCTTTATATATATCGCAATTCCTTATTCCGAATTCAGACTTAGATGGTACGGAGACCAACACGATGACCACGTTGTGAAAAAGTACATTACCGACACAAAATAGAGGGAGAGGTGGACCGCTGACATCATGGATGACGAGTGTCCAGAAGGACATGAAGAAGTGCGGTCTATCTACTCACGATGCTTATCAGCAGAAAAAGTGACGCCCCATGACCAGGCAAGCCGACCCCGAGTAACTGGAAGTGGCGCGGTGGAAGAAAAAAATAGTTCCTAGCGTCAAAGAGATACCATGAGCGCAAAACTTTTCAAGGTATAGCTTGTGGTTTAAAGGTACCGTTTTAACGCTTTTTAGTATAAAGATGAAAATAAGGAAATCTGCGACCACCCACCTGACGTGTATTGGAGTTGCTTGATTTGTATTGAAGCCTTAAACATTCTTCAAAGCCTTCTAATACAAATAAAATAAAACAGTAAAGTGTAAAATAAATCTAACGGTTAAACTCACCGATACAGCGATTATATACTTCGCTGAAAAGGCTAAAATCCATATAAATCTCCTGCAATTATCTTTTGTGAAAACCCTGGTAATAAAGATGTGGGGTATGGATATGTATTAAGACAATAGGATTGGTCCCATCATGTGTTAACTTCTTTGAAATTATGAGCATTTATTATAATATGCTAATGCCTAGCAGAACAATTTAACATGGCGATATATTAAGAATACCAACAACAACAATTTTAAAAGTTTCAGCAAATCTTATCTTCTAATAAAATGCAAAAGTTTCTCAGGATGGATAAATATTTGTTACTCTTTCACGAAAATACTACAGAACGGATTTGGATATTTGGCACACAGATAGTTTATAACCAGAATAAACAAGAATAGGTTCCTTTCAGACATTTTTTTTTATTTTTGGGCGAGTGAAGCCGCTGGCAAAAGTTAGTGTTCAAATACATTAAATATTTGTACTTAGGTAGAGGTACTACACAAAAGGGGAAAACGTCAATATCATCGTCATCTTATCTGTATACTTTATTTATGTATTTTTCAAAACCGGATTAAGGAAGCTCCTGCGATGATATACAACCACTCTGCACGTTGTAATAATTAATAGTATGTTAGTAATTAACTTCAATGTTCTGCCAGTAATGTGCTATGACCTTGAAGGAAGGTTGATACAAATGTTTGTTATATAACTTTAGTATTGCACGCCTCGTTAAACATAAGATATTGAGGTTGTTTTTTAACTTATTAATGCTAATTTTTGTTTTGGTATTAAAACTACGCAGTTTTAGAATCAGGCGCTACATGTTTTGGTAGAAATAACTTCTTGATCAGATCAGATCAGGGCTGTTTTCTGTTTGCATCACAAACATACTATCGCCTGTATTCCCCGAGGGGTTTGGAAGACGTGAACCAATAGAATATCCAGTTTACACATACATAGCACAGTTTTCTGTTTGTTTGCCCGAAATTACAGGTGTAATGAGGCATTTGAAGTTGCCATAGGAGGCGAAAACTGCTCTTCATTCATGAATCCCTCAAACAATCTATCTGTATCTTGTTTGGTCTACATCACCTATATATACAAAATATTTTAAGAAAAGTATGTAGTGCAAAGGAACCAGGCCTTTGGCTTGTCTTGGTGGGGGCACTACCGTACCTCCAGATTCATCGAATTTTTGTCAGAAAGTAAATTAATCCTCATCACATGTCCAATATACCCCATATCAAGACAATTGATGCCCGTTTTTACTTTTCCGTCACTGACACCACTATTAAACCTCCAATCTTATCGACTAGTCTAGTCTTAGCTACAATCATTAGGGGTTACTTACTTACTTGAGATCCTTTAACCCCTAGCTGGGGCAGAGGGCTTCCAAAGTAGTCCTCCATCGAAACCGGTCTTGAGATTCGCGCTTCACCTCGCTCCACGTCATTCCAATGCTCGTCGCTTCAGCTAATACGGTACGGCGCCAGGATTGACGGGGACGGCCTCGCTTCCTTTTTCCTTGAGGATTCCAATCCAAGTCCTATTTAGGAATGTGATCGGAATCCCTCTGTTACCAATCTAACTCACACGATCCGAAGATTTTGAGTTTATTAACCCTTCGGGTCAGTTTCCGCGATTGCCACACAGATCTCAGCTGTGTGAAGGTAGCTCGCGCTTTGGTGATCCGTGAAGTGATATCCTCTTCAGTTCCTCCAGTCTCTGACACGACGCTCCCGAGGTACGTGAATCTGTGGACGCGTTCCACAACCTCTGTGCCGATTGACATCGGTGTAGAATTCTTCAAACCTGTACGATCTCCTGGGTCTTTCGGATGTTAATTTTGAGCCCAGTTTTCGCCGCCTCCTGGCGCAGGTCGTTCAGTTTTGCTTGCATATCGGCGTGTGTATGACTCACATGGCATAGATCATCGGCATAGTCCAGGTCTTCCAAGACGTTGGTCAATCCCCACTCTATCCCGCGACGCCTGCTATCGTAAATGTGCAACATGATTCCGTCGAGAACGATTATAAAAAGGAGGGGCGAAAGAAGACAGCCCGGCGGACACCATTGTGCACTGCGATGTCCTCCGAAATGAGGCCTTCGTGAGTCACCTTGTAGGAATATTTTCTGCAAATGCTCTCCAATAGGTGGACTATTTTTGACGGCAATGTCCAACAGGCGGGACCAGATGCTGCACCACTTCAACGTATGGAAGGCCTTTTGGAAGTCGATAAAAGTAAGATACATTTCCCTTTGCCATTCTGATGCCTGCTCGAGAATGATACGAAGAGTGTTGATCTGGTCCGTGCATGAGCGGCTCGAACGGAAACCCGCCTGCTCCCCGCGCAGAAGAGGGTCAACGGCCCTCGACAGCCTATCAAGGATTATTTTACAGAAGACCTTAGTCGACAGCAACATAATGCCCCTCGAGTTATCGCAACTACTGAGATCACCTTTCTTGGTCACGTAGGTAAGGACCATGTGATTATTTCAAATATTGGTTAACGGATTATTAATTCAAATTCTCTAGAGAAGAATAAATTAAGAATATGCTAATCATATAGTTAATAAGTTTTTACAAATAAGCCTGAAAGCTCCAAGTTAATGAAACAAATGAGCTCTATTAGCGTACAACTAAACTTGCCTACCGATCCGCCTCGGTGATCGAACGGCTCCATGATCGCTGTCTCGGATCATAAATCATGTCTGTGCTGTAGACTGTAGTCAGTGCAGACGCTCGCGCACCGCGGCATGGGAAATTGCCGCGGAAGCCACGACCACCTGTCGCTTGAGGACGGTGGTATGTTGTATGTAGCCAGTAGGGGGAAGTAAAAGCCACTTTCAAACTTATTTCAGACAAGTAGCAGTAATCACTACTACAAAATGACCATTTTTTTTAGCTAAATAATAACGGCCCGGCTATCATTTGTAGGAGCAGTGAGAAAGCAAACAAATATCGTGAGGAAACCGGAATGTCCTAGAACCAAAAATTCGAAGACATGTGGCATCCACCAACCTGCAATGGGCCCGCGTGGTGGAATAAAGCCCATTCCCTCTATCACAGAGATGAGGCCTGTGTACCAGCAGGGGAACAATAAAAAGTTGATGGTGGTGAAGACAGCCGTTGTATCGCTTCATGTAAAATAATGGTACTCAGATGATGCCAGCTAGACTGGAAGCTGACACGAACTTTGTTCGAAAAAAGATTCGCAAATTGAATGATTTAACCCATTCTCATTATACTATTTTATTGGCCAAGATGACGTGATCAATTTAATAATGTTAACGTTTTATTTTTTCTTTGAAATTATATCATTGTGTAAATGTTTTTAGGAACAGTAAACTCGTAGTAATGACATTAGTGTTTACTAAATATTTGTCTTTCTGTATGTTTACTAAAAAAAAACTACTATTGTCGGCGTAAACAGTTATGTAGGATGTTTATAATAGTATCTCTAGAACAAACGGTTGTAAAATTGTTATTGAATCAAATTGTTGTTATCGTATTATTGTTTTGAAATTTCTGAGCATTTCCTTCGGTAAATGGAATGAATTTAGGAATTTAAAACCAAACAGTTTGAATCCATTTCTACACTTTTATTAGGTTCACGGGTTCTTGGTATTAAATTAAATTAAAATTCATTTATTTCAGGTCTTAAACCCATATCAGACAACATCTTTAAATTATTCAATAATAAGTACAAAATCATTAAAAGTATTTAATGGTTGGTCACCCATCCACAGTCTGACCTCGGCGGGCGATCTACTTCTTTTTGAGTCGATGGAAAATTGGAAACTCTTTAAATAATTTGGACTCTACTTAGGTGGCCACGCCAATTGCAGCGTCAATGGCGTCCATAAGGTCCTCTAAAGTGCAGGGGTAAATTAGAATCTGCCGGCTGTTATTATACTATGGACTACTTTATTTTATTTTTCCAGTATTGTTATTTCAAAACGGATATCCACATTTATCAAAGGTGAATCAAGTTATTTATACCTATATCACAAGTCTCATCAACACAAACTCTACCAATTCGAAAACAATAATTGTTTACACGATGCTGTTATTTCCAGATTCTGGTAAACATAAACACAAAACCATCTATGATGTCATTTATTCAATATTTTCATTTAACAGTAGAATAAATTCTTAGTTCTATCATAATGCGATCCAAAGCTTTCTCGCGTCGCGTCTGAACGAGTCGAGGAGTAGAGCTTCGTAGCTACTCGTGAATCAACTCCCGCGCACGCCACACGCTCATCCGTGCACCGCGTATTGACGGCGTTCGATCGTTCGAATTTTAAAAACCAATTTATTATTTTCTTTGTCTGTGATCTGTGGACTGAACTCGAGTGTATTTTGTGATTGGAATTTTAAATATTTTTGTTGGATTTGTCTCGTTTACGTGATGTGAGTATTGTTTTTTTATTATTTAAAATAAAAATAAAAATTAATTCATAAGCAATTATAATATCAATCCTGTAACGATTAAACAAAAATAATTATGAAACCGTCAAAAATAACAAACAATGCAGAGATGATCTGATTTTTTTTTCTCCTAGGCCTAGTTCTTCTTGAATCAAGATTTCAGGAGCAACATAATCTATCTTACCGTAAAAGCTTCCTAGGTTTATATTAAATATCTATAGCTATCGGCCAAGCCATTAACGCGAAAGTTTGGATAGGTGGAAGTTTATACGGCTGAAGGGATCTGGATGAAATTTGGCACAGAGATCGATTATAGTCTGGAAAAATATATAGGCTATTTTTTTCCCGGTACTATGTTCCCGTGGGATAATTACCGACAACTAACAAAAGCTAGTTTTCCTATAAATATACACCAGACTTAAACTTTCTTCTTAACAAAACAAGTCGGTAATCAATTAGCACTTAAAAGTCGATTAATCGTTCGTCGTTATAAGAACAATTGCCGCTCCATCGGATACAGCTTTGCCTCAGTAGAGATCAAGGTCGCGGGTTCGATTCCGCGACGACGACGGCACCACATCGTCCGCATCTCGCATCACAGAGATATGAAACTTAATTACTGCCTTTGTTTCAAATAGAGCGATGATTTTCTTGTTTAGGCCTCTGATCTAGGATTTCTATTTAGGGGAAAGACCAAAAAAAAGAGAGATGGATTGGGTGAAAGATTAAATGGGGTAACACTGAGATGAACGCTGATATAGATATAGATGAATGAAAAAAACATGTTGTGACTACTGCAAGTATAAAATGGGACAAGGGAAGGTCCACTGATGCAGCTGGCATGCAGGATCAGGTCATTATGCTAATCCTTGGGGATACAAAAACCATTCACTAAACAACACTGACGTATTTATTAATCACAGCAATATGTAATCAGAGTATCGCACCCCCACTTTCAAGGTCGGGACTACATGAAAGCAGCGCATCAGATGACCAGACCAATGAGGATCGAGACCACAAAAGTAGCTTGTAATGGTTGTCTCTCAAAAATGTTTTCACTAGCATGCTATGTTTGATTCGGTCAGCAATATTTCATGCTAATTTAGTAAAGTACCTGTCGAAATAGTCATTAATAAGACCATTAGTTAACTCATAGAAAATAAGCTAGTTATAATAGATTTTACCACCTTCATAATCTTAGCAGGTAGACATCCGCTGATAAAGGCATCAAAATATAAAGTGATTTACAAAAGCACAAACTAAATTACAAAACTAATGATCCCTTCCTAGTGTTTAAGCTCGGAAGAAGTGGCGAATCAAACTCCCCAGCAACTCATGTACTTGTTAAGTTAGAAGAACTAATCGCCGAAGATGAGAAACGAGAGAATCAGATGCGAGAAGAACCGGTCATTGTGGAGCCACAATGACCGGTTCTTCTCGCATCTGATTTCATTATTGCACATACATCAGTGTCAAAGCAAACCCGAACACATCTAGATATCCATGTGTTAACTAGAAACCATTAATGTCCCACACTGGAGACTCAAAATGAAAGCCCGTCCTGTCGGGCAGGTTGGAACATTTCACCGCTATATATACGGCTGGAGGCAGGTTGTAACATACAAGTATTTCACCACTATACATATATGACTTGACGAGGGAGCTGAACAGGTGGAGACATCTAGAAAGTTGTATGATGCTGTGGCCTGCAGGGTTTCGGCATGAACTAAGATCGGAAGGAAGATATGCGTGATGATTTGTAACATAAACGTATGCAAAAAGTTGTGGAGTTTTGTAATAAATAATAAAAATAAAACTATTGATTTCACATATATGTGTATATATATGTATAATACACTGTCCAACTAAGCTGTAACGAAACCATATTAAAGTCAGACAATGCAGACTAGCCCTAAGCAAGCATAAAGTCAAATAACGTAATTAGGATTTCGAGCTTGAATGTTACAAAATTGCTAATTATTTATTTAAAACTTTACGCAAAAAGGTACAATGGCGGACTTAATGTCTTAGGCGAGGTATAAGATTATGTAAATGTTCTAGAAAACATCTTTTTTGCTTTACACGAAGTAGCCTTATCAGCATCAAGGCCAGACAATGCTTATTTGAAAACTATTGCTTGGTATAAACCAAAGACAGGATATTGATCTAAGGATTATACTTAGCTACCGTATCTTCTCTGTTGATTCTTTGAAGATTATTTTACTTTGGTGTACCTAAGTGTACAATTACAAGTATGAAATGAAGTATCTGTACTCAAACTTGCCATTAGTATTGTCTGGCCTATTGCATTATATTCATCTGCCTGATCTATATTTCCAGTATCTTTATTTTAAACATCCTTAGTAACCACTTTCTAACTCTCATCATTATGGGTGATTATATTCCAATCATAATCTATTTATCCCACTCCATAATTAACTTCTTAATACTTCCCTCGTATATCTCTTAAGCCACAGTTAACTCTTACTTGGACGGGATGGAAAGTGGCTGACCTATATTATCTCTTACTTTTATGGTTTCTAAAAATCTCTATTTAATTGGTTTACTGTAAAGGAAGAGCTACGCGTCTTTCGTGTTATTGTGATTGTCAATTTATTATTTTCACCTAAGCTTCAGGCTGTGCCCAGCTTGATAAACTATTAAACAATGATAGATATTGTTTTGGTTTATTAGCTCAATAGTCAATCGCACCTAGTTCTTGTCAACCGCGTCAGTAATGTGTGATCTCCCATAAGTAGGCGACAACGTGAATCAGTTACCGATATGTCGTGGTATTTAGGCGACTGATCTAGGTGTCAGTGATATGGCCACTAGTCTGAGGTGACGCGCATGCATAATGTATGTGTAGCTTAGCATTATCTGTGTTGTACGAGTACAAATAGGACGAGAAATGGGCTGAGTATGTGTTGTAGAATAATATACAGATGAAGTAAACAGTGAAGACTGGAAAGTGACTAACAAAAGGTGAGCACGTGCTTAATAACTTCACAAAGAACTACAACTGACCATGACGATGGACTAAATATTCACGTCTCGACATATTGTGACAAGATTATTTTGTTTAATTTCATGTTCAGCAAACTTGTACTGTAAAGATATTCCGGAACTCCGCTACAAATAAATGATCCTGATCGCGATCTATTGCTGGTCGAAATTTAAGTTTTTTTTAAAGCATTGCATGCTTATCTTCAGAGATCAGGTATCAGGTATGATGATCATGAAACAAAAATAACATGGAGTGGGTTACATTTGGTTTTGTTAAGATTACCTAGTCCACCTACCAAGATATCTTGTGGCAAGTATTTATATTATATTACCTTTAGTTTATAGGAATAAAGAAAGATAAAACATAAGTAATTTACCAGGTACATATGTGTGTAGATAAGTGTATCGCTTATCTTAATTTACATAACTTGCTCACACGTCACAGTGAAATGAGAAGAATTAATCAATTCCGTGCAAACATAGGAAATTGTACCACTTACCGTTTGTCACCGCGTGAATTATGCTAATTCGTATAGTTGAACTTGTGTAGAATTTTCCATTTTTGTAGGTCGAAAGCTAGAGTTTCCGTGTCAAGGTGACGAAAGTGTTCATTTTATCGGTGTTAAGTGATCACCGGTTTTGGGTTTATTACTTTGCTAAATTTAATTTGCTTCTTCATGATGCTCTTTAACGTCAAAATCATAACCACCGGCACAGATCTACTTCTGAATATTTACAAGTATAATTACAAGATACTTGTGATTTTAGATAAAGAAATTAAATTAGATGGGTAAAATACAAAACATGATAAGTACCTCTGCGTTAAATAAACGCAGAATCATTTTAGTTGTTTTTGTTAATTAAAAAACAAAAAAAAAGACAACTGTTATGATAATAAATGATTCCGCGAATAATAACGTTAAATAACGATACATGAACTTGACAAGTAACGTTATACATAATCGAGCACGATGACTTGCACTCGATGCAGTAACGATGGACAAGTGATCGAGTTTATTTACTATCAATATTAATATATGTATTATAGTTCCAATCTCGATACATTCTCAATTCGATATCTCAGGAAAAGGAAGTTCTATGTGTAACCAATTGAGCGATAACGATGCAATCAAATCTTTAATAACTAGGTATAAATTATAATCGATAAAATTATTTTCTGGTGAAAGAAGTCACGTGTTAATAGATAAGATATAATTAAAAACAAACCTTATTTAACACTATGTTTTTTCAGCTGCTTCGCTACCGTAGTCTGGCCCATAGAAACAATGTTTTTTTTCCGGAATAATAAGTAGCCTATGTCACTCAGCGATAGATTAGCTCCCTAACAGTGAAATAATTTTTGTAAGTATTCAGATTAGGATAATTTCCTTTTACTAAGCTTTTTTTTTATTTACTAGCCATTTCCCTGCTGTGTTGGGGTCAGCTGCCATTCTAACCGGATTTCGCTGAGTACCAGTATTTTACATAGAGAGTCTGCCCTATCTGACCTCCGCAACCCAGTAACTGGGTAACACGATACCCCTTGGTCAGACTGATGTCAGATTTCAGGTTTCTGACTACCCGTAACGACTGTCAAAGATCTTTAAATGACAGCCGGGACCAATGACTGAACGTGCTTGCCGAGGCATGGCGGCAACTCGCTATGTAAAGATGGTCACCCTTCCTCGGATCGACCTCGGCAAGCTTTGCTTAACCTTGAGGATCAACCCGTGAGGCTGTTATTATTAATTAGCCACCAGCTCATTACTAAAATAAAATCAAATAATTTTACCTATTTATTAAATTAGTTTAAATACCTACTTATAATTTTAATTAGAATCTTCACATACAAACCCAATGATTCATATAACAACATAAAATAAGTAGGTGAGTCAATTAAAAAACTACAGTTATCTACACTTGCGTAATTATACAACAAACATGAGAACAAGTTCACATGAAAAATCGTGAGTTTTTCTCATTTGTTATAATAACAATATAAAGTGTAACAAAACGTGTTTTTTAGAATTTTCGTAGCGATTTCGTAAAAAACTATAATTGCTTTACTGATTGAAAATCAACTGTGGCAATAGTCGAGGTGTCTGGAGCTAATTAAGGTTTGGTTTACTTAAATATAAGTAAGTATGTGAAAGCGAAATCTTATTGTCATTGAATCTTTTGTATAGTTATTGCAAACCACTAATTATCTACTTATTTACAGGGGGTACCATACAAGTTCATACAGTAGATCATACACTCATAGAGTAGATCAATAGACAGATAGAAATATCACAAAATGTACGACCATGCATTACAGTTGAACTGTCGTTTTGACTTTTCATGTACATTTAAAAATACGACGATCAATTTAACCACACTGAGATCTAATTGACTATTATTATAGTTTTGCATCAGTTGTCCTTCATTATGGGCATTACTAAATAGTTAATATGTGGCTAACACATAACGGGCCAAAAATATGGGTGTATCTACTATTCGTGCGTACACCTCCGTCTAAATCTTTGGGGAATACAGCCGCGTGATGTGTATTTTTGTTATTAGTTAGTCTAACCATGCCAAAAGTATAATTATTGAAACTAGAGAAAACATTATTATACTGCAGGTTAGACTTGTTGCGCATTTCTGAGCAGGGTCGTGACTCCGAGTCGTGATTGAGACTGTTACCTAGTAACACAAATAGCACGTACAACTTATGGAAGCAGTCGGGATAAATTATGTTTCAGGATACTGGACTTTTACCTATGAAGTTAGAATAGACAGAAATAACGATTTGAAATTAATAAAAAACAGCAATTAATCAATAAAAAAATAAAAAAACAATTCTCTTTTGGTGATAGCAGATTTTTTTGTTGGAATTAATTTAGGTACTGTTTCCACTTGCAAGAACCCTTCTTTACTTCCACTTGCAAGAACCCTTCTTCATGTAAAGGCCTCCTCCAATGCTAACCAGTCTTCTCTAGATTGGGTTATTTGAAACCAGTCAGAACCTCCTATTTCCTTTATGACTTCACCTAATCTAGTGTTAGATCTTCCCGTCTTTCGTTTTCTTTGTGAGCTAATCCATGTTGTCGCTCTTTTAGACCGTTTGAAAATGTAATATTATGTTTAAAATTTTGCCTCGTCGGTCTAGTGGTAGCATGCGTTACTACTAAGGTCTAGTTCCGGGATCGGGTAGTGTTGTTGGGTTTTTCTTCTGAAATATCTCAGTTGCAGCTCGGAGCCCGGCTTCGTGTACGGTTGATGGCAAAAGGTTCCCCCTATTATATGGGACTTAAACATATACTTATGACGAAAGGAGATGTTCCAGAAATGCATGGAGCCTGGGCCAGCACTAAGTTATATGTAAAAACACTATATTATATGTAAAAATCGCTATATTATATAGTAATCGTTTTTATTGTTAATTCCACTTTGTTTCAATGTACACTCAAATTAACTTTATCAAGTAGAGCCACACAAACACAACATAAAATTAAACATGGTGGATCAGATCAGCAGTATGCGAAAATGATTGTCATTTTGAAAATTACATTTGATTGACGCACCATCGTAATATCTGCGTTAAAAATAAATAACACGCATTCAATTGCATCTGAGAAGCAATCAATCAATGTCCGTAGTAGTAAACTGGGTAGCAAAACTAAAACAATCACTAAAAACGACGAAACTTAGCTATTCTATTCTATTTTTTTATATAGCAAGCAAAGCCGATTTCGACTATTCTGCCAATGTCTAAAGTTCCGAAACTTAGCTAATTCAAAGTCAAAGCATAGAAAGACTCAAAGATGTCACTTCTTATGTCAAAGTGGTTCGTTATGTCAAAAGCAACTGACATGGCTGCCAGGGTATCTTATTAAAAAAGTTTTCAAATTATCATTTTTGTACGCCTGTACCCTTCTTCAAATTAATTTGTTAGTATTTTTAGGGAATATTCCATTTTTTTTTCCTATTTATCTATGTAGTATACTATTTATCTATTATGGCCCAAAATTAAACATCTCCTTTATTAAAAACGATAGCATTGGAAAACCTTATATGAAGGCGCCGGTTTATAGACTAGGAGTCGGCTGTAATAATATTAAGTTAAATGAAGACCAGATTAGCTAAGTAGAATGAAATTTCAAACCGGTGTTTTTATAATTATACAACTACAAATTAAAAGGTGCTATTTCTGTACATATTACCTATGTGTACTCAATCGTTGCGATAAAGGAAATCCGTTAAAAATACTTTCACATTTTATTTGTCTGATAGGACGTAACTGCAGATCAGCAGTAGATCAAGCTTTATTGACAAACTATAGGTCTACCAGAATCTCATGGCAAAAGGGGAAATAAAAATTTGTTGTATGCAATACTGGGGAAATTGGATTAAACGATCTTGATACTGTTTAATTTTTATTTATGTCCTTAGTATTAATGAACATGAGGTACCTATATTATAGTAGTCACAACGGATCTTTGTGTCTTTGAACTTGGTCCTGCCAACCATTGCGTAAGAAACAGTTTGTCATCGAGTATACTGCATAGAGTAAGCGAGATAGGACGATGACAAAAAAGACAAAAAATATTTATTTCAACTGGGCCACTAAGCGGCACTTTTGAATGTCACAATTTAAATTTACATGGAATAAAAGTTCGATTATTCCCGATGTCCACCACTTGGTTGGCCACCACTGGGGGACAGCGGGAAAATTATAAAAAATATTTTCGTTGTCCACCACTGGGGGACAGTGACACGGATTTTTTAATTAATCTCGTTGTCCTCCACTGGAGTCAGTGACACGGATTTTTCATTCCCTATGGCCAACGCTGGGAGACAATGTCACAATTCTGTTTAAAGTAAGAGTGAACAGGCTTCTTCTGGATAAGCTCACCCCATCGTCGACTCTATCTCTGTCACCTCTGACGATTAGAGTTAAGAGCAAAACCATGTAAAAAAAAAACAGTATTCTTCTATCATAATTCCTAGAAATTGACCCACATATATTTGGCCGTTTACAAGTTCCAATTGGGTTCCTTGTATAAAGTGATCGCTGTAAACGTACTTTTTTTTGCGTTTTTTGTAATTTTCTTTGTATTGATTCTACCGTGCATTCGGAAAGTAGCTTGTTATGGAGAAGAATGCACAAGAAACTCCATAAGCTTATGTGACATACATAAGCGAGTGAAAGAGACAGTTATACAATGCTATCTTCACCTTCAACATTGACACAAAAATAGCTACTGCGCGGGGTCTTGCAACCAATTCAGAGACACAAAGATCCACTGTGAGTATTATAGGTATGTGTATGAATAATGTTGTTATACATCGTGTTCTTATCATAGGAAAAATAAAACAATTGAATATTAATTTATGTACTAATTTATTATTTAGCATTTAAATCATACTAATAACTTAAAACCTCATTCAGAACTAGAAAACTAGAATACGATTCCATGAACTCCACTGGCATTTCAAAAACTTGTATCTTTGTAGTTTTATGTCATCTCTCTCCATCAAAATGGTTCTTTTTCATTGGCATTTAACATATTCAAAACCAATTTTTTTATGTATAAAGTCTGTAAAAAATAATAAAATGTATCATGTTACTTAAAGTCGTTCATCATCATCAGTCTATATATTTTTTTTTTTATGTAAGTTTTATGGCCTGGTTGCTAGGACCTTTTAGCCACGTCTTTGGAAAGAGTTTTGGATCTTATATTTATTCTTTAGTATGCATTAGAATGCGGATGTAACAGATTCTAATGTTTTTTGGAGTATTTGGCAGCAAATTGTATCGAGTCAGTCTTCCCAGTAAGCTTTGCAGAGGCAGTCAATACTACAATAAAATACACTGCTCCACTATCCCGAGATCGCTTTTGTCAATTTTACAAATTGTCCAGTTGCGGAGACAGTTAAGACACAAAACTACACCAATAATATATCACAATATTTACTAGGAATCAATTTGCAAATAATATTAACAGCCACTGAACTTCACTCGACAAAATCCCGCCAAAAACTCCCGTCTATATACACGTCCCACTGCAGGGCGCAGATTATTACTTAATATTTTTCGTCCGTTTTCTTAATCTCCGTTAAAATCAATATCTTGTCGAAGAATTAGTAACAGTTACATTACTGTTGCCATTTCCTTCCGGCCATCATTCGATGTGCCCTGACCTACGATTTACCATATAATAGTAATGGAAAGAAATTAAAATTAAGTAAGAAAAACATAAATTAAACTAAAAGTATCAAAACAAGTCAGTCCAACTTACCGGTCCACTCTACGACGCACTTTAAAATCAAGGTTGAGTTTGATTTACGCCTTCTTCTTCCCTTATTTTATGATACACATTGAAAACAATATGTCTCGCATGAGATCGAAGTGGGTTTTTCGACATTTTCACAAAAATAACAAACTTTCAAGATAATATCAAAAAATTTCAGCAGCGGTTGACACATCAAGTACTTTGATTCGACAGGTGACAATTGACATTGCCATATGAAAATCACAATTTAAAAAAAATAAAAAATGCCATGAGATTCTGGTACACCTATACCTACATTAAAAATATTTACAGAATGGGGTTTTACAGGTGGTATTGCTATAATAAAATAACGGTTGTTTTGATTACCTACAATTGGGTTGTTGAATTTAAAAAAACTAACGATTTTTTTTATGCATTTCAAAACTTTACATTTCATAAATAATATTGTCGTTTCAAAAAACTCTTAAATATTTTTTTTCAATTTATTATAAGCAATTGAAAATCGATAAAATTTTAGAAAGAACCAAGTGACTACAAACGGGCCACGATTGATCGCCATGTTGGTGACGTCATAACGTTCAAGGTATTTTACGATACAATGTCAACTACACGTGAATTGACTAAAAATAGCCGAAAAATTGTGCAAAACTATTATTTAAAACACCAAATTTTATTTACTCATGTGTATATGTAAATATAAAGGATTCATATAGGCTAATTTCGATAATTAACCCACCTGATCGTAGTAGATTTAGTATTTTATGAAATAAAGTAGTGGTGCCGGTATTCTCATAGTTGTTTACCAGGTATATTTAGAAACATAATTGTCATAACGTAATCGTTTTCAATTATGGGTAAGTAATATTGGTGTAAAATAAAAAGTTAACAGACACGATTGGCGCGAAACTTCGACTTTGGGTATCAAAAAACTTCATTAGATACCACTAAATATGATACAACCCGAAATATCTGGAGCCTTTATTTTTATTTACTTTTAGCACAAAATCCTAAATATGTTGGGTAATTTCTATTATTTACATATCTCATAATAATATTAAACACTAATATCTATATTATTATACTCGCAAACACTAAAAAACTTTGTAGAATAAAAACGTGAAAATATTAACTTGGTAGATTTTCTTCCACTAATTCTTTAGTAAATATCTCTTAAATGCGTCGACCGATTATCACAATTCAAACAGAAATATTAGTTTTACGCCTGTATCTGTCATTTCAAAATAAAATAATGAATATATCTCCATAAACAAAAAATCATGTTTTCAATTTACGTAATTATACAACAATGTCACCTTTGCACGAAAGTTCCCATAAAAAAATACTTTTCTCAGTCTTTAATGATCAAAGTAAGAGATTAATACGAATCTAATACCTGTGCTAATATTAAATTAGAACAAGATATCAACATAATTAACACATTCTAATTGGAATCTAGTTAGACATAGAACATTTCTCAAAACTTTAGCACAGATTGCTAGGTACTTGGCTATTGCGCGATGCTCATATAAAGGGTTTTTTTTTGTAATATTCGTACATAATGTGTGCAACAAGAACGATAACTTTTATGGTTTAATGTTTTTGATCTATGTATTTGATTTTCATCAAAATATTCACTATAATAACAAGATAGAATCGGTTTAAAGTCAAAACAGTATATCAGCTATGTGCTACAATGAGTAGAAATGAACGTTGTGACGTCACATGGGCTCGGGTTTTGTTCGGGAACTGTCGAGGTGTTTTCGGTTCTGGATTCAACAAAATCTTTTCAATTTGATATAACTTTGTAATTACAGCGAAAAAAATAAAATAAAAATAGTTTTGTATGTAAACTTATATATGATCTTTCTATTTATTACAAAAAAAAAGTTGGTTCAACAAACCAATTACGAAAGATGTTTGTCACCCCGATTATAAAAAGATGACGAATAATACAGAAGCATGTATTGAACTGGGATACAGAAAGGAAAATGGTTGTGAGTTTCTTGCACGTTCTTCTCCATAGAGATCTACGCTTTGGAATGTGCAATTGTGCAGCTAGCTTCGTCTTCTAAACTGACCGACTTGCCTTTAAAAAAGATTAATATTGAAATATATGACTTGAGTTTATAATACAAGTTGCGTTATGTAAAACAAACAATAAATTCAAATACTTCCAATATACTAATACACAAGCCTTTATACGAATTCCTACCTCGCTAGTAAACTATCACATTAGATGATAATTATCACATTTCAATTTTGTCATAACCATGTGTCATCTCATCCCGTTACCATAGCAACTAACGGCGCAGCATACTTTTGTCGCCCCACTGACAAACATCGCGCTGCAACGTTCAGCCAACAATGAGATGGTTCTTGTGCGATTACAATTATGGCCACTTTTGGGAAGTGTGTAAATGGCTAGCGGTATATGAGTAGATATGTTAGTGCAGTTCAAGCTTCAAACAGTAATTTCTGCGGTAGAAGGTGCGAAGAATAGATGAGTGGATGGTCTTGGGTTTTAGTTATTGGGACTTTCTATCAGCAATACCGAGTGTTTACAGCCCAAAATGAAAAATGATTGACCAAAGACTCAAAATATCATTTGCTAACAGTAATGGCGATGGTCGAAGTGCCAAATGTGTGGGATCGTTCCCGTGACGTTTCCATAGCGCTTGAAAATCCCAGTATTGCCATTTTCACAATATCTATCACGACGCTTTTGTTAGACTGTCACTTGGTTAAAGCATCAAATTATATTTCGTTAGCGTTCACTTTAATACATTTAGAAGTTTTTGACAGCCGCTAAAATATTGACTAATAGACACTTCCATACTGCTTACTTGCGCTGCATTAGCGCAAGTAAGCAGTATGGAAGTGTCTGTGTTGGTTGTTTACTTATGTAATATCGGGTCTAGTTTATCTATTATGAGCTCTTGTTATTCTTTGAATGACGATGTTGCATGATTGCACAAAATAATATGTGAGTTGCGGAATAAAAAAGTAATTGATCTAAAGTAGGAATATTTTCTTAATTACCGAAATAGCCACTACATAACTGGGTAGAAAACAAAGTCAAATATATTTATTCAACTAGGCCAATAAACGGCACTTTTAAACGTCAAATAAATTAAAATTTACAAGGTATAAAAATTGTTTCAACCATGCATTCGGAAAGTAGATTGTTATGGAGAAGAACGCACAAGAAACTCCATGCTTAAAAAATAGGTGTTTTAAAATATTTACATGAGTACATACATTAATAAATTAATATATGTGACGACGATGCACCCAGAATAGTTCTACACACTATACTACGTTCAGGTATAAAGTATAAAAAACATTAACAGGAAAATTAATTAATTTGATAAGTAGGAACATGGTTCTCACATTACAAATTACAAATATTGAAAACATAGGTAAAATACCTAATTCAACAACAACGGAACGTTGTATGAGTTAATTTCTAAAAAAACAATGAATACACTATGAATAGGAATATAAATTAACAAATTAGATTTTGTCTACACAAAAGATTGCCCTATGGAGCAGGACCAGCATGTTTCCAAGCATGCTTATCTTGAATCATCATCTAATTTGTAATATGCTTTTTTACAAAGAGTGCTTTTAACTAAAGTTTTAAATTTACTTTTATTTAGTTTTAATATATCACAAGGTATTTTGTTATAGAATTAAACACAGTACCCTATGAAAAATGATTGTACTTTAGCTAGTATATAAGAAGGTTGATCTAACTTATCTTTACTTCTGGTATTACAATTGTGTCTATCACTGACTTCAAACATATCAGTGTTACCCGGCCACTGCCATACAGTTGCTTCAATTTCAATTGTTTTCTGTGTTAGTCAGTGTCTGCTTTCCTAAAAAAATTATAATACACAGAGTGTTTTTTTTACAGTGATGACTTTTATATTTTAAAGCTTGCGAGAAAACCAACTCTCAACTTCTTCCATTCTTACTAAACATACTACTTCTTACATTCACAACCTGTCCTTTTATAAGAGAGAAAGATATTGTAGGACGAGCCTATAAAGCGGTTTTTCTTCTACTTTCATATCGCTTTAGGCCTTGTTCAGACTACAGTATCAATTTGCCGAGCCCATAGATAAACTAGACGCTACTCTATAATCTATGAGCATAGTAACCTCTTTACCTCGATCGAATCACTTTCGCGCGGCGACTTATGTCATTATGTTTTTATTTATTTGATTATTTTTAAATAGAGAACAGGCTCTGTTGTTGCCGGCCATTTAGTTTGATTCGATTGGGTCAAGCTACAAAAAGGTTAGAAGTTTTAAACTTATGTGATTTATTGTTTGACTTATTACGACATTGGCAATTCTCAGATAAGCATAATCTGCGTAATTGATATTAGCGTTGAACATGCTACTGCTGCACGCAAGTAACTGGGGTTTTCAGAAAAGAAAAGCCCTACGTTTATGCCTTTATAGTTTTCCCTCTATCACTCAACGAACATTAAATTTTGAATTAAGCTTAGTCTAAAGCAATCTTAATTCAAAATTGAGTTTAAAGTTTTGACTACAGTTATCATGGTAAATATATTACACTATGTTTGGTGTACAATAAAGAATTAAGCATAAGTTCTAAAATTCGGCATCTTATCATTTACAAAAAATTAAAGATACTGTTTGCAATTTTCCCAATCTAGAATGCGCTTTAGGTTCAATGCGGATACACCACCTGGGAAGTACCTAGATATATCATTATTTTACTAACAGTAATAATTAATAATTATAATTTCAAAGAGTAAAGAGAGAGAGAGAGTATATACGGAAAACTTTAATCTCATCGAAGCTAATTGCACACGTTAACCCGAAAATGAACAAAATGGCGACTGTAATAATAGACAATCGTAGAATAGTGAGGAGATGAGGTGTCGATGCGATGACAATTGTTGGCTGTCATTGGGGTACAGTTATGGCATTGTTGTGTGGTATAAGTTAAAAGAGAAAGGGATTTTCATTGCAGTTCTAAAAACAGTGTATCTTTTATAATAATGGATTGCCCAAATAATTTCGTTTGAAGGTATTCTTATTAATCCGTGTCAGCTTAAAAAACTGTCTATACTTCATAAAATATAGCTTTATCTCTGCGACAGCTGTCAGTATCAATAGACTAACAATAGTTGATATTTTATGCAGTATAGTGATACTTTGCTTGGCTGACCGATATTATGTAATTATTTTATCAATTAACACTTGAACATTACCGAAATGCCATTAGGCACTGGAAATGTATTTAATTTAAAAATGCAATTTGTTTTTACATCCGTTAATGAGACGGAACAGATCTTAACTGGTTATTTATTACATAATACATACTTTCATTCTGCTTTCAGCTTCTAGCGCAGTGCATTGAACTGTGTAACTGTTGGTAACGCAAAAAGAAATAAATTAATTTATTCAAATCGCCGCCACTATCGTTCTAATAATTAAAATCTATTTATAAAATAGATAATACCTAATTGGACTGATTCGTAAAAATAATTTAAAAATAATAATAGTTTATTATCTTTTAACATACCTAGCGCTCATTACAGAAAAAAACATGAAAAGTAAAAAAATAAATTGCCACTGATTGTTCGCTTCCTTCTAACACTTACTCCGTCGCTACATTCCAGTTATCATCTATTACGTCTAGTCAGCTCAACACTACATTTCTGTAATTTCTCACAAATCGAACAAACTACTTTTTGTGCAGCTCATTTTAATCTGGTCAACGGTACTTATTACAAGTTTATGACGTTTTTCCGTCAACTGTTAGGTTAGTAAAAACTGGTTTAATGCTCTGTAGGTCATCGCATCACTAGACATGTTTTCTTTTTCTATTTATGAACTTGAGAACGTTTGTCTAAAATGTCAGAAAAAATATGACTTGGCAAAAACGTCGTGAAAACAGGTACTGGATGATTGAGGTATTTGACTATCCGCAAGTTGAATTGCCAATACTACTCATATTATTAGTAACCCACCAACTGATAACTCACTGAACACGCTTATGGGTATTAAAGGCAATGAGGTGAATGATGAGGTGGTTGACTGATGGAGAATGATTAAGGCAATAATCCGCCATTGTACCATTGTGCATGAAGTTTTAAATAAATAAAACCTTACAATTACGCAAAGTTTTAATTAAGTTTGGTGTAGTGGTCGCACGCACTACTGCTGAACATGAGGTCCTGGGTTTGATACCTGGGTCGGGCAGAGGCTTATTGGGTTTTTCCATCTATTTTTCAGTAGTAGCCCAGAGTCTGGATTTGTACCCGGTTGGCGGCAATAGCGAGTCTATCGTCCCCTATGACTTCAAAATAACTGACTAAATGTGGGTGACGTATCACACAATTGTAGGTGTTGTGATATCTTGTGTGTTGTTAGTTGAAGAGTAGGCGTATGAAAATGAATTCGGCTGCAATGTCGCCTCCTGCAAAATACGCGTGATAATATAAATTGAAGAAAGAAGGTTAATTAAATTAGATAGAAACCGAATAGGTGGGCTGTACTTAAAGGTCATTTCGAAAGACTAGTTTAAGAAATCAAATCCTAGGTAATATTTAATGCAAATTGCAATTTTGCAAGACAATAAGACTCAAATATTGCACAACATAAATCTTGTTGGTTGGTTTCACGTTGCAAGTCCACAATCAACAACCTTTTTGCCAAGACGTATTTAGTAAATTCTTGATCTGTTTGGAACAGCTATATCAGATAATTATCACCCTTCTATCTCTTATCAACTTTCATCTAATTATATAACCATACAGTGTACTCAAAGCAAAGTTTCTTTCGCAGATCGAGACGTAACTTCATTTCAAAAAACGAAAGAACTAAACAATGGGCTCTTCGCCCTGCCGCTGGAACTCGAAGCAATCATGAACGAAAGCCGAGAGAGAATCCGTCGGGAGCGCGAGAGGGAGAAGAACACATACACCTCTCCCCGTCTTGCGCTGCGTCGCGTGCTGCTATTGGCTGAGGGCCGACAGTTCCGTGAGGCAGCGGCCATCTTGTCCCGACTGGGACCTGGAGTGCTGCAAAGCGTGGCTTCGGAACTGCCCATAGATTTGCTGGTGGAGGCGCTGCCACACTCGGCGCATCTTATTGAGACTCTTTTGAACAGGTTAGTGCCGATGATGTTATTACTCTAATCTCAAGCTAGGGTTTTCTTGGTAAACGGTGCTATAAAGATCGATCAAAAATGGCCGGCGTATTTTAATTTATTATATAAAAAATCGCTCTTTGCTTGCCTTGATCTGGTCGCCTTTTTAACACAATTTTTTTAGGAAACCCAAGTTTAAGAAACCGTCAACTTGTGAATGTTTTCACTTTGTTATTCAGCGGATTGCTGGATTTATCTGTTTTCTTCAACAGTGTGTGTCAGACGATAATTTTGTATAAACCATAGGTAGATACTTAGGTTAGGTAGACATTTACCTTTTTAGGGTTCCGTACCCAAAGGGTAAAAACGGGACCTTATTACTGAGACTCCGCGGTCCGTCTGTCTGTCTGTCTGTCTGTCTGTCACCAGGCTGTATCTCATGAACCGTGATAGCTAGACAGTTGAAATTTTCACAGATGATGTATTTCTGTTGCCACTATAACAACAAATACTAAAAACAGAATAAAATAAATATTTAAGTGGGGTTCCCATACAACAAAGGTAATTTTTGTGCCGTTTTTTGCGATAATGGTACGGAACCCTTCGTGCGCGAGTCAGACTCGCACTTGGCCGGGTTTTTTATAAAAATATCGACGCTGTTTAGCAATTACTTAGGACCAACGATCATATGGGCTGTTTGCTCGTTGCTTATCTCATTCTATATTCAAATATTTCTATAAAGAAATATCAGTTGTTAACATAAATGAGACATAAATGAGAAAACGTACGACAAAATGTCAAAAGCTTTCAATAAACCGTTTGTTCTAATGATCAACACCTCCTATGTAATCGTCAAGAAAGTGTAAAGAGTCTTCTCTCTTAACACTTTCTTACATTACCTTATAACAATTACACAATCAAATATTATAAAAGGTAATATCTTCATAACTTCAACACATTAAGTTAATTAACTGCCCATTCTTCGATTAGTGAAGGTCTTTCTTTCCATATTACTGCTAGAAAGTAGCATTTACAACCGATATGACACAAGACGAATTTCTAAACGATTTGTATAACAATAACAGAACTGCTGCATTCCGTGGAAGTTTCAAATTTGCTGCCTCTCGTATCTGGAATGATCTTCCTCCGCCATTTCGTGCTATAAAAACGATTGGAACATTTAGTACTAAATTCAAGCAGTACTTATTACATAAGCAAAAGGAATCCGGAAGATTGGCTTACCCGGGGTTTGCACGCAGTTAAGTTTACTGCCTGTAATCCATTTTATTTATTATTAACATTCTTGCGAACACCACACCACACATATTAAATTCATAACACTCTGATTTATCCAATATTAGCAATATATTATTATATGTATTCTTTTCGCCAGGTTTATTTACACTTATTCATTTACGCTATTTCATAACATAACTTACATAACATTTTTCTTTTGACAGCCGACCATAGATTTCTTCCGTATTTAATAAGTCACTCTTTGCTACGCGCGCTCTGTCGTTTGTCTATGTTTCGACAAATGATCATTGAGTATTGCCACGGTAAAGATGGTTGGGTCTACCTATATTTAATATGTTTTATTTATATATTTGTATTATACTTGCACATACTTTGACCCACCTTAAGTATTTATTTTTCTATTTTGTTTGTTATTTATATATTCTTCTATTTTATTTTTTTATTTTATTATACAAGTCTCGTTTCCGTAAGTGTGTCCGTGGCATCAACAGTGGGCCCTATCAGAATATCAGCGCAGCGTTACCTTTTTTGGTTATCGCTGCACATGCTGAGATAGGAGCCTTTTTGGTCTCGCACGGGGTTTTTATTTTATTATTGTTTAATTTTATGCTTATTTCTCGTGTCTCCTGTGCGGGTCACAAATAAATATTTTTCTTTCTTTCTTTTCTTTCAATATTGGTAAGTATTGCCTCAAAATAGATAGGTGCAGAAGGTCGGCTCACACACCCACACAACAGAGTACCTGTAGCACCCACATAGTATTTAGAAACTTGCAAATTGACAGCCTCATCTGCCTAGACCCATTTTGAAATTAGCTTCCAGTCAAATGATATAGCTCAATAGCAATATTTTAAATAGAGCGATTGCCTATATTAAGACCCCCACATATCAGTTACTGGGTAACACCCATACCGTGACAAAACTGCAGCAGCTGGCAGCCGAGAACATCTGCTTAAAGGTGAACGCTCACCTAGAGGCACAGCAGGAGCCGCACGCGCCGCAGTCAGCGCATTTTATCAAGGCCCCGCACAATCCACTTCTGTACATCTTACTATATCAATATTTTCTATAGGGATACGAATGACGTCTCCACGCCACCCGCCCCGCACTTGCCGCAAGCATGGAACGCACCGAATCTAATGACGTCATCCGCACGCGCTGGTGGAATCCATATACCTACAGCATTTTGCTTAAATGCGGAACATGCTGCGCGGATAGATGCGCGAAACTGAATACGATTTCATATAAAGATTTATAAAATGCGATGCCTGCGGCGCGTGTGGCTCCTGCGGTGCATCTAGGTGCGCGTTCACCTTAAGACTTTTCCGAGGTACCGTCTCTGTATGTCTGGTCATACATCCACAAATTGGTATGGCACTATTTAACCTTTAAGATTGAACCATGCAGCTATTGTAATTTAGTCACAAGTTCCATCTTCCTATCTTAAACTGTCTCAATCTCAAAGAAATGCCGATCGCCAGTGCGTACTCGCAGTACGAATACCGTGTCCATGTATGCTTTTTAGTTCATTGTATGGAGTCGACATTCTGCAACTATCTACTCAGTGGTATTCCAAAGTCATCGTGTTCTAAGTGATTCATTTGACTGGTTACTGTGAATCTATGTTTCCGATGTCCGTTATCTTCGATCGCGGTTTCGGTTGAGGGCCGACAGCGGTCAACTGTGCGGGATTGCAGTAAACGTATTAAGGTTTTACTTGTGGTCTGCTTGGGTGATGTATAGTCTGAAAATGGTGTGTCAAAAGCTTTTGTATAAGAATTTATTTGGATAGCGGCTAGATCGAAACAGGGTCAAAAAGTTATATGAGGATAGAAACTTAGGAAAAAGTATTGTTGCATATGTTGTTGTTCTTGTTACAATGTTAATTCTTATGTGAGAGGTTTTGTGATAATGTTAACATCTCTTTCATTGTAGTGGTAATTACTAAATACGAATTTATTATAGTAGTATAAAATTATGAGGCGTAAGATTGTTTGATGAGGATAAAAATTGGTTGTTATTAATATTGTTAATCAATAGCTATTACATTAAATCGGCACTAAAATAAATCTGCTGATGTGAATGTTCTGATTGTACATTTCACACCCGAATCTGATGGAAATAAAATTTATAGTTATATGTTATTTCATTCTCAATTATTTATGGTTTCCATTTTAAAATTTTATGCGGTCATTTATTTAAGAGTTGTTTGATAAATGCATACACATTAAAATATTGCAAAATGTGGCTCCAACAATTAAATCAAATAGATAAAATACCAATATAAATATTTAATTAAATCGCGACACATAAATAACGAGCTGCTATTAATCATTTCAATGTATCTAATTAAAATCTCAACATCTTAAACAGATTCATTAATCTCCTAACACATAGAGAGTCGAACCTGTCATACTAATGGATTACTTACCACAAATTCTGCACAAAGAACTAAAACGCTACAATTTCTAAATTCCTAATGTCAGTAAGATTATCTGCCAATACTTTTTACCAATCTTCGATCTTAGATTACTCGCATGCCTTCATGTGCATTACTACATCCAAGCAATAACCGAGTCTAAAAAATGCGTCATAAACTCCAAAATGAATTATTTTGGCCACTCAACGTGTTCGTTACAATATTATTTAAACATAGCCACGCAAAAATAGTCCTAAAGACTTTGTGTTAAGGATGGAAGGATGTCATACAAGTTAATTTACGGGATTCTCAACGAAAGTGCCAGGCGACCGGTTCCTTGGTATTTGGTATTCAGACTACTTTCACATGATTTATAACGATAGTGACCTTCAAAATGGACACTTAAAGGAACCTGAGTAATTCCGTGCAGGTTTTGAGTCCATTGCAGTAATTGTAGGGAACTGTTGACTGTAGCGTTGGCGTTGGCGTTCTTTAGTTTCTGCCTACCCCCATGGGAAAATGGCGTGAGTTTATGTATGTATGTTGACTGTAGCCTGCTTATAAAAGGTGCAATAGAATCAGAAATATCTCTACTGGTAGTAATATAAACTATGATTACTAGAATGAAACTACTTAATAGACTTATAATGTAGATCATGAATAACAAGAGACGATGTCTTTTGAAGTTAGAATTCAATTGATCCCAGCAAAAAATATTTGTATTACGAACCAAAACCATCGAAGCACCACTTCATATAAGAAACATTACATTTGCATAATGTAAATTACATGGTTTCTTTCCTCCTTTCAGTTGTAAGAAATAAGAATTATCTGAGGATATTACGAGAAAAACAATCTCCGTTGCTTTTGCCGTTCATTTTATCTTATCTAGTACTCAGTTTTTTTTCCTTATGTCCCGTATCCTATGTTTCTTATTTGTTACCTTTTCATCTAATTCATTGATTTATTAAACCTGAAGAAACTTTCAAACTTCACTTACAAACCTACAGAAACGGTTATTCGGATAGTTGATAGTGGGTCTATATACTTTTGCAAAAGATTAAGTGCTCAGTGTACTCTGGGACCAAATGCCAAAGTGCATATTAACAGCATAAATAACCGTTATCATGCTTACGAGATTACAACTACATTATCGCATCAAAATACACTATACTGCGTGGTAACTCTTAAGCAACACATAACACATTACGGCATGATTAAGCAACAAATTATGCTTCACGCTCAGCACGTGAATATAACGGCATAACATCTTCTATTAAAACTAGTCGATTGTTATATATTGAATAACATTAGTTACGCGAAATGATTCAGCGAGTTCAAAGGTCGGAAGCTGCAAAGCATGACATACAGACAAAGGCACGTTGATGTATGCATCATTTGTTAAGGCTCTTGAACCTTAGTATTGTCGTATTGTTTAACCGCAAATGATCTTTCTCTGTTATTGGTCTGATGAGTTGAGTATAGACTACAGAAAATATTAATTTGGTTTTCCGTCACCGGAGTATTAACACATCATCATCATCATCTTCATGTCCTTGTTCTATGTTACTTACTTGAAGAGGTTATTTATCATTCCCCATAAACCCTAAAATATTAATACCAAACTTTATCGATTAATATAAACGTTTTTCAAAAAGACGAGCTGAACATTTATGTTTATTTATTTATACTTTATTGTACACCAAGATAAAAATAATTCAAAAAGACATCTTATAAAAAAAACAAACATATAACAGGTGGCCTTATCGCGATCCGCGATCTCTTCCAGGCAACCAAGAATTGAAAGAGACAGCCTGGACACAATATGGGGTTGCACTTGGTGCAAATTTGTCAACAAATAATTAATTTATTAAGAAAGTAGGTACTAAATACAAAATACAAAAAAATAGATACAGACAAGAAAACAATTCAGATTATACAAGATTATGATCAGTGACAAGTAGTGCTCCTTCACAAGTTGCTTAATTAAAAACAGGCAGTGATTGCGCGCGCTTTATAGTCACAGGCAATGCCAATTCCATAGATGAGTGGCCTGGACAGTAAAATATTTGTCTAGGAAGGTAGTGGAATGCATTGGCATTCTAAGTTTATGTTATCCGATGACCTAAAAACTTTCACGTGCGAGTCACACAGAAACTGAAACCGTTTCTTGAGATAGAAGGTAGAAAGAGAATATTATACAGGAGACATTCCACCCATACGCACTAAACATTTGAGAATACTTTTATTATGCGTACAGCTAAGGAGTGGAATTCCCTGCCGGAGTCTGTGTTTCCCGAAAGCTACAATCTAGGGGTCTTTAAGTCAAGAGTGAATAGGTTACTTCTAGGCAAGCGTGCTCCACCGTCGACCACATCATCGCTTACCATCAGGTGAGATAGTGGTCAAGCGCGAGCCTATAACGAATAAAAAAAAATAAAAAAGAGAAAGAATATGAGCATTCTGGCGATGGCAAATTGGCAACCATTTGAGTTTCACACGAAATTCAGAAACATGGACATATTTGCGCAAACCAAATATGAAGCTTTTACAAAGATTTTCAAGCCGCTCAAGTTTATCAAGTTGCACTTCAGTGAGGTCAAGTTAGCAGGCATCAGCATAATCAAAGATGGTTAGCAGAAGAGATTGTGCAAGCGCATTCTTGGTTGCAGTCGTTATAATATTACGCAGTCTTCTCAATTCGCTGATACAGACTGATCATGACATATAAATTAACCTAACTAAGATGATGACTGACTTGAATAATAATGATATGGCTATCGACTGGAATACTTCCCAATAATTAATAATGTATATTTATAAACATTAATTATAATTTATTTTGACATTGTGTTTGTACTATAAATAAAAATCGTTTATTCTCAGGCATGTCACCCATATTAAAAATTTACAATTAAATAATTAAAATTAATCGGACATCACAATAACACAAAATTAAAATTAATAATTAAAATAATCAAATTTAAAATAACCAGACAACACAATAACACATAATTAAAAATAATCAAATTATAAAAATAATAAATAATTTGACAACACATTTACACAGCTTTAGACCGAGAGAGCCAAAATAAACGCATAAAATTATCAAGTACCTTTACTTTGTCTCCCTCAGTATGTGTACATTTTGAAACACCGCCGATACAAGATCATTTTGACAATTAACTACCCTCGCGTAAAACGACGCCCTGAGTTTCCTCATGAGCGCAAAAAAGTCTGTAACTCTGTTTACAGCAAACATATCAGTCGCACTACACCGCCAGGGCAAGTTGAGCATGGCCCGAAACGCGTTATTATATTGTACACGAAGAGTGTGGTAAGCACTCTTCGTGTACTTGTACCAAAGTTGGCTCGTGTAGAACGACTGACAGTAAGCCTGGAACAGAGTTATTTTTACTTGCTTCGAACAGTGAAAGAAACGTCTGTTCAGCATGTTAAGTTTAAGGATCACTTAATATTATTATAAAATCTGTATATTGTACCTACTTTCTGTGCAAATAAATCATTATTCTATTCTATTCTATTCAAAGATCCAGCAGATGCAAATAGCTTGCAGCTAACTTCCTGTAGCTGGACAGTCCAAGAGAAGCTTTTGTCAAGGAATATACCCAAGTTCTTAACTTTCTCGCTAAAAGGGATAACTGAGTTGTCAAAAGAAACTTGGGGTAGAGTCATCCAGTCGATCCTTGAGGCCGTTCTTGAACTGCCCACCACTAAAACTTGCGTCTTTATGGGGTTCCCCTCAAGTCCGAACCTCTTGCTCCAGTCTCATATACGGGCCAGGTCAATATTAATGGTCTAGATAGCCTCAAATAGATTTCCAAGAGGAGCTCGTGAGTAAATTTGCAGATCATCTGCATAAAGGTGGTAGGAAGAAATTAATTCGTTGGAGATTGAGTTAATAAAAACAGCGAAAAGTAAGGGAGATAGAACATCGCCCAGTGGTACCCCGACACAAGTACTACACCAGGAAGACAAGGTCTCTCCGATGCAAATGCGTTGTCGGCGGCCGAACAGGTAACTACGAAATGATTCAATTACCGTTGGATATATATGTTAAGAGAGCCAAGGATGCCAAGCAAAACATCGAAATCTACGGTATTTTATTTATTTATTTATTTATTGGCCTATCTACAATTGTTATACTGTTTATTCTAGTAATACAACCAATATGATACAAGCATAGTATACAATATGATGCGATAGACACAGCATGCAAAAACAAAAAATTACAACATCTTTAAAATTACAATAATAGTGCAGAAATAACACTTACAACAACAAGTGGGTAGTTTTAGAAACACAATAGGTACAGTGATGACAAGAAAAGGCATTACTAAAATATAGTAGAGCCACTATGACTAGGACGGAAACCGGACTGGAAGGGGTTAAGGAGATTATTTTTGGAGAGGAAGGTGCTTATTTAGTTGTGTATTAAGCAAAAAGGAAGGTGCTTATTTGGTTGTGGATTAAGCGTTCAAGGACTTCGGATAGGAATGGCACAACAGATATTGGGTGAAACTCGGCAAAGGATGTGGGATTGGATTTTTTAGGTAAAGGTATGGCAGGTAGGTAGATGCGGAAAAAATAAAGATATGGCAAATGGCGGAAAGGATAATGTCCAGCACCGGGAGTAGCATTTTGCGGCTGATACAGTCGCTTCCTACTGCGTTTATAACTGGGAGTCGGAAGAGATGAAAGATGATTCAATGTATTTAATTTAGTTGTCCAATCAAAATTGGACGGAGCAGTAAAATGATTATTCATTGCATCAATATTAACATCTTTAGGAATAGTCACCTCGCGTGTTTTACCGACCCCCAATGACCTTAGAAATTTCCAAACTTTGTATGCGTCCCCATTTTGGACAGAATCATAAATATGTTGGCGATTAGCATTCCTACACACCTTATTGTAGTGTTTACGTATTGAGACATATCTCTCCCTATTAGCGTCAGTAGGGTTGCGCTTAAATTTCGACTTTTCCGTAACTTTTTTATTCATGACATTTTAATTTCATCCGTAAGCCATGTCGGCAAATGTCTCACTTTAACTGCCCGAACAGGAGCGTGATGGTCGTAAAGTTCAACAAGCTTAGTGGTGAACATAATAACTTACTCATCGACTGAAGCAGAGGCTAATAGATTAGATCAATCTATGTTGCTGGCATCCTCACAAAGACTGTCAACGTTCATGCCTACAAAATTGCGTCGCATGAAGATTTTGGCTTTTCAATGACAGTGATTTATAGGATTTTATGATGACAGTGACTAAAAGTGACAAGCAAGACGTGTCAAGACAACATGTAAATTGTAAACACCTAAAACACTATGTTTGGAAATTGATTAAAAACTGTGAAGGTATAAAACAAAACATAATATTACCCCGACCCTCATGAAAACATCACATGGATGAAAATTACTTCTGTAAAGCTGTAGCACGTTTCAGTCTTGCGGTCTTCGAAGAAGCAGCGGTAATATAATAATAGTTTCTGACACTGCCACTTTAGGTCCACTTGGCTCGGGCTCAATTGGAATCAGCGCAATTTTGTCCAAATCAGCGAGTGATTCAACCCGGTGCCGCTTATCTTTTGGACCAAGGATATACACACATCCCGCTTTAGTCCAGCTCTTAGCGACGCCAACTCTTTTCCTCGCTGCCAGGAACACGTCATACCGCCCCTTTGTCAGAAACTCGGCCATAGTAATGTCTGAAGCCCTTAGCTTGACTTTTGAGAGCCATATCTTATCCCGGATTGCAAGACTGCGCACCTTAAATAAGATAGGCCTAGATTTATTGGCCACTGCTCGACCCATCCTGTGACATCGACTGATGTCAGCAACAGTAAAATCGTTAAGCTGCAATTTATCACAGACCACTTTAGTGATGACGTTAGCGGTGTCTTCCTTTTGCTCTTCACTTACGCCATGTAAAAGCAAGATTTTCCTCCGACTACGCATCTCCATTTGGTCAACAGTACCAGCTAGAAGCTCCACCTGTCGCTGAAGACTGTTGAGGGCTTGCGATATGAAAACCCGGAACATATTAAATGCCACTGCCAGGCCGCAACTTGTGACAGGTGATGGAGGGGCCTTCTGCAATTCAGCTTCAAAGACAGACATCCTTGTGTGGAACAACTCTTTTAGATCACTTAAAGTGCTTGTCAGTGAATCCATTGTCTTGATGTGATATTATTTTGTAAAGAAGAAGTTGTGAGGAGGTAACGCTACACTAGCAGGTAATAACTATGAACTATTGAAATGTGACATAAAATATTGTAAATTATTATTGAATTAAATTAAATTGAATTTTAATTATGCGCGTATTTTTTTAAGTGGTATTGTAGACGTAAGACTTTATGTGTTTATGTTACCAATTGCATGTATATGTGTGCCTCTCAACAAAGGTTCATTAATCAATGTGAGTATCATCTGCCGTATCACTAAATAGAAAGGATAATTTAGTGTAATAACAGACTTTCAAAATATAACCAACATTACTCAGACATGGGATTGGAAAGCTCAAATATATTCGCGACAACTATTAATTACACGGCCACGCTCCGATGATGGCGGATTACCAATACCAATTTATTAAGTCTCCCGCCAAAATCGCCATCTTGTTCTGTACCCGTCTGTGGCGTGTGCACCAAGACATTCACTTTTACTGCCTAGATTTTTGACAGTTCATGAAGTTTCACTTTCGAGAAAGGTCCCTAATGCAGATGATACGTTTATTGTCAGTTATGCTTGATTGCATACGTCAGTTCTGCATGATTTGTTTTATGAATATGTAATATGTAATCGGTGTATCGAAGATTGAATATCGTTGTCAGATGTTTTAATTTGTCTGTTTCTTTTCTTACGTAACTTTTTAGAGATTGGCTAATATCTTAACCCTGTATCAAACTTTTTAAAAGTAAGTATAACGAGGTACTAAATGATGCTCATTCGCTTCAACGATCTAGCGACCCACAACATCGACTTGAACTTTTTGACCGACGGTACCATTACACTAAAACCGCTAATCAAATCCGACACTAACACCTTAATACAGACCTGACAATCAGCTAATACACCTAGTAATGTGGCCTTTTATTGAGCATTAGCTGATTGTACACATCCGCCGATACAAATACCAATCATTAAAAATATAAAAACAAAAAAAAGAATCAAGCCACGCCGCCTTTGAGTCTACCGAAACTTACGTGAATGGTATTTTACTTCCATAATCGAATAATTATACGTTGGGCTGTTCTTGGGTGAAAGTGCACCGGTCGGACCTGTTTCCCGACCCTCGGATTTGGTGGTACAGTGAAATTTATGAACCTGTATTGATTGGTTCCTTTTAATATGTTGCTTTATTCCAAGATGCGAATGTGGGAGTGTTTTGGTAGACGTTTTTGTAATGGGTATGAACATTAAAGTGTCGTATATACAAGAGAAATGATAGTCTACGAATAAAAGGTAGAGAATATAGTACTATAAAAGCTAATGAACATATTAGTAATCGCAAAATATGATGATTTCTTTGAAAAATTTGAATGGTATGGGTTTTGCGCTTACTAGGGATACGAATGAATAAGGTGTGCGTCTTTTAATATTAATTGCCACAAAAGATTCAACTTCTTCAAATAGTTTTCACTATCAAAAGTCTTGTTTTAGTCTTAGGGCTGAAGTTTTTAAGATACAAAAGGCTGTATTAAAAAAAAAAAGCAAACGTAGTAATAATAGTGTTAGCTGCTTCAAGACAAGCCTTTGCACTAAGCTTGCATTCAGAAACGACGGGAAGCACGCGGGTTCCGAGCGATTTTGGACCTTCTTATTTACATGACCATCTTCATATTCAAACAGACATGACCATGCGATTATCGCGTAGTTATCGCGCAAATCCGCCGTGTTCAGAACAGGCACTATATCGTTATGTTGTTATTTATTTGTTAATGACTTTCATATTTTATTGTAACGTCTTACTCCACTCTACGTTGTATTACATCCAGACACGCAATATCTCGGACGTGAATTTAATGTTATCTGAAGCGTGAACAGATTACCACCTACCTGCCATTTTGTAATAAAACTTATGAGATCTTGCTTACGATGGTTGTAATGTTGGTGTGAGTATTGTAAGTTGTTTTTTTTTAAACCTATATATATTTTGATAATATAGGAGCACGACCAGCTAAATAACAGCAGTCGCACGGTTCGATCATCGAGGTTAAGTAACGCTTGCTGAGGTCGATAAGTGGATGGGCGACCATCATTACGAACCAAGACTCCTCCGTGTCTCGAAAAGCACGTTAAGCCGTTGGTACCGGCTGTAATTTATCGATGTTTTACAGTCGTTACGGGTAGTCATAAACCAAAAAATCATACACAAGTTTTCCAAGTGGAGTGGTGTTAGCCAGTTACTGGTTTGTGGACGTCATACAGGCAGTCCTCAGGAAGTTACTGGTATTCCGCTGCAGATGGGAAAAGTCTAGGCAGATAGATTTGATAATAACGAGCATGATTCGTTTTTAGCATCATCCATCGTCGACTGGAGGACCTACTAAATATATTACAAAAAAAGTTCAAAGAGTCATTGGCATGAGAACAAGAAAAAAATGCTTTTTTTATTGTCTATATATAGGCTTGCGCTTGACCACTATCTCACTTGGTGGTAAGTGATGATGTGGTCGACGGTGAAACACTCTTGCCTAGAAATAACCTATTCACTCTTGACTTAAAGACCCCTAGATCTCTCTCTTGGCATGTTTCGTCTTGAGTTAAAATAAACATATTATGTAAGTAATATGTTATTATTTACATAATATGTTAAATTATAATAACTTTTATAAATAAAAACTAATAATGGCCACTCCTGCAAAGAAAACATCATCAAGTAAAGATGTAATAATCTCTTGCGAAACTCAAACAAGGTAAAGATGTAATGCCATTACTCGAGTCAATATACCTATACGATGAAGTAAATATACTTACAAACATTTTAACATTTGTATGTATAGAAATAGAAATTGTTGACAAGTAGAAACATGTACGTGTGTCGTTGACTTTAAACAACTTCACTCACAATTGAAAACTGAAAGGCATTCACGAATGTACGCATGTAAGAGGTAAAAGCAGTTGCTAATTAGAGAATAGCAGTTGGATTGTTTCAATTAAGGGGAAGTTGAATTTAAAAAAACAACTTTTTTAAAGTTGAAACTCGGCAATAAGATTGTTATAGCGGCAATAAGATAATGGTACCTAAACACTTACACATTTTAGACTTTATTGCCAAAAAAACCTAGGCATCAATACTATTTGCTATGTTAACTGTAATTAAAGACCTATGATTTCAACTAAAGGTTTAATTAAAAAAGTTAGATTACGATTATTGTTGAGGGGTCTTCTGTACTACTAAATTAAACCACGCACAAACCGTAAGTCTGTTCGACATGAATTAAGATTCACAAGGTCAAGGCATAAGAATGATGTCCTTAACAAAGTCAATGCGTTCTAAGTATTTCAAACCTAAATTCGAAATATGCGCTACCCTTTAAAATATGACGCATTTCGTACCAGTATAGGTAATCTTAAGATGCAGAACCCATGCAATCTCAACTTATTACAGTACCTACCTTCTACCATTTTCGGGTAGCCAGCCAACCACGTCAGTCCACCTCTAACCGTATGTAATAATGACAAAAAAAACAATTCTTATACTCTGTATTGCTAATAAAATTATTACCTAGACTTGTTAACAATCCCGACTCCCATACCATAACCACAAACCATATCTCACAACAGAATGTTAGAAACAATTTCCACAGAAGACCCGCATGAAATATAACACATACGAACAATAGAATCAAATCAAACAATAATCAGAAAAGCCAATAAAAAATGATTCATTAGCTTTAAACGTTGGTTATCTTGCACAGACTTGCCGCTATCTTTGCTGTTTTACTCTTGGCACTCTTATTGTTAATTCATCATGGAATATATGATGTGGGAATAGGAACAACTTTAATGATGTGCATCTGGATCATGGACCGTTATTTGTTTGTCAGTTATGATCAGTAGTCAGTAGGTATTATGGTTCATAATGTTGTCGCTGAAGTAATCATGGCTGTTATAGAAGCATGTAAACGGTGAACAAACATGGGTGTTAAGAGACCGCTGTTCAGAACGGTAGCAAAGTGTATTACTATAATTGATACTTAGGTGAGAAATGGTAGTAATAGAACTAGTACATATAAGTTTTCCTATAGTCAAAGTTTTAAAGGTCAAAATGATAAAATGATTAGAATTATTATTATAAATGAAGGAAAACAATCGAAAACTGTAGTTGCATACTCGCCTTAAGCAGTTTGTTTAATAATCATGTATTTTTGATGTAAATGAAAACAGTGTTGTGTGTAGCCATAATTTCTAGAACATCTAACTCGATGACTCATATCGTTATTAAAGGATATATAAAAGCACTCGAGGCCGTCAAACTCAGTGGTGCGTTCGTCCTTGCGACAGCACGGAATACGCAATATAAAAAAATGTATATCAAAATATGTAGTAATTAAGATGCTAGGAATGGGAGCAGCCATTTTTATAATATTATGAAGAATGTTAATGAAACAGACGCAATGGTTTCGTATCGATCCGCCATCTTTTAATTAAAGGATGCCCTTATTAAAGAGTTCTTTTAATTGCTATTTATGCAATACTTGCTTTAATACTATTTTATTATATGCCTACAAAAGCATTATTTCTTGTGAAACTTTAGTACCTACCGTATCGTGTTCTTGCTAACTTCATCGATCGCATCGCCTGTGGCATTGATAATGCAGGTTTATCGACTATCATGTGAGAATTTTAAAGCTGGGGTGTATTGATTTCATAGTTTAGGCTAGAAAATTATTGCGCCTTTTAAGTCTAGATAAAACATTGAATAATGCTATGACTATGAAATAAACATTCAGTTACAGACAAATCTAATGTTTGTCTGCATAGAAATTCAAATGAATATCTGTATAGAAAGTTTTATATGGAAAATTTGGAGCAATAGGGTAAGGCTTTTGTACAGGAGTGGGACAGTTCAGGCTAACAAAATAAAACGTATATGATATGGTGTATATTACACGACAGTTTAATCATCTATATTTTGTTTTATTGATAGGCTCGCGGTTGAGCTCTATCTCAATTGATGCTAAACGATGGTGTGGTCACGCTTGCCTAGAAGTAACCTATTCACTCTTGACTTAAAGACTTTGGTTGTAGCTATCAGGAAACATAGACTCCGTTCAATATTTCTGAAAATGTCGAATTCATGATAGGTTTTCGTCGAAAAATAGGATATTCTACATATGAATTTGCTAATATTACCAATGTTGTTCACAGACTAATCTCCTTGAAAGTATCTCCCCGTCCAGATGTCCAATGCGAGGCGATAGCATGGCGACTCGTAGGCCTGCTGGGAGTGGACCAGGGCTCCGGTTTGAGGGCCAGGACGACACGGCTGGCATCCTCACTAGTGCACTACACGCCAGATACCAGGGATGCTATCGACGCGAGGAGGCGGCAGTTAGATGCTGCAGTACAAGGTAAGAAATTCAATAATCTAAACTTCTTTGTTCTGACTTTCTATAAGGTTAAGAGGAGAAGGAAGGAAGAAGGCATTAACCGTAAGCTAAAGGACATAACAAGGCTTTCTGGGTTTGATGCACCGAAGTTAACATCGAGGCGAAGCGAAAAAAAGTACCGTAGGTTGTGGGCGTAGGTAAAGATTATGAAATAAACTTTAAAACATCGCAGTTTAGTTCTAATAAGTTAAAATTGAATTAGCAGTAAACCCATAACAGATATAAAGAACCAAGAAGCGGAAGAGCCATTAAACAGTTACCTTTATTTAAAACACGTATATAAAAAACAGAAATCAACTATAATTGCTCAACATAAAAAATCAAAGCCTGCTTTACATAATCATCTAAATAAACCACATGCCCGTGAAAGATATCCATCACAATATTTACCCACAACTTCTATGTGTTAACACCAAGGGATGCCACAAGGTCGATCTGAAACCGATTAGCGATGAATCAGCTGCCGAAAGAAGATGGCTGACGGATAACTGGCATCCTACAACGGATGCCATAAATTAGCTGAACGAGGAAATATTACACTAATTACGTTTGTTTCCTTTACCTTAGCTTGATGTTTCTTATCGTCCGTGGGTTTTGGAGTGGAACTGTGAATGCACTGTCTGTTTTGTATTTGTAATTAACTGTTTTACCTTTTGACTTTGTAACTGGATCGTGAAGTTCTAGGTTAAATAAGACTGCTAAGGCCATTTCTATTCTAGAATATTTGTCTAACACAACGGTATGTTAGGGTGTTAATAGAATTTTGATAAGATTAAACTAAAAAAAGTTCTGAGGTAACACACATAAAAAAAGAAAATACAGTCGAATTGATAACCTCCTTCTTTTTGCGAAGTCGGTTAATAAAGCCGACAACAACGGGCGATGCTTATAGGAGGCATATGCCAAACATTTGTCATCTTTCGCCGCAAATTATAATGATAACTCTAAAATCAGTTTTATCACTATGTGTTGCATTTTCAAAGGGCGTCGTCATCGTAATCTAAAGCCCAACTTCACCCACTGCTGGGTATTGACAATTTTCTTGGATCAACATCATCCAGGATCTATCTCAAATGGCAACAATGTCATCTACTCGTTTCATTTACGAAAGACCAACATTCCCTATGTCAATGGATTTGATTGGTTGGTATTTATTATTAGCTGTGTTGGCCTAGTGGGTTCGAAGCCAGGCAGGCGTTTTACTTTGTGCAAAATTATCTCATTACTACTGCTCTCAAAACGGTGAAGGAACACATTGTTAGGAAACTGGCATGTCCTAGAATCAAAAAATCTAAGACATTTGACATCCATCAACACGCAGTGGGCCTGTGTGGTGGATTACGGCCCATTCCCTTTCTCAAAGAGAGGAGGTCTGTGCCCCAGCAGTGGGAACATTAAAAGGCTTATGATGATGCGTCAATTATATCTATTTTTCCATACTAAACATTCCTCTACTGACTAGGTCTGGGCACACACGGCCTAACGGCTGACGCGACCGGCTCGCTGATCTCGCTGCACGTGGCCATGAAGAATGAGCTGCAGCGGCACGTAGAGGTCTACAAGCAAGCCCTGCATAAGCTGGAGGAGCTGGTAAGAAAATATAGATTATTTATCGCAGCGCACTGCAGTGCACCTAGTTAAAAGCATGCCATTTTGGATTCTTTCATAGAGCTAAATTGCGCAGATTATCACAATATTAAATAGACCATTCAATAGGTCACTCATTGGTTTTGCAAAAAATTATCCCAAGGGAATGTACCTACTCCCAAAATAGAAATATCATAATATAGTATGTCTTAAATGCTGAGATAGGAGCCTTTTTGGTCTCGCACGGGGTTTTTATTTTATTATTGTTTAATTGTATGCTTATTTCTTGTGTCTCCTGTGCGGGTCACTAATAAATATTTTTCTTTTTTGCTTTATTTTATACCAAAATTCATAGTGCGGCAGTTTAGGCCGAAAACGAACAAAAACAGATAGACAGACACAATATTAAGTATTGCCTGTATAAATGACAAATCACTATTATTTACACAAGATGCATTCTGTTTATTAATATCCACACTACAGTCCCCAGTCACCATAACCCAAGACCCAGCAGCATCATCCCACCAACGTCTTCTGGCGCTATCCCACGCTGACGTGGAGAGGCGACTGATTGACAACAAGTCACTTCTCACCATCGTGGACAAGCCTGCTCTGAGGCAGCTGCCGACCCTGGTGGATGCCCTCGCAGCCAGGGTCGAGAGCGACAAGGCAGTACTGGCTTGCATTGGCCAGATTAAGAGGAGTGATCCTTCGCTGGATTTGACTGATACGAGGTAAGAATTTTTGAATGTTTGTCATGAATGGAGTGTTCTTTCTTTAAGGGTTTTGTCATATTCATCATTTTCATTTTAGTCATCATTGGTCTGTGATGCATGTTTTGGAACTAAATTGTCGTTAAGATATGAATAGAAATTATCAATGCATTTAGATTTTTCATGTTACGGAGTCAAGGTATAACTATGAAATATTGGATTTTATAATTTATCATTTAGTTAGGGAGTTAATTTTTATAAAAATACAAGATTATCGTCAGTGTTTAATTCATTGGATTCATTACCGTACTACCTAATAATATCTAAATAATCACGATTGGAATGCGTGTAACGTCTCATTTTCGTTAAGATCATTTTTGCAAGTTTTTTATTTATTTCATCTGCATTTCTGTAAAACAAATTAAAATGGTTTTACTCTTTGAACTCAGTTCTTTGCTCTTTGCTGCTTATAAGTCATTTATTGTAGAATTCGTCAAATAATAAGTTGTAGGAGGACCAAAATTATTCCCGAAAACTTGATTTATATCTTAAATCGTAATTATTTTAGAAAGTGGTCGCTCGACTTTCTGCCAAGTATATCGTTTAGGTCTCAAATTAAATGCTGTTAACTTTTGATTAAGACCCGGCTGATTTATCGATTCATTAGATGACTTTCTTCTCATATCGTTGTGTCATCTGGTAATGATGTTACGTGATATAGAAGACAAAATCTGATTGATTGGAAACTGGTTTGCCGGAGTTATAGATAGTTGATATTTACTGATTAGGGAGTCCAAGCAGGTTGGCAAAATAAACTTAAGCCCTATTGAACAAGTTTCTTTAATGAAATCTTGAGGTAGATTGTGTGTATTGTTTTGTCGATCAATCTAGCTGGAAAAGGCTAGGTCTTATCCACGGCTTTTGGCTTCCAGCTTAACAGGAACCGAAACCAGCGGAACCAAACCTGAGTACCAGTATTTTACGTGGCGATACTGCCTATTTGACCTCCATAACCCAATATTTATTGATTTGATATAAAAAATAAATACTGAGTATGAAGTATTCAAAAAAAAAAAGAAAAGAAGGCTTAGTACTGATAGGATCCAGACTTAGATCAAATCCACAAATTAATTTCATACATACAAATTTACATAATATTAAATAAAAACTATCTATATAAAAACTTAAATAAAACAACAACAAACGCGTATAAAAAAGGCAGGGGTCATTGGGTGTAAAAATATCGTCCACATTGCTGCTGTCAGCATGATGAAAAAATCCATTGAATTAATAATTCTTTTAAACGGGTGTTACAACCGCCATAGTGATTCCGTCCTTAAGATAGCAATAAAGATAACCAGAGCAAAGTAGCTTTAATTAAATTTATTATAACAATTTGTTTGTGTTATTTGTGTTCCTGTAACAATTAATATTAATGGTAATGCTTCGTTGATTACGGCACATTAAACTGCTATACTGTATTTAAATTATTTATATTTTGGTAGTTAAAATAAGTATGAGTTTGAGACGACGGACGTGTGTGTTTAAAGTGATGTCCTGTGAATGATATTTTTATTAAATTGTCTGAATAGTAATGTAGGATAAACATGACTTAGAATATCGAAGAATAGTCGTAATAATCTTAAAAACCGACCAAGTGCGTGTCGGATTTCGCACATTAGGGTTGCATTAGTAAAATATACGTATTATCACCAAATTTCAAGTTCTTATGTCAATGGGAAGTTAAAAAAACCGGCCAAGTGCGAGTCGGACTCGCGCACGAAGGGTTCCGTACCATTTTCGTTATAAACTGCAAAAAAAACACGTTTGTTGTATAGGAGCCCCCCTTAAATATTTATTATATTTTGTTTTTAGTATTTGTTGTTGTAGCGGCAGATACACATCACCTGTGAAAATTTCAACTGTCTAGCTATCACGGTTCATGAGATACAGCCTGGTGACAGACAGACAGACAGACAGACAGACGGACCACGGAGTCTCAGTAATAGGGTCCCGTTTTTACCCTTTGGGTACGGAACCCTAAAAATCAGCGGAACAAAATGTTTGACAGACGACGGCCAGACAGGCGAACGCGTGACGTGAGTGATAGCAATAAGGCTCCGTTTGGACCCTACGGAACCCTAATAATATATTTTGTTAAGATAAGAGGGCCTAGAAAAAGTAACAATAATTATATCAGCGATATGCAGCAGATTGTAAGAATGTGAAATAAGTATGGGATGGACATGCGGTACAAATGTCACGTGGTTAACTACATATATTTTGCAATTTGACAATTATGATTGCTGACAGAAGACCAAATTATGAAGGGAGCTAGGTCAAAAAACTCTTCGGTTACTTAATTACGCTGTTTAGAGCTTTATTCACAATCGGTAATAAACTTATAGGCTACATACAGCCCCATCTCATTAGATAAACTTCTGAAAAAGCCCATCATCTTTATTTTTGGTTCATTGAACTACATTAAGGGTTATCAAGGTTTGGGGTTCGTAGCAGGCTGTTTACTAAAGATACCTCCGATGTGCATGTGCATCTTCATTAATGCAAGTAACCAATGCATGTAAGCTCCACAAAAAGACAACAAAAATAACTGCACATTTCAAACAATTGTCCGGCATTTCTCCATTATCCAAGAGTAGAAAGACCTAATTATGGCACCAGGTGACACCATCAAGGAAAAGGAAGGGCTTACTTCACACATAATTATATTATTATATAAATCTAGCATGAAATGTGTGTGCGATCTAAAAACGAGTGGGTGCCTAACAATGTTCATACGTAATCATTATTATGTATCGTAGCGTATGTTTGTTTCTAATAAACATATTCACATTACTTTCTTGGAGTAATGTGTGTTTCAAATGATTTTTTTTCTTTTGTTTTTATGGTACACAACCAGTCAGTTATGTCTTTGTTTAGTGGTTGGTTGTGTTTGTTTTATTGTCATGGTTTAGAAAAGACCTTTGAATCTTCTAGAACTTAGCTAATACATGAATTAAGTTAGGAATATTATAACACAGACTTGTGCCATTGTAATGAATGCTGGGTGCAGGGTTTTCATAATACAACCAATAATGTTCAGCTGGAACCTAAAATACTCATAATTTGTGTTTTTCAAGACGATACGTAGTTTAACTGTGTAATAAATGACCAAAAGCACCTGTAGCCAAGTTGACAATCTACAATCGATAACGCTAGTAGAAAACGAATCAATGTATGGGAATGACATATCTGAACGTTAAGTCACGTGGTCAGGCCATACAAATAGAAGGCGTTAACGATTATAGGAAGAGATTCGATACGAAACGTTTGTAATTTGGCTAGGGGGGCAGAGGCTCTGGAAAAAGTGTCATTCATCGAAATGCCAAAATGTAAGGGAATGGTCACGTGACATTTCGATAGCGTTTGGCATTCCCAAACATTGTGCCAATCACTACGCGACGCTTTCGTTGATAGAATATTACTTGTTCAGAGGCTCTAGACACGTGGAATTCGATGTCAGCGAAGGCGATAGTTGAAATGTCAAAATGTACGGGATTGATCACGTGATTTTCCAAATTTCGCTTGTCAATTTCATAATCATAATCATCATTTATTGCATTCGTGTAGTTTACAAGTTGTTACAAGTATGTAGGTTTCATACATGCACCCTGCAATATAAATAGTTTAAAGTGCTACAGTGTCACAATACTAAACAAATCAGTGTGCTTAAACAAAATACTAATTTTAACATGTTTATCGTGTCCAACATTTGTTGCTTTAATAATTAACTGTCATGATTTAATATAGGATAGAGTGAGAACAATTAATTGGTCATCATTTCCATTCATAAATTTAACTAAGATATAAAATGTTAACATAAGAAATTCCATACAATTTTGCCTTATCAGCGCCTCTTAGCTTCTGTCTACGAAAAAGCGTTCGGTGGTTAAGTTTTCATTGAATACTACAATAATACTACCTAATACAATTGGGTTTTTCTACAAAAAGTTTCTCTTTTACGATCAACCTCTAATTACGATGGTTAGTGAAAATTTACGAGAACAGTAACCATTCGACTTACAATCAGACTCCGTGAGAACATCGAATCGGAATAATAACGTGATCGCCGTGAAAAGTAATAGTCGTTCATTTAGGATGTTACTCGGTTATTTTAATATATCCGTGTAATTGATGTAGGTGTAGTGAGGCATTGAATGGAAATATTTATGTAATCTTTGTTGTTATTGTTTTTGTCCGTATGAAGTGAAGTATGCTCTGATGTTGGCAAAGATGCAAAACCAATTTACCCGATACCTATATATGAAGCAATTTGGTGTATATTCCTTCTACTCTCTTATGTATCCAACTCTTTTTGTTATAGGGATGGTTGGGTACTATAAGTTGGAGGTAAGGCGCAACCTCGCTCTTGCAAAAAATTGTGGTATGCTGAATAATCCACAAATATTGGAATCGTTGGGATTGCTCGTTCCAAATAGGAGGCTAAGGTTAGGACCTAGGGAGGGGCTTTTTGAAGTCCCGGCAACCCGTACAAATTTATTAAAGTTTGCACCAGTGATTCGTGCAGTAAGAATACGAAATAGCATCTCTCTGCGTTTGGACATATTTTCTTGCTCTTTGGCGGAATTCCAGAGGGTGACACTTAGTGTGTTGTCCACTGTATAACTTGTGCATCTATCTAGACCCGTTACTTGGGATTGTACAATTAACAATTTATGACTACTTTTGTTAGCTTGGGTCTTACCTGTTGAAGCAAATGTATGTGTTAATGAATAAATAAATAAATAAATGTTGTCTTATTCGAGCTAAGGAACTAAACGATGGCACGACGCATTCTTATATCACACCGATAAGCGAGCTTGCAAGTACGTTCGCTAAGATGCAATTTGACCCATTTGCGCATAAAATTTTCTTAGAAAATACTTGTACGATGTCGCCCATCGACGCAATTTAAATCTATTATTTATTCTGTGTTTAAATTCCGTCGCGTAAGTTCCTTAAATTTTTACTTCAGGGTGTCACTATTGCTTGCTAAGTAGCTAAAACTTTATGTTACATACTTTTGAGTCAGCTCGAGTCCCTTAGGTACCTTTTTATTATTGATAGGAGCCTATTATTATTATTGAGATTACATATTTTATATTAATACTATAATTATTATATTATTGAGAGTAGCTCGTGGCTAAATAATAACAGCCGCACTGGTCGATCATCAAGGTTAAGCAACGCTTTACGAGGTCGGTCCGTGGACGGGTGACCATTTCTACATACCGAGTTTCTTCCGTGCCTCGGAAAGCTCGTTAAGCCGTTGATCCCGGCTATCATTTGAAGATCTTTGACAGTCGTTACGTGTAGTCAGAAGCTTTAGCTCTGACACCAGTCTAGCCAAGAGGTATCGTGTTACCCAGTTACTGGGTTGTGGAGGTCAGATAGGCAGTCGCTCCATGTAAAACACTGGCACTTAGCTGAATCCGGTTAGACTAGAAGCCGACCCCAATGAAGTTGGGAAAAGGCTAGGCAGATTGATAGGAGCCTATTATCATCTGCCTAGCCTTTTCCCAATTGTTGTTGGGGTCGGCTAGGAGACTATCAATAATAAAAAAAAGAAAGATAATCTCACCTGATAGTAAGTGATGATGAAGATGTAAGGAAACCTGAACTTATAGTTGGTTTATTATAAGTATTTGCTTCATTGTCGAACAGCTGCAAGGCGTTCTAGTGCGAGAATAAGCAAATAAATAAAATAATCTTATTGAGTCCCATTTTCTGGCAAGAGTAAAATTTCACTGTTATCTTAGAAATAAGATCATACCTAATAGTAAACGCAAGAAGTAATTAATTAATTTAAAATCTCAGACATTCAATAGTCCATTTTTTGATACTAAAAATACTTATAGCTAGTGTTACGAGTAGGTAGGTGTACATGACAACCTGGTACTTAAAAAGTCTGTGTAGGTGTACCGCCATGCCATCACGATAAGCACAACAAAACCATCACTCATATTTACATAATTACTCCACTGTTACTTTATTTGCCTACCAATTTCCAACACAGGTGCAAATTGTATGAAGCGTTACATGACAATTATAAATTATTCTCATAAAACAAAGTGCTTCTCATACAGAGGCCGTTAAACAACGATAGTTCTTATTAAAACTCTCATACATTATAATGAGAGCTACTTAAACGTATCAGACACATCACATGCGCCGGCGCAATTGTCTGCAGTTACTTTAAACACTGCGATTATCACTTTTAAATTACCACTGACACTCGTCATTTAACAATCAACTTTATTTCAGAATGTTTTAAAATTAATGTTTAATTGTGATAAGAATGTATGAATGGAGATGAATATTTAATAACAGATAGCAGAGATGTGTTGTTGTCATTAGGAATTATAAAAACTGACAAGGGCACTGCAAAATGGAATTAAGGAGGGTTCCGTATCCTTATTTGATTTGTTTCTTCAGTGAGAGCTATAATGCTGCCCTGTTACCTTGTAAGTGTGACAGAAAGAACACAAAACCTACAAAAATATAATTGTATTAATTATTATCACATACCATGAAAAAAGCGAAAGTAAAAATTACAACTGTGTTTGTTTGCTTAGCTCAACAAAATGTACTAAAACAACTGTATTTTTCTATCACAGTTAGTATTTTCACAGAAGAAAAATTGTGCATCATCATTCTCTTGCCGTCATATCAATAGTCACCTTATTTCGAGCCATAATTATCATCTATCACACAATCCATCCAAGACTTAATAATAATTGTAATACTATCAATGTTTCATGAACCGATACAAAGATTTTTCGATTTTAAACCATAGTGTCATTCCATAAGCGATGGCGCTGATCAAAATGCCAAAAAGTAAGGGATAGAAAAATATAAGATAAAACAAGGCATATTTGACTTTTTTCCAATAATTATCGCTTCGCTTTCGTTTAGAGCCTTTGATTCAGTAAGTAAAGTCGATGGTTATATAATTTCTGTGACAAGCCAAGAGATAGACTGAATAAACAGGGGTTCGTCACTAACGCACGGAACCCTAAAATATTATTTAACAGTGACATAAGAGAGAAAGCGCGCTTTCGTGTACCGTGTGACACATTACGTCACATTATGAGAATGATTTTGTGCGTTTAGTGAAATCTTTCTCAAAAACGCAAATCATTGATGCATTCAGTAAAGTTATGCATATAACCGGTTATTTATTGAATAATTTATGCATGTTTAAGTCAGGTTGAATCAATAAAGGTTTCGTAATAAATATATACAAGGTAGCGCCCATTGGTTTTGGTGGTAGCATGTGTGGCTTGGGGTTTACAGGGTCTTGGGTTCGATTTTCAGATTGTTTAAAATAAATGTTATTATATTTTATTTTGCGTATGTTATGTCCCAGGCACATTATGGCTCTAACTAAAGAGTCCTAAGTTATTGAAATAAATGTTATACCTGCATCCATCTGGGGATGTGGGTCCGGATTGTATACCTACAGGCGTTTGTTACAAGTGCGACTGCCGAAAATTATGTCCTGGGTTCGAATCTCAGCTCGATGCAATCATCCATAAATTTTATTCAATACTTTCATCTTTTTCATAATCCATATTCTTAAATGATGTGTCTCAGTGCACAAAGCTCTTACTTCTATCACCTTTGTCTTCTCCTTCCGGAGGAAACACTCCAGAACAATATTTACATCTGAAGTTCTTTATCCCAGCTCGGCGGAATCTGGCACCAAGGGAGGGACCACACTCAGGAGAAGAAGGAAGTTGCCCGTAGTCCACTGTGACTATGATGAGGGGTGAGTGAATCGCCATGCTGGGCAAGTTATATAGCCCCATCAGGGGTGGGGCTATTTTTTGTATCTATGACTTACTATACCTTTTTTATAACGTGTGGAAATCCTTATGAATGTCCACTGCCCCGGAGTGAGCGGAGGGGTCTGTCAGACTATAACTGACTAAAACAACACGGTGTTCTCCAGTTACCTTTCTCCGGGGCTGCTTGCGCATTTCATCACGCTGCCCCGGCCAGGTATTCATGCGGTCCCCGTCACTCACTGGGGCCGTATACAACTTACTATACAATGAGGTTTCACGTATATGGTAATATTTACTTAACCTTTTGCCAACTATGATTGAGTCATGTTACTAAACGTAGTATTTTTTTTGTATCTTTTAGACTTATTTGTGACCATAAGGATTATTTTTGTATAGTACGAAATTCCTAGCTGAAAAACGCGTGCCAGTCTCGCTTCAACTGGCCATTTCTTATCTGTCATCTATAACCAGTTACTGCGGTACAACAATATTCCTCGGGAAGATTAGTCGTTAGATTTTCGGGATTCTAACTCGCCGTAGAGCCATTTATGTTGCATTTTCTAAAGAGTAAATATATAGTACTTTTGCTCAGGCATTGAACTTATCTTCCAATTTGCTACCACTACACCAGTTCATAGTAAAATAATGGATATCATAGTAAATAGACGAGTTAATACACAGTGCTCATAACTTCTCTCTTTAAGTAAGAGTCTATACTGCAACATATTACTGAAAACCATAATTTATACCTATTTGAATATATTGTAAAAGTACTTATTTAACTTTATTTAACAAATTCTAGTATACCTTGTATACGTATAATGGTTAAAATATAAAGAAACTATCAGCTCTACCATAGTTGGTTCTTTTCACTAGGAGTTAGTTTTTATTGGATTGGTCCTTCAGTCACATCCAATTTGAATAGTTGAATTGTAGTAGTGGTGGTAGTTGGTTGAATAGTGAGTGAAGCTAAAAATACCGTACGTGAGAATATTTACCCATTGATGTCTGTCTAGCCAGTACATCCTGTTCAGTGAGCTATGGTGGGATCAACATACAAGTTAAAATATATTTTCTTTCGGCATATACAGTTTACTCGCACAGCTAGTGTCGTAGAAGAATCATTTACAAATGCAATGGGTATAAAACTTACTAAATTTATTGTCGATTGCCACTAAAACTTTCCACAATTAAAACCGTTGAACTATCAGAAAATCATCCCATTTCAAACCGAACCTTACCATCAGCATGATTGAGTCGAATTTTCAATAAGACACATGTAAAGAAACGTAAAAGATAAATTTATTTTACCATACATCGTATTGTTTCGACAGAGACATGGAAAGTCAGTTTCCACTTTCCAAACTGGTTAGGAAACGATCTAACCATTGGCAATATACTTAGATAAGTTCACACAAACGTCAATTTACTTTAAAACCTTTTGTTTAAGATCGTTACTTGAGTATTTCGTAACCTAAGGGTCTGAGAAACGATGGCGTAAATTGTTATGGCACTAGTAACTGTCTCGTGTCTTGAAATAAAAGTTTATGGAGTAAAGTCTATCGTAAAGTGTGGTAAGTGACGTTTTTAACGATCGAGGGAACTGTCAATTAGTTGGCAATTACTTAACTGTTAATCTCTTACGGTTCATAGGCTTGTGAGACATTCTTCGTTAGTTGGACCCTTTTCATTATATAGAGCTACAACGAATACGAGCAATTAATTGCTATTATTTTTTCAGCTAAATGAGTACTATCTGTAAATATTTGGAGTATGATTTTGCCCATGGTCCTTATGGGCAAAATCAGCTAGCTCGTCATCTACTTTTTCTCAGGATAATGTTGCGTAAGGGACATTTTGCGACGAAGCCTTTGTAACAAATTTCACGGTTTTGGTTATTCTTAGTTTTATTACAGCTATTGATCCTTAAACAGAGTACAGATAGAGTGACTTAGTTCTAGAACAGGAGCACAAACATAATATTACGTTGTAAAACTTTCGATAACATATTCTATTAAAATGTATTTGTTTAGAATAGAATACTCGTAACAAAATCTATAATTATGCAAGTAAGCTAGCGAAAATTCGCAGACATGTTGTGGCCAACTCCAGTTGGACATCAATATCTATATGGTGTCACGCCCACTCGTTATCATGAGGGGCAAGTAAGAAAACAGGATATGCTTTAACTAACCACCAGAAAAGCTGACAAGCAATCGTAAGAGAATCCATATTCATACCATCAATTAACAAAACCAGGTCATCCAAGAGCAAAACCCTTTACAATCTACGGAACCACAAAACCAAATTAAGATTCCTAGCCTCTTATGAAACTAGCTCGTCAACAATAGTATTCCCATACATTTCTCCGTTGTATAAGTTTTTACTTCGTCTTAGAACTAACCATTGTTCAGATCCAGTTTACGATCAGAACTCGTGGGAATCGGAGTTATATAGGTACCTTAAGAGCTGTGGTTAATGTTAGGGTTAAACTCGGGTTATGTGAAGATTCGGAGAAAAGACTGCTTGAGAAATGTTGGAATATGTCGTAACCGTAAGTTATGGGTGTGGCTGGAGACAATGGAGATGATAAAGAGGATGGTTGGTTGAGTTGGAATTGGTAAATTATGTAGCTGCTCATCTAATTAATATGTCGAATTAAATGCTCAATATGCATGGACATCACCATATATTATATGTCATTTCCTCTTTTTGACTCAATCTCCACTCGGCCGTGCTTTCTCAAATTGACAGATAGCTCTTTATTAATTGATATTAAAGTTTTCGATTCAAAAGTTTTCCGTTGAGATTACTGAATCGCGTGGAAGGGAGGCAGTTCCCTCAAATGAGTAAAATTGTATCTGCTTTTAATCAGTTCTTAATTTGAAATATTGTTTGAAATTAGAGAATATTAGTAGTATGCTTTGACAATGTCGGGACCCTAGGGTCCCTGTCCTTTGAAAGGCGTGCGAGGACCAGAAGCCAACTCGCAGAGGCCTTGTTAGGCATGTATCAGGAAATGTGACACCAACCAACGATTATCCCTGTATGCACTACGCAACTGCACCTAAAGACAATCCCCGGTTGGTGCAGGACTATTGCAAAACATGGAGAAACGTGGATCGATTGCCTAAAATATAGAAGGATTACTGGCCCCTGCCTGACCTTATCAGTAGTATCTATGAGATTCTCGAAACCCTAGGGTCCCGGATCTTTCAAAGGAGTACCAGGGGTCGAAACTAACTCGCAAAAGCCTTGTTAGACATGAAGGATGAAATATGACACCAATCGACGTCATTATATTGTTATTATGCGTGTATGTCTTGATGTATGAACGTAAATGAAGCAAAAGGAATATGTTAGGTTCGTAGTAAGTGGCGGTCTGTATTTTGCCATGGGGGTAAGCAGCAGCTACCCCTATGGGAAAAGGCATATGTTTGTATGTTCCTATGTATGTATTAATAAACACAACGTCTCTTTCCAGGCCGGTAGCAGGGGTCCTGATGACGTACTCCCGCGGATGCGCCGCAGTGCTGGGCCAGATGTCGGAGGAAGAGCGCAGCAGCAGCAGCGACGCAGCCACTCCCCGCTCCACGGACTCCGCCAGCGACGGCTACCACTCCGACAGTGATGACTCGCAGCAGCACCCTGACAGGTATACCTTCAGCTTTCTTCTCTAGCAACAGATGTCGCAGGGGGAGCGCAGCACCGGGGCGGCCACTTTCCGCTCCACGGACTCATCTTTTACTAACTTTAGCATCGGTTAAGCAGAACCGGACATTGTTGTTATCGCTGCTGGGACAAAGGCCTCCTCTTTGTGAGTGGGATCAACGGCGTAATTCCAGAAAAGACACAATTTATAGAAAAAGAAAGAAGAAGAAACTTCATTTATTTAGCACAAACTTAGAGGCAAACAACAAGATTTTAGTTATAATTTTAGTGAGCCAGTCATAGCAGATAACATCAATTCAGGATGGCTGAAATGGCGACACGTCACTGGAACAACTTGCTATCCATGGATGCCCCTCAAGTAAAAGGGAAAATCTACAATTCCGTGATTAAAACTGTCATACTATATAAATCAGAATGTTGGGTTGTGAAAAAGATGGATGAAAAGAGATTGCATGTAGCAGATATGATAATGTTGAGATGGATACGCGGCGAGAAGAGATTCGATAAAGTGAGGAATGAGTATATTGGAGAAAGTTTGAAAGTGGCGCCAATGACACAAAAGTTGAAAGGAAACCGTTTTTCCTGGTATGATCATGTGATGAGGAGAGATGAAACGCATGTTACAGTTATGAATATAAATGTGGATGGATGGAGAGGGAGAGGAAGTCCAAAGAAAATTTGAATAAACGGTGTGAGGAGTGATATGAAAGAAAAGGTAGTTAATGATAGCGTGACAGGGGACAGGACGGTATGGAAGAAGAAAACGTGTTGCGCCGATCTCAAGTTTATCTTTATAAGTATCATAGCAGATAACAGAGGCCTTCTTTAATTTTTTTGTCCTTTGAGAAACCAGGTGCTTTTGTAGAACTGGTTCCTTATTTTATCAAAGAGCGTTCTAGGAGTTGCATCCTGGGGTAGCTTCGGTAAATATACATAAGTTTTTATTTGGGTGTAACAATTTCAAAGCACCTCAAACTGTTCAAACTAAAGACGTTTCAAAAAACTTATCTGAAAGACAATTTCACCATATTTGACCCTTTTTCCTGTTGTTTCCAGAAGTAAGCTGGTGTCGCAGTACGCGGCCGTGTGGTCCCGTGCAGCCGACGAGGCCATACCCGCGCTGGCAGCTCTCGAGGAGCTGCGGCACACGCCACACCTCAAGTATAAGATCGTCTTCTCTGTCGTTGTTGTGAGTATATTGCTGTACAGAATTAGTAAGCTGGTATCGGAGTACGCGGCCGAATTAATTAATGAAAAGTTAAAGATTGAAGCGTTTGGTGAATATTTTCTCTAACTATTAGCTTCATTAATTTCATTGTTAAGTTACCACTTAAAGGAAGAGTGAGACAGCTCCGACACAAGTACTATTGTAACTTACTGGGGCTGCCTCAGTTTATGTATGACACAATGTATGAGATGAAATAAATATTATTGTATTTTATTGTATTGTATTTTTCTCTAACTACAATCTAAAATCACAAAATCCTGCATCGCACAATCAAGCAAAGTGGGCACCATTTGTACACTTATTAATAAAACTAGGTAAGGATACCTGATATCGTAAACTTGTCATAACAATCATGATCTTTGGCATTACCCAAGATTGTCATGCGTTTCATACATACAAAAACATGGGTTAGTTTCTAGGGCTCATATCTAAATGAAAATGTGCATTTTTCACCATGTACCAACGCAATGACCCGTTGTTGTTTAGTGTCTGTCTGCTCTGCGGAATACAGTGTTATGCAATACAGTCGCCTGAAAATCAGCTGAGAGTGTACAACCCCAAGCCAACTAATTCTGAGTTGGTTACCAATTAGCATGCTCAATGTGCATACGTGCAATTTTTATATTTATTATTACTAAATCAATCATGCAGATGTTTAGCGATATGAGTATGATATCAATTTAAGGTCTTGCACGAAAGCCGTCCGCTGCTTCGTTTATCCACTTACAAAAGTTCTTGAGGGATCTTTCTTTCTAGTTCGGGTGACTGTTTGCGTGTTCATTAAATTAACCGCCGGTGCTTTTGGATGATTCGCTTTTTTACGCGTTTGTCCTTTCCGAGATTTCTTCTATAACTATTTTGGTGCAGAGTGCGTGATGGAGACTATTGTTTGAGACATATCAAGGTGTGTTTGTTTTCATTCTTAGTATTTTTGACTGGAATCTTTGTATTATCTCAATGTTTGACTTTGCAGATGTTCGCCAGAGTTGTAAACCTTACGTCCATATGGTTTTTATAATACACTTGAAATGAAAGTCTCGATTTCCTGTTTAGTAGCCAATATATATTCTTTGTGAATATACATAATTATTCTACCAGGTTAGGCGTATATCCAAATATAACTCAAGGTACTTGGTGTAGTTCTCTTGTGGATGACATAGTCCGTTTAGAGTGACAGGGGGACATGTTTCTTTCCTTGTTTGTGAAAGTGACTTGGACTGATTCGGTTTCGTTGGCCTTGATATGGCAGTCTTTGAACGACTGGTACTTTTTCAAGACTGGTTTGAGGCTTTTATGCTGCAACGTCTGGTATCTATAGATAGAAATGCAGTATCATCAGCAAATGTGCCAGTAATTACTTCATCGGTCGTTGAGAGGTCAGCTGTGAAAAGCAGGTACAACGTGGGACCCATAACACTGCCTTGCGGGACTCCAGCTTGGATGGCATATAAGAATGTTAGCTCTGCTCTATGTTTTACAAAAAAAGTGTCTGTCGCTTAATTATGACTTTATAAGGTTGTAAAAGTTTTTTATTTTAAAGAGTAGTCTATGATGCTACACTCGTTCGAATGATTGTGATATATCACAGTCACAGGTACATTGCATTCCTGGATGTATCCAGGAATGCTGCAACATTGTACTGTTTTGACTCAAAAGCTTTATTAATATGTTCCACTAGGATGTGTACTTGTTCTATGGTTCCATGCTTATGGCGAAAACCAGGTCAGGTCAGGTAATAATTTCTTTGTGAGATAGGGGATAATCTATGCATGATAACTATTTCCATAATTTTTAAGGGTAAATAGGTCTGTATGATTGTGTCTCAATTGGGTCCTTTCGAGGCTTGGGAATCATTATCACTTGGGCTACTTTCCATTGAAGTGGGACCATACATCTCCGCAAGAAAGCGTTGTACAGGAAAGTCAGAAGTTTAATCCCTTCCTTTATTAGCTCCCTTAGAATTTTGCCTGTTATGACGCCATATCCAGGGGCTTTATTAGGGTCTAGGGCCTTAATTGCCGTTTTGACTTCTTCTTGTGTGATTTTTAATGGTACCAACTATTTACAAACGCTACCAACTATTATTTCATTGTTTTGTTATTGTTCCCATATTCATCTTTTCTGTCTCATTTCTGGGCCTTCCTTCAGTCTTTAAGTTCGCCCTTAGTGCTCATACAAGAATAGAGAGACCTATGCTCAGCAGTGGGCGAAGCCGGACAGCGGATGATAATGATGATGACGATATCCATAGACATGTTAACATGGTTCACCTATTGGTTCCGAAATATTTAAAGAGTTTTCATTAACACGAAAAAAGAAGAAGAGTTATATATAGAAAAAATGAGCTCAATATTTTCTACTTTTTTGATTATCTTCTTTCAGTTATCGTTCCGCGCAGTCATCAGTCTCCGCGACCGCCGCCTGAACGAAATGAAGTCGCTGCTGGGAGTGAGCGACACTGACAGCGCGGGCAGTGAGCCCAGCGTCACGCGTCTGCTGGCCGCCGCCACCAGGGTGCTGCACAACACCGCACACAGCTTCCCGCTGGGGGAGGCTGAGCGGACTGTCATCAACCAGGTAAATATTATTATCTGACTGGCACAGCCCCAAAGGCATTGGATGAGGCTGGAACAGATACATACACACGCGTCGACTGCCGGGAGGACACGGCGTGGCATACGCTTTTTTTTTGTTGGTTTCTCATCCAATAACTTCTCTCGCTCTGGGTGAAGCAGAAGGGGGTGTCAGGCTTTACTGACTCAAACCCACCCGTGTTCAGTTGCTTGAGCCAGGGCCGCGGTAACTCTTTTTTAAATTTATCCGCGACCCAGACAGGCATCGGCCCTCGTGGACTCCGTCAATTCTGCTGACATCTCTTTGAGGCGCGAGTGGACAACAACGCGCCATCGACTCGGGCCTGGTTTTGATCGGACGGCGACCTACCCATTACTCGCCGTCCGCAAGCTCGCGTCTACGGTGGCCGGGAATCGGCTTGCGACTCCCGACGCCAAGGCGTCTCCTGCGGTGGCTAGGGGCGTGAGGGCGTCTCCGTTGCGTCTCTCTCACGCGTTCCGCCTCCTCCTTCGCGAGCATTACTGCTTTGCAGAAGGAGGAGATAGCGTCCCATACCCTCTCGCTCCGTAACATAGCCAGAAACAGGGCCGGACGCGAGAAGTTGCCACCGCCGATCACGGCGGTGCCGGTCCCAAGCGGCGGCGCGTAGAGCTTCCGGCAGGAGGCGTTGAGAATCCCTAGATTGGGCAGAAGCTGCTTGGGGGCAGCCCCGGCCCGCTCCAGTCTGGAAGCCAAACGTCGGAAATGCTCCACGAAATTCCACCGGCTGTCAAGGACGAGTCCCATGTACTTCATCGTCGACCCGACGCCGATGTGAATCCCTCCTACCGTTATTTGGGAGCCCGGTGGTGGCGCGTTCCGAGGACCATGAAACACATGGCCTCGTACTTGTGCAGGGCATGACCTCGAGTCCCAATTGCCGAATCTTCTTAACGACTGCCGCCACCCCGCGTGTCGCTATTTGAGCCGCCACCTGGTGCGACCCCCCTGCGCCAGGACCAGATTGTTGTCAGCGTAGCGAACCACGCTGAGGCCGCCAGGGAGGTCGGTGCGCAGCACCTAATCGTATCCGATGTTCCACAGATACGGCCCCATGACCGATCCCTGTGGGACACCGCACACATCTTTCACCGGTTCCACTGTCTCTGATGTCCGGGGTAGATGATGGCGCTGTCCGTCAAATAGGCCTCGACCACGGGACAGAGGTAGGGTGGCATCCAGTGATACTGAAGTGCCTCCCTGATGCAACTCCAGGGTAGGGTGTTGAAGGCATTGGCGACATTTAGAGACACCGCACAGACCCTAGCTCGGGCCACTGCATCCTCCGGCGTGAGGGCTCGCACGCACATGATGGCGTCCACTGTAGTTTTCCAGGTAAGCCGTCGGGTCCTGGGGCGATATTTTGGTATTTAGCCTACGTACCACCACTCTTAGCTCTACTTCAGTCACCTCTGGAGCATCGTCGTCGTCGTCGGCGTTGTGTTCCGCATCGGGCACCGCAGGAGGCGGAGCCATGGGTTGTGGAGTATGTTTCTCTCGTGATGGGAACTGAGTGCTCACCACGCCCTCCACGAGTTGCGGCCGGAGACTCTGTGTTAGCGGGAGAGCCCATGAGCGGAGTTTATCCCGCACCATTTTGTAGGGGCGTCCCCACGGATCCCAGCTGTTCAGAGGCCCCAGCAACTGCTCGCGGGCCAATCCCTTGGCCCGCTTGATCTCCACTCTGAGGGTGGTTGATGCAGAGCCGTAAGCTTGACCCGGGGCTTTGCCACGTCACATATCTCGGACATGGCCTCCCGGAACTACTCCGCCTCGTCGTTGATGTCAGCAGGCCTGTCCGGTGATAACACCCAGGCCTGCACGATCGAGGCTTCCAGGAGGAGATCCCGGTCCAGCTGCTTCAGCGACCACCGCGGACCACTTAGGGTCTGTCAGACCAGCGCGCTCGAGATATACTGGTGGTGGGAATAGGTCTCCACCTCCTCCATGATGCGCCAGTCGATGACATGTGCCAACAGAGTGGGGCTTCAGAATGAACGATGAGCTGCTCAAAGTGACTGTGCCGCGCAAATCTGAGCCTTTCGGCCAGAGCCTCAGCGGTCGGGCCACTGGCCACACCATTTTTTATTTTTTTTAAATTGCCACACCGGGGACTTCCATCATCCGGGCCCCAGTCGCAGTGACTCTCACCAGGATGCCCACGGTGACGCCGAGCTCCTGTAGGTTCACCGCCGCCCTGGCTTTGACGAATACCCCGCGGTAGGACACGCCCTTTTTTTTCGCATCTGGCCGTAGTGTTATCACCACAGCTGCGGACTTCGGGGCGCGGAGCATAGCCGCGACGCTTCGCTCCTTACACCGCTTCCGCCTCGGAGTCAAACACCTCACGCCCCGACCTGAGGTGTCACCAGCCATTGTGGAAGGATCGCGACATTACCGTGAGCCTCGGTGTAAGTGTGAGATGTAACAGCGGAATGGTTTTTAGTCAGTACGAGTCTGACAAACTACTTCGCACCAGGACGGAGGACATCCATGTTCCATCAGTAGTTGACTATCTTATATCTCAGCACCTTCAAGATAAGCAGCCATATAACTCACGACTGTCTCACCACGTACTCTAACCTCTCCGCCCCATCCGCCAGGTGGTGAGCACACTGCGCGAGTACCCGAGCCTGTCGTCGTGCGCGGCGCTGCACGCGCTGGTGGCGGTCGCGTGTCGCGCCGCCTGGAGCATCAGCCTGCACAGCCCGCCGCTCAGGATTGATACTGACTTCACACCAGGTGAGATGTTATTCCAAAAGATTGACTTCCGAGCAAAGCGGCTCTGTCGTCACCGTCCCGTCACTGTCGTGGCGACAGTGGGTTAGTATCAAGCACTATGGAAACATTATTTTTGTTGCTTCCCTATGTAAAGTATATAGTACATTACTGCAGCGGCCAGCAAAAGAGGCATTGATGGACGAACGTGTAAATGTGGGTGCACACGTACGTAAGTCCATCAATGCCTAGTTGTGGCCAGGGCTTGTAACGTGCTTTCACAAATAATGCGCGGAAATTAAAACTAAGACGGGAAGACCTTGCACTCATTTTGTCAAATACAATTACTTTTCGAAATCAATGACGAACAACAATAATTATTCCCGTGTTAAAGTGTTATTTTTTTTCTATAAACAGCTTTCTATATGCAAGCCAGTTCGAAATTTAGTTAAAACCTTTGATAAGTTATCTCCTTGGTTGCCATGTTTCGGAGTAAAAGATCGTTCCATTTTTAAAGTACGCGACAGATATGAGTTTACAATGTAATTTATTTGTCGCTAACCGCGACATATATGGATTTTCATTTAAAATTTTGCCGGCCGCTGCTTGCATGTGTTTGGCCAGTACAGCAATTGCGATTTATCTCGAAGAAGGTTGTCAAAATAATGCTCAAATTTCCAAGCATGTTTGAGAAATAGTACATTACAGCAGAATCCAGTAAGTAAGCCTTCCTGGCCGAGTATGAGTTAACCGGACCGAACCGCAGGTGAGGTCCGGTTATATACGAGGCCAGGATGGCTTTCTTACTGGTTGAGGTTTGTATAATGCTTTTCTCAAAAATGAAAGAAAGTTTAACAACAAATTCGTTTAATTAATATTGAAGGTTACATTCATATTAGGGCAATTACTGATAGATATTGTGATCGATTTACCGGGGGCATTTATATTTGTTTGTTGTACATCTTGATTAACGGACTCTTTAATCCAACATGATTTATAAACTGAAATGACTAAATACAAACATAAAATCCCACACTATACTTCTACAACATTACTAAGTACAAAACGCAACGTGCATACTTTTTCTGCGTCGCGTTATGTGTCACAGACCCATAAAAAAAAAAAAAAAAAAAGTGTCACAGACAATAAAATGGATGTTTAAGGCTCCAAAATATATTATGTATCTCATAAAATGTCATACCAAAAAGAGATAGATATATATTTGGAGCCTCCCTCTAACCATGTTATAATGGCTAAACTCTAATCTGTGTCTGGTACTATGTTTTTTTTTTCTAAGCAGATCTAAAGAGGATGACCTAAACCGTGCGAAGCCATAAAAAAAAAAAGGGATGAAGGATGACCAAGTGTCCAGTAAGTAAATTACATACTTACTTACTGGACAGTAGGAGATTCCAAATTTAAAATCTCGCTTCTTACCGGACAGTTGTGAATAGTCTCCGGTAGAGTTCACTTTCTGGATACTTTTTAGAGATGTTATGTCAACATTACATACCATTTTTGAGAAAAAGATTATAATAAGCCAGTCACAATTAAGAGATGACAAGTCCCAGGCCTTGTTCACGAACATGACGCGTGTATCAGCACCATTCAGCCACGGTAAAGATATCTAACAGTATTGTGACTCGGCCCTGTCCTTAAAAATAAGTGCCACAAGCGCGCGTCACATAAACACGCGTTAGGGCCGCTCGCCTTTACCTACTTGAGTTTCTTTCTAGTTTTGTGATTGTAAATATCTCAGATTCTTTCCTCTAATCTGAGGTATTTTTATTATACTTATTTTAAATCTTACTAGGTAGATACCTACCATTTATTAATGTCACAGGTAATCTTTTCATAATGGTATTTTGTCTTATTAAATAATATATGTAAGTAACTAAGTTCATAAGTAAGTAGATAGCCTAGCCTAGGAAACTACCTACTAGTTTTTTTTAACCCGAGCGAAGGTAGGTCACTCGTGTGTGACTTTATCATCCTATCCACTTATTTATTTATTAATCCAGGTACCTATTTTACTGGGTGGAAAAAGCGAAATACCTACCTATTATAAAAAGAAACAAATTACGTACTAGTGGGTTAGGTATATTTTTTTATAGTCTTGCCTTTCGGAGGTTCCAGGTAATTTAAAAAATGTTATCTCTGGATGCGATATAGAAGAATACAAGCAACCAAAAACAGCACAATATTGTCTATAATTGCTCTCTGCCATATTAAGTAAGTAAGTACTTGGACGCATTTCAATAAAATATTCACAAATCGCACGCTTACTGCTTACAAAACACCGTTCGTGACTGTTTCTGATTGTAGTGTATCGAGTGTTGGCTGAACTCGACGCGCGTATGTATGACTCGCGTTCCGACCGTTTGTATGAAGATAGAATACTCTTAGATATCTTTACCGTGATTCAACTCAGCCATTTTAAAATAGACCGAATATTAATAATATTTATTAGCGTTCATTCGCTCGTTCTGTTAGTCTGTACCTGGCATCACAAAAGCGTATGTAGAGTTGATGGTAATTTTAATGTTCTTATGCTGTATTTTTTCTTTTTGTTTGGGGTCTGAAATAAATGACACTAGAATATATTTACTGGGCGGGATTGATACTACTCAGATGGCCATCATCTCGATAAGAAGAAGTCTCACCTTCCACGGAATAGCACTCCAGCCTCTTCGGCTCCTAATTCTTATCCTAATGTAAATAAAAAGTCGCATAATAATATTTTTCACTTTATTTAGTACTTATTAATCTAATTAATATTATTAATGAATCTACAATATACAGGGCTATAGGTTAAGTCGACCTAGATCCTTTAAGAGGTTTTAGTTTCCATCATTCTATGTAACACTGGACCCCAAACTTAAAACTTTAAACCAAACAGCAGGTTGTTTTTTAATGCCGATTTTTTGTCTATTGGCCTATTTTTTTGGGTTTTGGCCTCTAATTTATTTGGGTTAGCGATTTTTTTGTCGTTGCAAGTAACTGGGTCGTAGTAGACGATTGATATTTTACGACAGAGAATAATCGATGCGACAAATGAAATAAGAAGGGGTTTAACAACTGGTGCAGTAAAAAGTGGATTAAGACACAGAATGAGAGTGTGTGCGGGAAAGATAAGGACACGTGGAACATGAATTATTGTATTCGTTGACTTTCTGTAAAAATAGTAATAAACGTCATTTTGTTCCTATTGATTGTTGGATTGTTTTATTTTGTTTTCTGACCCAAGTGATAAATTTAAGTACCGTTATTTATTACTACTACCTGGGAGCCTTACATAAAAGTTATTTTCGAAGAAATTTGATAATACCGTAGCTTGTTATACCTCGTTGGAAGCTAATGGAATGCAGATATTTTACGCACATCTACAGCATTACTGTTATAGACATTTCCAAATGTTTCAGAATATTTTTTACCATTTTATTTCATTTTATAATTATTATCATTCGTCTACTACAACCCAGTTGGTTCCGTTAATAGCAATTTGGTGTTGAGAATTAGAAAGCAACTTATCTACTAAACAAAAATCGCAAACACAATAAATGAGAGATAGTGGTCATGCGCAAACTGCAACCTCTTAAAGGATCTAGGTCGACTTAACCTGTAGCCCTGTATAATTTGTAACTCTTCGGTAGTTGCACAGTAAAACATTCTGGTTGATCCAAATCCAATTCACAAGGCCGTGGTAAATGTGCAAGAACGCATCATTTTAAATACATAACATTTCTTAAAGTGCCTGTAGATAGTTTAGCTGCAATAAATGCTTTCCTCTATATTCTAAGCCATTGCCTCCATTCGACTCAACTTTGACTAAGTCTACCTCAATCAAATTGTCAGTAATAGGCTATTTATTAACATTAATCGAGTATTTTTCAATTCAATGAATGTAAGATGAGGTTGACTAAACAATCAATGTAATGGATAAAATCCACCAGCAATTTAACAGTGTAAGTGTATTGCTAATAATAACTTTTAACATAGCCAATGGAATCGACATACATATAAATTTGTACACCCCTTGGGTATGTTACAGTGATACAAAAATGCTGATTTTTAGAACTGTCTTTTCACCTGTGACAAACAATAAATAAATGAATTTCAATTTGATTTTTTTTCAACCGAGACGAGTCGATTGGAGGTAGTGTCCTTCAAAAAGATTAAATATAGGTGTTAGAGTTTGAATTTCACTTTCTTCTTCGTTTCGAGCCGCATTACATGCTACATTTTCTCTAAACCATATTCTTTTTCGTTCCAGTGGTAATGAACCCAGAGAAGCACGTGCGCTTCACAACAGAGCGCGAGCGCTCGGACGCTCGCTCGCGGCGCTCCGACCTCATCAAGTCGTTCGTGTGGCCCGCGCTCATGGACGGCGGCCGCTGCGTCTTCCGCGCTGTGGTCCTCACCTGACGCAGTAGAATCATCGATGTCTGAACTGCTGCACTGTTATTTATTATTCTTCTCTTGTTTTGGTCATCACAAGTCTAAAGTGAACTCATCTCTCGGGGTAACTAGATGTAAAAGTCAATTACGCAATTATAATATTGACAATTGTGGCTAAATATGACACCCAGCAACGGATGGCAATAGAAATATTGTATTTGTATAAAATGTCCAGAATTGCCTAATATTAGTCAATATCTCACATAGGCTATTAAAAATTGCACGTCAACAATAAGACACATGAAATTTGAATATTTTCAACTTTAACTAGTGATGTTTCAGTTTTCTGGGACTTTTATATTAAAAAGAGTATATACAAGATTGACTATACTGAACCATAACTTGTGCTCCTTGTAATGCATCCTCTACAAATTAATATCGAAGTCTGTTGACATTCTGTTCATATCGTCAATATGGTTATGAACAACGGAAATGTATAGATATTATTATTATTCAAACGCTCAAAGGCAAGCTACATGATTGAATAGTAATATATGGCACACAACAAAATGTCTCCAAAGACCACTTCATATAATAATCGAAATCTGTCGCAATAAGTTTGAAAGCAGGAAAAAAAATTGATGATTCACATACAATGACGTTATTCTTTCGTACGTGCTGATATTGTTATTGTACGTAGCGGACACAACAATTAATACATTCATTAGTGACGCATACCGAAGTATAGGATCACGTTCAAAACACACGTCATGCTATTTTAGTATGAAATATATTCTGCATTGACGAGTATAATTATACAGATTCTTTGTTTCTTATTATCAATAAAATCGTATGAAGATTATTTACATCAATATTATTCGTCAAAACTATATTTATAGAACAAACTTTCTTCGTGTACAAAATGTCTTCTAACTTTTCTAAGGTTAATAGTTATAAAACTTAGATGTAATAAATTATTATTATTATGTAACATTAACACTGAACAATAAATAATAATTTAAGCGAAAGTTATTATGTTTTATTGTGAGCAACGCACAACACATGAATCATCGACATATCAGGGAGATAAGATACGAGATACACAAGTATCTGATATAAACCCTTCACTAGATCGAACGCTTCAGTATTGTGTGAAAGTCAGTGCAATTATGAGTTGGAACGGACATTATGGACCTCCCCCGCCGCCCCCTGGAGGCTGGCCACCACCATACCAGCCATCACAGCAGCCGATGTACCCGCCACCGCCAGATTTTGGATACCCTCCATCGCAATACCCCCAGCCGTACTACGTTCCTGGGACTATGATGATCCCCGTGGCAGTACCACCAGCGCATCCACCGCCACCACCAGAATCGAACACGTACGTCACGAACTACATCTATCACGGAGAGACAGTCCTCACAGACAATAATAATGAAGTATCAATAGTGGAATCTTCTGGAGACTTCGACTGGGTGCCAACGACTGCTATGATGGCTAGTTCCCTGACTGGACGCGCGGTTGTAGGCGGTCATGAAGGCTGGGATGGCAGTCCTCTATGGGTGATCAGATCCTGGCACAACGGTGACTTGATCCCTGGAAAGTTATCCGTCAGGCACAATTCCGCCTCAGTCGTCTACGAGGGCAAAGAGATTTCAGTGCAGAACATCGAAGTTTTATGTGCTAAGCCTGATGATCTTCGCTGGGTTCCAGCTTCCAACGGCAATGTCCCTCCAGGGGCAATCCCTGGTGGCAGAACATCGTCCGGAGAGACTTTATACGTTGGCAGGGCGAGGTACCAGCTGTCAGTAACTCCTGGGAAGATCCATCCAAGCCACAACTCTTGCTACATCGCGTTTGCTGGGCAAGAAGTGGCTCATAAGATGTACGACGTGTTGTGCAGGATCAGCTGATTTGTGTGACGTGGACTGTGATTTCGAAAATGGTGAAAATGTGATTTTAGACTGAAACTTGTACTTGAGTTTATCAGGGGCTTGTATTTTATCAAAGTGTTGCTAATCAGTTATTGATAAAGCAGAATGACTACAGCAATGTTAGTTCGTTTGCGGATTGCTTACAAAGCTCTAATCATAGGCTGGTTGAAAAAGCGTTCTTTGTCGTGTTTCCATTGATTTAATCTATGTTATCTCTTGACAATTTTATGGGTAATAATGTTTTATATTAAAATACTTGATAAAAGTTAAGTATCTATTCAAAATCAAATCGTAAATTTTGAAGACTGATTTGTATACGTAAGAGGAAAACTATAAAAAAATATGTTATATAAAAAACAGGTATTAAAAATAAATGAGATATATTGCAGAGCATATCGTTGTTTTCTTTGTATTGTATCGCTGAAGTAGGTGGTGATATCTTATCGGTTGGCATTAAAAGATTAGGAGGCTATGACTCGAATAACATCGATAAAGAACGACATGCCAAAGCACAGGTACTAGTGCGTTCAATTTATTTACTGCAGTTATTTTATAGCACCATCTGATACGTATTCTATATTGCGTGAACCTGGTTGGGGAATACCATGGTATGTAGCGACGAGCGACGTCTATGACGCCACATACGAACGAGACAAAACACTCGCCTGGTCGGAGGATCCACCCTTTTCAATGGAGTTTGCTGGACTCTACATCCTGTTCTCCATGGACTTTAAGGACACCTTATCTATTGGAATCTGTCGGCATGTCAGGTATTGCAGAGACACCAGCTATAGCAGCAGGTGGATATAAAACCAAAAAAGATGAAATCGCGACTCTGATCAACTTTTTCCACCTACTAAGTTATAATAGTGGCATCCTACAGAACGCATAGAACAGAATTAACACTACAACAGAACTAGCCAGACTGTAGGGAAACAGACTCACTAGGTACATAATAATATTGATAGCTGGGTTGCATATCATGGTTTTACTGAAAGTAGGTAGGGTTGGGTACATTCCAATGATTACTTATTGATTATTTATTTACAAAGATATAAGATGATTATCAGTTAACCAAAATAAAACCGACGCAGTCTGAAACAATCAAACATAATGACATCACCTCGCCAATTGACTCTCATTCTTCACCACAACTTTACGTATTCACCTACCACACGGGATTATCAACCCTAAACCTGTGCAATTGGATCTATTGAAACTGAAAAAGACATGGTATTTCATCAGCAAGTATACAACTTTAATGAAACAGTCGTGACTGACAATTGTGAACTGTATACTCTTGTGTTAAGGTGTAACGTGGGTGAAGGAATGTTGGTATATGGCCAGGTATACATGTGGTGTCTAGTGACTCTATTAACCCTGTAAAGTATGTGTGTGAGAGTTTGCATAAGGTTCCACTAAGGGCAGGTGACAGATGTTACTTAGACCTGCATTAGTAACCAGCTCTCATCGAAGAGATTTTTCATAAGAGTCGATTATAAGAAGACAGAATTCTCTGTCAGAGTCTTTGTTCCCTGATAGCTACAACCTAGGGATCTATAAGTCATGAGTGAATAGGTTACTTCTAGGCAAACCTGTTTCACCGTCGGCCAAATAATCTTTTACCATCAGGTGAGATAGTGGTCAAACGCCTACTTATATATATGTATAAGGGTCTTGCTTTTTTCACAAGGGCCACCCTAACTCCTTGAAGACATCCTTTTCCTCAGACTCCTCAAACCAGGCCTTGCGAATATGTTCGTATTCTTTCAACCAAACCTTTATTCAGACCCCACCTTGCTACTGATATTCAAATGTGTCATATCGCTGCAACAAATCGCAAGTAAAGTATATCCTATTTGCTCAGAAATGTTGCGATGAATTAATATCATTCAGTACAACAATATGTAATCTAGTGTTATCGGTACATTACTCATCAGTGATAACTAGTTCACTATCTATCTAATATTAGAACAAAGAGATTCAGCACTACAAAGCAGGATATTAGAAAATGGAAATAATATGGTCAACTATCAGATGACATGTGATGCGTAGGAACGATGAAAATATCGGGCAGTTTTTTTTGAATATTTTATTAACCCCCGACGGAAAAAGAGGGGTGTTATAAGTTTGAAGTGTGTACTTGTGTATTTGTGTGTCTGTGGCATCATAACTCCTAAGCGGTTAAACCGATGTTGTTTTTGTTTTGTTTGAAAGGTAACATTATCGGGAGTTTTCTTAACTATGCTTGATGAAAAACGCCGTTCAAAAGTTATGGGTGTTTTACTGTTTGAATCGGGTTATTTTTGAAAGAAATTGTGTCATAATTTCGTGTTCAATAGATTTGTGATCAAAGCGTGTCTACTACTAGATAAATAATGAAGATTAAAAAGAAAGAAAATAAATACGGGGTTTATGAATGTTTTTACTTGTTGCTTCTAGTATAGTTACAGCAACTAACATTATTTTCGAAAATCTAGCGATCTATTTCAATAAATTTACATATTTGATGTCTTTTTCATGTTTCATATATACTTTATAAGTTTATCTTGGACATCACAGGCAACGGTGAAGGAAAACATCGTGAGGAAACCTGGACTTATGTAGTTAATGTAAGTCTGAAATAGCCAAGTCAGAGGCCTGTGGGGTTCCTAGAAGTGTCTTAATTAACTCTGACAGCAGAGGTGGCCACATCCTCACACGAAGTAGTCTTTGAAGTAAGTAAGATGTATTTTTACGGGAACAAACATTGCCTACCAAATCAGAAGCAAACCCCAACGTTACGCGAGTGTCACACACACCTCTACCATGGCTGATGACCAATCAAGCTAATTGTGTCCCATCCATTGTCAGCCACGACTCTGTCTCACGAGGCTCCGCAGAGAGGTCGGTAGTCCAGTTTAATTACGAATTACGATAGAGATAGATTTATCTAAAGAGGTGTAAGTGTGAGTGAGAAGGAAATATTGTGGTGAAGTTTATAAAAACATATGTTGTGATTGAAAAAGTAGTGTTTTGTTTTTCTTAGTAAGTAATTAGTTCCTATTTTTTATTTTACGTAGAGAACTGTTTTTTGTAGAAGTCTTATTTATATAAATATAACTGTTTAGCAGATTCAGTGACACTGAGTTGTGTTTTCAAAAGATAATGCTTTGATTTCTCTATATAATATTAAACATCTGCAGTCACTAAACATCGTGCAGATTTTTATCATCAAGGGCATATATAGGTCTACACAGACACTTTGACGGTAAAACAACCGACTTCCAAATAAAAACACTAGAAAGTGAAAAAAATCTTCAATTTCGGATGTCGGTGTTCCTGTTTTCGTTTCCTCGTTTTTTGACAACGCCTACAAAAATTTAAGTTATTTATCACTTTGTAGTGTTTTTGTAAGTCAGTTGTATTTTTTTGTAAATAAGTTTTACATTGCCACTTTTTAGTGGTACATAATGGACAAGTTCTATAGTAAGGTACCTATAATGCCCACATTGATGCCAGAATAGATTACCCGAATAATATGTAACTCGAACATAACCGGTGGAATGAGAGTGTACCAGGGTGAACTGTACACATCTGCGTATCCGTTTAGAGCATACTGGCGTTATGGTATGTTATGAAATTGTGTAATTAATAAACAGACATGCGATTGCAGTAATCCCGAGAGATTTGTCGTCATTTATTTAAGATTTTTGTTATATGTTCGAAGTTCTTCATCTTTACCTAATTTAAATGGGACTATTTCGGAATAAATTTCTTTCGAACTAAACATGAATTGTGCCTGAAGATAAAAAAAAAAAATGTAAGCATCCGAATTGAGAACCTCCTCCTTTAAAGTTTAACTACATTTAGTAAACACCTAGATGACCTAGAATAACAATAAGTTACTATATTACTACCTGTAGGTATGTAAATTTAAATAATACCTTGATAGTATAAAAACATGAATGCAATATATTATAGTAGTTGGTTGGATGCATTTGCATTCATTAGCGTTCACCTTGAATATAAACATGTGATTGAGGAGAATAAATACCGGTTTAGGCAGAAAAGACCACAGCTGACGGTTTGGTGTTAATTGAGGTACATTTATAGAAAGCCACAAAAAATGTGTTTAGCGGATACGGTTAAACAATAATGTTCAATTACTAGCTGCTGCCCGCGACTTCATCTGCGTAGCATTAGTCCTTTTTTTTGGACAGTAGTCTTTTGTTTATATCGCGTAATAATAGGACTGTCACGCGTGCCAATGCGTTGGCATTGGCTAGTAAATTCATATATTATACAGTAAAGCTATTTCTCATTGGTAGATAATGGATAAACATGAGAAGAAGTATAAGAGACTGGAAGAGCTAGATGAAGAAGGAGTAGTGTATCTTCTAGAACGATGGGATCTAGATGAGTTTGTGGAATTCGGCAGGGAGAGGTGCCTGGATGGAAGAAAGCTACTGGTGAGTAAGATTACAAAAATATCTGGTTCAAATGTTAGATTTATATTTATGTTCTAGTATTCGCTGATATTACGAGGAAACATAAAATATGAAGTAGGGAAATTCAAAAGTATAATAAGTTATCATAAGATTTATTTTGATAACACAAAGTAAGCATGCTATATGACAAATACATGTCTACAACAAAACAAAACGTAAGCCAAACAACTCCAACCCAAGAATATCGTATGAATTACCCAATGTGTAATGTTTATATGACACCTTTATACAATTTCTTCAGGAGAATAACAGTATCTAACATGATTAAGCAGTAGAGTTAGCCAAGTATTAGCCAAAGATTGGACCAGGATTTAGAAGACCAGTTGACATCATTATACAGAGACATATTTATGATAGGTACTGATAAGATATCAATTATATTATCATTTTTAATCTTGAGATCTTATAATAACGGTTTGGTTGATGAATGTTAGGTGCTACTCGATTTAAATTAAAAACGAATAAAGAAATCATAAACTTGTAGTTAATGTAAACGATATAAATGTAAATGTGAACACACATGTGTGCGGTGACCAGCCATGACACTTGTAATAAACAATTAAATGGACGGCAATTAACCTTAACAAATTAGGTAGGCTAATTTAATTGATTAAGACTAGACTTCGTGATTTAATCTGAATTAGTATAATACACACGAGAATGTGAAACACCTTTGAATTCTTGAATATATATAGAGAGATGGACATGAACAATTGCAAAAAAATACTATTTACACTCAATTTATACTTATAAAATGCTGGATGTTAGAATCGTTCTAAAAATGGATATATTTTCAGGAGGTCACCGAAGGAATCGTCAAGTTATGGCGACCGAAAGCCAATGCTAAGAAATTCATGACATTCATCGAAGATTTGAAATTGAATCCCAACAAATATTTGGAAAACAAAGGCAATAACGCAACAATGGATAAACTTGACGTCAAAGAAAAACCAACAACAGACAACATTCAAACAGAAAGTACGATTAGTGATAAAGATGATATTGAGTGCCAGTACCAAACTGTAACTCACAGGAGAAAGGAAGAAAATGTACATACGACTACACATTCAATGAGTACCGTGGAAGAGCTGATCAGAAGAATCGTACCAGCAAAGAGTTTTCTATACAGAAACCAACAGAAGGCTGAAAGAACACCATCGTATGTGCCTATGGATGCTGGGTCCCCAAAGAAAAGGAAATTTTTCAGACTAAGCTCATATGAATATCCTTTCTTCGATTTAAGAGCACGATTCTCAAGACAAGAAAGTTCAAATGACAGAGGATACTACGCCATGAAGAGAAACAGCAGATACTATATAGCTAGAACTTATAAGAAGCCAGAATCAAGAACCAAATATAAATCACTATCAACTCCTGAGGAGTTAAGTGAAAAGTGTCCAGAAGACCATTTTTACGAAGACTTATGTTACAATGAGATCGAAAAAGAAACAGAAAAGTCTGTGGAATCAAGAGTGCCTACTGTTAAACCTTGTATTGTGAAGATTCAAGAACTGTTCCAATCCTTCAAAGTGCCTTTTTTCAAGAAACATGAGATGTTAGAGGACAAGAAGATAGAGACTGTAGAAATTGTGGAGAGTGAGAAGACTTCTAATATTTACGAGAACAGTGACAGTGCCGCTAATATGTATGACTCGGTACATGTTAATAGACAATCTGTTGATGGCAGCGAAGTTAAAGATCAAGTAAGTTCAAACTATTCATATTTGAATAGGCGCTTAAGTATAGGTATGCGGCTTGAACTTTGTTTAAACTAATTGACTTCTTTTAACAAGAAACTGTTCTTCCAGATACATTTTAGCAAAATATGTAACCAGAAATGACATCCAAATCTACTACTCATCATTATTAGATCATTTACAACAATCTTACAGCATAATAAACTAGATTTTTATGCCTTTTTAGCTTCCATGGCTTATCTCAGTTGAACCGTACAGTTGCCCGTTCAGTCACTAATAAAAAATTTACTTAACCCTTGTCAATCACACTCAGCGATAGCATAGTTTTTTGTCTTTTTATGAATGAAGTTTTGAAGTATGATCAAATTTATGTCGTGGTGACTCAGTGGCTAACCCCTCATCTCTCGTGCTTGAGGCTGTGGGTTCAAATCTGGGCAAGTACCAATGAGACTATTTGAATTCATATTTAGGTACTTTATAAGTTTATCTTGGAGATCTCTGACAACAGTGATGGAAAACATCTTGAGGAAACCTGGACTTATATAGTTAGTTTATTATAAGTTTCTGCTCTATTGATGTAATTTCTGTAAGGCATTCCAGGGCGACAAAATAAAATAAAAATTGTATTATCCTCCTACGTATAGAAAAACAAATTAATTGAATTTAGATTGGCAATGTTACTAAACCACAATTTTCTACCTAGCAGACGAAATTACCAGTGGAAGAGTATCTAGAACCAGTACAGCTGAACAAGGACTATTGTGATGTCAACTACAGGCGAGAAAAGGAAGAGTCACTTCTGGGGTACATTCTCAGCATCTTTGAGAATAGATTTGGAATTCGAAGAGGTAAGTTACACATAGTACTTCCAACTTAATATTATAAACGTGACATTCTCTATGTTTGAGGGTTTTTATTCAATCACACCTCAATGGCACCACGGATTTATGTCATCCATATGCACTAGACAAAGTAACATAATAGATACAGCGATACAATGACATTGGTGGCAATGCGAAAATGTAAGGGATTGATAACTTGATTTCGGTAGCGCTTGGCATTCTCATACATTTTTACTTTTATCGCTTTTGTTGATGGAATGTCACTAACTTGTCCAGAGACTATGGATAAGGACAAATAATGAAAGTATTCAGCATGGGATACTTTTAGGTTCAAGGAATAATTTGCGACAGTTGTGCTTAGTTTTTAGTGTACTGAGAAACATTGACATTATTATTGATCGTGACGAAGGCAAAGTATTTGAAAAACGTAACACATAACACTGAACTGTTAGATACACAACACTCAGTGGTAGATACATTAATAATTTCTGCCAGCCATTACATTTTTTTTTTTCGTTTGATTATGTTGCTACCACTAGTGTCAGAGTTAATTAAGCCGCCTCTTGGCACCCCACAGGCATCTGACTTGGCTATTTCAGATTTACATTACCCATATAAGTACAGGTTTCCTCACGATGTTTTCCTTCACCGTTGCCTGTGATGCCCAAGATAAATATAAAACGTACATATGGATTTAAAAAATATCACATTGTTACCTGCCCGGATTTGATTCACGACATGCCAATTTCATCAATTGACCTTGTAAAGCAATGTACTTATTCGTCCCATGCACGATTAAAATTGAGCCAATAAAGGCCCTAAATTAAAATGAAATTGCGAAAGCGGTTGCACAGTTGCACCGTGCGTGGGTGACATTGATGCACCGTGCGTGGACGACATTGATTCACCGTAGCATAATAATGTTCTTATTGTGGGGACACAGGCTTCCACTTTTTGATAGGGATTGGGGAGATCCACCACAGTGCGGGTTCGTAGATGACACCTAACTTAGAAATTTGGTTCTATTTCATGCTAGTTTCCTCACGATGTTTTCCTACATCGTTTAGAGAAAAGTGGTAATGAAACGATTCGCCTTAAATAAGTCTAATTCATTGACCATGTGTGCTATAGGAGGAACTGGCAGGTTTTTAAGAAATATGCTACTCAAAAACCCTGCCAGCTCTCCCTATATTTAAGTATCTTTCTTTGTAGGTAGACGATTAATATTAATGACAGGCAATACTGCTAGCTCGTACTTTCTCATCACTTTTTTGTTGTTTTATTTTCTGGACAACATGTGTCGTGTGTTTGTCATGTGTGTAGGGATGGGGCGCCGTGACCTAGTATCGATAAATGAGAACGACTTTTTTATCGTTATTGTGGGTATGAAGTACTTTTGTATTAGAATAGATAGACAAGGAATAGGCATTAATAGTACATTACAGCAGAATCCAGTAAGTAAGCCTTCCTGGCCGAGTATGAGTTAACCGGACCGAACCGCAGGTGAGGTCCGGTTATATACGAGGCCAGGATGGCTTTCTTACTGGTTGAGGTTTGTATAATGCTTTTCTCAAAAATGAAAGAAAGTTTAACAACAAATTCGTTTAATTAATATTGAAGGTTACATTCATATTAGGGCAATTACTGATAGATATTGTGATCGATTTACCGGGGGCATTTATATTTGTTTGTTGTACATCTTGATTAACGGACTCTTTAATCCAACATGATTTATAAACTGAAATGACTAAATACAAACATAAAATCCCACACTATACTTCTACAACATTACTAAGTACAAAACGCAACGTGCATACTTTTTCTGCGTCGCGTTATGTGTCACAGACCCATAAAAAAAAAAAAAAAAAAGTGTCACAGACAATAAAATGGATGTTTAAGGCTCCAAAATATATTATGTATCTCATAAAATGTCATACCAAAAAGAGATAGATATATATTTGGAGCCTCCCTCTAACCATGTTATAATGGCTAAACTCTAATCTGTGTCTGGTACTATGTTTTTTTTTTCTAAGCAGATCTAAAGAGGATGACCTAAACCGTGCGAAGCCATAAAAAAAAAAAGGGATGAAGGATGACCAAGTGTCCAGTAAGTAAATTACATACTTACTTACTGGACAGTAGGAGATTCCAAATTTAAAATCTCGCTTCTTACCGGACAGTTGTGAATAGTCTCCGGTAGAGTTCACTTTCTGGATACTTTTTAGAGATGTTATGTCAACATTACATACCATTTTTGAGAAAAAGTACTTGCATGTACTTGAAACTGAAGATTTTTGTTATTTTAACCATTACAGGACGAAAAAAGTAGACATGAGGTGATACTGAAATAAATAACATAACATCACGCCAGTATTACTCGAAGCGTTAGGCAGAGTATACAATGTGTCTGAACTTGTAGTAATAAAACTGTAAGGCCGTAAAATAAAGTTATTTTTTTTAGTAAAAACACCCCACATAAGGGGTGAAATCACCACACCCACAAAGATAGGGCAATTTTAGTACCTGACTTACTTATAACGGTATCTACATAGTCTAATAACCATAACATGGGACCTAGGTCTCGCAGAGACGTACATTTAATGTTATTTTTACGGCCATTACATAGAGAATCTAAAAAAATATTCAACTAATAGTCAGAAGTTAAGATGTTTTTGAATTGAGCCAAGACACATTTAAAACGTAATTTCACATGTTTTGATTGCATATCCTAACATAATGCAAAATGAAATGATGAATGGATTAACACACGGGCGTTCCGCTCCTCTAAATAGGTTGATGAGCACTTATAATGGTATCAGCTCTAACAACGATGACTTGGACATCTTCTTTGACTCTATGTCTCGGTTTAAGTCAAGAGTCACGCTGATGGATCCGTAGTCGCACTGCCCTGTTTCCTGTTTTCTCTTCTCTTTAACTGTTTCCATCTGATTTGTTGTGTACTCGCACTATTAATGTTAATAAGTAATCAATTTTGACATGATTTATCTTATTTGCAATGTAATCATTTTAATTTTGTTTTATCGCTGACTCACTGATATTTTCTTTGTTTTATGTTATATTTTATCTTAGTTTTTATTTAGAAATCAATTTTTATTTTATTTTTAATATTGCACTATTTTAATTCAATTCCAAATTTAACCAGTAGATTATTATTATTTGACATTTTTGTATTCACGAACACAAGACTGTGAGCGATGTGCACGCCTGTAACTGACCTGTTTGCACAGGACCATTTTCAAATTTAATGTTAACCCTGTAAATGAAATTGCAAATATGTTGTTGGTGTGCCTTACTTAAATAAATAAAAAAAAAAAAAAAAAAAAAAAATAAACACACGACTTTTATTAGTATTTGAGTCGATCTACACGCTGACAAAAGAACCACAGCTCTAAACCAATTAGTTTTAATTTTATTATTGCCTACAAAGAACCCCTGCGCAGAATTTTAGGAACAGCTATCAAAACGTGTGGGGGGGAATAAACCCACATCATGGGAATTTGAATCGATAAAATTAAGCGTATTTTACGGCCTTAAGCATTTATAACTAAAAGTCTGTACACAATGTATAGTACATCCACATTTCGCCAAATATACATTACTAAATTAAATATCTGTAAAACAGTGAGAAAGATTTGCTACAAAATAGTTTCCAAAACAGGTTGCTTGAAAGAGAATGCGATAAGGCCGCCCATTGTATGTGTATTACATTTAAGTTTTTTTTATTAATGTATTTTATGGTGTACAATAAAGCATAATAATAAATAAATAAATAGCATACATTAGTATCGATAAAACAATAAAGGGATTAAAGACTACATCTCGTCCTTATGCATTGTACACATAGTGATACTTGCATAGTGTATGAACAATACAATATTCAGTGGCAGTGTGTTTGTTTGTTGAAAATATTTTTCATTGCTATTACTTTTGAACAGTTTATAGGATGGGTTTATAAACTAGAGAGAGAGGAGAAAATATCTGGCAACAGTGAGAAGCATCTGAAACAATATCTTAGACTAAGGAAAGAAGAAGAGAAGAGAAGGAGATCTCAATCTTTTAATAACCAATCAATCTTCCTAGCCTTTTCCCAACGTTTAGTTGGTATGCTGGTGTCAGCTTCTAATCTAACCGAATCCAGCTGAATATCATTATTTTACATGGAGCGATTACCTACCTGACCTCCTCAACCCAGTTACTGGATAAGACGATACTCCATGGCAGGACTGGATTTTATAGATCATTCCACGCTTTTATTCAGGTTATTTGAGAAATAATTCTCCTCAAACTTTACTCCAAAAGTACCAGGGTAACAGAAACAGACAGGAACCATATCCCACAATACAGATGTTCCATTTTCGAACGCCACCGCGGATGCAAGCTAGTCTTCATAAAAAATAATAAAAAAGCGATGGTAGCGTGGAACAATTATTTGTTTACTCCTTATTAGTACCGCGGGAGTGACACCGACCCCCATACGTGTTGGGTTGGATTACTTTCAGTTGGTTACGTTTTTAATTAAATAAAATGGCTTAAAGTGCAGTTTTCGAATATGGTTTTATGGTTGCTTTAGTGGTTTTTGAGTTACCGATCAATGGTGCAGCTCTTGTGTACGTTGAGAAACGTGTTTGTGTAAAAAAATGTGATTTTTCGATACAGTATAATTGATTTTCTTATATAGATTTATTCAGGAGTAGAGAAGAGAAACGTATACTGAGTTCCAAAAAAATGGTAGCTAGATATGCGTGAGTAGTTGGTTCGATTCCTGAGTTGAATAAAGTATTTGAATGTAGTACTTTGACAAATTATGTATACATACATTCTAAGATTCATCATTAAAACAGCAGACCCATCATTCATCCTTCTTATGGTCACAGCTATGACCGTCTTCATTGCGGTTCCTTCCAATTGTATTATCTTTTACGACTTCCCATAGATCTGAATGATCAGATAACTTGATACTCTTAATTGAATAGTGACAAGTGGCTCTTAAGTGTCGGAGACAGTGAGTCACCTCTGATTCATGTATGCGTATCTTTGTAATTGATTCTAATTGAATGTCACACGTTAGGTCATACACTCTTTGAGAAATTTCTAGGTTTATTACTTGGTATCCTTCTCAGTTCCCTTAGTATGCATCATAATCTCTAACACTCTTCTCTTTAGAGTACGGCGCCGCAAAAAAGAGGGTGGTAAGCCACCTTGCTATAAAGATTAGTTATCTAGGGCTATAATGTTTTGGGTTAAAATTTCCATTATGGGCCGTCGATTTTTGGCACGGGGAGGGTGGGGGGGGAGAGGGGGCGGGAGCTTTGGTTACCACCCTGTGCCATCCCCACCACTCGGAGCCCCATGGTTATGGAGATATCCATGGTTAAAGTTTTCTGGTTAGAATAAAATTGTTCGTAAATGTCCATTGTTTTAAGGGAGGGAGGGAAACGAAACAAAGTCGACGGAGCCCCGCTGCGCGGGGCTTCTATTTCTGTCTGCAGGGTCTAAACTAACCTAACATGAAGGAGATGACGGGAGCTCAGTTCGCTCGCTTTGGTCGCTCACTTCAGCTCCCGTCATCTCCTTCGAACCTAACTTATCCGTGTCGGGGTGCCCTAAGCTCCCGAGCTCGCTTCGCTCGCTCTTGGACTAATTCACAATTTTTTTATATCACTAATTATATTTGAGTTTGAAATATATCTAATATCTCCATAACCATGTGTTTCCGTGGGGTGGGGATGATAAAGTGGGGTAGCCCTTCTACACCCTTTTCTTACCTCCCTCCCTGCCCCTTAAACGATGGACATTATCGGCAATTTATACACTAACCTGAGAACTTTAACCATGGATATCTCCATAACCATAGGGCTCCGAGTGGTGGGGATGGTACAGCGGGGTAGCCAAACCTCCCCACCTCCACCCCTACCATCCCCGCGGCAAAAATCAACGGCCCATAATGGAAATTTTATCCTCAGAGTTAGTTGCTAACACGAAGTTAAATTGCCAGTTTGTCGTACAATATTGTCAATTTCACCTCGTGTTAGCAACTAACTCTGACTTAGTTTTTCGTGCAAGTGGGCCTTATTAGATGAAAATATTGACTAGTTTGTTGATTAGAATGTAAAGTTTTTTGATTTTCTTATTCATACTTATCAGAGTGCGATTCGTATTCGGTTTTAATTTTTAGAACTAATTTTTTAACATTCACCTCCGGGATATCGACGTCATCTTAAACACTGTCGTCTTGTCCATGTTCTGCCTCACGACCTCCCATTTTCTTTTACATACTTAGAAAAAAACATTTTAATACACTGAACCTAGTGTAGCTATCCCTGGCAGTATAAATACAAGGCCAATGTACGATGTTATTCCTTGAAACTAAATTGCCCAAATTATTGACACGGAGGCAATAATCAAAGAGATAACTTATACAAAAACCTTGTTAGACGATAACGATGGTATCGCTGAACTTACCGAGCTAAAAGGCTCTCATACTAAAACTGGTGATGTTGTGAAAATGTGCTGGTGGTTGAAAGTGAGTGTACCGTTAATGTATAACCTGGGAGCCAGGCTCGGGACTACAGTCGTGGATATGTTCTATCATATGGTGCACTGTTTTACTGATGTGGTAGCAGGTAAAGTACAACATTTCTAGTAAACACTATTAAATATGTTTTATTTATACAAAATTAAACATATTTAATACTATAAATTTTTTTGTAATGCAATATGTCGTGGTGGCCCAGTGGCTAAGATCTAGCCTCTCGTGCTTTAGGTCGTGGGTTCAAATCTGGGCAAGTACCAATGTAACTTTTTCAAATTTATTGTGTACTTTCTAAGTTTATCTTGGATCATCACAGGCAACGGTCAAGGAAAACATCCTCAGGAAACCTGGACTTTATGTAATGTTAGTCTAAAATAGCCAAGTCAGAGGCCTGTTGGGTGCCTATGCAGAGACGGCTTAATTAACTTTGACACGTTATATATTTTTTTATGTTGTGGGCAATTGAAGCAAGGTAATTTACTGCTTCTATACATGACCAAATAGTCTATACTCATGGATTAAGTGATGAACGTTTATATTGCCGTCATAAGTCACTAAACATAAACCATAGAGGCGTGCTCGCCAGCACGCCCATTTCGTTGTTCTCTATAAAACAAATGAAAGTAGTTGTTAAATCAGACAAGTGACCATTAAATATGGTCACCCCCGTGCCTCGGAAACACGTAAAGCTGTTGGTGGAGAGTGCACCTGGGTTTGCGCACACGCTTATGCACTATTAATATTGTATCACATGATCCCCACACACTCACATCTTTTTGTTTAACACACTAAACTTACTTGAACTGACCATTTTGTTACCTCTATTTTCAGAAACAAATGACGATCAGCCATCCGAGGACTCTGAAGCGGACTCCCATAAGGTGGCGGGCGCACTGGGTGATGAGGCGGCGCGCAAGTGGTCGGACGGTCGTAAGTCCGGCACGAACATGGCGGACCGGCCTCTGCCCGTGCCGGTGGAGAACGAGCCCTATTACATGAACGTGGATAGAGGGGAGGCACAGAATCTGCTGAGGGGACAGCCGGATGGGACTTTCATTCTGAGGCCTTCGAGTCAGGTGAATGTTTAATATCTTTTTGATAGCAGTTGGTTTTATAGATCCATGCTGTATATTGTGTATTGATATTATCGATATTTCTGTCAACTTTAGTGCTTATATTGAAAGTGGTAGTGGGCAGGGCACATTGCTCGCAGAACGGATGGCCGATGGGGCAGAAAGGTTCTGGAGTGGCCACCACGAACCGGAAGACGTTGCGTTGGAAGGCCTCCCATCAGGTGGACCCGTGGAGATCCGCTGGTTGCGGGACGCACGGGACCGGTCAAAGTGGCGACGTCTGGGGGAGGCCTATGTCCACCAATGGACGTCTTTCGGATGATATGATGATGATGATGATTGAAAGAAAGAAATCAATGAAATCGTTTTTATTTTGAAACATTTGCGTTTGCTCTGAAATAGTGGTTTGTGATATGGTATGATGCTAAACGTTAGAGGTCAGGTTTGCCTAGAAGTATCCAATACATTTTTGTCTTTACGACCCCTTAATATCAGGACACAGAGAATAGAAATTAAAAAATGAACAAAAACAATTCCATCTATCGGTTTTTGCCAGCATCATGAAATCAAAGGAGGAGTCTCCTTTGAATTGTGCCGACCTATTTACTTACTCACACTTTGAACATAAAATACTTTGCTTTATAACCTATGCCCCAAGGACCAGTGTACTGATAGCATCATCAACTAAACCTCTTTTCTTTGGGACGTTAATACCGTTAGGAGATGCCTTCGCCTGTTGTTTGTACTTTTACTTACCACTTTTTTGCTCTACATTTCAGCCCGACCACGCATACACTCTAAGCGTATCATGCTCCAACGCCGTCCACAACGTCGGCGTACGTCGTCGGCCCGACGGCCGTCTTGCTCTCGGTTTTCCTCGGCGCGGAGAACAGAGCTTCGCGAGCGTGACGTCACTGCTGCGTCACCACCGCAAGCGGCGACTTCTGCTGGTCGCCGGCGGTGACGTCATTGGAGCCACCACACTCAATGAGACGCCGCATTACTATCAGAGCCCTAGCAGTATTCCTGTGCCTGTGCCAGTTGCCATTTAGTTAAAACTAGTTGTCTAACCATGCATAAAGTCACATCAAAACACCACATGGCCGTCCAGCTCCCGCTCGGGTTTCCCTCGTCTTTCTTCGGTCACCTTCGGCGCGTGGAGCAAAGCTTCGCGAGCGTGACGTCACTGCTGCGTCACCAACGCAAGAGGCGGCTGCTGCTGGTCGCCGGCGGTGACGTCATCGGAGCCACTACGTTCAATGATACGCTGTATTACTATCAGAGTCTTAGTAGCATTCCTGTGCTTGAGCCTGTTGGTTTTTTCCTGGAAAATTATGCTCGGTATAGAGACAACTTTCAGGATTGGCAATAGTCTGTCGCTTTGTTGGGATACAATAACTGCTTTTGTGACTTGATGTTCAGAAAGAAATTATTTATTGTCGTTGCTATTCATGCGTTAGCATCGTAGACAAAGTTGATCAATACAGCAACACCGACGAGAAAACTTTATGATTGTTTATAAATGTCAAAGAAGAAAAGACCTCATAAAAACTTTGATTATTTTTCTCTCTAAGTCTTAATCATGATTAAGGGATCTAACCAAGCGTAACCCTGGTTGCTACCAGACCAGGAGCTAAGCTCAGTTAGTTTTGGGTTAGCTCGCATAGCTGAGAAAGTTTTTCATACTCGTGTGCACACCGCTAACTATGTAACAAGTAAGAAGAAATACATTAACTATTCGAACTAAACTTAGTGCCCAGTTACTATTTAGTTTTAACGATGATACTGGATGCGGGAAGCAAGGGGCTGGTCAATGTGGTAAGATTCAGGGAAGCCTATAAATAACAACATTGGACGTCGTCCGGCCGGCCCCATTTTGTCCAACCACTATCTAAATTAGTGGTCCTCCATTTCACGGTCGTTTCTAGTTGCTGATGCTGTAACTGTCTTTGTAGAAAACTTATGGGATCATTAGAAACTTTTTTTTAAGTAGGTTTTATATTACCGTAGGAGCCTTCTGCACTGTTTCACTAAAACTGGGCGATATCTAAATGTTATGCCTAAATTATGTTTCGCTATGTTATTACTTTGAGGCATCGCCTACTATAATATTAGTAAGACGAATAAACGTCTTTATCTTAAATGAGGTCTTAGTGTCATACTTAACTTAAGAAGAATACTCAAATCGTAATATGCCAAAGAATATTTTGCAAGGAATTTAGTGAGAAAGATGGTTTTTCAAATTGTACTTTTTCAAATAATAATTAATTTAGTATTTATTGGATTGGATTAAATGTTTATGATAAATTCTTTGTTTTAAAGCATTCCATAGTTTGTGTCGAATGAATTAGCCGCTCTGAAACCAATGGCATTACTCACGTTAAAGTTATCATTACCGTGCCGTAGTGCGAGTTTCTATACTTATTCGGTCGCGTTAAAGTAAGCGTCAATTTGTATTGAAACTGTAGAAACGCCGTCTGGTGACACCACAGTGAACCATAATTAATTATTCCATACGACGCAATATTGCTTATGGTATAGCACTTTGCTTTGTTGGTAAGGTCTCCGCCAGATAACAATAAAATAAAACTCATTGATTCGACTTGGAAGTAGGTAACTTACGTTACTTGAAAACATGATGTTTTGGTTGAGATATTTTGAAAATTTTGGCCACAAATGAAAGATATAGGCGTAGAACCATTTTATCCGTTTAAATCATGTAAATCGGTCCACACTTTTATGAGATATTAACTCATTACTGAATGCCAAGTGAAAGGGTCACTTTTGATGAAATAAACTAGATAACTACAACTACTACTACTACTACTTATAGGATATGGAAGTAAAAATGTTTTTTGCACAGAGTAATTTTTTACACAAGTCATTAACAAAAAACCGGCCAAGTGCGAGTCGGACTCGCGCACGAAGGGTCCCGTACTTGGTTAATTGCGGTTTACGATTTATGACGTATTAAAAAAAACTACTTGCTAGATCTCGTTCAAACTAATTTTCGCTGGTAGTTTACATAGTAATGTACATCATATATTTTTTTTAGTTTTGTCATTCTCTTATTTTAGAAGTTACAGGGGGGGGACACACATTTTACCACTTTGGCAGAGTTTCTCGCGCAAACTATTCAGTTTAGAAAAAAATAATATCAGAAACCTCAATATCATTTTTGAAGACCTATCCATAGATACCCCACACGTATGGGTCTGATGAAAAAAAATATTTTTAGTTTTAGTTTCAAGTATGGGAACCCCCAAAATTTATTATTTTATTTTTATTTTTGTGTGAAAATCTTAATGCGGTTCACAGAATACATATACTTACCAAGTTTCAACAGCATAGTTCTTATAGTTTCGGAATAAAGTGGCTGTGACATACGGACGGACAGACAGACAGACAGACAGACAGACAGACAGACAGACAGACAGACAGACAGACAGACATGACGAATCTATAAGGGTTCCGTTTTTTGCCATTTGGCTACGGAACCCTAAAAACCACATGTTCGAACCAATTTAAAAATGTTGTTCAAACTAAAAAGCTTCACAGTCACGGACGCCCTTTACCGCGACATGTTTGTAAGAAGTGTAAGCGCACTGCCTTTACATTTTCAATAAAATATTGGAATACATTAGTAGACAGGTGGTAGCGAATTTTAGTTTTTGTTATCCAGCGGTGATTTTACACATAAGATTTTGTTACTGCGTTGCGCATTTATTTGTGAAGCATACTTCACAGAATGGTCAATTTGTTTGACGCAAATTGTATTTAGTTGAACTATTGCAAGTTAGTTTATGAGTTTCTCGTTTTATACAGATTTTTTGTTCTGCCACAATTATTCCGGTGCCATATTGTAATTATAATTATTATTTCCAATAATTCTGTAAAGAAGCTTATGTACAAGAATAATAAACTGCCGACCAATGAAAAAGTTCCACCCACAAAATGCCACAAACACCTTAATATCTCCTAAGACATAGAAACTAGCTTCATAAATTAAAAAGTATAATGAAATCTATTTTATTATGCAAACTTAAACTCTTTTAAATACAGGTCTTTTTGAAGCCATGGATATAAAAAGTAGAAAAACAAAATTTTGGGGTTTGAAAATTTCGGCATACATTTGTTTCGTTTTTTGTTTTGCTTTTGATGTCATCCTTGTTTTCGCCGTTGTGAAAGAATTCTTAAATTGTAAAGTCTTACGGCTCTCGTACCCATAAATCATGCCTCTATCACCCGAGAATTGTACGAGAATCATCACTATGGTTGAATTGGGGACCAGCCAAAGAAATACGGCCAGAATAATGGTCGTGACACATACTACTGTCCGACGAGGGATCCAAAGGTTTAGGGAGACTGGATTAAACCCGTGAAGGCCAGGTACTGGCAAGCCAAGGTGCACAACAGTCCGAGAAGATCGTTTCATTGCGGCAGCCATGTTAAGAAATCGACATCAGACGGGAGTTGAGGTTCAACAACAACTTCTGCAAGTTCGAAGGGAGCCAATAAGCGAGTGGACAGTCAGGAGACGTCTTGCCGAAAGAGGATTGAAGCTAGCAAATAGCCCAAAACTGGAGCGGCATCATAAAGTTGCCCGATTGAGATACGCTCGCGAGCAAAAAGAATGGGGTGAGGACGAATAGGGCAGAGTGATGTTCTCTAATGAGTCAAGATTTATGCTGTACCATCATGATGGGAGGAATAGAGTATACCGACGACCAGGAGAACGTTTTGCACAAGCATGTTTTGAAGAAAAAGTGACACACGGCGGAGATACCGTTCACGTGTGGGCTGGTATCTCTGCAAAGGGTCGAACAGCGTTAGTTCTAATCAAGAACGGGAACCTAACTGCTGTGAGATACATCAATGAGATTCTCAATGAACATGCTGGTCCGTTTTTGGCCAATATGGGCGACAATGCAGTGTTCATGCACGATAATGCACGGGCCCCCACTGCTCAAGTTGTAAATGAGTATCTTCAGGACGTAGGAATCTACAAAATGGAGTGGCCAGCAAGGAGCCCCGATTTGAATCCTATTGAGCATGCTTGGGACGAGCTTGACAGACGTGTGAGAAAACGGGTTCCACCTCCAATTACTCTTCGTGATTTGAATTACGCACTCATCGAAGAATGGGAGAACATTCCTGAGCATATGCTGAGGTATCTGGTATTCAGCATGCCCAATCGCGTAGAAGCTGTATTGAGAGCACATGGAGGAAACACCAAGTACAAAATTTATCAAAACCTACGTTTACACCTAAGAAAACCCCTACTTAGAGATTTGGTTTTATTTGCCAAATGGCCCCAATTTTTTAAAACATTTGGGTTGGATTTTAAAACGAGTCGCCTGAATTTGGGGGTATTGGTGGTATAGGGGGCTTAAAGGAGTTAGTCTGGTAAAAATTTTAAGGGGTTGTGAGTGGTTGGGGGGAGGGGAGGGGGGAAGGGTCCGTTCCCCCCCTCACCATTTTCACCTGCCGGAATACTTGGTTTTCTTAGAAAAATAAAAACAGAAATTTGTAAAAAATTGTTTATTCCACTTTATAAACATGTTTTATCGCTTTTATCAATTCCATGAATGGATCTTCCTGTATTTTACGTTATTTCGCCGCCACCAATATTCAAAAATAACATCTGCAAAATTTTGTGTGTTATTAAAATGGTCTGTCCTAAAAAATCTTTTAACAGTTTTTATATATATATAAAAACTGGCTTCAATTATGAGTCGACGGAGCCCCGCTACGCGGGGCTCCCATTCCTGGGTGGTTTAAAAAAAAAAATTAAAAAAAAAAAAAAAAAAAATTGCTTCGCTGCGCTACGCTCCCGCCTTAGCCATCTAACCTAACCCAATGAAGTCGGATTGTGCCAACTCGGAGTAATACATTGCTAATTAATTACAACACATTCACTTATACTCGAAAGCTAAGGAATGACGCGTAAATTTGACATTAGCTGTCAATATCATCCATCCAAGATGGCGGGTTGCGTTTCGTTACACGTTTTTCACATAAAACCTAAAAATTCCATTTGAAAAACTGTACTAAAGCATAAAAATTACGTTCCGTTTTGCATAATTGTAATAGTATTTAAGATTTTTTGGAAATTGTTAAAAAATATTTAGACGCAACTCTGGCAGCCAAAATTACTTTAGGGGGATTAAGACTAACGGGTTGGATTTTAAAACGAGTCGCCTGAATTTGGGGGTATTTGAACACAATATTTACGTTTTTAGTTGGTAATATTCTGATGCGCTGTTAAATGTACTTCAATATTGCAGACGGCGTCATTAAGCTAGCCTTTCCCGTTTAGGAGTAATTTGGTGCTATGTCAATGGAACTTTTTCATTGCTCGCGAGTGTATATTATTCTGTTATAAATATACAATTTTCCCACCTGTAAAATGTTTTATTATGCCCTTCAAACTTTTAAATGAATCCGGACCAGACACATTTATTTATTTATTTACACAATATTAACTAACATTTAAACAGTCTTAGTGCTCACTACTCCCCTACATCATAAAAAGAAGCCCTGTACAGTAAAATTGTTCAAAATTCATTAACACCACCTAAATCGTCTTTTAGGAGTAGTTTTGAAAAACTAATAATGAAAACCTGTACTATTTACTTAGGTTAGTATTTATAATAATATATAATCCCAACAAATTCCACATTTCCTACTCTTTAGGGGTAGAATTTCCAAAAACCAATAAACACGTGAATAATTTTTATCAACCAAGAGAGTAAATCTAAATTTTCACGTGTCCACCTTACAAACTGTAGAAATTTCATACAAACTTTCAACCCCTTATAACCCCGTTATGGGTGAAATTTCCAAAAATCAATAAATACATGAATTATTTATTATCAACCAAGAGCGTAAATCTTAAATTTCACGTGTCCAACTTACAAACTGTAGAAATTTCATACAAACTTTCAACCCCCTTTTTACACCCTTACGGGTGGAATTTCCAAAACACAATAAATACATGAATTCTTTTTATCAACCAAGAATGTAAAATCTAAATTTTCATCTGTCCAACTTACAAACTGTAAAAATGTCATACAAACTTTCAACCCTTTTTTTACCCCTTTAGGGGTGAAATTTCCCAATAACCAATATATATAAATTCTTTTGATCAACCAACAGCGTAAATCTAAAATATCACGTGTCCAACTTACAAACTGTAGAAATTCCATACAAACTTTCATCCCCCTTCTACCCCCTTAGGGATGGAATTTCTAAAAATCCTTTCTTAATACGCACTTACGTCACTTGATCCCTGCCAAATTTCATCTTTATACGTCAAGCAGTTTTCGATATTTCGTGATAGGTGAGTGAGTGACCTTTCGCTTTTATTTTTATATAGTTTGAATATTGTAAAAAAAACAAACCTATATACAAAGGGAAGAGGCAAAAGGGCTCATTGTACATTAAAAAAATCCTCCACATCGACGCCCAGAACGTTGGCAGCATTGCCACGTTGGATGGCAATACTGATTCTCTGGCCGAAGAAAAGGTCAGCCCCTGGTCACGTGAAGTGTCGACGAGCTTTGTGCTAATATCTCTAAAAACTCGATGCGCACTCGGACCCCATGGACCTAATGTTTCAACTCCAAACGGCTCAAACATAATATAACTTCCAAGAAGGTTGTTATGTTTGCGCCGTTTGAGGTTTTCTGCACCGGCAGCAGCCACCCCAGCACAGCCCGCCGTGCTAAGAAGATGGAATGGCGCAATGGTCTCGACATATGTTACATCGCACAACAAACGCCTACCCACCTTCCAAGGCATTATGGTCATCCCATCTTGTCTTTTCCCATCGTCGCGTGCAAAGCCTTTGGGCTCTAAAACAGCTGGTACCCCGGCGACGCAACTAGTTTCAAAATACCAGTGCATTGTCGAACTTGTCAGGACTAGCAGCTAGCCGCATGTGTCTTTAGAGGTGAGTAGATTTTTTTTCAAGAATTCTCTCTATTAATCAGTATTAATGCTATAACTAATAACAGTTTAGGAGTAACAGTTAACCTGGATATTTTTTTGTGTTATCAGTCGAGATCTCCATTTAATATTGTGCATTACCCGTTTACTGTACTTATACTAGTTTCAATATCTTTTGAGACGTGGACTGTTTAATATTGCAGTGATATAGTAATAAATAATATTCTACAATCATAGGTGCAACGAGTTTAATTACTTAGGCTTCATTAAATTACTTAACTACGAGTACCTATTTACAAGAGGGTTTAATTTCGCAATGACTAACATCGGAGGCTGGTATTAGAAACTGGACTTTAGAACGAGTAGGTGCTCCTATAACTCTTCATCAAAAGGAAGTGTGTCCTAGACATTGCATAACATACAAAATATTGTTTATGTTTTGTATATTTCTGTTTTTGTTTATTATTGTGACAGAGGGGAGAGGGGGGTATTTTGATTTGGTAATAAAATAATCTACACAAAGTAAAGTCCCTGCTAGGGTTCGAATCCACGACCTCATCACCACTGCTTTCACAACGTTCTTAATTTTTTATTTATTTTTGTTGTAATTTATTAATATGCTTTTTAAATTTGCATGGCGTGAGCCTGATTATGGCCATATATATTTATAAATTTTAATACCTGTATACCTACCCATATTCTGCAAATAAAAGATTTGGATTTGAATTTTCTTTTCTTAATGTACAATACAAGAACACCTATAAAACCAATAACGATTGCTTAATCCTTTAATATTAAAATATTTTAAAGAGTAGTCGCGCCAGAATTAACATAAACTAAGTATCTGGGTTGAAAGTAAGTGATAAGTGTGATGTCGTAAGGACGTTGTACCCAATAATGCGGTAAGTACCAATCACACACAAACCGTCTATTGTTTACCAATTCTTGTAAACGTGTGGTATTACCAAATGAGCCCATATTTCGCATACTGTGCGGTGTAGGTGTCGATTTAGGGATTTCGTCATGAAATTGCTGGGCTGGCTATCGGTTTGTTGATAGGCAGAATTCAAGTTGATATTGCTTTCAGACCTTACCAGGATCATTGCCTTAATCAGAACATACTTTAAGACTCGACGTGATTATGGGAAAAAATTAAAAACCATTTTTTGTCCATTTTTTTTTATACTGGAAGAGTTTTTTAATGTGGGTGTGCATGGTCAAATCAAAAACAATGAAAAATAAGGAGAGACACATAAAGAGTCACGATCAAGATTTGGTGAAAACTAAAACAACATCATTGGATTTTTGTAAAAATGAATGTTTCTGATTTTGATAAAAATAAACACGCTATATTATTTCACCATCCGGTAGTGTCACTGGTATGGATCAAATTTTGAGAAGTAATGACATACGGCAAACATAAGGAAATACCTAATTGTTTCTTAACAACTCAACTATTACTCTTATTTTTTTTACTTCAAGTACCAACCTACCTATTAAACCTAAAGTGATTAATTGTTCAAAATTATGGTCATTGATTAATACATAGCCGGATTTCATAACCGTAGCATTGTTCTTCATTCAGCATTAAAATAATTTTAATTCCGTTCGGAATTTTCTACAAGGATTTTTTCATGTCACCAATTGCATGTGACGAGTCTTTGTGCTTAAAAAAACTATTTTGTTAAAAATCTGGTAATTCCTTAAGTTTGCCGTATAACGTTTACTTGCCAGGATTTTATCCGTATTAGCGACACTATCGAGTATAATTATTTTTCCAAAATCAACGGTTTCGCGATTCCTGGATAGGAATATTGATTTTTTTAAATCCAATGATGCAGTTTCGACATCTTAAACTAACCCAAGTAATTTCTGAATAATAAGAATGCGAGAATCCGCTGATTGCGAGACGCACTGGACCAATCAGTGTGGCGAAGCTTGGGAGAGACCTATGTCCAGCAGTCTTACGTCGCCGTAGAGCTCTACCGTCTGAAATTATGTTGAAGTAATTTCTAATAAACCCATCATCGCGCTTGTATTCCCCGATGGTAAAGGCAGAGATGTACTTGAAGGTACCTCTAACCTAAACCCATATTTTGTCAGTTATGTTTAGGCCCATTTAATTGAGGACAAGTATAATGCCATCAACTCGACGCAAATCTAGTATTTAGGCTGCTCCTGCTACTGAGTTTCAGATGAAGAAGCCTAATAACACTGCCCGACCCGGGAACCGAACCTAGCACCTCAAACTTAGTAGAAGCACGGGCACCCACGCGATAAAAGAAAATTTGGTTCAAATAAATTGCACTAGATGGCATGTTAAGCTTTGATTAGTTATTGAGTTTTGTGAAATATTGAGATTTTCTAGAGACGATCATAAAAAATACATATTCTTGTTTAATTAACTCTCCTAATTACAAAATTTACTAATATTGAGCTCATAGTTCATATTTCAAAGATTATTTGAATGAGTCATTTAAAATTGATACCAATAGATGGCGCAGTTTTAAGTTTCTGTGGCATCCGCATGATTTTTTTAATTTGTTTTGTACCACGTTTTGGTACAATGAAACTGTAAAAACGTGCAAAAAAAGCTATAACCCCAATCGTCGCTGAATTTAAAAAAAACCGGCCAAGTGCGAGACAGACTCGCGCACGAAGGATTCGGTATCATTAACGCAAAAAACGCCAAAAAATCACGTTTGTTATTTATATATTTATTTATTATATACTTTATTGTACACCACTTAAAACTTACAGGACAAAACATTTACAAAGATAAGTGTACAATGGGCGGTCTTATCGCACAGGGCAATCTCTTACAGACAACCTTTGGATGGACTGAACGAGAGGAGATAGACATTAGGGCTGTCAGTGTACAAAAACTATATTAAATAATATTACTTAGATAAAACATAAAATACATACATACAAATAAAATAATATACTAATAAATATCAAATGAAGAACAGAGAAAGGAGAAGAATAGTTATAGAGAAAGGAAATGCTCCTTCACCATTTTTTTAAATGAAGGTAAAGTTTGCGCACGCCTTATCTCAATAGGTAATGCATTCCACAAACGTGCTGCTTGTACCGTGAAAGATTTGTCGAAGAATGATGTGGAATGCATACGAATGCTTAATTTTTGGTTTTCCGATGATCTCAAGGTCCGAGAATGTGTGTCACAGAGGAACTGAAACCGTTCTTTAAGATAAAAAGGACTAGATGGATTAAAGAGCACATTATATAGCAATGAAAGTATGTGGGCATTCCGGTGAAGGCGAATAGGAAGCCATTTGAGCTTGGTTCGAAATTCAGAAACATGGTCATACTTGCGCAAGCCAAATATGAACCTGATACAGAGATTTTGAAGTCGCTCAAGCTTGTCCAATTGGTCTTGGGTGAGATCGAGATAGCTGGCATCAGCATAGTCCAGGATAGGGAGAAGAAGAGATTGTGCTATCGCAATTTTAGTGGTGATGGGATATCGCAATTTTTTGTTGTATGGGAGCCCCACTTGAATATTTATTTTAATCTGTTTTTAGTATTTGTTGTATAGCGGCAACAAAAATACATCATCTGTGAAAATTTCAACTGTCTAACTGTCACGTTTCATGAGATACAGACAGACAGACAGACGGATCGTAGAGTCTTAGTAATAGGGTCCCGTTTTTACCCTTTGGGTACGGAACCCTAAAAAAAGTATTCACTAACCGAGTAAACCCTTTTACTTGCAAGTCACTGCTAATACCATCTATATCCGTGGAACAGAACCGAACGCGATTGATGTTCTTAGAAAAAAAAACGTCGCTAGTTACGGTTTCTTTGTATGGGATGAGGCATCTGTATGCTAGCATTAAATTATCTGTGGTAGAAGCATGGGGACTCAACCAATACAAATTATAATTATTCTTAAAAAAAAGATCATAGATGGCAGCATAGGTAACAATTGTGAAAGTAACAATCACTTAAAAATTTTAAACGGCAGATTTTGGCTAAATTATGTTTAGAAAAAATCAAAATTACCTTCTTTAATGTTAATTTACATTTACACTCGCAAATCAGGTTTTGTGAACAAACAAGATATGTGAAGCCTAGTTGCTAAAATAGATGACAATACATCGAACATTCTTTTTGTTTTCAGACCTTGCAATAGATGGGGTTTATTCCCAATCTATCCTAACCTATATCCACCTCGTAAGAATTTTGTGAGGCAATTATTATTTATTATAGGCGTAATTGAAAAGATCATTGATTGTACTTACAAAAATCAAATATTTACTTCTTAAGTATAATACTTAAATCACAGTGCAGCGTATTTGTACAGTTTGATTCAAAATTAATGGTGGCTCTGAACATTCCGCGAGTCGCTGCTCATTTGTGCAGTAGCGAGTGGGGTACCGTATTGCACAGCGAGTAGCGAATATTACAGCTATTATTTATTAAGGTCTGCTTTTTAAATTAAAAAACGCCCTACCAGATCACTTGTACGGAATACTAAAATCATTTCTACAACAGCGCCACTTCATAGTACAAAGTGGGGAGGCACTGTCTGATCTTTGTCCCATACGGGCAGGAGTCCCACAGGGTAGCGTACTGGGTCCCATACTCTACTTGTTGTTCACTGCAGACTTGCCGACATCCGAATCACTAACTACTGGAACCTTTGCTGACGATACCGCCTTACTAGCTGCACATAGTGACCCAAAAATTGCCTCACAAATACTCCAAGAAGGACTAAATGAAATATCAAACTGGCTTAAAAAGTGGCGGATAAAAGCCAACGAAACCAAATCAGTCAATGTTACGTTTACTTTAAGAAGAGGATCCTGTCCTCCAGTCACACTAAACAATATCGAAGTCCCACAAGCAGATCATGTGAGATATCTTGGATTGCATTTAGACAAAAGACTTACCTGGCAGAAACATATTTTCACTAAGAGGAAGCAACTTGGTATCCAAACACGAAAACTTTACTGGCTCATAGGGCGAAAGTCTCAGCTATCTCTCGAGAACAAAATACTCTTGTACAAGGCAATACTGAAGCCCATCTGGACGTACGGGATCCAATTATGGGGTACCGCATCTCACTCAAACATAGAAATCATACAGAGGTTTCAAAATAAAGCACTGCGGATGATAACCAACGCGCCCTGGTTTGTACCCAACGAACTACTACACCGTGACCTACGAATGCCCACTGTGGATCAGGAAATCGTACGCCATACCAAGTCCTATAAAGAACGAATCCAACAACACCCAAATACTCTGGCTCGGCCACTAATGGAGAATCACAACAAAGCGCGACGATTAAAGCGCAAAATACCTCAAGACCTAATCCAATCACAGTAAATATAACTACTGTTGTTTCAATGAGGATGTGACACAGGTCACATACTAAGCGAGCCAGCGATAGCACCAACCAACATACTGCTGAATGTCCTATGAAGGAGACAGATTGTAGTAGAGAGAGAACAAAAAAAAAAAAAAAAAAAAATTATTAAGGTTGAATCGACGGTCCGGTAATTTAATATATGAATCGTGCATGACACAGTATTTTTCTCTTTGTTATCTGACAGCTCTATTACTCGTACGATTCAAACTTAATGGCGCCTCGGCACACTCCATGAGTCACTGCGAGCCCCTAACCACCACTGGCGAAGCAGTGTCCGTTGCGAGTCAACATTAAGTTTGATTCAAGACTACGTTCAACAGTCGACTTGCCCATGCTACGCGTACCTATCTAAATTAATAATACTTTTGCAAAATCATACTGTTCTTTTTTTCATTTATGTAAGTACATAAAAAAGGATAACCCTTTTAGTGAGTAATAAATTGATATTTATTTTATGAAGTAGGTACCTACTTCAATTCATTCGGTTGCCGCGGAAGCTAGGTACCTATATTTAATCGTACAAGCAATCCTATAGTGTTGATTGATTTGGAATATTCGAATATATTGTAAAATCGCTACACAACGCGACCGCGGTCTGAGCGGACACTGTCCCGCTCCTTTCATATTATTTTTCTGTCCCGCTCACAGAAATTAAACTATTCCGCCAAGTCGAGATTATTGTTATTATTACCTACAAAGTAATTGCGTTCAAGGACAACAGACAAATAACGGCCCCTGAGCCTGAACATACGTTGTGAATGCTCGGGATGTCAAACTGTCGATACCATTGAATATTGTAACGTTACGTTTAGCACAGACAACTAAACGAAAGCCACGATAATAAAAATAAAAAGTAATTATAAACTAAAATCAAGAAAAAGGATATGGATCATAAAAACTAAGGGCCGGCTTCGCACGACGTGGGCAGCTAACTAGGCAGCAGGTCGGGCAGGAGGACGTGGTATGCCCAATGTAGGCAGATAAGCAGGCACCACGACGGACAAGCAGGCAATCGGACAGGTAGGTAGTTGAGTAGACAGCAGGATGGATAGGTAGGCACACGGGTAGATGTTCAAGACAGGCAATCGGGCAGGTAGGTAGTTGAGTAGACAGCAGGACGGATAGGCAGGCACACGGGTAGATGGTCAAGGCAGCTGAACTAATAGTCAGGCTAATGGGTAGGTAGGCAGTAACACAGGTAGTTACGCTGGCAGCAAGGAGTGTCGAGGAATCAGGGCTGTGCCGTAGATACGAAGGTATACGATAGGCAGGAATTAGACAAATGATACACATTCTATCACACACAAAATATTCAACTGGAGCACTTCTGATAGTAATACTCTTACAAAAAACTGGCAATTCGACGTTTTGAGAGTTTTCAGAATAGAAAATACACTTGGTATTATAGTGCTCAGTAGTTAACCGACTTTCGGCATTTAGTCCAGATTCCAAACTTAAAAGCTGACACACGTTTTTTCCTCGTTCTGCCATCCCTTCTAAATTTCAAATTCAAATCTCAATTAAGAAATCGGTTCACAAAAAGGGGGAGTCTGCCGCTGCCCTTATTATAATGTATAACTAGCTTAAGGAAGGTCTAGGTAGTCCATGGTACCTATGTTATGTCTATATGGCTTAAGAAAATAAAATAGACAGACAGACGTCATATCAAATAATAATAATAAACAAATAATTTATTCTTCAAAAAGTGCAAAAGCGTTACAACAAACAACAATGACATCTATGTTAGTAAGGTAAATGTACAGAGTCATTTTAATTTAAGACAACGACTCCTCAAAATGAAAATGTCACAGTATAAAATATTCAAAGATTTTACAAATTAGCAATATAAATGAAATTGTAGATAAATAAATCAATCAGAGATAACTAAAAATATGCTTTTCAGGTCATAACAATATCAAAGAATACATAAAAAAGAGTAACATGAGTTGATACAATATCAAAAGATATGATGGTCTGCTTTGTATACTGTTATAAAATGTAAGTAGACTAAAAGACGTGGAATAAATACCACAATATCTAAGCAACATACTAGACGGCGTTGCAAAACTACAACAACCTCCGGCTAACAATAAGTCGATGGTACTGCCACCAGTAAGCGCGACCAATAGCCATACCCAAGGAGGTAACATTTCTTAGTATGGTATGGGATTGGGTATCTGTACAGTAGTAGGTACTAGACCAGTGAGGTAAATACAAATTATAACAGAAGCATAACACTGTATTGGATAGCCAACAAACCCATGACACAATTTACAATCATAACACGCCACATTACACGCCCTGAAACACACAACAAACAAACAGACTTACTAAATAATCGGAAGTGTAGACATTGTACTGCAATTAACTTGAGGATATTGAAAAAATATTGAAGCAAATATATGTGCCGCAAGTTCTGTGAGTAAAGTGATAGGGTTGGCAAGAGTGGAGAAGCGGAAGTGGTATGTTCTAGAAGTTTCTAGATTCCACTATTTTAAGTGGTATGGTTTAGTGGTTTAATATAATTAATATTCAAGCTCTTCTTATAATTTGATGCATTGTTATTTTAACCGACAAAATTACTGATGATATTTGAACGGTTTATGGCAAAACATAGAGAATCTACGCAATATTGTGACATCTCACACACCGTGTACTACCTATGTTTACAAAAAAAATATCTGATTCTTTGAATAAGTCAATTGGTCAACAGCTAGTGGGTTAGAGTTTAGGAAAGTCTCTGCAAGTGCGATTAGTGTTTTTTTGGTACTTCAAGTTTTTATTATTATATTTATAAAGGGTTTTTCAGCTACTTATCCGGTGTTAAAGTCGGAAACTATGTCACGGCAATTTTTCCGGTATAAAGTATATTTATTATTACCTAATCTGGGCCATGCTTTACCCGTAGGTATTTAAAATATAAATATCAAATCCGGTCCGTCCGATTTGTTAAAAACACGTCGCTACGTCCAAAACTTGAGCAGACTAGAAATAACCTAGGAAGGTGAGTAATAAGATTAATAATAAATTAAACATGAGACCTCATCAGATTGTCTTTTTTAGCGTTTTCTAGAAATAACTTATAAATATCTCTACCTGGATAAATGCCTTGATCCAAAAGTGAATATAATATTTGAAACAATCCTTGAGAAACGGGGTGTGGGACAATTTACATAGCGTATAATTTTGTAACAAGCAAAAATTTAAGGCTATATTTTTATGTGGATGTCATGATTTCGCTCATATATAAATTGTAATAAATATAAAATGGGAAAGATTGAATGTTGCAGGTAATCTCTGAAACAACCCAAAAAAAATAAATGAGGTCTAAAATGAACTTGGAAAGAATACCGAATTGAAAACTATATAAATAGAGAGCAGAATACTAGATATTTGACCCTTGAAAGCAGAATAGGTTTATGAAGAAGTAAAGGAAGTTGAATCACCCAAATAGGTAGGCGAGCGAAAAGGGGCTTCTGTCAAAAATGCCTAGAAAAATTCAAATTGGAGCAGCGAAGGCGATTGACGAAAATTACAAAATTAATGTGCCAAATTTTAAATTTTAAAAATTAATGTGTGCGCTGAGTTTGGAATTTCTGATCATTGTTTGTTGACAGAATGTCACTTTGTCTAGGGCCAACAAAGGTTTTGTCAAACCCAACCCACAATCTGAGAAACTGTAGGGCGATATATTGATTCGTGATTGAACCACATGGTATCTCATGCATATTGTCAGTTTACACACTTTCGACAACCCTGTAGTATAGGTTGCCCTTCGGATATATAACAGGGCTTAGGCAATTCCTGTGCAGTCGTGTAGTTCTTGTCGATGAATTAGGGTAGTTTAATTGTAAACTAATTGGCAGTGTTGAAATACAGGATCAGGAGGTAAGCTCGAGGATATCGGAAGTTAACAGTGATGCAAATATTGCTAAAGTGGAGGTGAAGACAATTGGCAATCAGTTCTAGATTTGTTCATTTGTATTTTTTGTATTTGCTGAGTAACATCATATCTTCATTTATTGGTAGGTAGGTTGGTAATGTTTAGAATTTATTGTAAAAAGTGAACCTGTGATTGTTTAGGGAATGTTAGTTCGTGGTAGTGGTTGTGAAATTAATAGACCGTGTTGGCAATATTACACTGCGCGTCAAACGAAGTTTCAGTGAAGCGAAGATACCTAAGTGCTAAATTAATAGGAGGATTAGGTAGTCAATACTATTACATGTTTTGATAAGATTTTGGTTTTGATATTTATCATCACAAAGATGTTCATCATGTTCAGGGATCTTGACATACACCCTGAATCTTTTTAATAATAACTGCATTAGAAAAACTCAGTGTATGTGGCCACGAATAGTTACGTGTTAAAACAATGCTGTAACTGCCTTGTTGGTGTAGTGGTCGCAAACGCTACTACTGTGCACGAGGTTGCGGGTTCGACTCCCGGATCGTGCAAAGTGATCTTGGGTTTGTCATCTGTAATTTCTCAGCCCAGAGTCTGGGCTCGTGCCCAGTTGATGACAATAGGCTCGTCCCCTATTATATGGGACACTATAGGTGTACCTCTGCCACGGGATCCCAGCGCTAAGAAAGAAAATTTAGTTCAAATAAATCTTACTAGATGGCGCGATATGCACCGAATATTATTTAGTTATTGATTGGTGTAAAAACAAACATTTTCTGGAATTGAACATACAAATTGTATGTTCTTGTTTAATCAATTCTCCCGAACACAAACAATAGGGATATTTGGTTCTTTATTCTCATTTCAAAGATTATTTGAACGGAACATTTAAAATTGATGCCAATAGATGGCGCGGTTTTAAATTACTGAGGCATTCCACTTGATTGTTTAAATTTGTATTGTAAGTACATTTTAGTGAAATGAAACTGTAAAAACCTGCAAAAATACTACAAAACAAATCGACACTGTATTTAAAGAAAAAAATATTCACGAACCGAGTAAACACTTTTACTTGCAAGTCGCTGCTAATACCATCTATCTATCGCCTTGGAAACGGAACCGAACGCGATAGATGTACAAAAAATAATCAGATAATCAGACTAAAAACGCTAGTTACGTCGGCACAGTTACTTTGCATGGGATGAGGCATCTGTATTATCTGTGTGTGATTTGGTTCATAACTAAATTTATGACCATTCTCGTTCCAGTCGGTTTGTCTACAGCGCTTTTTATAATGCGTATTTTTTAAATATTGATCTCTTTTACCATGGGTGCGTTTAAAAACCTTTAAAATCACAAATATAACACAAACATCCAATCCCGGAAAATTGGTATGTAAGCCATATAAATATTCATTCCGTACGTGCATCGAACCCACGACATGCAGCAACCAATCGCTCAGTCACTGCAGTAACTGTGCCGTCATCTTACTATTTATCTTACTATAATATTATAATAGTGAAAGTTTGGATGGATTGATGTTTGTTACTCAATCACAACAGAACGGCTGAACGAATCTGGATGAAATTTGGCACAGTTATAGATAGTATGAAATAACTCATAACTCTTACTTTTCATCTTGGTATGTTCCTTCGGGTTGATAAAATACTTACACGCGGGCAAAGCTGCGGTCAGAAGCTAGTAATAATAATAAGTAACTGTACTTTCAGTAACAAAATAGCAGATCAACAATGTTCGCTGTAGCGCTTTTCTGCATGGCGTGCGCTGCGTACTGGGCGTGGCGGCGGAAACACACGAAGACTACCGAGCCGCCATACTTCCCGGGAGGATGGCCCATTGTGGGTCATGCGCCGAACCTTATCGGAGATAGCTGCAGTACGTATATAGTTTACTAACTGTACTAGATAACGTTGGAGTTCCGTGCTGCAGGTGCAGGTCTATCTTTATGGTTAAGCAACACTTGGCAAGGTCGATCTGTGGATGGATGACCATTACCATCCACTACTTACGCAGACTCCACCATGGGGTTACCCTTCTTTCATCGAAAAGAAATTGACAAATTATAACTTCCCAAACAATTTTACGCATAATTTAATTTGTCAACTTATTACTTGGCAAAAACGGCAGGCTCTTTCCTCCATTCCTCGCAAAGCAAGATAACTCTTGGTCCCAGCTATCATTTATAGATCTTTGAAGACGGTAAGCCAGAAAATCTGCCTCCAGTCTTACCAAGGGGTATTGTGTTACCTGGGATCCCGCCGTTTGCCAAAATTATTTTGACAAAATTACATTATTCAAACAAATTCTAGCAACCTTTTTTATACAAATGCAATATTTGGAATTATTTTAGTACGCACATTTTCATTTGGTCAAAATTTTAATTAGCAGAATATTATCAAGGATAATGTCATTGAGTTATTTGGTTTTTAATCAAAAGATTTATTACAGTAAACAATCTTTAGACAATAAACATTTATTTAAATGTTTTGTTACGACAAAAAATAGGTTTTATCGACAGAAACGAATCGCTGTAAATCCGACTCCACACAGTCTTGTCTGCACTGCCCCTAGAGTGTAATTTAGAATTGCGTAGGCGCGGAGGGGCGAGGCGGCCCGCAAGCTGAGGAGCAGGAGGTGAGCGTCAAACCATCTGCGACGATAAGATAGCAAGGGATCGCCGGAGCCGTGACAGAAACCATGCTTGCTGCATGTTGCATGCTCGCTTGCATGCAGCATTCTTGCTGCATGCCTCCTCCTCCTCGCGTCGTGTTCCTCATTACTGAGGGTCGTGATTCCCCTGTCGTCGAGGAAGCAACTTTTCCTTTACCAATTTGCGCCATCTATGCCTGTCTTTTGCGTCGTGGAGAGCATCGTGCAGTTTGGTGTTCAACGATGTGCGGACTTGGTCTGACCATCTTATTGGACTGCGACCTCTGCGACGTTTCCCTTCAATCTTCCCAGTAATCATCAGCTGTTCTAAGTTGTTTCCATCCTTTCTGGCGATGTGACCAAAGAACTCCAATATCCTACGAAGGCAGATTCTATTATTCTGCTTGCTGCATGCAAGCAGAATAATAGAATTGGTAAAAGTAGTAGGTGGTAAGCAAGTTATTGTTTAAACATTCACTTGCCAAAAATTAGGTTTGTGTTGCAATTATTTGTAAAGAGTTTATTTGCTAGGTAATAATTTGGCAAATGCAATTAGGTATGCGGTAAATTGCTTGGGCAGTGATAATTTGTCATTTTTTTTTATGAACCATTGGTAACCCGTGTTACACAGTTAATGGGTTGTAGAGGTCAGATAGGCCTTCGCTGTATGTAGAATACTCAGCTGCGTCCGTTTGGACTGGAAGCCGACCATTACATAGTTGGGCAAGGTTAGGCAGATTGATTTTGATAGGTAATGTTCAGACAACCTTTATCTTTGTAGAGCACCTTCCGCTACTTTTGATATCTAAATACGACAAATCACAATATCTTATTTGTTTTTCCAGAACTATGGGATGGCATCAATAACTTGGCCAAACAGAGCTATGATATTGGGGGAGTTGTGTCCGCTAGCATTGGACCACGAACTGTGTACAGTAAGTATTTTAATAATAATGAGAGTTGAACACTGTTTTCCATAAAGATTTCTCTCCGATCGTGTCAGAATGCCGTGTCATCAGACTATGAGGGTGGGAGATCTGAGAGTGTGCCTGTGTTTGAGTTCACACTTGGGCTCCATAATAACGCCCGCCCCGATGGCTAGTCTCCGCTGTGATTGGAAGGCGTCGTGGCCAAAATTTAGTCCGGTCTAGACTATTGTTGATATTATTATGTTTTATTATTTTGCAGTTGTAACCGACCCTGACGACAGTTTCACGGTAGCGAACTCATGTCTAGAGAAGGACGGCTTCTACGACTTCGCTAAACCATGGCTAGGCGAAGGCTTAGTCACTGGAAAATGTGAGTTGGACATAGAACTTATACAGCGCAAATTTTATCCTGAATGATTGACTCTGTGTATTAGTTTTATCTTTTATTAGTGATAGGCTCGTGTTTGACCACTACCTCGCCTGATGGTGATGATGTGGTCGACGGCAAAGCACACTTGCCTAGAAGTAACCTATTCATTTGGTCTTGACTTAAAGAAGCTCAGGTTGTAGCTTTTAGGAAACACAGACTCCGACAGAAAATGCCACTCCTTAGCTGTACGCACAATGCAAGTAGGCACGCTAAATTAATGCTGATTCATCATATTTTATATTCAGAGTACAATAGACTGTCCCCAGTTGTTAAGTAAATTTAATTTTAACCTACCCTACAATTATCCGCGTCACCCTGTCAAACTGTTACGTCCTCCATTCCGCAAAACTGTATCGGGATCCAACTCCCCTATCCCCAGACTTTGCAGGCTTTTTAATAATTGCGATGAATCAATAGATATTTATTCCACAACACTTCAAAAATTCAAGCGCCTAGTCCATCAAAAGTAGTTACCATATTTTTATTTATTTTTCTTGTCATCTCTGTACCTATTGTGTTTCTAAAACTACCCACTTGTTGTTGTAAGTATTATTTCTGCACTATTATTGTAATTTAATGGATGTTGTAATTTTTGTTTTGCATGCTGTGTCTATCGCTTCATATTATATACTATGCTTGTATCATATTGCTTGTATTACTAGAATAAACAGTATAACAATTGTAGGTAGGCCAATAAATAAATAAAATAAATAAATAAATATTATCCAGAATCAGATTACCAGTCTTGGAGGCTTCTTAGATGAGGTTCTTCCCCTTAGGTCTTTGCCTGAAAAGTTCAGGCGCCGAAGGTTTCGCCCCGATAACAAAAAAAGATTCTTCGCAATACCATAATTTCAAAGAGTTCTAAGTCAAAAAGCTATTATTGAAGAATTTAGCGTCGTACGACTATTTAATGTTGAATTTTCCAGATTCTATATGGAAGAATCATCGCAAGGTCTTGAACCCAGCTTTCAGTCAGATACTCCTGGACACGTTCATGGGCGTCTTCAACAGCCAGTCCAGGAAGCTGGTGAACGACCTCGAGAAAGAAGTTGGAAAAGGGCTCTTTGACCACTGGACATACACCCGCCACAATGCTTTGGAGACTATTTGCTGTAAGTATAGTTACCTAATGATAATGTTATAAGACAAGGTAGCGTCGTGTATTGGCGAGAAGAAAGAGACTAGTAGAGACAGGTGGCGCCATCTTTTGGCTAATAGCGGAAGCTGCTAGACTGGTGCCGCCATCTCTACTAGTTTCCTTCCTCGCAACAATAGCCGCCGCTACCTTATCTTCTAACACTAAGAGCTCTTTCAATTTAGACGTTTGGTGCGGGATTGCTGCGGCACCGCAGCGGTGCGTTTGTCGTACTGCGCACGACCGGCTGATTTTTTCCATAGATTTTAAAACCCGGTTTCTAATTTAAGCATTTATAGTTGAATATTTGTCAAACTCTATTTAACCCTGGATCTCTGTCAAATTTAGAATTTAAAGAAGGGTTTGAGACGATCCTAACTCAGAATACTCAATTCAGTAATCGGTCCTATCATTGCAAAAAATGATTTGAATGAACTATCGATGACTAATCCAATAAGTTTGTAGAGGCTAATTCATGTATAACCCTGCCTTGCAAGACAAAAAATAATAGAATTATAAATATGGGCTAATAGAAGAATAACAGATAGCCATTTTCTCCAGAGAAGAAAGGTTAAATAAAATTATATTCTGGTACCAAACATAATTTGCAAACCAATCATGAACGATTTTCCAGTGACAGCACTAGGAGTAGACTTCACAGACTCCAATCTCAACAGTAAGTACGTGGAAGCCACAGAACTAATCCTCAATACGATGGTGGAAAGGTTCATGAAGTTCTGGTGGCACAGCCCCTACACATTCGCTTGGAGCAACGTCAAAAAGAAACAGGATGCTTGTCTGAAGATTCTACACAATATGTCTTATACGGTAAGGATACAGAGATTCCTTTGGATGTTTCGATCGAAAATTGTTTCGGTGAGGAAGTAGACTATTTATTGGATGAAGAGGTTGTAGATAAATGCAATCCATTTGCAAAAATAAAACCTCCTAATTTATCTACCAACACTTAGTGGATGCCTATGTCCAGTAGTAATCGTCGGTTATGAGTACTGCACACCAGGCCATTCTGAAGAACAATTACAATAAGATCCGTCACAACATGATTACGCTATCTAAGTTAACTCTTTTCAATGGATGTCCCTACATCTTCTATTAAACCACAACGTTGTCTTATCATATCATTCATCAATCTATCATCCAAAGATACATCTCTTATACTTCACAAGGAACGCATTTATAGAACATTTATTCTAGTTTCATGTCAGAAAAGTTTGTTTTAAAATGTGTAAATTTTATTACAGGTTCTACAAACAAGAAAATCTGAGTTTAATGGAAATGTTTGTGCTGAGAGGAGTATAATACCTGGTATAGCTCATGCTGATTTTCTAATAGCCTGACCATGGAACTCATTTTACTATTTTAATAACGTTCACATTATTTCTAGGAACAAAATTCAAAGCCTTCATGGATCTCCTGCTAGAGTTATCAGTAGAAAAGGGAGTTTTTAACGACAGAGAGATTAGAGAACATGTGGACACAATGATCGTTGGCGGCCATGACACTTCTGCTAATGTACTTATGTTTACTATGATATTGTTGGGATCACATCCTGAGGCTCAAGAAAAGGTGTATGCTGAGTAAGTAAAAACATTTTCAATATTAAAAAGACCTGCTTGTCTTTTTAGAAATTGACCGTGACTGCCTTCGACGAAAGTTATTAATGTTTATGGGCAGAAGCTGTTTTTAAAATATGACTACCAGTTTCTGCTACACCTGTATTATTGCCATTATTTTTTGCCATGTCTCTAGGGTAGTTCAATAGTAAAGTACAGTACAACTATTTTCTTAATGTCTCTCGCCAAACTTCGTGTTAGTCTCTCAGTTGCCTTTTGCACTTTATGAAGACCGAACGCTTTCTATCAACTAGGAAGTATATAGAGTTGTTAATACTATTTTAACTTAATGTAATTTATTTTTAAAATGGGAGGAAAGCTGCTGCGGTTAAAAAGGTAAATAGTTTTACAGCTATAGTTCACACGGAAATAAAACAAACCAACAATAAAGTACTTAGTTTTGAATTCAAATGATTGTACACGAGAAGTCTAGTAATTGATGGACTTGGAAATTAGCATTCGTTTGTATTCGGAAATGCGATGATTGCCGAGGGGCATTAAGAAAATACTATAATGATTTCAATATTCTAGTGCCGATTCCCCTACATTACACATCTATCTACGAAATAGGAGGTAATATAATTATTATTAGCCTAATTTGACCTTGACCTGATTGAGACTTGAAACATATAAATCAAATCACAGACCTCCTACACATTTGAACATTTCAGGATACAAGAGGTCCTGGGAGGAGACAGAGACATAGAGAAGACGGACTTGTCGAAGCTGGTGTACTTGGAAGCTGTTCTGAAGGAGAGTATGAGAGTCTTCACCATCGTGCCGGTCCTAGCGAGGAAGCTCGATAGAGATGTTAAACTTAGTATGTTCTCCTGTTCTCTATCAACCAAACTGCCTAACCTTCCGCCAACTATGTTAGGGTCGGCTTTCCATCGAACTACGTAGATGCAGCTGAGTACTGTATACACCAGTATATTACATGGAGTCACTGCCTTTCTGTCTTACACAACCTAGTCAAGACTGGTGGACTTAACGTGGTTTCCGAGCTAAGCCCAGCTACCCTTAAACAGATGAAAATCCCACCCGAATAGTATATTAAATTCTTACTAAATATACTACTTCCAATAGTCTACTTAGCAACATTTTGTCGAGCCCATAATTCATATTATTGTTTCTGCATTTGACCCATGTTGCCGGCAGTTTTCTTCTTCCGTTTTCTTCTGCCCCAAAATTATGAATTTTAACTTGCTTCATGTATGTTTCAGAAAACTACACTCTATCAGCCGGTCGTACCTGCTTCTTATTCGTGTTTGGGCTCCACAAGCATCCGATCTGGGGTCCAGATGTGCACGAGTTCAAGCCTGAACGCTGGCTGGAACGTGGCGGACTGCCTGAGAATCCTAATGCGTTTGCTGCCTTCAGTGTGGGCAGACGACAATGTATTGGTAGGTACTGATGAAAAGTTCCCAAAAATGGACCTTCAAAATCTTCAATTACATTTGTCAGTTAACTAGAGCTATCCCACCTGGGCTGTTAACAATTTTCTCAAGATACGAGTATTGACCAGCAGTGTATTTCGTTTCGCTGTAGTATTAGTTTCGGTAAGACGTTTGAAGGATCTTTCTATATACTGAATATGAAATAGTTTATTAGCTTTTTATCAAGTTATTTCGTAATCTGGGGTAGATGGGCGTAATCCGGTAGGCCTTCAACTAATTAGTTTTTTGCCAATTGCCCTTAAATTTTCTTACAACATCCTACGTTGCCATTCCAGGTAAAGCGTACGCCTTGATGTCGATGAAGACGACCCTGGCTCATGTGGTGCGAAGCTACAGGATCAAGGCTGACCACACCAAAGTGCGGCTAAAGATCGATGTCATGCTGAAGCCAGACGCAGGACACTGCATCAGCATTGAAAAGAGAACGTAGACCATGAGGGAAACTGTTGAGAGATTATGTCTGATGAGAAGAACACAAAACTGTCTATATTAAAATAATAATAATAATACCAGCCTGTTACTGTTCCACTGCAGGGCAAAGGCCTCATCTCATACAGAGAAGGCACGAGCATTACTTCTCTTCTTTTTTCTTAATGATTGACTACTATTCAAATGTTGAAAAGCCAGTTTGTACCCATTTGTAAAACCTTGTCATTCGCCTCGTTGAAATGTGCAGATGGCTGTCCAAGATGGGCAAAAAAAGAAGGAATACGTACACTGTTATAGCCGATTAAGATTGGACAAAAATATTCGTATTAAGCTAGATACTTAGCAAGCGATTTTGAACCATGACGATGACTGTCGAAGAATCTGCAGACACTCATTCATCAAGGGTTCATAAAATAATTCTTTTATTTGTAAAACAAAGGTGTAAAATTTGTACATACTTAAACACTAAACAAAAGTAAAATATACAAACTTATACTAAACCTAACTACTAACGCTCTTACTAATAAACACGGAATACAGTTATACCAGGTATAACAAAGGAATAACCATACATTTTCATAGGTTTATACCTAGTATAACTTTATTCTGCGTTTATTTGTAAGAGGGTTACACTATATACAAAAGACAAGTATACTTAGGCGTCGAAGTACTCCTCCACATCGCTGTCATCCGGGAACGTGCCCAGAAGACTGGCAGCATCGCCACGTTGAATGGCAATGCTGATTCTTTGCGCAAAGAAAGAACGAGCCCTCTGGTCACGCACAGTGTCGATCAGTCGGCGAGAAATCTCCTTAAAAAGAAGACGTGCACTCGGGCCCCATGACCCAAGCGTTTCGACCCCAAACGGCTAAAAACTGTTATTACCAATTAGGTAATAACAGGTATTTGCGCCGCTTGAGGGCCTCAGCAGCCGCAGCAGCAGCGCCAGCACAGCCCGCCGAACTAGGAACATGAGATGGCGCAAGGGTGTCGACACAGGTTACGTCCCACACCAGAGGCCTACCCACCTTCCACGGCACCAATGTCATGCCATCTGGTTTCTTCCCATCGTCACGTACCAAGCCGTTAGGTTCTAATACAGCTGGTACGCTGGCGGTGATAAGGGCTCAACGAATAATATAATTGATGCTGGCGTGCCGTGCTATGCGTCCTGCGCTTTTGCAACAAGACAGGCCATGGTACCCAAGGCTGCCGACAGCTTCACCACATTAGCACCGATGTGGAGCACCACAAGGTGCGCCTAAGCGTAGACAGGTTGCGAGCCGAAACGAAGAGTTCATAATAAATAACTTTTTTAAGTTATACTCTATTATATATAAAAACAATAATAAATGTGTTTCAATTTTATTAAACTTATTGCTTATAGCTATCACATTAAAAGTAATAACAATTATTTTTTCATTTTGCCATTGTTTTAGTAGACTATTTAGTATTAATTTAGCACTACACCTATATGTTACTTTTTACATTAGGTTGTTATGCAGGGTCAAATTATATTAAATAGCGAGATTCTACAGACGTGGTTTCGATAACGAATGATAACAAAACAGCTTTTATTTGCTTTGGTAAATTTAGACCCTATTTGTACTTAGTAGATTTGCGAACATAAATTGTATAACTATGTTTATTGGGATATAATAAGGTTTAAAAATACAAATTATAAAAGTATTGGCAAACTCGTGTTTATGTTGTACATTCAAATTGAATTGTCCTTTTCGAGCGATGCGGAGTAGCACCGCAGCGACAATTTTTGGCTGCAATGCAATACCAAATCACTGGCAAAGATGTGAAGTTTATTTTACAGACATTACAATACACCACGATGCAGATACAGAGAACAAATAGAACGGGTCTACCTTTTACAGCAGATTTTTTTTATGTCATAATTTTTTTTTGCTTGACAACAGATATCATACATTCAAAACTCATAATTTAGTAAGGTCTTTAGACATAAACTTCTTATCGATAATCATTAAAAGGCAGAACCACCATATCGCAGAACGTTCACAGTCAGATTAATCGTCTTTCGGCATAAATTTCATTTCCATAATAATTTAAATACTCCTCTATCACATTACAAAAAAATTATATGTATTTGTTACCGTTAATAAAATTGATTGAACGCATTTTTTTATTTCCCTGTATGAAGCATGCAAACAAGCATACACCATGCATGCAGTGAGCATGCAGCAATCATGCAGCAAGTTATCGTCGCAGATGGTTTTAACCATAGATATAGTATGTACAAGATATACAGAGCCAGATGAAAAGCGAAACCAAAAAAATAAAATCTATGTGTGGTGGAATTGTCCATGTGTTAGTAAAAAAAAGGGTTGTTAAAAAGTCCATGTTCAGTATCGATATCGATACTTGGTGAACACAATAAGAAACACCATTAGAGGGTTGTTGGATGTATTGAACTGTAATCAGAGCTGGTCAAAATACACACATTACAAAATACTATCTCGCATGTATTTAAAATATGAAATACAAAATACAGTATTTTAACACTATTTTTATTTAAAATATAAATTACAAAAGAAAAGTTGATCATCCATCGTGACATTCGTACAATTTTTTTTCATTAATACACAGAAGTTTCGTGAAAATAACCGTTTGAAATGAAAATGACAATTGACAACGTACTTGACAATTTGTACAAACGTACACGGTCACAGTTTTGCTTACGAAAACTATCGAGCGCTATTTTCTGCAGAACGCACCTATTAATAAGACCGCTAATAGTGTTTTGAAGCCAAAAGTATTTGAAATACTAACTACAAAATACCGTAGGGTCAGGTATTTTAAATTGACGACACGGTTGCCGTAGTGGTTGAGTGATCGGCTACTGCGCTGCGTGTCGCGAGTTCGATTCCCACACGGAACAAATATTTGTATGGCCTACAAATAGTTGTTCCGGATCTGAGTGTCTTGTGTATATAAGTTGCAATGTTTGTAAACGCACCCACTATACAGGAAGAAATTTATAGTGAGAAAAAAGTGAAAAAAAAAAATAAGTTTACCAATTGTTTCACTCTAAGCCCACATACCCACCCATAATGAATTTCTCCAAAATAATCTGATTTTATTTGAAAATAATTTCAATATTTGTAAAAAAAAAACAATTAATAAAAAAAAATAGTCCTCTATATAGTACGGCCTTATATAATTGAGTTCTTAAAGTTTGTCTATTAAACTTTAACAACTTGCTTTCATGCTTCAATCGTAGAAGAAAATAAGTTTCAATTCAAAAAAAGTCTCGAGTTATCGAGCGTACAGAGCAGTCGTGTCGCAAATTATTTAAAAACTTTTTATATTCTCATCAACCCATTCTAAACCTTAAGTGATCAAAATATAACGTATTTTGCTTTATTAACTTCGACTGAGTTATAGCTAAATTCTTCTAAGTGTCAAGCCCAGTGCGGAAGCAACGACGCATCGCCGCTCTCTTCACATTTTGTATTCTTCACACTTGCACAGCGCGTAAGATTCACGTGAGCACGTGAGTACCTACTGAACACAGCTATACAATGAATCCAACACGCTCACCGACTGGAAGTGGCATCGGCGAAAGAATAGGAGGTTCTCAACCAAATTTATCTGAAGTACATATTGATACCACTCCAAAGATTACTTATCGTAATTATAAGCGAAAGTTAACCGATGATGATGACTTGATAAAAACCGAGCTGTCTGAATTGCGAAAGCAAATGTCCGAAATGATGTTGCTTTTAAAGACCTCTCAAAATGACCAAGCAGAAAATAACAATAAGCTGCGTCAAGATGTCACTGCCATAAGGAATGAGGTGGGCAATATTAGCAAAACCATTGAAAACCTAATCATGGAAAATGCAAATATTAAATCTAAACTCAATGACATAACAACTGTTTCTGAAAACACAGAAAAAAAAGTGATGCTCTTAGAGGCCGAAGTAAATAACCTCAAGTGCATGCCAGCGTCGACTTCAGACCAAGGCCATACGACCTTTGAAGAGTATGTCAATGAAATTCAAGAACGAAATATGCGAGCTAAAAATGTTATAGTTTCTGGCATAGCTGAACCTAAGAACAAAACGACAACCGAACGCCAGGAGTACGAAAAGGCAGAAATTACCAGAATAATCAAACTTGCGTTCAATGACTGTCCCCAATATGAGAAAATTATGCGTCTTGGTAAATATAAGCCCGAGCATTCCCGCTCAATTAAAGTATGTTTTTCATCTGAGGTAACAGCGAAAACTATATTGCGCAACAGAAATAACCTGGACACCGAAAACATAAAAATTTATGCCGACCAAACTCCATATCAACGTAAATATTTGCAAAAACTGAAAGACGAGCTTCAAAAACGCACTGCTGCCGGTGAAAATCACCTTATCATCAAGTATATTAAAGGAGTACCTAAAATTATCTCGACCACTGAACAAACACCTGTGTCAACAACTTCAAAAAACTACCTTATTGCTCAGAAAGAATAACATACCAAATTGCGAATGAATACACTGATATAGTCATTACAAAAAAGGCACTTAAATGTTTCTATGCCAATGCTCGTAGTATAGTTAAACCAGGTAAATTCGATGAGCTAAAATGTATAATCGCATCTTTGCAAGCAACCACGCACATTATTGTGCTTTCTGAGACATGGATCAAAAGTGATGATGAGGCAAAAAGACTTCAAATCCCATGCTACACACACTACTATAACTTTAGAAAAAATAAAAGGGGAGGCGGGGTCTCAATATTTGTCCACAACAATCTAAAACACCATCTTATGGAAGAACATTGTGTAGACGATACTCATTATCTCTGGATCTATGTAAAAAAGTTCTCCTTGAGCGTTGGTGCCATATATAAACCAGACAAAAGCAATATGAACAACTTCCTTGAGATTTATTCGCAACAATTACAGAAGAAGAAGAGAGCAATAGTATTTGGCGATTTTAACATTGACTTGCTGAACGCAGACCGAGCAACTCGTGACTACAGGAACACACTGAAAGAAAGTAACTTCAAAATTTTAAACAAAATAGATCGTAAATATTGTACCCGAGAAACTACCTCAACCAAAACCATACTAGATCATGTCTCGTCCAACCTGCAAGAAAATAACTTTCATATCGTCATGATTGAATCTGCGATGTCCGACCATAAGCAAATATTTTTAGAAATCAAACAGTATACCCCGGCCCCCCTTGTGAAAGTGGAATATATGGCATTGGATTACCCAAAACTGTGCAGGTATTTTGAAGACATTATAAAAAATGCAAACGATGAAGAACCCATATATGAGAGATTGGCTAACAAACTACAATCCTGTTTATCTAAGAGTAAAATTTCTAAAATCAAAGTTTTGAACCTTCCACGACAAGATTGGATAAAAAAAGAAATTATACATGATATTAACAATCGAAACTTATTATGGCAAAAATATAAATCAAACACATCAGACACGACAATAAAAACGGAATTTGAGAAGACAAAAGCTAGAGTAGCGTACAACATACAAAAAACGAAAAATACATATTATTATAAATGTTTTAAGGACAGTATCACAAAACCCCGGAAAATGTGGAAATTAATAAACGATCTTTCCAAAAATAAAATTAGAGAAAGGACTGGACCAGAAAAACTCGAGACTGACAATGGTACTATAACAGATCAAAAGGAAATATGTGAAACTTTCAACGCTTATTTTTCAACTATTGGGTCATCACTAGCAAATCTCATCACTGATAAATTAAACGGAAACCTAACTCAAGAACCTGCAACAAGTGATTCAACGGAACTAAATTGTTTATTACCAGCAACCACGGATGAAGTTATAAAAATAATTGACGATTTAGACCCAAATACTAGTTCTGGCATTGATGGTATAAGTACAAAAACTTTAAAATGTGTAAAAAAATTAATGGCTAATGAACTTACAGCATGTTTGAATCTTTGTTTGGATCGAGGTATTTTTCCCGATGAGTTAAAAATTGCTAAAGTTATCCCTATTTACAAATCTGGAAGTAAGTCCGATCCTTGTAACTACCGTCCTATATCCGTCCTTCCTGTAATCTCAAAAATTTTCGAGAAAATACTTTATAGCCGCTTGGAATCATTTCTTAAATCAAAAAACTTTTTATATCTAAAACAATACGGATTTCGACCTCACTCGAATACTCTCTCGGCAACTATTGATCTTATAACTAAAATAAAAAACAAAATCGATCAAAAGCAAACAGCTTTAGGTATTTTCATCGACCTCAAAAAAGCTTTTGATACAATTAGTCCCGATCTGTTATTACAAAAACTATCCCACGTGGGTATCACAGGTAAAGCACTACTGATTTTTAAGTCATACCTGCAAAATCGTAAGCAAATTGTCAAAATAGGTCACTATAGAAGTAACTCACATTCTGTCACTTTCGGTGTACCTCAAGGATCAATTTTGGGACCACTGTTGTTCCTAATTTATATTAATAACATATCCCAGATTGGCCTCAAAGGAGACATCTCGCTTTACGCAGATGATACAAGTCTTTTCTACTTTGGCAATTCTATCGAATCTATGATACCTTATATCCAAAACGATTTAAATACACTTAATGATTGGTTCCAATCTAACCTCCTAACCATTAATACTACAAAAACAAATTATGTTGTGATTGCCCCCAAAAATAAGAAAATAAGCGATAATATACAACTAAAAATAAATGATCAATTAATCAAAAGGAAAACTAAAGAGAAATATTTAGGTTTAATTTTGGATAACTACCTGAGTTGGAAGCCTCACATAGAGAAAATCAGATGTAAACTTTTGTCACTTACAGGAGCTCTTCACAATATAAACAAATGTCTACCTCAGAAAGTTCGATACATAATTTATAATTCTTTAGTTAAACCACATATAGACTACCTAATAGAAATCTGGGGGACTGCAGCTAAGTCTAATCTAGAAATATTACAAACAGCACAAAATAGATTAATCAAAATATTATTTAATTACAAATTTCGAACGTCAACTCAGAAAATATATGAAGATACAAAAATAATGAACATTTCCCAAACATATATGTACTATACATGTATATTAATACGCAAAATATTACATAGAGATATTCACACAACACTAAGTTTCACAAAAAAACATCAAGTCCAAAAAATTAAACTACGCAACTCCAATTACTTAGTAACACGTCCTCCCAGAACAGTTAATTACGGAAAAAGAAATATTGAATTTGAAGGTGTTAACATGTACAATAAAATACCCACAGAAATAAAGGAAGCGAAAAGTATGCCTTCTTTTAAAAAAAAACTTAAATCATATATAATGAGTTAATAACAAAAATAAAATAAAACATAAAAAAGATCACTATTAGTCAGTACGCCATGTATGCCACATCTAGTATTACATCCACTTTTACTTTGGATCCGTGTTTGCTCGGTTGGTGGTTGATATTTACTTATTTTTTTTGTTTCACTACCCTCTTATTTATCATTATATAATTACTTGTAACGTCGTTTTTGTGCGCTCATAAACATTAAACATACTATGTTAAATTTAGTTTCTCAGTAAGTGAATTATTGTTAATTCTTAATGAGGAATAATAAAGTTCTTAAACCATAATTACACTTTTCATTAGCAAATACCTGTGATCGCATAATGGGTTTTGATCCAGCACATGATACTTTAAATTTTCAAATAAAAACCGATTATTTTGGAGAACTTCCAACACATTTTTGGCAAAAATGCGGTCGTCCATTCTTTTCCTTTTCATGTTTTCTCTAAAAAGTTTCTCAGCACTACAGCACAATGCGACAACATTGAATTATGACAGAGAGCTGTTGGTTTTGATAATAAATTAAGTACAAAGTCCTCACATTTAACTCTTTTTATAATCTTCTTTACTACATACCCAGACACATACGTAACGATCATCATAGATAGTTGCGACAAACTAGCAGTATGATCAAATACCACATCATTGCCAAAATTAGTTTCTTCTTCGCTTTGGAGAATGACATAACCGTTTTCAAATAAATCGTTAAATTTTTTATTATAATTTGAAGAACTATTGATTTTTTCAATTGAAGTGGTAGACGTATTACCAGTAGACAAGATTGCAATTTTTTCAATTTCTAAACAGTTACTGCTATCGCTAATTTGATTTCTGAATGGCAAAGTAATCTTTCATATGCAGCTATAAAGTTTTTTATGGTTGGGTTATTGTTGAATCCCCCCTTTGATCTAATAGCGCCAAAAAACGTCTCCAGGTGATCTTGTGACCATTTATATGTAGGTAAAAATTGTAAGTATTTTTTTTCTAAGTAACTGACATACAACCATTTTAATGAAATTTTATTGTCAATAAATCCCAAAAACCCCAAGCGCCTTTGAGTGTGTCGTGCAGATTACTTATTTGGCAGATGTAGACCTTCACTTTGCTGTATGGTTTGTAATTGTTCAATGTAATTGAATTTGATTTTACGACCGCGATTATCATACAACACTTTGTAATCGGAAAAACAATTCCTAATAAGTTTTAATAGATGACACGGGTCAAACAAAATATTGCCGTTATGGACAAAGAATGGTTTATATGGCTCCGAACTCCGAGGTTAAGGAGGCGCCTAATGTTTGTGCCATATTTAAATTAGACGCAATTCCGTCAAAAGTAATAGACAGCACGTCACAATTCGTGTCTTTCAAAAGTTCGAGGCATATTTTTAATAACCTAGATTTTTCAGACGCTGTAAAGTTTGTAGCTGGAAAAAATCCAACTGGCAATTTCCAAAATACGTTGACTGCCACTACCATGGATACTAGGATTTCTTTGAGAATTTCAACTTCATCACCATGTAAGTCATTTGCTTCATTAACGTAGCCATAATGTTTTTTGCCAACTATTTCTGGTTCTTCCCTTCTTTTTATCTCATCTAGCATTAGGCTTACATATACAGGTCCACTCTGTGAAAGTGCCGCAATTGTATTAAAACACTCCGAAGTAAAACCGGGTTCGCAATCTAACCGTGAATACCATTTGCGTAATGTGTTCACATGTGGTAAACAGCGATCGAATTTGTCCCTAGGTATAGCACCTTGGACTGTAGAAATGAACAGTGAGAGCGAATTTTCTGAGTTCTTCACCATACTCTGTCGTGTGACTAATTTCACCCGTAGCTTTACCATTAACTCGATCAATTAATTTTTGCAACAAATCATTCCTACAAGCAATTTGTACATCATTTCTATGATCTTTGAGTTCTGGCCTGTTATGAAGTTCTTTGACGACTGCTTGTAAGTTTAGCAATCGGTTTGACATTCATTTTGTTTTGGCTTTTATGTTTCTCAAGGCTTTATTTTTGGCCGATATTTTCCTCTGTAGCATTGAACATTTATTGACAAGTTTTTTTTTTCTTGGAGACAGTACTTGACTAGAAGAGCCAGGTAATGGATCCACTGAAGGCAGTGAAATATCTCGGTTCACATAAGAGCAGGGTCTTCTGCTTTTTAATTGAACCTATAAACAAACATCATTTAGTTTGTATGTAAACAAATTTAGACGTGACCAGTATCTAGATAGGTTTTAACTTTTTTACTGTCATTCAGTTATGTTGGAAGTATCTAGATGGTTTGAAAACTAAACACTAGGTTGGCCACTAACTAACTATACGATAGGAAATGACAATCTTACAGGCACAAATAAAGTAGGTATAGATTCTTTCATTAGGAGTCGTCGATGTTTTCTTTGTATGCAGTATTTCAATTCAAAATGTTTACTACATATTGTTGAGTTTTATTTGGAGACCATCCATCTTTGTTTAAAATTCGAATCCATTTTTCTCTTAATACAGAATTATTTGGGAATCTGTAGGTACATAAATATTACTTAATATTATTTACACAACAGAAAACATATCTGATGAGCAGAGCACTGATATATTCTAGATACTGTAAAACTAATAAATGCAAACAATATAATGACATTCCTACATCTACTCAAAGTAACAAAACATCAAAACTCTCCGAATCATTTTCAAAAATAAAGGCCTGTAACATGTAACTTAAAGTACTAGTCCGGTCAAATTAGACATATATATGCAAGTGCATTAATTCGCATAGAGCTGAAATTTGGTACGAATGTTCGGAACACCATTATAAATGAATTCTAAAAAGTTAGGTAAAATTATCCATCTCATTCATAATCATTTGATAATTCTGCTTCCCCTTGTTCTTGTTCGTCTTCTTTTAGCGTGGCTTGGTAATCAATTGGACCCAAAAGACTGGGGTTGGAAGTTAATCGACAATACTTTGGAACCAATTCGGACTTTACTTCCAACTACACCGGAAAAACTCCTCAACACAATTTTTTGCCATTTTTAAAAAAGGATGTAATGCTAAATGCGGCTGCAAAAAAGTTTTTCCTGAGACGGATAATTTTACCTAACTTTTTAGAATTCACATGGCTTTCATCATTTCCAATAGTACCAGTTATTACCTAATTTTGAATAGTACTGAATTAAACAGGATTACAATAGATTGTGGAATAGGTCTATCGGAGAACCACGTTAAAAAGAAAAAACGCGCCAAGTACACTACCTCCCAGTTGGCGTGGAAACGTGTGCATATTTTGAAGAATAAAACTTTTTCAACCATTATATCTCAGAAACGGTGACGTTAAGGAGAAAATTGTGCAGACAATATTTATACATAATTGCATAATCTACAATTTTTGCCTGACCTTTTTTTATCATAAAACATACAGTTCGGCTAAAAAACGCAAAAAAAAATATTTGCGAACTTTGACCTTGAATTAAAAAATTTGCAAGTGTGGGATCGATGGGGACTTTTTATATTTCATTTATAATGGTGTTCCGAACATTCGTACACATTTTCAGCTCCATGCGAATTACTGTAAACCTACCCCTATCTTTTGTTCTAATTTGGCCGGACTATACAGTTTAGATAAAACATCTTTCCAATCCTAACTTAAATCTATTTTAACAAAACTTGTCTAAATAATTTTGTATTCATGTCATGTTGTCACTAAAAACTATTAATTTTTATCGATCGATACTCATGACGTCACCGCTTTGTCAAGCCCTAGCGTAAGCAAACGATTTACTCTTTTACATAATATTTTCGCAAATTTTGTTTAAATTGACGAAATATACTTATATAAAACAATGACAATCAATATACAATTGTAAGAATTTTTTTCTGAGCCGATTGCTAGCAGAAGTTCGTCAAAATATGGTTCGAAACAATCCAAGGACAAAATTGTATTTACCAATGAAACGTGTATTTATTGGGGTTATTTCGCCTTGTAACGTCACATTCACTCACAGAACAAGCCATTATTGTTGCAGAATTAATATTATCAATTTAAATCTTACGATTATAATTTAAGACGGTACCCTGACCAAAAAATCGGCATGAGATATGAGCGTTCCTATTGGTCTAGCGGCACTGGTGGCGCATGAATTACAGTAGTGAATACGCCCAGATTTTAGAAAAAAATCTTTATAAAATCGAATTTTGGTCTTTTAAAAAAAAAAAACTACAAAAATGTTCGTTATTAAATGGTCTATCCATTAGTGTTAGTAGAAAAAATAATCAATGAACACTTTACGAGGAGATGCATAATATCAATAATTATTTCTCATTTTTATGTTTTTTTGGAAGTAGATTAGTGAAATATATACAACATTAAAAAAAAAAAAACTAAATCTACCATATTAGAATCAATATTATGTAGAAATTTAATGTATTTTTATTAATTGATATTTCTTTTTAAATAACGAGTAGATAGCTCCTAAAAACAGCACAAAAAACGGCTTGCACGGCATTTTGCTCGGGGTACCGCCTTAAATGCACGAAATTCACCGCGGCGTAAAACAGATGGTTCGCTAGGTTCACTTAGTCGCGAAAAAAATGACATATCGGTACGTCATTCACTCTCTCTTTTTCTCTTGGGTGGTTTGTACTTGATTAGGATTTCTCGCTCGCACGCTTCGTGTATCTTTTTGCGTAACACTCACCACAGCAATAAACTATATAAAAAAATTGTAAATCTACTGTTAAAACAGTAAGGTTGGCAACACTGGTCCAGTCAAAGGTGTGGCCCTTCCGTATTATTATATTACTCTTTGAAGAGGCCTCTCGAAAACATCGCCACAACAACCAGTCCCATACTTCTACAGCTTATAGTTATCTGTTAGCTGACCAGAACGTGCAGCTTATTGAGTTAACGTCGAGGATCCGTAAAGCAAGGTATGAGCAAATTCTTCTAACTTAGAATTGTTTATTTCATTTGAAGTTTTATTTTTGTGTGGTTGTACTAGAGTACACTTCTGTCAAACCCTTCGGGAAAATCAGGTATTTACATTTTCAGTCTCTTTCGCCCTAGATTGATGATATAACGATACCTAGGGTTACTTAGGGCTAAATATTTTTACCCCCGCGGCCCAGACGGGAAAAGAGAGGTATTAAAAGTTTGACGTGTGTACCTGTGTGTTTGTGTATTTGTGTACCTGTTTTTTGCATCATAGCTCCTAAACGAATGAACCGATTTTGATTTAGTTTTTTTTTTTGACTTCGTCGAAAGTTCTTAGTTTGATGAAAACCGGTTCAGCAGTTCAAAAGTTATGCGCGTTTTACTATTTGAATCTTGGTATTTTCGCAAGATATCGTGTTATAATTACGAGTTTCGATGGACTGTCATGTTGATGGAAACGTGTTTACTACTAGATAAATTATGTCATTGTAGTTTAAAGAGACATTAATTTGTGTCGGGGGTTTTGTGAATATAAAACTTTATTTGTTTGTTTCCTAGATATAATTTAATGAAGTACAATGGATATAAACACCTTGGGTCTTAAATGTATTGCCCATTATTTGTTTTATAGAAAACCAGTTCAGAGTCTACTAATAAATATTTTTTTTATATCGAAATAATTAGATACAGAAATACCTCAAAAAGTGACTTCTATTAAGATAAACAAAACTATTAACGGTATTATTATGAATACGCGTCCCTCATACATATCATCTACGATTTTCATTACCATTTTATTTAAAAAAAACGTGTTCTCTGACTTAATGAAACAAGTTTCATCATCCTTATTGAACCGTTATGTTACGTTAGTTGGTACAAGTCTTACTAACTTTATAGGTATGAAGTCATTAACAGCGGTGAACGAAAACATCGTGAAGAAACTTGAGACTCTACACAAGTGTCAAATAAAAATGCTAATAAAATATAAGGGGTTGATCACGTGATATTTGAATAGCGCTTGACGATCACATACATTTTGACCCCCCGACAGAAAAAGAGGGGTGTTATAAGTTTGACGTGTGTACCTGTGTGTTTGTGTATCTGTCTGTGGCATAATCGCTCTTAAACGGATGAACCGATTTTGATTTCGTTATTTTTGTTTGGAAGGTGACTTTATAGAAAATGTTCTTAGCTATGTTTGATGAAAATCGGTTAAGCCGTTCTAAACTTGGATGTTTTACTGTTAGAATCGGGGTGTTTCAACAAAATATCGTAACATGATTACGTGTTCATCATCAATCATTGTCAATCGAAGCGTGTCTACTAGATACTTGTTTTTAAATTTGACTTGTTCCAATCACTATCGCGACCTTTTCTGTTCTGTGATCGCGACGCTTTCGTTGATAAAATGTCACTTGTCAAGACACTAGACAAGATTGACTACGTGATTTTTCGATATCACTTGTCAATCCCGTACAATTTTGCCTTTTTGACAATCGCTATCGCCACACTTTCTATGATTGAATGTCACTTGTCTAGGGCTTCTGAGTCTCTTGCTGGACTTATAGTTAATATTATATTGTAGTCGCTATTATAACCCACCGACAGCATCCGTGGTGAATAATGCTCGTGCCTTCTCTGTATGAGAAGAGGCCTTTGCCATGCAGTATGGCAGTAACAGGCTGGTATTATTATTATTTAAAAATATATTTTCCCACTGGGAACAGTGTCAGGGTTGCAGAGAGTGGACAATCCTAAAGCTGCGTCTACCCTAGATGAGCCGAGCCCGAGCCGAGCACAAATTCGAACAGACAAAACACCGAAAAATAAAAAAATGAACCACAAAAAATGTAACGATGTAATGTGTGTGTATGTGTTATTTATTTTGTAATGTAAATGTGGGCCGACTTACGAGCCTCGAGCCGTGTCCAGAAGCACTGCTTTCTGAATTAAACCCTGATTCAGCTAATCACTCGCTAGGTTAAATTATAGGTACTAAGCTTAGTACCTATAATTTAACTTTTTAATTTAACCTAGCGAGTCGCCTGGCGATTAGTGAAGTCGAGGCAACGTACCAAGCTCCTAGAGCCCCAAACGTTTCTGACTTCTGTCTATACTTTGTAGGATAGAGTTGTCATAATAGGTACTTTGTGTGTCGGCTGTTTGTAAACAGATTACAATTGTTTTATTAAAATTGACGTGCTGATTTGTATGGATGCTTTATACAATAACGTCAACACTTAGTAATTAATACTATTATACCAGTAATTTCCACAGGCGCTTTAAAGCTTATACAAATCTTACTTGCTATAATTTTAATCTTTTTACAAATACTCAAGGAACAATTTTTCTGGGATATTTTCATTAAATCTTTTAAAATGTTCACCGCAATGATATTCTATTATACAGTACGTTCTACACACACAAAACAATCGAAAAAAGTGTTCCGCGCTGCAGCGGCAGCACACATACACACTTTTCATTCATCTGACATTTCACTACAAGTCGAAAGGGATGGCTTGATAAAACCAATAAGAAAAAAAGAGATAGCTAGTATTTGTCACTTGCGTGTGAATGTAAACAAACATTATTCTGACCACCAATGTTTTATCTTTTTCTAACGTCCAAATATCAGAACATTAAGAAAAAAAAAAAAAAAAAATAGTAAATTGTGGTGTATTGCGTGCTTACATATGGTATGAGATCCCTTCTGTTTTATCATAATTATTTGGTATCATAATTGGTACACTTTCTAAGTACACACGATGGCAATTTTAAAATTTTCATTTGTTTTTGTTTCAACAAAGCGTATCGCTCTTCGCCATGCGTGACATAAACTATATTAAAATGTACTCTGTGACATAAACTAAAGACTATCGTCACAATTATGACGTATTCGAATCTTCACAATGCGCGCGCTCATAACATATATGTTTAATAGAACATCATTGGTTCACCGTATACATATTCTTGTTTTTTTTTAGGATGTCAATGCGAATAGACAATTATTTTATGAAATAAATTATGATTCCTGCTAAAAATTATTTATTTTTTTATATTGTCCTGGTAAGATTTTTTTGTTCATGTAAATTATAATTTTAGTAAAATACCTCTGGGCATAACAAATGTATGTTAAAGTTTTTCATATTACATTATTGTACTGTGATTTAGCTTTATAATTAGGCATTAAATTATAACTTAACTATTTTATAAGATTTCATTCCTTAGGCTGTTAAAAAAAAGCTTAATGAACTTGTGTTATAAAGTCATGCGTTCATGTTCGAGTACGAGACTCTCGGAGACATTTCTCTGGTGTGGCTTTCGTAAAGTTTCGAAATAGTAACCTGAACATCATATACCATGAATCATCAATATTCCTCTTAAAACTACGACTACACGATTGGCGTGGTGGTTGAGCGTTCGACTGCTGCGCTGCGTGTCACGTGTTCGATTCCCGCACGGAACAAATATTTTTATGGCCTACAGATAGTTGTTCCGGATCTGGGTGTCTTGTGAATGTAAGTTTAAATGTTTGTAAACGCACCCACGATACAGGAAGAAATTCCTAGTGTGGGGCAACGTTTAAAAAAAACAAATCCCCGGGCTATTTTAAAAGCTATTAAAGATCTTAAAATTTATTCAACAGAAGGTCTTTGGGGTCCGTCCACCAAAGCTAGTAAGTATGCGTACTATTAGGATGGCACACCGTGGGTCCCCTGTTTTTTTAAAGAAAACACTTACGTCTGCTGTTTACCGGATTTTATTCTGGCACACTAAATCAACAGATACATCAAAAACGTAATCCATACAAAATTATTGGTACTAACTGCAACGCTGTGCTCAGCGAGCAGTATTTTATAACGAGTTAAAACAATTATCAGCAATATTGTGAAAGCAGACTTTAATTTGCTGATTAGAATCTTAAATATGTTATGGAACAAGTACTGTATACGGCATTATTTAAATGCCCAGATATATGCCTATGGGTCATATTTATAACATCTCCCCCCATAAGATGGAGCTTCAGTTCAAAGTACATTTTAACACTATTCTATCCCACAAATTTTGTATGAAAATAATTCAGTGACGTTGGGGCTCTGGGATCTTGCTGACATAACATGTTCTTAAACAGCCTCAAAAACGGTTTTGGTGCTCTTTTCTGAATTCTTGTCCAGTGTTCCAGTTCGACTCGACTTTAAAATAGAACTCACCATTGTGATTTCAGTTAGCTTGAAAATATAGTTTAATTTTTATAATCCAGCCACAAAGTAAATAATTCTTTACATTTTAGCTCAATAATGATAGCTGAGCTGTTACTCTGCATCGCTTGCGCATTGTACTGGTGGTGGTGCCGAAAGAGCACTAACACTACCGATCCACCATACTTGCCGGGGGCGTGGCCTATTGTAGGACATGCTCCGTTGTTCATTGGTGACGGCTGCAGTAAGTATTTTAAGAAGTCAATCTAAACAGACTAATCATCTTCTCCATAATATCTGTCTGATCATTGAAATGTATGTTATAATTGGGCAAACTCCTGTTAAGATAGATGTGAAGAGGTTAAAATAAATAAATAATTTTGAATACAACACATAATGATTGTTATAATTTCATTATTTTTGTTATAATCTTCAGTTGATTTAAAATACAAATGTATTTGAAATCAACGTTAATCAATCAATCAACATTAAATTTTACAATGTTCATATTGTGTTAAAATTGTTTTGTTGTTTTATTATAATTTAAAATAAAAGTAGGGTTATACGACGGTCGTATGGAAATCCGATGGAACGCCGCTGCTCAGGGTTCCTATTTCTGACTGCAGGACTTAAAGAAACCTTGCATGAAGGGAATTAAGGGGGCCTCGTTTCATCACTTTGCTCGCTCAACCTAGCTCCTATCATCATCTTAGTATCTAAACTATCTGCTAGTCGATACTTTAAAAAGAAACACCGTGAGAGCTCAGGTGAAGAGACCACGAAGTGAGCGTTCAGTGATGCTAGGGATGGTCGAAATCGTATATTTACAATCATATCAACTATCGGGTTTACCAAATATGATTAGCTATTTCTTGAAAACTCGTGTTTATGAGTCTAACCATTTACTACTGAGTCATTTATATTGCTTAGTAGATTTCAATCTACTCACTTACCTAGTCCTGGCCAATGATAAAATTACATTTTCAGACAAAAGCATTGCATAAACGCGGCGTGGTCGCGGCGGCGCGGCGCGGTCTCACCCACTCTATCACCGGGGGAATCCTCACTTCCCCTGATTCAACAACATGTAAACAAAAATGATACAGTGCGTTGAAATATCGTAGGACGTTTTTTTTTTTTCTACGTGGCGTCTCGCAAACAGTCAAAGTGACCGACGTATGCTTAACCGGACTTCCCTGTGGAGACTAATCTCTTAGCCTCCGGCCAGGCTTATCATAGGACGTCACGGTGTGCTACACTTTATACTGATACTGACAAAGTGACGTCACAAGCCCCCACTCCTGAACTTTGATGCGCTTTTTTAATATTTTTTTTTAATTTGATGAAGCAAAAAATACGTGTCCAATATGTATAATGACCTCACTGACGGACTAAATAGAATTATCATTTTTCTACCCAGGAAACATATCTATTGCGGCAATACTCTAAAATGTACTTGATCCCTAGACACTTTTGATGTAAGTATATGGGTTATTTAATGATTTAGAAACTATAATGGTACAGTTTTGTGGAAGCTTTTTGTACAAATTGACATAAACAACAAACTTCCACAAAACACAATACATATTTTTAAGTCATTAAATTAGTTAGATATGAATATTTACTAATATGAAATATGAATTATTTTTTTAAAGTTAATGTTTTTTTAATGTTTAAGTAACAAATTTTTAGACTCATACGATTTTTTTTAATAACTATAATATTTTCAATATCAGCGTTAAACAAATTCAGTAAACCCGATTGTCAATATGATTGTAAATTAAATTAATTTAGCAATCCCTAGAATCATTGACAGCTCCACTTCAAACCCATTTCACCTCAGACATCACGGTGAGATATCTACAGAAAAGCACTGACCGCTGTACCTTAAGTAACGCTCTGTATCGGTGCCCTAAGTTCCTGAGCTCGCTTCATTCGTTCTTGAACTAATATACTTATTTAAAATATTGATATAATTCTATCGACCTACAAATGCGTAGTATATTTTTAGAACTCCTGTCGCCATTTACATTGCAATACCTACACCAGTCATCTAAAACTGATATTGTATTTTTACGTATTCTGTTTTCTGAATAAAGATTGTTATTATTTAGTAACCTCGTAGTTAAATAATATACGGGTTGATCTTCAAGGTTACACAACGCATGCCGAGCTCAGTTCGTGGATGGGTGACCGTATTTACATAGTGAGACTCTTCCATGCTTTGGATAGCACGTTAAGGCGTTGGTCCTCTCATTTCTACATATTTGACAGTCGTTATGGTTAGTCAGATGCCAGGAAATCGCACACCAGTCTTGCCAAAGGGGTATTATTATTTGTAATATCCAGTTACTGGGTCGTAGAGGTCAGATAGGCAGTCGCTCTATGTAAAATAATTGTACTCCGCTGCATTCGGCTAGAACGGAAGCTGACCCCAACATAGTTGCTCAAAGTTTAGGCAGAATTATATTATTTAATGAATTTAATTTGACGCTAATAATGGATTTTGGTGACATTGGTAGTTGTAAAGGTGAACTGACCATGTAAATTTAAATTATATCAAACTCATTCACTGCTCGAATAATCAGATTTTCTATATGTGTTTGTAGATTTATGGAAACAATTCAAGAGCTCGGTGAATCAGAGCCATGACTTGGGCGGAGTTACAGTAGTTAGCATTGGACCACGAACTATATATTGTAAGTAATCTTCTGATGGAATTAACATAATTTATAATATTTTATGTAATCTTGTAATCATTTAGGTTCGAAACTTTCAGCTAGAACTAGATTTACGAAAACTGTAGTCAATGTGAAAGTCTGTGATTGTAATAAAAACGAAGAAAGTCTGTTTACGCTATTTTTTTTGGGGAATACCGTGCGACATTACCTAATTACTAAGCAAATTACTAAGGAAGACATGCTGTATCTAAATCAATTAAGTTTACCTTACGACCAGCTACTGATGGTTGAGCTTAAATAAAGATAAAGTGTATCCAGCAACCAACGCAAGTTCATGGCACGACGATCCTTTTTATTTTAAAGTTATTTTATAATTAACAATCCTTATAACTGGGCAAAGAATTAAACCCTTTGGGACTCTTATTTTTAATACAGATCCAGGTGATCGTTTTAAGTTAGCATCAACCCTCCCCAGTCCAATCACTAAAGTATATAGTTACAAGATGAAGAGAGAAAGAAATTCCAGTATCCGTAGTGTTACATTTACCAGTAGTGTTTCATGGATGATGCAATCAAATGCCTTGGAAAAATCGCAGAAAATGCTCAACGCACTATTATCAGTGACTATTTAACCAACTTTCCAAAAATGAGGAGGTTCTATGTTCGACTGTATGTTTGTTTTTTATGTGCATGTTCACCGATTTCTCTATTAATTGTGGAATTTGATAACTCTTTTTTGTGTTTGAAAGGATACTTTCCTAAAAAGGTCTTATATAAATTCTGGCAAAGAACTTTCGGATATGTAAACCACAGAACTTTTCAGTAAATGACGACATATTTCTTGGGATTGCTGCTTATTTATATAACTTACTAGCTGACCCGGCAAACTTTGTTTTGCCATAAAAACACCAAACATTTATCTACCCTACCTACCCTATCTTACACTACCTACCCTACCCTACACTACCCTACCCTACCCGACCCTACACTAACCTACCCTACACTACCCTACCCTACCCTACCCTACCCTACACTACCCTACACTACACTATCCTACCCTACACTACCCTACGCTACACTGCCTTACGCTACACTACCCTACCCTACCCTACACTACCCTATCCTACCCTACCTACACTACCATACCCTACACTACCATACCCTACAAAAAGAAAAATATATTTATACGTTAAAACCATCTTTGAACTTTAACAAACATTTAAAAAAAAGAATTGTACAAATTGGTCCAGGCGTTATTGAGTTATGCGCTAAGCTACCAACACATTTTGCGATTCATTTTTATATTATAGATTTAAATAAGCTTCATTTAGTCATTATGGGCATTATTGGATCTTAATAAAGAACTTGCCACTAGGCACCATAAATAAAAAGTTAAAAATGGAGAACCGAAAAAATAACACATACAAAGTGGAAGTCAGTTATATTTTTGTTTCTAAATTTTTTACACCGACTGCCAAAATTGAAATTATTTTCTCTTTTTAGTGTTTTTATTTGTGGTTGTATTTTTATGTAGAACAGTTGTTTTATTGTATTCAATTAAAATAAATTCATCGATTCTGATTTACTTATCATTTGCCAGGTGTCACTGATCCAGGTGACTGTTTCACGATAGCAAATACGTGTTTGGAAAAGGACCATTTTACGACTTCGCTGAACCATGGGTAGGCGATGGATTAATCACTGCGAGATGTGAGTTGACATACACTTATTTTAATTGTTAAATTTCACCTTCCCATAGCATTTTTTTAAACTAAGTTGGTAAGTCCCATTAATAAATTCATGCTAGTTTTTTTAATAGAATTGTAATCCCCAGATACAATTTGGAAAAATCACCGGAAGCTCCTGAACCCAGCATTCAGCCAGATAGTCCTGGACACTTTCATGGGTGTCTTCAACAGCCAGGCCAGAAAGCTGGTGAAAGACCTCGAGAAAAATGTTGGAAAAGGAGCTCTTTGACCACCTGATTTACACACAACAGAACACTTTGGAAACTATTAGCTGTAAGACTTTATTTTCAACTTGTTATTCGTTTATGCCTAACATCAACCTTATTAAAATATCATATCATAACCATTATTTGATTTTTTTTCCAGTGACAGCGCTAGGAGTAAACTTCTCAGAGGCAAATCTCAACAAGTACGTGCATGCTGCGGGGCAAATATACAACACGATGGTGGAAAGGTTCACGAAACTCTGGTGGCACAGTCCTTACACCTTCGCGTGGAGCAAGCTCAAGAAGGACCAGGATTCTTATCTGAAGATATTTCATAATATGTCAGACACGGTAAGAAGACAGTGGTATATCGTAATGCTGTTCTTCTAGAAAATATAAGAAGATCCCCTAGCAGCCGAATCATCATTATCTTCATTATTGTATACCTACTTATATTACTCACGCACCTACATCTTTATTCGTTATAATCTCAGTTGTTGTACATCTACTAGCAATTATCATCTTCAATCGTTCCGAATTATCTTTAAATTATCAAACTAATCTTTCTACATTTTCATGAAGAGACTGGAGAGATAGGGATTTTGAATGGTTTGACTTTTATTTAAACTTATTCGCGCCAAATTTCGTGACACCTATTCCCGACGCATGGTCTCAATTTTTGAACGCAATTTCATAATATTTTATCAAGGAAACAGGGTGAAATTATGTTTTCTAAAACAAGAGAATGTCGCCACGAAAGTTTTTTGTCGGTCTCACAGACCAACGCGCTTGTTTAGGATGGTTAATTGTCAGATGTAAAAGTGAATATGTTATCAATTAATGTAAAATTAAAATATTTCAGGTTCTTCAAAACAGGAAAAAAGAATTTAATGGAAATACAAGCGCTGAAAGGAGTATAATACCGGGTAAAGTATCTTATCTAAGTTATTTTGTTTCAAAGTAAAAATTAATTTCATTAAGGCCAAACGGCACTTTTGAATGTCAAAAATTGAAAGTTAGAAAATATTTACAATTGATTCTACTGTTTAATCGCAAAGTTATTTGTTATGGATAAGAACGGACAAGAAGTGTTTTATAATATTTGGTATACATTAAGTCATTAATTATACATGAGAACAATATACCTAGAATAACATTAAAATATTAAGTAAATTCATATATTTGTTAAATAGGAACATGGTAGTCTGTTTTTAACCGACTGCGGGAGGGTGAGGTTTTTGAGGGTATGTTTATATGTACCAGGCCCCTCAGAAAGTATTGCGAAAAAAAGTTTTTATATATGGGAGACTGGCCAGTTATAATGTTTTTCGAAAATATGATTATTTATAAGTAAAAATAAGTAAGTTCCAATTTCAAAATTTCCCTCCACATTTTTTGCGAGTTAATTCAAAGTATTGTGTCTCACTGAAATACGTGGGACACTCAGAAAGTTTTGCGAAACTAAAAAAAATTGTTCTATACGTACATATATTTTTATTAAATCTTTTCAAAGTACTTTCCACCAGCCTCTATACAAAGATTCATGCGCCTAAACCAGTTTTCAAAACACTTTTTCCAGTCCGCCGCAGACACCTCGTTTACAGCCTGCTCGAACGCAGCCAGCGCATCTTCCGGCGACGAAAATTGTATCCCTTTGAGCTGATTTTTTATTTTTGGGAATAAAAAGAAGTCACACGGTGCTAGATCAGGGCTGAAAGGAGGGTGACCCAGGAGTTTGACTGGCGTGCTGTCCAGGAAGTCCCTCGTTTTGAGTGCGGTGTGCGCAGGTGCATTGTCGTGGTGGAGCAGTAGCCCGCGGAGCCCTGTGTTTGGTCGCTTATTGCTTATAACAGAGAAAACTTCTGGCAAACATTTGGTAGTATACCATTCGGCATTAATGCTTCTTTGATCCCGTAAGGGAATTGATACCAAGTGGCCAGTCAAATTAAAAAAGCTAGCGATCAAAATCTTACCCCCGCTTCTAGATCGCTTCACTTTGGTAGGCGTTGGCTCATTTTGAAACACCCAAACAGTCGACTGGCGCTTGGTTTCTGGGTCGTATTGATAAATCCAGGACTCATCACCTGTAACGATGTCGTAAACACGCCGAGACGAGCCTGCTTCAAATTTGTTAAGCATATCACGGCACCATTCCACCCGGGCCTGCTTCTGAGCATCGGTGAGGTTGTGCGGCACCCAGCGTGATACTATCCTCCTCACGCGAAGATGGCTGTGTAGAATCTCGTGAACGCTTCCCGATCCAATCTTCAATATGTGTTGAATCTCCTGATATGTAATTCGCCTATTGTCTTGGATTAAATTTTTCACTGCTAGCACGTTTTCTTCGGTAACAGCCGTCAAAGGGCGACCGCTTCTTTCGTCATCCCCCAAAGTTGGTCGACCGCGCTTGAATTCGTTATACCAACGATACACGGTTGCCTTGGAAGGGCCTTCATCCATGAATGCCATTTGAAGTCTATCGTACGATTCATCCGGTTTCAGGCGACACTTGAAATCGTATAAAATCATAGCTCTTAAATGTTCCCGGCGCAGATCCATATTTCAGTGAGACACAATACTTTGAATTAACTCGCAAAAAATGTGGAGGGAAATTTTGAAATTGGAACTTACTTATTTTTACTTATAAATAATCATATTTTCGAAAAACATTATAACTGGCCAGTCTCCCATATATAAAAACTTTTTTTCGCAATACTTTCTGAGGGGCCTGGTATGGATCTGCGCCGGGAACATTTTAGAGCTATGATTTTATACGATTTCAAGTGTCGCCTGAAACCGGATGAATCGTACGATAGACTTCAAATGGCATTCATGGATGAAGGCCCTTCCAAGGCAACCGTGTATCGTTGGTATAACGAATTCAAGCGCGGTCGACCAACTTTGGGGGATGACGAAAGAAGCGGTCGCCCTTTGACGGCTGTTACCGAAGAAAACGTGCTAGCAGTGAAAAATTTAATCCAAGACAATAGGCGAATTACATATCAGGAGATTCAACACATATTGAAGATTGGATCGGGAAGCGTTCACGAGATTCTACACAGCCATCTTCGCGTGAGGAGGATAGTATCACGCTGGGTGCCGCACAACCTCACCGATGCTCAGAAGCAGGCCCGGGTGGAATGGTGCCGTGATATGCTTAACAAATTTGAAGCAGGCTCGTCTCGGCGTGTTTACGACATCGTTACAGGTGATGAGTCCTGGATTTATCAATACGACCCAGAAACCAAGCGCCAGTCGACTGTTTGGGTGTTTCAAAATGAGCCAACGCCTACCAAAGTGAAGCGATCTAGAAGCGGGGGTAAGATTTTGATCGCTAGCTTTTTTAATTTGACTGGCCACTTGGTATCAATTCCCTTACGGGATCAAAGAAGCATTAATGCCGAATGGTATACTACCAAATGTTTGCCAGAAGTTTTCTCTGTTATAAGCAACAAGCGACCAAACACAGGGCTCCGCGGGCTACTGCTCCACCACGACAATGCACCTGCGCACACCGCACTCAAAACGAGGGACTTCCTGGACAGCACGCCAGTCAAACTCCTGGGTCACCCTCCTTACAGCCCTGATCTAGCACCGTGTGACTTCTTTTTATTCCCAAAAATAAAAAATCAGCTCAAAGGGATACAATTTTCGTCGCCGGAAGATGCGCTGGCTGCGTTCGAGCAGGCTGTAAACGAGGTGTCTGCGGCGGACTGGAAAAAGTGTTTTGAAAACTGGTTTAGGCGCATGAATCTTTGTATAGAGGCTGGTGGAAAGTACTTTGAAAAGATTTAATAAAAATATATGTACGTATAGAACAATTTTTTTTAGTTTCGCAAAACTTTCTGAGTGTCCCACGTATTTCCATTTCTATGGCACGCTCTACAACCCAAACGGCTTCACGGATTATGACGTGTCAATGGATTCGTCTCAATTTTATTGTGAGAGTGAAATAGGCTATATAATTTTTAAATATGGTGCGTTCCAGAAGGGGGTGATACGACTTTTTTTTTCGTATCATATCAATACGGGTATCAAATGAAAGCTACCATCATTCCAAACCATCCCATTATATATATATACAGTAACACTTTTATGTTACTATTTTGGCACAAACTCAAGATAAGCGTTACTTTGATAGCAAAATAATCTTTTACCACATAACACTATTTTAGCATAAATACAGACTTAACTAGGTCGATCGAGGCTAAAGTGATCTAATCATTGAAAATAACAAAATAAAAACATTTGGCAGGGATTTTCCCGCGCCCCTTTATTATTGTCACTCAACCATGTTGAGGAATCATATTTATTATTACTTTCTTTCAGGAACCAAATTTAAATCCTTCATAGATATCCTCCTAGAGCTGTCAGTTGAGAAGGGAGTACTAACTGATAAAGAAATAAGAGAGCACATGGACACCGTACTGGTCGCCGGCTATGACACTTCGGCTCATGTTCTTATGTATACCATGTTACTGTTGGGGTCTCATTCTGAAGTTCAGGAGAAAGTGTTTGCTGAGTAAGTCATGATTCAACCAACTTTTAACTGAACTGGCATAATTCGATATCTAGCTTGTCTTATGCAGCAAGAACTCTTATAAATTCACAAAATAGATACAGTTTTACTATCATGAGTTACTACAACCATTTCAGGATACAAGAGTTTCTGGGAGGAGATAAAGACGTGGAGAAGATGGACTTGTCGAAGCTGGTGTATTTGGAGGCCGTTCTGAAGGAGAGCATGAGAGTCTACCCCGTCGTATCGCTCATCGCCAGAAAACTTGATAAGGATATTAAACTAAGTAAATCGATACAATAAGACCATCAGGTCTATTTTGGTATGTCAACAGCAAGCCTTTCTGATCTTCCAGATCGAACTTGTTACCATTCGAAAGCCTTTCCAATTGCTTTATTCAAGGAATCGGAGATAGACCCAACATTATGATTATTTTGTGTTTCTGATTCATTCATCATTAAATTAAAGTCAAAACTTCTTCTTTTTTTTTAGTCTTCCATTCATGTTTCAGAAAACTACACTCTCTTACGCAACAGGACTTGCGCCTTATTTCTGTTTGGTCTCCACACGCATCCGATGTGGGGTCCAGATAGGTACGAGTTCCAGCCTGAACGCTGGCTGGAACCTGGCAGACTGCCTGACAACCCTAATGCCTTTGCTGCCTTCAGTTTGGGAAGACGACAGTGTATTGGTAAGGGTCATTCACAATATTATCGTATGAAAACACATACATACGAAAAATCAATGAACAATGTACACATGTAAAGAAAAAATATCCAAAAACCGTAAATTTGTACTCAAACCATAAAAAAATATGTATGATTAATGATAAATGATTTTATTTCTGTAAGTTGGTTTGTACAAACGCTTTTACATGTCTAACATATTTTTTTTTAAAACTAGATGAGGTCGGCGTTTCCTATCTGACTACTCTGAGAAGAAAGGCCGAAACAAACTCAGAGGTCACAGTCTATTTTAAAGTTCTGACAAAATCTTGGTTCGATCATATGAAGACCATGTAGACTGATGTCTGAAATGGTCTTTTGAGGAAAGAACCAGCCAGATTGAGTGGACCTGTCCAGTCAGTGCACGCATTTGTCAATAACCGAGCAGCTCAACTCAGAATTTAAGGAGCTCAACGATTCGACGAACAATACCAAAGAAAGGACATTCGGGTAGGCCGCATAAACTACTCAAACTGCCAGACCATGATTAAAAACTAAGATAAATTAAAAAACAAAATAATGATCCACATAGTCTTCACATTCACAATAATTAAAATAAAATAATATAATACTTTAAAAAGTAAATATTCTTGTCATTGCAAGAAAACAAATAAAAAAAAAAACTAAAAATTTAAAATTAAAATTCATGGTGCAAAATATTTAAACAAAAAAAAAACTAAATTAATTTAATTGGAGCAGCTCACTCCCAAGCCGTTTTATCCTCAACGTAATCTTTAATGCTATAAAACGCTTTTTGGCACAACTAACGTTTAATGAATGATTTAAATTTATTAAGACTTAGATTTTGTACGTGGCTTGGAAGCATATTATAAAAGCGCACACATTGACATCTAAACGAGCCACCTATTTTCTTGAGCCTTGTTGTAGGTATTACAAATTTGTGTTTGTTCCTAGTATTTATATTATGGATATCACTGTATTTTTAAACAATTTTATATTTTTATGGGCATATAAAAGATTTTCATAAATATACTGAGAAGGCACAGTCATTACATTAATCTCCTTAAATTTCTCTCTGAGAGAGTGTCTCGGGCTTAATTTATAAATTGATCGAACAGCTCTTTTCTGCAAAACAAAGATAGTCTGGATGTCGGCGGCATTTCCCCACAACAGAATACCGTACGACATTACACTATGAAAATAGCTAAAGTATACTAAACGGGCTGTCTCTATGTCCGTTAAATTACGAATTTTTCTAACAGCATATGCTGCGGAGCTTAGCTTCTTTGACAATTTATCTATATGTGGGCCCCACTGAAGCTTAGCATCCAAAGTTAAACCTAAGAATACTGTGCTAACGTGAGGTAGGGTAAACTTAATGCATTTCGTTTTTTTTTCATTAAGAAGTAAATTGTTAACATTGAACCAGTGAACTACTTATGGGGACTACAGTTTTCCAATTGCAAAGTTAATTTTGTCTCTCAATTCTGTTTATCTTATTGTTAGAGCAATGTTCAGTGTCCTCATAGTTTATGAACTTCAGTGATGTTATTTAATTATTTAGGTAAATGTAGCTGTTGTACGGAACCCTTAGTGTGTCAGACCGACTCGCACTTGGCCAGTCTTTTTTTTTAAACAACAGGGCAACCCTCACTAGGAATTACTTCTACTGTATCATGGGTGCGTTTATAAACATTTAAACTCCTCCGGAGCAACTGGACAGATTCGCAACAAGACAGATTCTTAGCTGGACAGGTTCGCAGCTGGACAGATTAGCAAATGGATTGAGTATAATGCAAAAAAAAAAGTATGGAAGTTTTTAACTATGGAACAGGTATTAAATTTAAAAAGTGTTTATTTAAGAACTATCTGTATGCCATACAAATATTTGTTCCGTGCGGGAATCTAACCCACGAATGCAGCGCACCAGCCGATCGCTCAACCACTGCGCCAATTGTGTCGTCGCTATCAATCAATCATTTATTTCGGACCGTGATCCATAATTTGTTTAATACACATAATTATAACTATGTAAGTAAATTTACATAATTAAATAATGTCATCCTAATAAAAACAACAAAAATAATAATCCAATCGAAATTCATTCACGCAATAAAAATAAATAAATAATCAAATCAGTTCATATAACTATGTCCCGTTAAATAGCCTTTAGGATACCGTTTGCATCCTCCGCATCCCGTGCATCCCTCTTCCGCATTATCAAAGTAAGGTAAAGTAAGGGCGGCCCACACACCTACTATATTATTACGCGATATAAAAAAAGGCTATTCAAAGTACTAATGCTACGCAGACAAAGTCACTGGCAATAGCTAGTAATACATATTTTTGAATACACCAGTTATTTTGTAACTACTTTTTATCGTCAACATGGTTTTATGAAGGGTATATGGAGTAATTTTCTCATTGTCATTGAAAAGGGAGGACCTCCGACCAGGCGGGTGTCTAGTAGAGAGACCACTGCTTGAAAATTGTTACTGATCGCGAGCATTTGCTTCGCGTAAGCGATGTTTTGTAAAGTTGACGGCACAGTCTTTTATTTGCAAATTGCAACTTTGTAGCGCTAACTCTTTTTGTTGTATCAGGTAAAGCTTACTCCATGATGATGATGAAGACGACGCTCGCTCACGTGGTGAGGAGCTACAGGATCAAGGCTGATCACACCAAGATGCGGCTCAAACTGGGTATCTTTCTGAAGCCTGATAACAAAGGATATTACATTAGCATTAAGAGGAGGGCGTAGAAGAACATCGGCGCGTAGGAAGCTTTTATTGCATCTAAAATAACGTCTAAATTCCTCAACTTTTCTGATAATGCTGTGTGCATCTTCTCGTTCTTATATTCTCGTTATTATGTTTTTTTACATCAGATATTTTTATTGTTCCGATTTTGATGATTCTGTTTTCATTCGAAAGCTGGTGCTTGTAATGTGTCCCATTTAATTTTCATCAAGATCTGTTAAAGAACTTCGGAGATATATATCTGAATTATTCAATAAATGACGGCAAATCACTCGGGATAGCTGCCATCGCATGTCTTATTATTGTTTACACCATTTCATAACATAACATCACACTTGTTACGTATGCCTAGGAATCTGCTGACATTGCGGACACTAAGTATTCTTAGACCTTGACGACGGTGCAGTTAGCTTGAAGCTAACGCACGTAGCTAGGAATTTGCTGACACAAAAATTACGTAGCGTCAATATAGGGATTTACTGAGGTCGCAAATTACCTTGAAACCGATGCAGCCATGACGTCAAGGAATCAGTCAATACCGAACCTATATTAACGAGTATTTTTTGTGAGAAGAAGGCATTCCATATTCCTACTTCGAGTAGGATGGATATTCGTAGGCTTGTTAGTTGTAGTTAGTCTATATAACTATTGTAACCACTCCATGTCCTAACATCGGCTTGTAAAGGAAATTTGTAGGTTAGCTAGTTGTAGTTAGCAGATGTAACCATTCCAAATTCCCACCTCGACTTGGAATGGACATTTGTAGCATAAGTAATTGTAATTAACTTTAATGATTAAAAGTTTAGAAAGTTTTTGGGTTTTTTTCCAATCCTCCGGCTGTGGTAAACGTAATCCAATGGTACGCTCTAAAGGGGTACGCAGGTGTGAACAGCTCGCCCTGGTTATATGTATACTCTCATACCACCCGTTTTTTTTAAGTTTCATGTTATTGGGTTAATCTATCGATCTGGTCCATTATGTACCGCAACTGAAAAATGAAAAATAAAAAAGTAATTTTTTTGCAAAACCTCAATGGATAGGTTTTTATTTATCTATAATATAAAAATGAATCGTAAAATGTGTTGGTAAGCGCATAACTCAACAACGCCTGGACCAATTTGGCCAATTCTTTTTTTTAAATGTTCGTTGAAGTTCAAAGATGGTTTGGTTGAGAAAAATTCTAATAATTGCCGGAAAAAAAATAAAAACAGGCCTTTTCTTTTTCCCATACAAAAGTTTGCTAACTAAAACGTAGAGTCAATTTGAGCTTTATTGCTATTATATAAGCTATTTTTGCTTTGTGTAGGGTAGGGTAGTGTAGAGTAGGGTAGGGTAGCGTAGCGTAGGGTAGGGAAGGTAGTGTAGGGTAGGGTAGGGTAGGGTAGGGTAGTGTAGGGTAGGGTAGTGTAGGGTAGGGTAGGGTAGCGTAGCGTAGGGTAGGGAAGGTAGTGTAGGGTAGGGAAGGTAGTGTAGGGTAGGGTAGTGTAGGGTAGGGTAGTATAGGGTCGGGTAGGGTAGGGTAGGGTAGGATAGTGTAGGGTAGGGTAGGGTAGGGTAGGGTAGGTAGTGTAAGGTAGGGTAGGTAGGGTAGATAAATGTTTGGTGTTTTTATGGCAAAACAAAGTTTGCCGGGTCAGCTAGTATAATATAATAATCTTTATTTATGTAAAAACAGATTTCAGTACATGTAACAGTTTTACAAAGTGGGTAGTTGTAAATCTCTGAAAATCACGTGGGTGACGTGCTGTCCTCCTTGCTAGGCTATGAAATAGCCTGTATTAAGGAGTAACAGTGCCGATACCCTGTAATTGTTTTGCTACAATTTAAATTTTACAAGTTACTTTTTAAATTCTTAAAATCTACAGATATTAGAGCGCGAGCGCATTTGTGTGTGTGCGTGTGTGTGTGAGTATGCTTGTGTGTTTGCGCGTGTTTGCTGAGTGTGCGTGTATGGGTTTGTGTGTGTATGTAATATGCTTGTTTACAAAGTGTGCTTTTAACTATTGTTTTAAATTTTCTTTCATTTAACTTTAATATCTCACAAGGTATTTTGTTATAGAATTTAACACAGTACCCCATGAAAGATAATTCAGCTTCAGCTAATCTATATGATGGTTGATCTAACTTATCTTTATTTCTGGTATTACAATTGTGTCTATCACTAACTTTACTAAAAAAAAAAAAAAAAATCGTTTCATACATTATATTTTCATAAATGAATTGGCAAGAAACTGTCATAATATTAATCTTTTTAAAAATAGAACCCTTTTTTTTTTTTTAGCTTGGAGAAATGTTCATGCATACTGCGCTACCACGGGGAGATAGCGCAGTTATGTGGGACTCTAACCCACTAAAACTCCACGGTGTCCTCCTGTGCCGCTTATGGCGGGAACACGGGTACGCGTTCAAACTTATTTATATTATACTTTATGTCAATTAAAATCCACTAATGTTTTAGTAGGTCAAATTTACAAGCATAACTCACTGAATGTAAATAGTGTAAATAAACTACTAAAATTTGTGTGCGGTAATTGTACAAATTCTACCTTTCTATCGTTACATAGTGATGTTTACATGCCTTACGTAAATAAATTGCATGCTTGTAGATTAATACATAGACAGATTCTAAATATAAATTATAAATACAATTATCAAACTTATACTGAAAATCTAGTTAGTCGGAGTAAGCAAAAATCTACAAAAAATGCTAGCGTACAAACAATTTTTTTCGAAAATGTTGGGGTTCAGACTGATGATGTTGATGCGGCGACAAAAACCATCGACTTAACTCCACAAACAGATTTTTTTCGTGAATAGAAATGATGTATGTGTAAAATGTAGTAACAATGTTAATACTGACCCAATTAATTGTACAAATTTAATAATTTTCCACCAGAATATATGTGGTATTTCAAACAAGATAAACGAATTAGAAGCCTATATACAAACTCTTGGGCAAAAGGTAGACTACCTATGCTTGACGGAGCATTTCTTAAATAGTGTATCTGTATCTTCTTCAAAATCAAAATCAAAATCATTTATTCGTAAAACATAGGTAATAATTACATGCAAGATCTTAAAAATTAGGTAGTGCGCTATGTTTTGCCAATTGACATACAAATTTAAAAAAAAAATACGATTACATGAATAGGTAGGTACTGTTAAATTAAAATATAAATTTATTACAATATAATTATTTACGTATTTGAGTACCTGATCGTATCAACACATGCATGCAAGTTAATTTATATTATTCATAATCAATTTCATTTCATGTCAAAATTTAAAGTCTATTCAATTCGAAAAAAAATAAGATTAAGATATTATAGGAAAAATTTAAATTTTATGTCAGCATTATACATTTAAAGATTGGTCATTAAGAAACTCGTCTAGAGTATAATAACATCTTTGAAGCAGTAACCCGTTAAGCGCATTTTTAAACTTCTGCAATGGCATACATTTTATTACATTAGGTATTTTATTATATATTTGGGGAGCAAGACCAAAGAAGCTCTTTTTCATTAGAGAAGTTTTACATTTCACAAGGCATAGTTCATTAATATATTGAGCACGCATCGGAGTTTTCTTTACTGAGCATAGTTTTTTGAATAAATGTGGATTTAATTTTACAAATAATGCAGTTTCCAGGATGTATAAAGCTGGTAGAGGTAATATTTTTAATTTTTTAAAATATGGAATGCAGCTATCTGTTGTTTTTAAACCACACATTGACCGTATACATCTTTTCTGCATCCTGAAAACAAATTCCCTATTTGTTGACTGTCCCCAAAAAATAACACCATACCGCAGAATTGAGGCAACCAGTCCATGATAGGCTGTTAACAGAGTCTCAATATTTACTTTCTTTGAAAGTTGATATAGCAAATATGCTGACTTACTTAATCGCTTACAAATTTCCTCCAAATGAGGTTTCCAAGTCAATTTATCATCTACAGTTATACCTAAGAACTTCGCAGCAGTAACTTCTTCTATTTCATAATTATTGTAAGTAACATTAACTAGTGGTTTCTCAAGCCGTTGGTGAAAGTGCATTACTTTGGTTTTATTTAAATTAATTATAAGATTATTATCATTAAGCCAATTTATTATTTTATTTAAAGAATTATTAATGTCATTTTCATAATTGTTTACATTATTACATTCTACAATAGCCGTGCTATCGTCTGCAAAGAGTACCATTCTTTGCCCTGTGGATTTTGGGAGGTCGTTTATATATATCAGGAATAGTGGTGGTCCTAGAACGCTACCTTGAGGCACGCCATATTTTATGTACCTTGGTTCAGAGGTATATGTGGTTTCTAATTTGGTTGTAGGACATATTCTAGAGATTTCCGTACATTGTAATCTATCACTTAGGTATGATTCCAAAAGTTTAAGGATGTTCCCTCTAATTCCATAACTATGTAATTTTTGCAGTAATATTTTATGATCCACAAAGTCGAAAGCCTTCGTCATGTCTGTATATATCGCACAAACATGTTTCTTTTTATCGACAGATGTCAAGACACTTGATAGTAAGTCAAACAGTGCCATATTAACATTGACATTTTTTCTAAACCCTTTTTGTTCATTACAAAATAATTTAAATTTTTCGAAATAAGCATAAATGGAATTATAAATTACTTTCTCAAATATTTTTGAAAATACCGGTATTTTTGCAATTGGTCTATAATTTCCAACATCTGTTCTGTCATTTCTTTTAAAAAGGGGCTTAATGATTACTTTTTTTAAACTATTTGGGAATATACCTTCAGCAATACAGAGATTTATAACATGTGACAGTGGTTTCGCTATAACATCCTTGACATATTTTATCACTTTAGTTGCTATCCCATCGTGTCCGACGGTATTTGTATTCTTAAGGCTGTTAATTATTTTAACTATGTCATCATCTGCAACAGGCAACATAAATAATGAATGCGATGTTAGATTTTCATTTTTTTTTTTTTTTTTTGACGACGTACAATTCGTTTGTATATTGTTTTCAACAGTCTCAATAAAATATTTATTAAATTCATTTGCTATATCCATAGGTTGGGTCAAAATTAAGTTATCTTTTGTAATAGATAATATTGGTTCTTGGGGCACACAAAATTTTGATTTATTTATTACTTGCCAGGCTGCTTTTGATTTGTTTCGTGATACGTTTATGAAATGGTTATTTTGGGCTTTCTGGGTTAATTTTATTATTTTCCTGTAAAGAGTGGAATATTTTTTTAAAACAAGTTTATTTTTTGAGTTAGGATTAAGTCTATATGCCCAGAGTAGCTGTCTTTGTTTTTTACTACATAATTTAATTCCGCGAGATAACCATTTAGTCTTTTTATTAGTATATATAGTGACATACTTTTCCGGAAAACATAAACGATATAATAACAAAAAGTCATCTTTAAAATGTTCGTAAGACTCGTTAGCATCTTTGGCGTTGTACACTTGGAAGAAAGATAAACACTTCAAATGGTTTTTGAATTTGGATAAATTATATGCTGAAATATCTTGTTTTTTAGTTTTCCAGAATTTTAGTGTACAAATTTTATTGATAGGTACTTTGAGTAACTGAGAAGTATGATCTGAAAGAACTAGATCCATTATTTCCGCTTTGCATTCCTTTCGGTAGGAGTGTGCAAAATTGTCGATGCATGAATTACTACTTAATCTGGTCGGTTTATAGAGAGCAAGTTTGAGATTATATTGTAAAAGAAAATTTTCAAATTCTAATGTACTTTTGTTTCTTTTTAGTACATCGATATTGAAGTCGCCTGTTAAAATGATATTTTTATTTGTAAGTGAACGAAGTTTTCGCAATATGTCATCTAGTCTTTCATAAAATACGTTATAGTTAAATTTAGGTATTCTATATACGCAGACAATTAAAATATTATGAGTTATCAGCTCTATACCACAGCACTCGAAAATACCGGTCACTGATTGTTTTGCTACTTCCGTTAACTCTCTATAGTGTAATCCTAATCGAACAAATATACAGGTTCCCCCTCGCTTAATATTTCTCGAAAAGAAGGCAGCTAGGCAGTAATTAGGTAGATGTAGCAAGCTCTCGTAACCTGTCTCAACAAAATGTTCAGTGATGCATATTACATCTATATTGATTCCTTTATTAAAAAGCTCTTCTAACTTAATTGTCAGTAAATCCGATTTGTTTATAAGTCCTGCAATATTTTGATGAAGAATATTAAGGTAATTACTATAGAAAAAACTGAGTTTTTGTTTGTGATTCTGCTTGTATATCAGTCACTAACTCCACTTGGTTTTTCTGGGAACAGTCAACTTCCGAGTTAGTGGCATTAATGATGTTTAGGTTTAGGATAAGGTCTTGCAAATCTGATATTACAATATTCAAGCCTTTGTTATTTAAACTCCCACACCGATGACTGTAAGTGTCATAGGTATATGGAAGGTTGAGATTGGAGTCCAGTATGTACGCATATTTACCAGGCCCCTCAGAAAGTATTGCGAAAAAAAGTTTTTATATATGGGAGACTGGCCAGTTATAATGTTTTTCGAAAATATGATTATTTATAAGTAAAAATAAGTAAGTTCCAATTTCAAAATTTCCCTCCACATTTTTTGCGAGTTAATTCAAAGTATTGTGTCTCACTGAAATATGGATCTGCGCCGGGAACATTTTAGAGCTATGATTTTATACGATTTCAAGTGTCGCCTGAAACCGGATGAATCGTACGATAGACTTCAAATGGCATTCATGGATGAAGGCCCTTCCAAGGCAACCGTGTATCGTTGGTATAACGAATTCAAGCGCGGTCGACCAACTTTGGGGGATGACGAAAGAAGCGGTCGCCCTTTGACGGCTGTTACCGAAGAAAACGTGCTAGCAGTGAAAAATTTAATCCAAGACAATAGGCGAATTACATATCAGGAGATTCAACACATATTGAAGATTGGATCGGGAAGCGTTCACGAGATTCTACACAGCCATCTTCGCGTGAGGAGGATAGTATCACGCTGGGTGCCGCACAACCTCACCGATGCTCAAAAGCAGGCCCGGGTGGAATGGTGCCGTGATATGCTTAACAAATTTGAAGCAGGCTCGTCTCGGCGTGTTTACGACATCTTTACAGGTGATGAGTCCTGGATTTATCAATACGACCCAGAAACCAAGCGCCAGTCGACTGTTTGGGTGTTTCAAAATGAGCCAACGCCTACCAAAGTGAAGCGATCTAGAAGCGGGGGTAAGATTTTGATCGCTAGCTTTTTTAATTTGACTGGCCACTTGGTATCAATTCCCTTACGGGATCAAAGAAGCATTAATGCCGAATGGTATACTACCAAATGTTTGCCAGAAGTTTTCTCTGTTATAAGCAACAAGCGACCAAACACAGGGCTCCGCGGGCTACTGCTCCACCACGACAATGCACCTGCGCACACCGCACTCAAAACGAGGGACTTCCTGGACAGCACGCCAGTCAAACTCCTGGGTCACCCTCCTTACAGCCCTGATCTAGCACCGTGTGACTTCTTTTTATTCCCAAAAATAAAAAATCAGCTCAAAGGGATACAATTTTCGTCGCCGGAAGATGCGCTGGCTGCGTTCGAGCAGGCTGTAAACGAGGTGTCTGCGGCGGACTGGAAAAAGTGTTTTGAAAACTGGTTTAGGCGCATGAATCTTTGTATAGAGGCTGGTGGAAAGTACTTTGAAAAGATTTAATAAAAATATATGTACGTATAGAACAATTTTTTTTAGTTTCGCAAAACTTTCTGAGTGTCCCACGTATATGTCTCCACATCCATGTAAATTAAGTTATTGAAAGTATCTATGCGGCTGTTAAACATAATATTACCGTTATCCATATATTTAAAAGTTGGTAGACATATTATAAAATTAGTGTGGCTTAATTTTTGTAATCTTTCGCGAGTAAACTTAACTAGTTCTATATAATTATGCGTTTTCCTGAAATCCTCCTCGCCAATATAAATAACGCAGTAATCAGAGAGTGTAAAATTTCGTACTTTTGTATCAATATTGTTTAAGATATGCTTTAATCCACATTTAGGCATACGATAGTGACACAAATTATAGTTACAGATATAAGTTCTTTCGCTTATTGTATTTAGCCTACTAGACGTTTCACCACTTACAATACAAATATTATGTTTTACAAGCGGCGACGTAGGTTTTATTTCGGTAATACGGTTGGGTGATATTGTAAGGTTTTGAGTGCCACTTGTACTGGTTTCAATTTGAGGCGTGCAATGTTCTCTTGTAATTTCTGACGTTTGTGTTTGTTTTGTCTTCGTGCGATTAGTTACATTCTTCTTCGGTGTTTGGACTTTCTGCTTAACTGGGCTATTAGCAATTTTTTTATAAATTTCATTTTTCTTCATTAAATCTGTATTTATTTGCTTCAAGTTACTATTTTCCAAAGACAATATTTCTATTTCTTGATGTGCACTTTTAAGTTGAGATTTGAGATTTGCTATCTCATTTTTGCACATGTTTATTTGCGTTTCATCCTCGTCGTCTGACATTTCTGGCATGCTGTTGGTAGTACAATCCAACGTTTGGGAAATAACGTCACTACTTTCATTGTTTGGTTCCGATCTGGTCCGAGTGCGCCGGAACGTGATATTATCTACTACATTTTCTAAGAAATTCATTGTAAGATGATTTTAAATTTTGTTTGTTCCAACAATTTTACGAACAATCCAAAAAGACAAATTGTTAGCGGGATTTGAACTCGGGTCACGAGTTGTACAGTCTAGTCATTAGACGCCAACGCCACCGTGACAGTTACGTTGTTGAGTGAAATTGTTAATCACAAGACTCCTCTGTGTAAACGTTCGTTAAAAAGCCGGTTGCAGTTTAAAATTATTTGATTTTTTTCTCACTACTTATCACTTTTTGTTATTAAGATTTTTCACTGTTTTTTTTTTAAAGTTTTGTTTGTCAAACGATTGTTACCGAAGTATTTGTTGTTTTTCACCTCCAAATAAGTTTGAAATACCACACACACAAATGTTTTTGTCACAAAAATTTTGTCCACATTTAAAAGTTATTTTTATATAGTTCACAGTAAATTGTTTGTTATGATAACATTTTCACACACGTATTGTACTTTTATCTTCACTATTTCAGTGTACTTAGGCGGATACTATTCATTTAACTATTTTATTATAATTTTATAATGGGAGCACGATGTTTAAATGGCAACTACTACAAAAGAAAAGACCTTCTTTCCACTTAGATGGTTACAAATTAGCGTCTTATAATACACGTAATAAGAAAAAGAGAGGAGGGAGCTTAATTTTAGCACAAGCAGATAGGAAAGTAGAGAATGTGATAGTAATTGATAGACTGTACGTCGAAGAGAGTTTTGAGGTATGTTGCATAAAGGATACCACAACTGGAGTGTATGTATGTTGTGTGTATCGTAACCCTAATGATAGGAATTTTATTATTTTTATGAAGAAAATGGAACTATTGCTTGAGTTTGTATTCAATAAGAAATGCTTTATTTGCGGAGATTATAATGTCGACTTGCTTCTGGAAAACAAAAAACGTGCTGAGTTTTTGAGTCTGCTGGCATGTTACAATTTTAGATGTCTTTTTGATAGCCCTACTTTTATTCGTAACAACTCGTATTCCTGCTTAGACAATATCATAACGAACTTACATGAAGATCAGGTATTAAGAAGTGTAATTGACCACAATGCTTTAGGAGATGGACATGGAGCACAATTGGGTGAATTTTTACTAGAAAATATGTTAGTAAACAAAAATAATAATTATTTATTAATTAATAAAAGAATCTTTAATTGTAGAAATAGCTTAGCTTTTAAGGACAGTCTGTTACATCTAAATTGGAGCGCAATGGGAATTAACTCATTTTTGAGAAAATTTAATAGTACTTTTCGGAAAAGTTACAAAAAACGGGTAATAAAAATACATTTGAAAAGGGGACAACAGTTAAAGTGGGTAACTAAGGGAGTAAAAACGTCTAGTAAAATGAAAAGAGTTTTATGCACAAATACTGGTAATCATCTTCATAAAAGTGTACTCAATTATAGAAATAAATATATTCGAATATATAGAAGAGTTCTGACCAAAGCCAAAAAAATTGCGGTCATAGAGAAAATTGATAACTCTAATAATGTAAGTAAAGAAGTATGGAAAGTAATTAATAACAGCACAAACAGGGTAAAAAAAGTGCAACAAGAACCACTTTTACTAAAACTTGAAGATAAAATTATAGATTCGCCAGCTGCCGTGGCTAATATATTAGCAAAACAGTTTAACCATAGTTGTGATTCATCTGAAACTGAGACGGAGGAAGCTCTATTGCTTCTTCAACAAAGTTGTGAAAGGGTTATAAATGATATGTCACTTACGCCTACTACACCCAAAGAAATAACACAAATAATTAAATCTATGACTAACAAGCTCTCCAGTGGATATGACGAAATTCCTATTGCTATTATTAAAGAGCACTTAAAAATATTGGCTGGGCCACTGTCAACATTCTTTAACAACTGTCTTGAGCAGGGTATTTTTCCGGAACAATTAAAAATTGCAAAGGTGGTGCCAGTTTATAAAAAGGGTTCAAAAAAGGATCCTAAAAATTACAGACCAATTTCGCTTCTACCGACACTATCAAAAATCTTTGAAAAAATATTGAAATCTCGGCTATTGACTCACCTTCATTTAAATAAAGTTCTACATGAAAGGCAGTTCGGTTACCAGAAAGGAATTGGCACTGGAGATGCTATTTATAAGCTTTTAGATGATGTGATTAGCAAAATGAATAATAAATTAAAGGTTGCAGGTATTTTTCTAGATTTGTCGTCCGCATTTGATACGATTAATCACAATCTACTTATTGCTAAACTTAATTATTATGGTGTAAGAGGCAGAGCCCTGCAATTATTTACATCGTATTTAAGAAATAGGAAAATGTATGTAGAAACCAGCACTATAGAACATAATGGACAACGGAAAACATACCAATCATCCATGATTAATGTTACCACTGGCGTACCACAAGGTTCCATATTGGGTCCCATTCTGTTTATTGTTTTCACTAACGATTTGATAAACTATATTAAGAAAAAAGAACCAGACATTAATCTCGTAGTCTTTGCCGATGACACTAACGCTGTAGTTGGGGCGAAAAGTATTAGTGAACTGACAGATAAGGTCAATACTACGTTGGCAGCTTTTCAGTTTTGGTTCAATACTAATAGATTAATAATAAATATTATAAAAACAAACATCATGTTGTTTCGATCCACTGCAGGCAATAAAGAGAATATGGACATAACCCTTAACAATGCAAAGATAGAATTAGTGAGGGAAGTCAAATTTCTAGGTATCCATTTAGATGATTTGCTGAATTGGAAAAAAGAACTAGCACACATTGACTCTACTATATCATCTGCGTGTTATGCGTTGAGGAAATTGAGAGACGTCATAGATACGAAACAGTTAAAGATGGTATATTATGCTCTTGTCGAATCCAGACTTCGATATAGTATACAGTTCTGGGGGAAAAGTTACGTTTATAATTCTCAGCGAGCTTTCATTCTTCAAAAAAGAGCAATACGTACAATTGTCAAAATTACACAAAGAGAAAGCTGTCGATCTCATTTTCAGAATTTACATATACTAACGTTGCCCAGCTTATACATACTTCTGTTGTTAGTTAATTTCAAAAAATATGTCCATGAATACGAATCTGGGGAAGAAAGAATAGCCAGGGAAAATACTCGTAGAAAGGACTTTAAAAATAAAGTTGTACCTAATTTCAACATTGTCAAGCATAGCCCTCATTACCAAGCTGTACAAATATTTAATAGATTGCCGGCGGATTTAAAAATTTTGTTATACACTAGCTCTTTTAAGGCTAAACTAAAAGCTTTTCTGTTGGATAGAAACCTGTACTCAATAGAAGAATTGTAATTTAGAGATAATATTGAAATTTTCTAACTAGAAAAAGCTACTTATTGTTATTGGTTTTGGTTGGTCATGTTTTCTTTGTTTCTTCTTTTTTATTTTTTGTATTTTATTTGCATGTATTTTTTTTAATTTACTTTAATATAATTAATAATGATGAATGTAATATTAAATAATGTATCAAACACAATGTAAATTGTTCCTGATAAATAAATAAAGCACTCACCGCGAACCCGCCGCGGCTGTCCGTCACCGGACTCTCCTCTGGGGAGTACCCCTCATCTACGGCGCACCAGAACACACTGTGTGCCGTGACCACCCTAGGGACCAAACAAGCGCATGGGTGCCAGACGACCCCGTGTATGGCACCCTTGGTCCCCTTGTGACGGGTCAGGGTCAATGGTCCCGCCACCTACCATTTTTCGGCCGCAGGGGATAGGGAGAGCGGCCAACGCTATACCGGCACTCCTCCTCCCCTGCGGCCCCACCGCTACGCCATCAGACGGTGGCGACCCCGTCTAGGCCACAGAAGGTAGGGAGAGCGGCAAAGTCAAAGTCAAAGTCAAAGTCAAATGTGTTTATTTCAAGTAGGCCATTATGTGGCACTTTTGAACGTTAAAATTTACATTTAATAAAAATTGATTCTACCGTGCATTCGGAAATGTAGGTTGTTATGGAGAAGAACGCACAAGAAACTCCATACTTACTCTTTTAAAGAAAAGTTTTACACAATATTTATATAGGTACATACATTAATAAATTCGTATACGTGAGGACGATGTACCCAGCACTACTATACTACATATAGGTATGAGAGAATTACAAGCATTAACAGGTAAATTCCTTTACTTGATAAATAGGAACATGGTCCTCACGTACTTACAAATAGTGCAAACATAGGTACATTACCTAATTAAACAACAACAGAACAGTGTGCGAGTCAATTTTTTTAAACAAAAAAAGAAGAAAAAATAAAAATAAAGCGTTACTATAATTATGAATATAATACAAATTAACCATTTTGATTTTGTCCACACCAAAGATAGGCCTATGGAGCAGGACCAGCATGTTTCCAAGCATTCTTATCTTGAATATAATCATCTAATTTGTAATATGCTTGTTTACAAAGTGTGCTTTTAACTATTGTTTTAAATTTTCTTTCATTTAACTTTAATATCTCACAAGGTATTTTGTTATAGAATTTAACACAGTACCCCATGAAAGATGTGTGTACTTTAGCTAATCTATATGATGGTTGATCTAACTTATCTTTATTTCTGGTATTAAAATTGTGTCTATCACTAACTTTACTAAAGAGATTTAAATTTTTCCTTACATACATAATATTTTCATAAATGAATTGGCAAGAAACTGTCATAATATTAATCTTTTTAAATAGCTCCCTAAGAGATTCTCGGTGACTTAACTTATATATGGCTCTGACAGCTCTCTTTTGCAATATAAATATTGATTCAATGTCAGCCGCCCGACCCCACAGTAAAATACCGTATGACATAATGCTGTGAAAGTAACTAAAATAGACCAAACGCGCGGTTTCTACATCCGTTAACTGTCTTATCTTTCTAACAGCATAAGCGGCTGAGCTCAGCCGTCCTGCCAGAGATGTTATGTGAGGCCCCCATTGTAATTTGTCATCTAGAGTGATTCCTAGGAAAACTGTTTGATTTACATAGTCCAGCTTTTCTCCATTCAATATGATGTCACATTCGCTACTTCTAACATTCGGCAATGTGAATCTAATACATTTGGTTTTTTTTTCATTTAGTACCAAATTGTTTGGTCGGCGCACCGCAATACCGGCACTCCTCTCCCGCTGCGGCCTGAGTGGCCTCCAACCCTCAGCCGCAATATCGTATGGGTATGGGAGACCCCATACGACATCGCGGCCCGCCTCAGTTGCGATGTCGCCTAGGCAGCACCGCAACCTACATGTTGGCCGCTACGTCGTCGGCTTTTCGGCAAAAGCCCTGACGAGCGGCCCCTCCTCGGGTTCCTCTTCACTTCACTGTGGGTGACAAAGCCACGGTTACTGAGCCCCCCTGCATCGACAAAGCGGGAACCCACCGGGGGGGTTAAATAGCACCCTAAGGGTCAGTTTCCCAGCTTAAAATTATCGGAGAATTAATGTGACAAATTGTCAAACACGCGTTATCTGCTGTGATTGGTTGAATGAATTTTCTACAGCCAATCACAGCAGATAACGCGTGCTTGACAATTTGTCACATTAATTCTCCGATAATTTTGAGCTGGGAAACTGAGGGTTAGAGATTCTCGGTGACTTAACTTATATATGGCTCTGACAGCTCTCTTTTGCAATATAAATATTGATTCAATGTCAGCCGCCCGACCACACAGTAAAATACCGTCTGACATAATGCTGTGAAAGTAACTTAAATAGACCAAACGCGCGGTTTCTACATCCGTTAACTGTCTAGCCGTCCTGCCAGAGATGTTATGCGAATTATGCTCTTTGCACCGACTTGGCCACAGATTAGATAGGCCGGACCATAGATAGAAATAGTTATGTAGAACAATTAGATCCATTCCATAGAGTCAGCAAATTGAGAAATAGTAGATAAAGGGCTAGTATAAAGGTAAATATATTAAAACTGTTTAGTGTAGAATAGGAGATTTGGGTAGATGAATATATGAATAGATTAAGGTTATTTTGTGTCGCCGTAATTGTGGCATGCCCAGCGCTGGTTTGGGACAATCGCTCTCTCCATGTCGCCATGAGATCTTGCTGGAGCTCTGTCCGCCGAGCCGCGCGAATACATCATCTGTGAAAATTTCAACTGTCTAGCTATCACGGTTCGTGAGATCCAGCCTGGTGACAGACAGACATACAGACAGACAGACGGACAGTGGAGTCTTAGTAATAGGGTCCCATTTTTACCCTTTGTGTACGGAACCCTAAAAAGTAAATGCATTTATAATTTTAAGCCCTGATGCAAGTTCTATGATAGGACAGATAAATTCGATGCGATCCAGCCTTTCGTTCTCTGGTCTGATAAATACACGAGACCGAAAATTTGTATCAAATCCGATTTTTTTAAATTAAACTTCATCCGGATCGATGTGAGTTTTACAAAGACAAAGATATTTTATTTCAAATAGACTACCAAGCGGCACTTTTGAACGTTACAATTAAAATTTACAAGGAATAAAAATTGATTCTACCGTGCATTCGGAAAGTAGATTGTTATGGAGACGAACGCACAAGAAACTCCATACAAAGTTGACGCATCATTCCTGTTAGTGTCGAGAGATCCCCTAGTTTCTTTTTCAGAGGTTTTGACGTTCAAGCAGGACGGCGGCGTTAAGTTGTTAGTGACGTTGTTGTTATTTGAGCATTTACGAAATATGTAATTATGTTTATAATAATAAGGGATTTTTTAAAAAAGCCTATCAAATTAACTCTCGAACTAGAGATCCATGCAGACTTGTATTGCAGGATACTCCTAAATCAGCCAAGTATGTGAAAAGTTTCCTTGTCATGTGAGTACGCATTTATAACAGAATTCCAAAATAAATAAAATTGTTATATATTTTATTTATGACATAAAAGATATTTTTTTAACAATAAACTTAAAATAATCTTTTGTCATTGCGTATAATGCCCAGAGATAAATTATTGTATTATTGTATTGAGCTTATCTGTGACATAGAACAGCAATTAACTTATAATTATATATTTATTTTGCATCCAATTGATACATATCCTGTATAGCTAAACATGTGGACTTGAGATTAATACCTGACTGTAACCACTTTATACCATGTTTAAGGCAAATAAAGACTTATCTTATCTTATCTATGCGCACGTCAGCTGAAGTTAAAATCACATATCGGAGTATCCGGTAACTCGTTTGTCATGACTTAACCCTCCCCCTTTTAAGGGTTGTACCTTAATTGTAAATGTGGCTCCTCTGTTAGGTAAATTTTTGTGTTAGGATTAGGAAGGATTGATAATTTTATGTTTCAATGTCAATCTTGATTTTAATAAACCATGATTGTACACATTTTGCATGCCTTACGGTCGAATCACTTGAAACATGTACATATAATAACACCATTGTAACAGTGTTTTCTGCAAAAATAAATAATTTGATTTGATTTGATTGATGTGACCTTTTAAAACGTAGAACGCACTTCATATGATTCTGCGCTTCTATACGTAGGGGCGTAGCTCATGTGAAGACTCCTCACTTATTTAGAGGCAACTTCCTTGCCTATTATGGAGGAGCGGAACCACCCAATACAAGCATTACTACATGCTTCCTGGTTAGTTCCAGCCACTGAATAATATTGTACCATAGATGGCCGATAGATGAAAACCATTGGGAAGTCAGGATGTATTCCCTTAGGGTAAGACATCGTGTGTGGGCAGGTCGGTGGGTACAATCGTGAAAATGAAATCACACAAATTATTCGATACACTGGTTTTATTCAAATTCAATACATTCAATACTTTTCGTTATGGAAGTATTTTTTTGTTTACGCGATAATTTTTCTTTATAATAATTATTTATTTAAAGTTACGGATAATGTTTTATGCTAGTAGGTTTTTTTTGGCCTTGGAGATATTCCATGTATTTTAGTCCTAAATGAAAGGCAAGGCGTAAAGCCAATATTTCAGAATCTACGGAAACGTCATTGCACTATGTTGCGAGTCGAGCCGAGGCTGCCCTTGAGGGACAGGAAATATGTGTCGGGGTTTTTTTCGACATAGAGGGAGCCTTCGACAAGACAACATTTGAGTCCATACGCATTGCTGCAAAGGAACATGGCATCAATGATACCACGTGCAACTGGATTGACAATATGCTGAGAAGCAGAATAGTCAGATCGGAACTGATGGGAGACAGACTTAGTGCAAAAACAACAAGTGGTTGTCCGCAAGGCGGAGTGCTGTCACCGTTACTGTGGTGCTTGGTAGTAGACTCGCTACTTACCAAACTCAATACCGGACCATTCTACATAATAGGCTATGCAGATGACATAGCTATAATTGTTAATGGTAAATGCCCGAACATAGTCTCTGGACTTTTACAACAGGCATTGAGGATGACAGAAGAATGGTGTACAAAGAACCATCTCTCTATCAACCCAAGCAAAGCAGTTATTATTATTATATTCACGAGGAAAAGACAACTAGGAAACCTAGGAGAGCCCTCCCTCAATGGAATAAAGCTGCCCTGGTCCACCGAAGTTAAATATCTGGGTGTAACACTTGATAAAGAACTCAGGTGGAAAACTTATGTGGAAAATATTACGACAAAGGCCCTACGAGTGTTCGGCATGTGTCGTTCCACCTACGGTAAAATTTGGGGGCTAAAGCCCAAAGTGATACGATGGCTGTACCGGACAATGATAATACCTATTATCACATACGGCAGCATAGTGTGGTGGCCAAGAACAAAGCTTGCCTTGTACAAAGCGCCACTCACCAGGTTACAAAGAACAGTGTGTCTTGGCATCACGGGTGCTTTCAGGACAACACCTACGGCAGCGTTTGAGAGATACCTTAATATCCCTCCTCTGCATATGATGGTTGAATTCGAGGCAAGGAAGACATTACATCGTCTTGCGGTTGCTGGACTATGGGATGCCTCTAAGCCAAAGACTAACCATACAAAGTTCGATGGGAATGAAGGCCTGGATCGGGTAACAAGCATGATATTCGATAAAATGCAAACTATGTTTGTGTTTGAAAGGTTTTTCAAGGTCCAAATCCCTACAATAGAGGACTGGACGAAGGGAATCGATCCACCAGAACAAGATAGTCTGGTATTGTATACTGATGGATCCAAAATGGAATCAGGTACAGCAGCGAGAATATACGCAAAAGGTTACAAATGTAGCAGAAGCTTAGGGAAGATGGCAACTGTATTCCAAGCAGAAATATATGCCATAATAACCTGTGCTCAAGAGAATATAGATAGAGGAACCAGAGGCAAATCCAAATATATTCTTAGTGACAGTCAGGCTACAATCAAAGCCATGGTATCCTACAAAATCGACTCCAGACTTATACTGGATGCTATCCAAGCCCTAAACAGGCTTGGGAAGCATAACAGGGTAAGACTTCTCGGCCCCTCCACAAGATAAGATAAGAAGATCATTGACAGCTCACTCCACTTCGAGCTTACTTCACGTAAGTCATTACGGAGTAATAGCACTGCAGGTGACTTATACCTCTCTTTAAACCCTGTATTACAGACGGTACTTTCATAGCGACAAACCTGCTAGGCACATCCTCGGGGGGGTCCCACGATCTCCGACCAATCAGACGACGGACCTAAGGGAGACTCAAACTTAAATGCTATACTGAATAGGTTGGCGATCTCATTCACGGCAGACTCGACAAGGGGTTCGAACTGTTCGTGAATTTCAAGAAATTACTGAACATTTTTGCATCATGATGACATGCAATTATGTTCGTTTTTATTTGCTCTTTAATTGTTTTTAACACCATTTAAGTTTTCTCTTAAATATCTTTCTACTTGCCACCATTTTATTATACAAAAAGCCACTCTTAGCCCTACCAAATAGTGTACAGTTTTGAAAACGAAGCCGTGCCTGTCCTTGAGCGTCCTTTACATGATTATTCTAGCCTGTAACTTAAGGTGCCGATTCCCTTGAGTAGCTGATTTTAAAATGAGAATCAAGTATAAACGGCTAGTCGTAATTTTTTGGAAAAAAAATTTGTTACCTTAGACCATTTTATTAATAATTTGATCTAAGAAAATTTTGAGTTTTATTCGTATAACATAGTGTAATTAATTTGTAAAGTTATGTCTAAAACGGACAAAAACACGACAATCGCACCAAAACTACTGGGCGTATTTTAATGAAATTGACTCCATCTCAAAGACAATTTATCTATCTACATTTTTATATGAAGATTTTTTTTTAAAGTCATAGACATAAAAACTACTAAATTTTGGGTCTCGCGGTTGTGAAACGAGTGCGCGTTTTGTTCCCTCAAGGTCTTTGGCGTTAGTCGACGTCTTAATGTTTTTTTACGCTGTATTCTATTATTACTACTCACAATTATACCCTCACAAAGAATACGAACAATTTCTCCATATATACCATCTACAATAAAATTGTTTCATGTTCCCAATAAATCTATTATTACAAAATTTTCTAAATTCTTGACTATACAATTTAGTTTGCGGTAAGTCTCTTTCTTCCCAAATTACTTTATTACAATCGAGTAGTCCAGGTATAACTTTTGGTCTTAATAAGTTAAGATCACATTTTATGACCATAGGTAAATGGACCCACCAAGACACGTCGTACAGTATACGAATGCCCCTAATATAGTTCCACGCTGCGTAAGTTAGAAGATTTGCAAGGAACCCCACGGACACTCTCTTACATCAGTTTTATTTACAATTATTTGGTTACATCATTCTTGTTGGAAAAATACATATATGTGAGCAATAGAACAATGTAAAAAAATGTGCAAAACAATCAATTCATAAATACAATAAGAACGTATGTAATTAAAAACAGACCGAGTCAGCTAAGTTATGACCAATCCCAACTGATATCAATCCCGTACGATGACGAATCGGCACCACTCAGCTCAACCATCATGAAGGGAACCGAATGATCCAACACATGTGCCACCATCAGAGAGACATTTGAGAAAGAATGAAAAACTCAATGAGCAACACATAGGTACAGTGAATGGTAGTTTTACAGTAGGAACATAGTACTAACATATCTGCTGTGCAGTTATATAATACTAAAAGAAATTGAGTTTAAACAATACAAATATATTCATTTTATAATATTCATACGTAGTACGTCGTACCGTAGGCACGGGAAGATATGCGATGGTGAGATTCTTTACGTCCGACACCATACGGAACACTTATGATTAACACATATTTATAAAACACTTTGTGATAAAGATAGAAGTCACCAATGAAGGACTGTATATTAAATTACATCACTTTTTGGCTGAAGGTGGTTGGGATATAGGCTCTGACAGCCCTCTTTTGTTTGCAATATAAATATGGATTCAATGTCAGCCGCCCAACCTCACAGCAAAATAGCGTATGACATAATGCTGAGAAAGTAACTAAAATAGACCAAACGCGCGGTTTCTACATCCGTTAACTGTCTTATCTTTCTAACAGCATAAGCGGCTGAGCTTAGCAAATGGGAATCTAAGTGTTGAAAAGGGAGTCCCCAACATCATCAGCATCATCTACTATTCGCAAAAACCATCAATATCTCAGACTACAATAATTCCCTTGCTAACTGTTGTAAGTCCCTTAACTATTACGTAAAAAGTTAATCTATCCCTTATAAAAGAGGCTGTTAAAGATTGATCTCACTTGGTATTTATAGCTATAGTTATGGTGTTTTAAGTTACAGTGATTACTAACCTGTTTATATCAACAGTCCGTCTCCCATCCAAGGTTTCACTAAGTCGTAAGTATAGTCTTTCTTTATACATGCACTAGCACTTTACCCGCGACTTCGTTCGCGTGATCCGTATTTTACCCTACAGATGACTTATTAGTTTCATCCCTTTAAGGTTGAATTTCCAAAAATCCCTTCGTAGTGCTTCCCTACATCATAAAAAGAAGCCCTTTACAGTAAAATTCTTCAAAAATCTTTAACATTTCTAAACCATCATTTAGGAGTAGTTTTGAAAAATTAGTAATGAAAACCTTTACTATTTACTTAGGTTAGCATTTACGCGAAGTTGCAAATATATAAGCCCAACAAATTTCAAACTTTTCACCTCCTTATGGGTAGAATTGCCAAAAACTAATAAATGCATGAATACAGTTTTTTTTTTCTCATTTGGCTTGCGCTTGACCACTATGTCACCTGAAAGTAAGCGATAATGTGGTCAATCAATAGCGTAAATCTAAAATTTTGTCGTGTCCAACTTACAGACTGTAGAAATTTCAAACAAAGTTTCAACACCCTTTTTACTCGCTTATGGGTAGAATTGACAAAAACTAATAACTACATGATTTTTTTTATCAGTCAAGGGCATAAAATATGTAAAATATATATATACTTTCAACCCCTTTGATTTTTTCCAAAAATCATCGCGCTTACGGAACCTCTCTGCCAAATTTCATCTTTATACGTCAAGCGGTTTTCGATATTTCGTGATAGTGCTAAATTATATCAGAATTAATGTGACAAATTGTCAAGCACGGCGCGTTATCCACTGTGATTGGTTGAATTAATTTTCAACAGCCAACCACAGCAGAAAACCGGCGATTATTAAATCAATTACGTTAACAGCCCGATAACCGAGTGTTGAGAAACCGGGGGTTAGACTCCCATTTGGTCCGATATGCGTGAAGGCCTCCTCTCTGTGAGAGAGAATGGGCCGTAACTCACCACGCGTTGGTGGATGTCCCGTATCTTCGAATTTTTGGTTCTAAGTCATGGCGGTTTCCTCACGATGTTTTTTTTTACCGTTTTGGGAACAGTTGTGATGAAATGATTAACACAAAGTAAAGTGCCTGCCTGGGTTCGAACCCAAGACTTACAACATGTAAGTCGCGGCCGTTACCACTGGGCCACCACTGCACAAACATGTATAAAATATTGTCTGGAATTTGGTATTTGGTATATGGTGATATGTGAATACCAGGTTCAAAGTACTATATGATACTTTTTACCACGGAAAAGCGTCACGGAGTTACCCAGGGAAAATACAAAAAAAAATCGAGCAATAACATAATGAAACTACTTACCTATGTAAATGTTATTGTAAAAAATCTTCGTTTGATTATATTTTGTTGTTTTTCTGTTGATTGTATTATAAGTCATCAATAAATGTTTGTTGAACACATTTATTACAACACAGGGTTGCAAAAGCGAATATATTCCCTAAACCAGACCTGTCGTAAAATCTGTTCCTTCCTGACATGTGTTAACAATATTCTCTCTCTTTACCAATTTTCAGGTATAAAAAGCCAAGTATTTCATATAAACTTGCGAGCCCTTAGTCCAGGCTATCACAAAATTCTTTCTTAGAATATGTCTCCTACTCATAAACTCTAGATATGCTAAATTTCAGGACGGTAGTACAAAAAAACATCCGATCTTTCATACAAACTTGCGAGAGTGCTTAGACCTGCTTAGAAATCTATTTTTAGCGGACGTCTACTAACTATAAACTACTTCCCTGACAAATTTTCAGTTTGTAGCTTAAAAAATTAAGGACTTTCATACAAACTTGCAAGAGCCCTTAGACCCCTTAAATCCGGCCCTGTCGCAAAATCCGTTCTTAGCGGACGTGTTCCAACTATAAAATACCTCCCTACCAAATTTCATCTTTATACGTCAAGCGGTTTTCAATATATCGTGATAGATGAGTGAGTGACCTTTCGCTTTTATCTAAAAAGATTTGCGGTTGTCAACGAATCTTGCGCGTCAGTTATCATTGAAAAGTTTAAGGAAAGCTGAGATAAAAATAAGCTAACAGGTTCGTTTATTAATATCGGTGCCTACATACAAATGGTTTTGGGACGACAGATTTAAGCAATTAAATTTAGAACGACTCAACAGACGTCTACTTGACGTAATACTATGATTTTCTCACAAGTCATGACGTGGGTTTTTTTTTCAAGCTGATACAAATTATGCCATTGTCCAGCAATCTTCTCTTCAATCTTTATTACTTGTGAGATGATTTTCCTTACTAACTAAAGACGTCATTGAAAACGGTTTTGGTTTTTAAATTACTTTAATAACTCTAACTCTTTTGTTATTATTTAAGTACATGTTTATTAAATGCGTAATTATATTTATTTTTAATATAATTATAACCTACCTGTTTTTAACAACAAAACAACTTAATGAGGTACTTATTCTGTTATGTTTTTCCCATACTAATATTATAAATGCGAAAGTAACTCTGTCTGTCTGTTACCCTTTCACGCTTAAACTGCTTAACCGATTTATTTGAAAGTTGGTATGGAGATACTTTGAGACCCGGGAAAGGACAAAGGCTACTTTTTTTTTCATAAATTCGAATGGGGAGAAATGGGAGGGTGGGGTAGTTTTGTATGAAACTTCTTATTATGGCATAAACCGATGAACCCATTTAAGTGGTATGGATATAGTTTGCGACCTTGGGAAGTCCATAGGCTACTTCTTTTTGCATACAACACAAATGGGGAGAAATGGGAGAGAGGGTTAATTTTGTATATAACTTCTTATCGTACAAATTTTTCTTGTTATATGAACCAATTTAGATGAAATTTGGTACCCCTAAAAGGGGGTTGGGGTTGAAAGATAAGATGTACAAATTTTCTTCATGGAGCTGAATTTTTGCAGGTGGTAGTATAAAAATAGTAAACGTTACTTAAGAAAGGATTGTTTTAAATTCGAATTTTAAGGGGGTAAATGAGTAAATCTGAACTTTGTATGAAACTTTTTATTGCGGCTTCCGCATTTGGTTGAAACTTTGCAGGCATGTTTTTGATAACAAATGATGGACATCTACATATTTATTTAGATTACCTAATGGGATGAGGCTTCGTATTACACAATATGGGCAAAATATAATAGATGCCAATATATTAACAGGTATGAGAAAAGCAGAAAGCGTGGTTACAGGTCGAATCCCAATAATCCCCACTGACCTATCATTTTAATTCAATATACTCCAGTTTCTAATAAAACTTAGTTTTGCTATTACTATTAACAAAGCTCAACGGCCAGGTACACGTAACCATGATTAACGGCACAATTAAGGAATGTCAATTAACTATAGACACAATTTATGATAGAATGAAATCTTCAATTTGCTGCAAAGCAGAGCCTATTAGTCAGTAGTTTATTTGCTTCCTTTTCTAACTATTTAACGTGGTATTTATTCCACGTCTACTTACGTTTCATAACACTCTTCAAACCATCTTCATATCTTTTGATATTGTATCAATTTTTGTATCTCTTTTATAAGTATTCTTTGATATTCTTATTACCTGTAAAGCATACTTTTAGTTATCTCTGGTTGATTTGAATTCTTTAACTTAATTTATATTACTTATTTACAAAATTACGGATTTTTTTTCACTTCTTCACTTCACTTCTTGTTTGAATGGCACCAGATATACTCTGACATTTTTATCTGACATGACATCTGTCTGTCTATTTTATTTTCTTAAAGCCATAGACATACCATAGGTACCATGGACTACCTAGACCTTTCCTTAAGCTAGTTGTACATTATTGTTAGGTCATCGCAGACTGACCCGCCTTTGTAAAGCCGTTTTTATTCGTTCTGGTCTGATTGAGATTTGAATTTGAAATTTAGAAGGGATGGCCAGAACGAATGAAAAATGGGCTTCAGCTTTTTTAGTCTAGGTTCTGGTCTGAACGCCAGGAGTGGGTGATACTGTGTACTAGAATACAAAGTGTATTTTCTATTCTGAAACTCTTAAAAACGGTGAATTATCAGCTTATGTAAAACTATTAATATTTTAAGTGCTCTAATTAAATATATATTATGTGTGGTTCCCGAGAGCATTATTTCCTGAAAACTTACCCTCAACGGCCATCTCGTGGCATCAAAGGCCTCACTATTTGGCGTATTAGGCCATAGCCGGCCTCCACACCCCTCCGAGCCTACGTACTTACCCGTTTGCCTGTTTATCCATCCTGCTTTCCATTCTGCTGTTATTCTACTGCCTTCCTGCCTGATTGCCTGCCTTGACCACCTACCCGTGGTGTCTGCTGACCTGTCTACCTGCCCGATTGCCTGCATGTCCGTCGTTGCTGCCTGATCACTTGCCTACCTCGGGCATTCCACGACTTCCTGCCCGAGCTGCTGCCTGGATAGCTGCCCACGTCGTGCGAAGCTGACCATAGTTCTGAACTCCATATCCTTTTTATTTTCATAGATTTAATTTAATTTTAACCTTTTTATCTTAATTTTATTAACGTGGCACAGACATACACGTTGTAGCGTTACGTATAGCTCAGTGGAGCTATACGTAACGCTACAACATGTATTGACTAACGTCTTCAATTAAATAAAGTAAAAAGTTTTTACGTTAATGCTTCCTGTACCTATAAAGGCTGAGTTTTCCAAGTGGGCGTGGATGGCCAAATCATCACTATGAAGAATAGCACAAAACAATCAAAGTAGTCAAGGGCCCGACATTTATTAAAACTAATTCAGCCTGTATGTCGACAACCAGAATTGTTTGACAAAATCAATATTAACGCGGGCGAAGCTGAGGGTAACACCTAGTACAGACATAAATTAAACTGAAGTTGGTATTCAAAAAATATAAAGCCTACTAATATTATAACCGTGAAAGTTTATTTATTTGTATTTCAATCATGCAAAACCGGCTGAACGTATTTGAATTAATTTTTTTACACGGTAGCCTTCAAATAACACATAAGACTAAGTATTAAAGAAAATTTAAATTAGGAACAAACAATCATGATCACGGACAAGAAGACGCAGAAGAACACATAGAATACCTTTTATCTCTTTATGCTCGGTGTATTGATCCCTTGGGATAATAAAACAGTTTTCACGCAGATGAAACCGCGGGCAGAAACTAGTGTCAAATGTTTCAAACGTAATCCTTTTTACCCGACTGCCGAAGGAGGGTAATGTGTTTATCAGTCTATATATGTATGTATGTATGTATGCAAGTATGTATGTATGTATGTATGTTTGTTCCTATATGGCGTTCCAGAGACCAAACGCGTTGGCCGATTTTGATGATTCATATGTCAATCGATGCGTCTTAACCCCGCGAGTGTCATAGGCTACATTAAAATTGGACAATAGAAAAATGGCGGATTTTGGGTGCCATATTGTGGGGGCCCATATTTTTTTTTCTTCCAAACCTATCGTGTGGGATATCAAAATAAAGGGTTTTAAGAGGTGATTTCAAAAATATATAACACGTATATTTTAGAATGTATCTATTCGAAAAAAAACTAACTAAAAAGTTATAAATAAAAAAACTTAATTAAAAAAATCATAAAACCCGACTGCTTCAAAAGCGAACTGAAAAGTCGTAAACAAGGAAAAAATCATGCTGTGCAGGCGGAGGATACACCAGATTTTGGTCAGCCAGCCCGCGAATATGTATCCTCCGACTGCACAGCATGATTTTTTCCTTGTTTACGACTTTTCAGTTCGCTTTTGAAGCAGTCGGGTTTTTTGATTTTTTTAATTAAGTTTTTCCTGTATATATTATTTCTGTATTAAAGTTAATAACCAACCATAAAAAATAGCACTTCAAATATTACTTACCATAATAAAGTTCACTTCAAAATTTGAGATAAGTACAGGCAACTATGGTATATGGTACTCGTATAACTATGGTATGACGTTAAACTACAAAAAATGCGCATACGTATATGCGTAAAAAATGTTATTGATACTGTCACCCGCACCATGCTACAGCGCAAAGAGTGTAAATATCTAAATATACATGGTAAATATCCCGAAACAAATATTAATTCTAATGATTGTGACCATGTCAGCTTAAAAACATATAATGAGAAGAAAGTTACTTTCAATGTATATTCGATATACATTGATATACTCTACGTTTATAGTAAGATGCAGCGTGTCGATCCGATGCTTTTCATAAATTATTGAAAAAAAGTTATCTTCTTGTTGTCGGAATGATCTGGTCACTTTGACGAACAAGAAGATAACTTTTTTTTTGTGGGGTGAAAAATATCACAAATTCACTAAAGTTTGCTTCATATTTGAAGGAGAAATATAAGATATTATATGTGAAGAACCCTCTAACTCATGAGGGTTAGAAAACTGGGGTTTGAATGAAAAAAGGTTTCAGTCTGTACTTGGGAGTGTGGATCACTGATGCCAACACTTTAACCCCCAGTCTGATTTATTTTTAGATGTAGTGTTTACACCGTAGATTACAGGTTATGGTTGTAGTAGTGGTAGTTGTTACAAAAATACTTAATCCTAGACACATGTTATCGGCGGAAAATCTTAACATCGAGATTCAGAAATGGATCGAAATTGGACAACGCCATCTAGCGACAAATATACGAACAAATTTGCCTATCAAACGCGGTGTTTCCGATATGTTTGCTGTGCGGTTAGACATTCCGCCCACCAAGGACATTTTGTGCAACATTATGTCCTTCTCAAGTTAAATGTTACAAAGCGTTTTTTAGATTTTTGCACATCAACAGTTTTAATAAGCCTTACAATATGACATATACATCTAATTTACAACTTAAACAATGATTATAATCATAACTTAAACTAAAAAGTGTTCAAAATTATTACTTATTCTATTAATACCATTCTTAGGCAATAGGCAAGACACACAGTTTCGATGTTGGCCTTTTAAATGTAGAACCATTACTGCGAAGTGTGACTACTCGTGTAAGGTTGTCTAACCCCGGATGCTTTTCAACCACTCTGCCAAGGAGCCACCGACAAGGAGGTAAGTTGTCCTCTTTAATTAAAACTACATCCCCTACGTTGGGTTCCGGAGTTTGTTTAGACCATTTATAACGATGGAAAAGTGTAGTCAAATATTCGCTGGACCAGCGACGCCAGAAATGTTGCGTCATCTGTTGCACTAAATGCCACCTCTTCAAGCTAGAAATATTTGCATCTTCATAGTTACGGTCAGGCGCGTTTACAATTGGTTCTCCCACAAGAAAATGCCCTGGCGTTAATGTATCAAAAGTGTTCGAATCGGTCAGCCTACACAAGGGACGTGAGTTCAAGCATGCTTCTACTTGGCTTAATAAAGTGCTCATCTCTTCAAAGGTTAAAGTAGAGCTGCCTATTACTCTATTTAAATGTTTCTTGCATGACTTTATTCCAGCCTCCCATAATCCGCCAAAGTTTGGAGCATGTGGTGGAATGAAATGCCATGTGGTACCCTCACTAGCCAAGGCCGCAGCAATATCCTTAGCTATACCCGAATTTTCGGAGCGAAGTAATACATCTATTTCCCTAGAAGCTCCCATAAAATTAGTACCGTTGTCACTCCATATATCCTTGCAGTGACCTCGTCTTGCCACAAACCTTTTAAACGCGGCAAGAAACCCCTGTGTTGTTAGGTCGCTAACGACCTCAATGTGGACAGCTTTAGTGGCCATGCAGACGAATAAACAAATGTATCCCTTATACGCATGATGACCCCTACCTTTTGATGTCCTCAAATTAATAGGACCAGCATAATCTACCCCGCTATTCTTAAATGGCCTATTTGGTGTAACCCGTGCAGGTGGTAATTGACCCATCAATTGAGGTTTTGTAGAAGCTGCATAACGCAAACAAATTACACAGTTTCGCACGTATGCAGTAACCAACCGTTTAGCTCCCTGAATATAATATTTTGAGCTTAACGGTTGGTTACTGCATACGTGCGAAACTGTGTAATTTGTTTGCGTTATGCAGCTTCTACAAAACCTCAATTGATGGGTCAATTACCACCTGCACGGGTTACACCAAATAGGCCATTTAAGAATAGCGGGGTAGATTATGCTGGTCCTATTAATTTGAGGACATCAAAAGGTAGGGGTCATCATGCGTATAAGGGATACATTTGTTTATTCGTCTGCATGGCCACTAAAGCTGTCCACATTGAGGTCGTTAGCGACCAACATTACACCTGGTTTCCTCGAAGTATTGGGCAAAAGGTGCACAATTATATTTAAGTCGAATGTTATAGGGGGCGAGCTTATAGCCATCAACCGGGTACAAATCCAGAATCCGGGCTGCTACTGAAGAAAGAAAGAAAAACCCAATGACACTTTGCCCGATCCGGGAATTGGACCCAGGATTTCATGATGAAGTGCTCAGTGGGCACTCTTGCGACCACTGACGCAGTAAAAAAAACAACAGGAAATTATTGTTCATGATCTAGAAATGGTCGTTATTATCTCTGTAATTAATCGATAGATAGCCTATTATACGCAATTACGGAAAAGGAACGTCGCCGTAATTATTACAATGTAATCACAATAATTATAATTGTAGCAAACTCACTAACTAGGACTTCGGTCTGAAACAAAGATACTCTGTTATATAAATAAGACTGCTACCACACGCGATCACGGCTATAACCTGTAGCGCTATTCCTTGAATATTTCACCGTGAAAACTTAATTGAAATAAACATGAAGCTGTCAATCACCGATTTCACCGTCAGTTGTGAACCGAATTTGATAATTCTTTTTATGTTCGAAAGGGTATACTCTCGAAGTGGTCCTATTGTAAACCGTCACCAAGTCCGAATCTGATGAGAGGATCCTATGAAAATTAAGGGAACTCCTCAAATATAATGATATGGTGATTTTGGAATTTTATTCATCATGGCCAGCATTCGCATTCAGATACATTCGGTTAATTGATACTGATGAATAAGATCATAGACGGCCACTGGAACTTTTTAGTAATAAATATGTCATGGGTATAAGATATATCAAATAGTTAAGCAACTATGATGAAGCAAATATAACTAAAATGGTTCTGATGGAAATTGTACCATCGAACTGAACTGATGATGTAGCCAGAAGGTTGGCAACCGTAATAAAACAATGTATCCTAAGTGGTGTTAAAGCTTTTTGACATTGTTATGAGATGTAATCTAGCTATAAATTGAGGTACCAAAACTAAATAAAGAAAAACAAAAACATAAGAAATTGACCGATTTCCAAAGCATAACACTACAAAACAAAATATAACTTTCTTTTTGGCAGTTGGTGTCGAAAAACGATAAGCAATAGGTAACAAAGACACCGACTGACAAAAAGAAAGTCAAATCGATTTATTTTCGAAAAACTGATGGATTCGAATCAAGCGCACTTGCATGAGCCGACCTTGAACTTTCGTGAGCATGCGTGAATTTTTTTCCATAGTCGTTGGCATAGATATACTTATTAAACATCCGGCTAAAGGAAGGATACTTTTCCAACAGACCGCCACAGTAGAGCGAGAGGAATGTTTAGAAAAAGGTGGGTTTAGCATAGCACATATTAAACATCGAGTTATTTAACGGATAATTCTGCTTGCTCGAGAACGATAAAAATGCTTTCTGTTTCAACCATGTTAAGTTAATCTTATTTATGCTTTCTTAACTTTATAACATAGCATCTCCTTCTTCTTTTCGAGTCGAGGGAAAACTCTTTATACATTTTGGGCCCAGTAATAGGCCACCCCGATTGCGGCGTCTGTCATGTGGCAAGCATAAGATCTTCCAAAGTGCAGGTGTATGGCAACTTTTATATATGTTACGGACCAAGTAATTTATTTTAATTTATTTGTTTACATACATACATAAACTCACGCCTTTTTTCAATGGGGGTAGGCAGAAACTACAGAACGCCACCTGCTACGATCCTTACATAATTCTTTTGATTCACACACATTCATACATCTAGTCATACACACATTATTAAAAGAAAGCAAAAAATTAATTAATTACAATTTATTTAAGCCCCTTTAATTCCTTAGTAATAATAATACAGTTTTGTTTTTAATTTTTACATAATTTTAACGAAGGACCTCTCGACGAATATAACCTAGAAGACCTCCTACTTAGACCTCCAACATCTCAATTTACTCCTATCTCATTCCTATCTTGGGCTGTTCTCATCTAGTCGTTGCTTGCGAATTTTATAAGTTCGTCTGCCCATCTTTCAAAGGGGCGATTCCTGATGTGCAATGTGACCAGCTCACATCAAGATAATAAGAGAAGAATGCTCATAAGAGAAGAATGCTTATTTTCATGGCTCTTTGGCATTTTTCAATTCTTTATTTCGTGTGCATATTAAACATCCAGGTTTGACTTGCATATGAGAGGTAAGGTAAAATACACGAGTCTAGGACTTTCTTTTTTAATCTTAAAGGTAGATCAGATTTTAGAACTTCTTTGTGGCTCTAGAACTTGTTTCATGTCATTTTAATACGTCTTACGTCTTTAATTCGTCACGGTGTCTTGATTTTGATAAATATATTTGTTTGCCTAAATACATGTATTCATGAACATATTCCAACTGTTGACTCGCCACAAATATGGGTCTTTGAGTTTCGTTATACATGATTTTAGTTTTTTCGATATTTGATTCTAGACCAATATTGCGATTAACTTAGTTAAGTTCGTAGATCATTTCTTCAAGTTGTGATGCGGTTTCTTAGAACAATACGATATCATTTGCGAAACGTAGGTTGCTAATTTAACTTCCTTTAACATGTATACCTTTTTTGACCAATTAAGTTGTTTCGATTATATAACTGTTTTACAAGACATCATGTTTTGTAAAACAGTATAAAGTACAAATAATGTATACATATAACAGTGTAAATAATGTCGGGGACAATGGGTCGCCCTGTCTTACACCTCTGCACAGATGTCTATTTTGGGGCCCATTTTATCTAGTTTCACTCGGCTAATACTTCTTTTGTCTTGCATCAGTTCCATTGTTTCTAATGGCATTTCACATTCGTGTAGAGCTTTCCATATGCTAGCGTGGGAAACTGAAACAAAAGCCTTGACATAGTTGATGAATGCTCAGTATAACGGACGTCTTTATTCTTCGTATTTTCTATTATTTGTTCTAGAACGTGAATATGGTCCATTGTTGAGAAAGATTTCCTGAAACCTGCTGGAATTTTTCAGTGATTGCAGATATGCGTCGTTCTAGACATGAGGCGAATAACTTGTAGAGGCATGGTTGTAGGCTTATTGCTCGGTAAGTTGCAATATTTGTAGGATCTCCTTTTTACAAGCTTTAATTTAACTTGCAATGTATGTATGTAAGTGTGTTCGGGTCAAATCTTGCAACTGAATTTTAAAGCAGTTATCCTCCAACGATTAGAGAGTTTGCCATATTGCTGTTCTTTGTCTGTTGTCCAATGCAAGCGTTAGAATCGCTCATTATGATGACATTTTTGTAGCTTTTTTTTAGAGCTTCTAGTAGTTGGTCGTAGAAGATGTCAGACTTGTCATCACTCGCAGTGCTGGTACACGAATAAGCTTTTATAATAAAGATATCATTCTGTCTAATTTTAAATTTAATATTCATGTTCTCTCTGAGATTGCAATGAAGCCTTATGTTTTCGTTAAGATGTTTTTGCAGTAGAAATCCCACACCGTGACGGCCTTTGGTTTCACCATAGTGGCAGAATAATTATTTATATGATTGTTGTCTTCCTGTATTTTGTCGCCTGTTCTGCGTACCTCGGCGAGTCCAATAACATCATAGTTTATTTATGAGATAGCGTCTTTGGACTCTAGAAGCCGTTCGTTAGATAGTAGAGAACGTGTATTGTACTTACATATGTAAAGTGAGTTGAGTGGAGGGTTGTGGTAGTTAGTCCCCACGGTGACCGGCCGTATAGAGGTCGATTCCTTTTATTAGAGTTTTGGTTACGTTTGGATTCCAGGAGTTTTTGATTTCCTTGTTCTTCAGGAATAATAATAAGTTTATTGTATTTTAAGAAAGCTTAACGACCTTTGTCCCTTTCTTCCTTTAGTTGGGCGCACTTGGTCATGACATATATATAAAATTGCATAAAAGGGTCATATTTTGCAAAGGGGCACTGCACTGACACTGGGTATCAGACGGGTCTATAAGACCCCATTTGTTTGCAACGGCCTACTTGCCTATTGTACGCAAATGATTGAGCGCTTGCCATACAGGCCACTGCCTTTTACATCCAGGCGGCAGGTGTTCCTGGGGTTTCAAGAGGTCGGGTGGCGGTAGTTGAACTTCTTTCCACAGCTTGCTACTCACTATAGGCGATAGCTCTTGGATGGCCCGTGGGCATCGAAAAAAACACTTCCGACTCTACCCGGTTAAAGTCTACCCGGTATTGTAGTGTGATCATAGAGGGGATGTCGGGAATCGGATTCCTGGTATTTTTTCTCAAGCGCGCATGCGACATCCCTTCGTAACATTCTCCTCACGTTTTGTATATTATGTAATATACAAAACGTGCCTGTCTCTGACAGGCAGATTTCTAGGTAAACGGGGATGTATTAATTCAGGTAATATGCATTTCAAATAAATTATATATTAATTATTATATTTAATTGTAATTAATATATTACCCAATCCATGGTAGATCGATTCAGTTCACAAATTTTGTTTAAATATATAAAATGAATAACAGACCACTGTCTCTTAAGATACAGGTAACCCTAGTTTGAGAGGCAGGGTTCACTAATTGTGTACAGATCTTGTTCATCCAGCACCTATCTAAGTCTCTTCTACCATCTAGTTGTAATTTTTTTTTATTAGTAGTTATTGAAATTATGAATTTAATTATTATTATTACTTTATAGACCTGGAAAATTGTAATCTGTAAATCTGTAAATTTTTGGTACAAATAAATTTATTTATTATTTATTTATTTATTATTATTTGAAGACTACAGAATTCCAAAATTCATAGTCTTTTTTAATTTTTCAAATGCCAGTCACTTTAGGGGTGCATACTATAAAATACAGTCTTTGCGGTTTGTTATTTGAAATTGTCCTTGTATCTGTTAAAAATAGTAATGTTTTTTTTTTCAATTTTTTTCTGTTTATTTCATCCTTTATATCTTTAGTGCAAAAAGTTTTTTTTTTTTCAATTGCTTCAGCCAGTGTAAAGTTTGCTGCACTCACAGGGTACTTTATTTCAATAATAGCGTAATCACCTATCAGACAATCTGGGAATGTTCGGCAAAAAAGACGTTTTTTGTCAATAAACATCCCAGATGGTTCAATATTAAGCCCTCAAAGTTGCTCAGCGTCTTTTTAACCGACTTACCAAAAAGGAGGAGGTTCTATGTTCGACTTTAGGTTTGTTTTTTGTTTTTGTGCAATGGGTTCATCGTCGTTTCCATATTTTGTAGCATTATTGCCTTCAAATGAATGGTTTAATAGTTGTTTCACTATAAAAATATAGTGAGACGTCGTTTCTCTGAATTTGCAGATTTAGCCAAGTAATGAAGCAGTCAACCTCATTTTTTAACCGACTTCCCAAAAAGGAGGAGGTTATCAATTCGATGGTATTTTTTTTGTTTATTTGTTACCTCCGAACTTTTTACTGGGTGAACCGATATTGATTATTGTTGAAGGAATAAACTTGAAGAGACTAGAAGTAGCTGGTATTGAATTTTATTTAATAGAATCAAAAATAACAGTACAGTTTTCATAGTAAGAAAAATATAGATATATGACAAGAAGAGACTATAGAGTACAAGACCATAACTTTTTGTAAAAAGTTAAACACCTAATAGTTTGATTATACAACAATTATTCTTTGTGGTCCCATTTAAATATCATCAAGATCTGTTGAAGAACTTCGGAGATATTCATTAAAACTCCTCAATAAATGACGACAACTCGAGATAGCTGCAATCGCATGTCTATTTATTGTTTACACCATTTCATAACATAACATCACACTGGTACGCTCTAAACCCCACGCAGGTGTAAACAGTTGACCCTTATGTACCCTCATTCCACCGGTTTAGTTTAAGTTTCATGGTAATGGTTTAATCTATTCTGGCATCACTTTGGGCATTATAGGTACTTAGCCACAACTAAAAAGTGAAAAATAAATAACTTTTGACAAAAAATACAACCGACTTCCATATAAAAACACTAAAAAGTGAAAAATTATTTAAATCGTTAAGTCGTTTTTAAAAAACGAAGAAACGAAAACAGGAACACCGACTTCCGCAATTGAAGTTATATTTCACTTAGTAGTGTTTTTATATGGAAGTCGATTGTATTTTTTGTATATTTTTTAATTTTTCAGTTTTTATCTTTGCTTTAGCCAATCTTGATTGGCTCCTTGAATTATGGTTACATTGAATTTCGTGCCTGTGACACGCACTTTGGTGTAGTTCTAACAATAATTCCTTTTTTTCCTGATTATAACTTCACTGTCGAGGTCAGCTTTTTTTGCCGTATTCCCACAATGCTCATCTGCGGGTGCAACATGTCTTTTTGATCGTTTTGCGCTTCTATTTGAGTCTGCTTTCCACTTGAGTCTACTTTCCTTTGACATGCACGTTGGTGTAGTTCTAACAATAATTACTTTTTCTTCTGATTAAAAACTTCACTGTTGAGGTCAGCTAACTTTGCCGTATTCCCACAATACACATCTGCAGGTGCAACATGTCTTTTTAATTGTTTTGCTGTTCTCTTTGAGTCAGCTTTGCTTTTTGTTGCAATGCGCTTTAAATATTTTGCTGTCATTTCTGAATTTTTTGCCAGCGACGAAATTAACGACGGTTCTCGCATTTATGTTCAAATAAATATTGAAAATAAATCATTCTGCGCCCGACTAACTCTGGAACTTCGACTTCGTCGTCATTTGCATCATCAACAATGAAGGACCTAGCAGTTGTAGTGCTTGTTGGAGATAAATTCCTATAAGAGGCAAAAGACGAGAATAAATGAATCACCTAAATAAAATAATCAGCATTATCACATAATGTTTAATTAATTGAGTATAAGTATTCTCTCTATCTTTTATAAAAAAAGTTGAAAGAAATTGGGAAGGTACATACCTGCTGAAGACTCGAGATCAAAGACACTTTCAAAGCTTGATGATGCATATATTTGACCTATTTTGATTATTTGAATGCCGCCTGGAATGAAGAATATCTGGATAATTTAAATAGAGTATACATTTATTATAAATTTTATCATCTTGATATAGCACTACAAAATCAAATTTAGACTATAACTACATATGTTATATACCCTACATACTCGTACTAGGTAATTTCTGATCATTCGTAATATTCTCGATTAATTCAGTGACAATTCCTTCATAATATCGAGGTGGCACGGAAGTATCCAATTAGCTGCCAAAAAAGAATTTAGCATTAGGTGTAGCAAAATTATTCCTTGATCCGTCCAATCCATTTCCTAGTTACAACTCGCCATCTTAGATCTTATCATCATATCATAGATTTATGTGATAAGGTTGAAATAAATAAATAACTAAATAAATAATATCAGGGGTATTGAGTCAAACCTTAACCGGGTTCGCGTTCAGAAATTTAAAAAATATATATAAAAATGTCCTCCTGAGCGATGCTGGTCAACACGGCTAATATCAACGGAGGTTGGAGACTAGCCAACCGCGCAGAATATATGATTATACGCAGACAAAGGTGCACTCCCTAATCACTCTCAAAGTCATGCTATGTGTAAACAGACAACAAAAAAGTTTCCCACAGTTATTTATGATATGGACTTACAAGGCAGCATATTATTGTGATATCATTGTTATCACAAATATTTATTTAATTCAGTAAGGTTATAATAAAGTGTCAACAATAAAAATATATTTTTACATAGTATAAAATTATTCCTTAAAGATAAAAAAGTGAAAAGAATGAGCTTGGTAAGTGTTGCTTACCCCAGGGTCAGCCATCCAAAAACAAGCGAACCAAAATAAAGTGGTCACCCATCCCTAGACTGAGCTTGGTAAGTGTTGCTTACCCTGGCGGAGTCACTCATCTAAAAACAAGCGTACCAAAAAAAGGTGGTCACCCATCAAAAGACTGACTTTGGTAAGTGTTGCTTACCCTGGCAGGGTCAGCCATCCAAAAACAAGCAAACTAAAAAACGTGGTTTCCCATCCAAAAACCGTCTTGGGTAAGGTTTGCTTAAGTTGGCGGCTACACCAACCCAGCCGCTCAAGATAAAATCTATACATATAAAATGCTTTGTCCTAAATGACTGATTGACGGATCAACGCACAGTCTAAACCGCTGATCGGAGACACCTAAAACTTGGAGGGTGTAATTTTTCTGTGACGTAGGCATCCGATATGAAAGGATTTTTGGAAATTCCACCCCTAAGAAAGTTTGTATGAATAATCTAACTCCTTCGGCGAAAATACTTGAAACTTGGATGAAATGATAAAGGTTGCCATTAAGAGTTTTTGAAACTACCCTTTAAAGATAATTTATTGGATTTCTTGGATTAATAAACTTGAGACTTGAAACTTGAGGCACAAATACGAGACTAAATAAATAATAATGTTTGTTATTATTGGTTTTTCAAAACTACCTCCAAAAGACGATTTTGGGGGTGTTAATTTTTGAAGAAACTTATTTCTTGGGTTAATAAACTTGAAATAAATACCAACCTAAGTAAACAATAGAGGTATTCATTATTAGATTTTAAAAATTGCCCCCAAAATACGATTTAACGGGTGTTACAGTTTTTTTGAAGAATTTCACGTCTTCGGTTAATAAACTTGAAGACAAAGACAAGACAAAAGACAAAGATATTTTATTTCAACTAGGCCACCAAGCGGCACTTTTGAACGTTACATTAAAATTTACAATGAATAAAAATTGATTCTACCGTGCATTCGGAAAGTAGTTTGTTATGGAGAAGAAAGAAAGAACGCACAAGAAACTCCATAATCACTCTTTAAGAAAAAAAAGTTTTTTTACTATATTTAGGTACATACATTATTTTTTTCAAAATTCAAAAATTCAAAAATTATTTATTTGCCAACATAGGTAGGGGTAAAGATGTTATACATGTTTTTTAATGTTCTCCATGCTCTGCCGTCATATGGGCATGCAAAATCTTACACATAAATTACAACTCAGTTTCAAAATACAACAAATAATCAATATCAAGCCGAATAACAATAAATATTACAAAATCATTAAACTATTTTATTTTTAATGTCAAGGGGTATCCAGTTGTCAAAAATTAAATAAATGTCAGAGTACATAATTAAATTAATGTCAATAAAATAAAATAAAGTCCTAGATAAATAATAATTGAGAGCAGAGTATGTCATTATTATTTTCATTAATATTATCTGCCATAAGGATTCCTGTTTAGATACTCCTTCACACTGTAATACGCCTTATCAGTTAGAAATTCCTTTAGCTTCTGCTTAAATATGTGCAAGTTGTCAATATCTGTAATGCAACATGGCAATTTATTAAAAATCTTGGATGTCATACAATAAACACTTGAGCCCATTAAATAAGTTCTGCATGGTGCAAACTGAATTTTATTTTTATATCTAGCAATTTGGAATTTTTCATACATATGCATATTACTTTTAACAAAAACTGATATTTCATAAATGAAGAGGCTAGGTAAAGTTAAAATCTTAAGTTTTTTGAAATATGGTTCACAGCTCTCTGTGTTTGCAAGCATTTTTTTTGGGCTTTAAAAACAGACTCCCACTCCGTCGAGTTCCCCCAGAAAATTAAACCATATCTCAGCGTGGATACCACATACGCATGGTAGGCTGTCATTACCGTGGATATGTTTTCAATTTTTGTGAGCATGTACAGCATATAGGAATATGTATTTAATATGTATTTTAAACAGACAGATTCCACATGTGATTTCCAATTTAAATTACAATCAACATTCAAACCTAAGAATTTTGTTACATCAACTTCATTAATTTTTGTTCCATCATAATGTATGTTTATGTCTGTTGGTGGTTTAGTCCTGTTTCTGAATAACATTAAATTAGTCTTCTGTAAATTAATTAGAAGGTTGTTTGTTTTTAACCAATCGACAATGCGAACCAATGTGGTGTTTGTGTCATTTTCCAGTGAAGCATAATCTTTGTTACAAAATATGGCTGTACTATCATCTGCAAAAAGAATCATAGGAAAGACCACAGTTTTCGGCAAATCATTAATGTAAATTAAGAATAATAAGGGCCCGAGGACACTGCCCTGTGGTACGCCATATATCACTTCTACGTAGTCTGAAGCATGGTCAATTTCTTGCTTTTTTATTCCATTTTTTATTCCATACAAATAGCCTTTATTTCTGATAATATAAATAAATTTTAACAATTATTATTATTACATCCTTTTATAATTTATTATACATGCTATAATATCATTCCATACTATATACCATCATGCTAAAAATGATTACTTATTATTATATAAAACTAGGTTTAATTATATTCTACTAGCTGTCCAACGCGGTTTCGCTCCCGTCAACTGGCTACCTACCTATCCATCTACCCTACCTACCTTACATACATTATTGTTGCGTAACTTAAACCGTGTACGTAGCATCGGAAGCTCTCAAAAAGGATTTTTTTCCACGTTTTTGCAACATTTTTCATTTATGCTCCACTTTTATTAGTCGTAGCGTGATGTTATATATATAGCCTTCCTCGATAAATTGACTATCCAACACAAAAATAATTCTTCAATTCCAACCAGTAGTTCCTGAGATTAGCGCGTTCCAACAAACAAACTCTTCAGTAATTACATAATATTATAAAGATTAAATAATATATTAAGTATAGATTTAATTCAATTTTATTCCTATAATTTCAATTCTATTTTGTTTATCCTTATTTTATTATTCTACATACTATAGTATTATTTATCAGCTTGCCCTTTGGCATAGGCCTCTCCTATGGTTTCCAATATTTCCCTGTTTGCAGCTTTTCTTTGCGCTGTTTGCTTGATGTCATCCTCTCATCTTGATTTTTGACGTCCTTTCCGTCTTTTTCCATCTCTGGGGTACCATACTGTAACATCTTTTGTCCTTATTTTCCTCCTGTTTCCTATCAAATGGCCTTTCTACTTCCACTTAAGTTTTTTCACTGTGTATAGGGCATCTGTAAATTTTGTCTTGCTTCTTATATTTGTTAGTTTGATTTTATCCAGTAGCTTGATGTTTAGAATACTTCTTTCCATTTTGTTTTGGCACACTCTTATTGCTCTACTCTGTTTCTTAGTGAGAGCCCAGGTTTGTGCTCCATAAGTTAAACATGGTAGTATGCATGAGTTGAATACTGTAGATTTGTCTTTTAGGGATATGTGTGGATTCTTCTTAACTTCCTTGAGGGACCAGAATCTTTTCCAAGCCTTACTTATGCTAACATTTATTTCTTTCTGCATCTGATTTTCCGGTGCAATAATTTGTCCTAAATATGTATATTCTATTTGGTCGACATACTCTATTTGGTTGGAATTATTAGAGATAGGTGTTTTTATGTGATTAGTCATTAGTTTTGTTTTGTCTAGATTCATAGTCAAGCCCACAGTTTTGCTTTCTGTTTCTAACTGGGTTAGCATTATTTCTAAGCCTTCTTGGTTTTCATTGAGCAGAATAAGGTCGTCTGCGAATCTTAAGTGGTTAAGTTTTTCGCCATTTATATTTATTCCAAATGTATCCCAGTATTTTTTTTTTGAATATGTGTTCTAATACCGCCGAAAACAATTCAGGTGAAAGGGGGTTGTACCTTGTGGTACTCCGTTTTTTATTTTGAACGATGGGTGTACGGTGCACGTACATGGGTTTTAAAATTGTTAAGTAAGTAAGGAGTTGTGCAATAAGTAGGCTCGCACCTTTGCACTTACACGTGCGACCTACATTAGATTTCATGACAATCATGCAGCAGCAGCAAGCAGAGCATTGATGATGCATTTGTATCAATACTTAATTTAGTGTTCTAATAGACGCGGTTTGGGTCGGACAACTTGCATTTTTATTTCTTGATTCCAGCCCGTTGGCACTCATTTATATTTTACATTACACTGACATTTGCATTGCATTTACAATAATTAATGTTAAGGTCTATTTGCATTTGCACCCTACATTATATTTTTTTGGTCCTTCGAAATTATTGCAAGTACCGTACAGTCCGATTTATCGGTCAGCAAAACGTCGCGTGTGATTTGTGTCTTGATCGAGTGTTGCCGTCCAGAAGCAGTAGCAGCGATCCAGGTTCCAGAGCGACACGTTGCATCAGCGTAGAGGGAGAGTTCCTGTGTTTCAAGTAAGATCGTTCATTTTTGCTTACTTCTTTAACAATGGAGGGTTTAATCGCGCGTCAGGCTGAGATCCTGGAGGAGATGAAGAGGATCCATACCAACTTCAAGAAGGATTCAGCGAGCAGGAAGACCTCCGATTACATTCAACAAAGGCTTGAGCGGTTAGATCAGCTTTGGGCGGAATGTAAAGAGAAACACCAGGAGCTTAGTGCAGAAGAAGACAAAACGCATGAATACTTCACCAACAATATACACGAGGTATTAAGGGATTGGTACCACGGGGTGCGGCAGGAGCTTGTAGCATGCGGGACCAAGGTGCAGAGTGGACCCAGCAACGCCAGCTTCAGCAAGGTACACGTGGAGTTTGACAGGACCTTGTTCGGGAGCACCTCGGGAGCAGAGGTCAAGCTACTGGAGCTACAGCAGCTGCAAAAAGCAAACTTCCGTGCGTTCGACAGGTTGGTGACGAGTAAGATAATTGAAGAGGTCATCGAAAAATGGGAGATAGAAGACGCTTTGAAGACGTTAGGGTCTCGGTGGTCTGCGATTGACAATATGCACCTGCAGATCGATGGGTTGTTAGAGGGAGCGCCTAGTGAGCACTATGACGAGTTTTGTCGCCACGAACGGGCATTTGTAAAAACAAAGCGGGCGCTGAACGTAAAACTGAACGCCTCGGTGCATCAGCAACAATCCGTGCCCAAAATAGACATACCCATTTTCAACGGGAACTATTCGGTATGGCCTACTTTCATGGATCTGTTCGTGGAAGCAATACACAATAACCCTGTAATTGCAAAAGCACAAAAAATGCAGCACTTAAAAGGGAGATTGCGCGGCGAAGCGGAGAGACTCGTCCAGCATTTACACATCTCACCCGAAAATTACGACACGTGTTGGGAAATCTTGAACCACCGGTACAACAACAAGTTCTTGTTGTTCACCAAGAATTTCCAGAGCTTCATGCGTCAACCAAGTCTGCAAAAACAATCTGCATTTGACCTTAAGCGGTTATATGACACGAGCAATGAAACCATAAATGCGATACATAATTTGGGCGTAGATACAGGTTCATGGGATCCTGTTTTAGTCTAAGTGCTATGCGAGAAACTAGATGCCGAAACGTACGCGGAATACATGCAGTCTAGGACGGATCCGCGAGATATACCCACGTTCAACCAGTTTATGGATTTTATTGAGAACAAATTCATGGCATTAGAACCTTTGCATAGGAAAAAGCCAGAAAACAGTAGCAAGCCTCCTGCAAAACCACTATCCAACGCATCTCATCCATTCAGCAAAACCCCCAAACCAGCAAACTCTCGAAACTTCCATGCATACAACGCTGGTCAATTTAATAAGATCAGTTGCGCATTATGCAACACTAACCACGCATTGTTCCAATGTTCCAAATTCACTGACATGGCAAGTTCGGAGAAATTAGAATTCATCAAAACCAACAAAATTTGCAGAAACTGTCTATATGTGCATAGCAAGGGCTATTGTGCGTCACAAAAAAGATGCAGAGAGTGCAGTGACCCACACAACACACTATTGCACAATGACATCGTCAAGTCAGCGCAAATGCCCCCAGCAACACAACAGGTGGATAAACCGTCGAAGTCAACTGCAACTAGGTCAGCTAAAAGTATTCAAAATAACTTCGCATCGAATAATGATGACGAGATACTATTGGCCACTGCATTATTGCAAGTAGCAACAGCTGATGGCGATTACGTTACACTACGGGCGTTAGTTGATCAAGGCTCACAAATAACCCTGATCACTGAGAATGCAGCTCAAAGACTAGGAGTAAAGCGTCATCAGCTAAACGCGAGCATAAGTGGGATCGGCACCCTATCCAACAGGAGCAAAGGCAAGGTGAACCTACTTTGTAGGTCCGTACATAACGACTTCCAGTTTACCACGGAAGCATTAGTCATGCCCCGGGTGGTAAACAATCTACCTAACGCAACCTTTACAAAAAGAACTTGGACTCACTTATCAGACATCACATTAGCCGATCCAGAGTACAACATATCGAGGCCCATTGACATACTTCTGGATGCACAGGTATTCTCTGAAATCCTGATGAATGGCTTGATTAAGGGAGAGACTAATGAACCCATAGCTCAACAGACTCGCTTATGGTGGATTCTGTCAGGCAATGTCAACAAGACATTCAATTGCAACGTGGTAATAAACCAAGTGGATGACTTGACAAAATACTGGGAAGTGGAAGACATCAGTGGGGATTCATGCAGTTCAATGACTACAGCGGAGAGATACTGTGAGGAGTTCTTCACTGCGACAACAAAACGTCTGAAAAATGGCAAATATGTAGTTCGCTTGCCAATGAAGCCTAATTACGGTCAGCTACTAGGCAAATCAAAGCCACGGGCAGTGGCACAATTTATGCAATTAGAAAGGAGATTATGCAGGGATCACAAACTGTCAGAAAACTACATCAAATTCATGCAAGAGTACCTAGAAATGGGACACATGAAAGAGAGTAAGCCGGACTACAACCCGTCATGTTACTTACCTCACCATGGAGTCCTTAAACAGGAATCATTGACAACTAAATTAAGAGTGGTTTTCAACGCCTCACAGAAGACTGACACAGGTTACAGCCTAAACGACTTGATGGAGTGTGGCCCGAAGCTTCATCAAGATCTACTGACATTACTCATGGGATGGCGGCGATACAAGTACGTCTTTACAGCAGACTGCGAGAAAATGTACCGTATGATCTTAGTGCACGAAGAAGATCAAGAATTGCAGAAGATAGTTTGGAGGGAAACTAACCAAGGTCCCCTTAAGGAGTACAAGCTATGCACAGTGACATATGGAACTAAGGCGGCACCATTTCTAGCACTTCGGACGCTAAAGCAACTAGCAAACGATGACGCAGAGAAATATCCGTTAGCAGCTGACGTTATTACTAACGAAATGTATGTTGATGACGTACTAAGTGGTAGTAACTCCATCGAGCAAGCACAAGAAATGCAATACCAACTCATCAACATGCTGAGCGGAGCAGGACTGACGTTACGAAAGTGGTCAAGCAACGAGCCGACCTTGATTAAAACTTTATCATCATCAGACCTAAACCAAACCACAATGCACTTTACAAACGATGGAAATACAAAGGCCCTGGGTGTACAGTGGAACCCTAAAACTGACACATTTACATTCACTAACAAAATAAACCTTGACAACAATAAACCATTGACAAAACGGAAACTACTGTCCGAGATATCAAAAATTTTTGACCCACTGGGCTGGCTGACACCTCTGACATTGAAAGCAAAATTGATGTTCCAAAGCGTTTGGCTATCTGGATGCGACTGGGATGAAACCTTACCTATAAGCGTACAAGAAGAATGGAAGCGGTTTACAAGCGATTTGCACAACATAACGCGATACGAGATACCGAGATGGTTGGGAGATACAACTAAACCCTTCCAAGTACATGGATTCTGCGATGCCTCAGAAAAGGCCTACGCATGCACCATCTATCTACTGACATTAGACAGCAAAAGCAAGCCCTTAAGTCGATTAATTGCTGCAAAATCTAGACTAGCGCCAATCAATAAAAAATTGACATTACCACGGCTTGAACTATGCGGAGCCTTATTACTTTCCCGACTGATGAAAAAGGTCCGGACAGCATGCAAGTGGGACAACATTGACAAAAACACATATGCCTGGACGGACTCCATGATTGTACTAGGCTGGCTGCATGGTGACGTCACAAAATGGAAGTCATTCGTGAGCAACAGAGTGCAGCAAGTGCATGACGTAATACCGAAACATCACTGGAGGTACGTCAAATCAGAAGAAAACGCAGCAGACTGTGCATCACGCGGCATCAGTTGCTCCCAGCTATTGCAACATCCTTTGTGGTGGCAAGGACCAGAATGGGTGAAATATTACAACGACAAAACAGCTGTTAAAGTTGCAATCATACCAACAACATGCGAGTCAAAACAAAAACAAATGAACGCGTATGTTGTGAAATTCGAGCCGTCTTCAATTGTAATTGAGTTATTAGATCGACACAGCGACATGGCTCATATTACAAGGGTCACAGCCTGGATAAAACGATTCATAAACAACTGTTCGAAGTCCAACACAAATACAACTGCATATTTGACATCAATAGAACTACAAAACGCTGAAAAGCTCATACTGAAACAGATTCAATTGCATACCTTCAAGGACGAAATTATGAGACTGAAGCAAAATAAGGGTTTAAGCAACAAAAGCAACCTTCTAAACTTGAACCCATTCCTTGACAAACATGACATTTTGCGAGTAGGGGGAAGGTTGCATAACTCGAACCTAAATGAAGAAACCAAACATCCAATTCTGCTACCACATGACCACAAACTGACAGAGTTATTAATTTGGCAAGCACACAGTACAACATTACACGGAGGTCCTAAGCTAACCCTAACACATCTACGCCAAAGAGTATGGATTGTAGGAGGACATCGCGCCGTTAAAAAGGTTCTACACAAATGCGTAACATGTCGCCGATTTAATGCAAAAACCTCAAACCAGATTATGGCAGATCTACCAGAGCCGAGAGTGACAGTATCTCGCCCTTTTACACATACAGGGGTTGACTTTACTGGCCACGTTGAGATCAAGGCAAATAAAGGTCGAGGAGTCAAAACATTGCTGGCGTACGTTGCCGTACTTGTTTGTCTGGCAACAAAGGCTATCCATCTGGAACTTGTGTCAGAGCTGTCCAGTACAGCGTTTTTATCGGCCTTCAAGCGCTTCTGCGCACGTCGAGGCACGCCACGTGACATGTACAGCGATAACGGCACGAATTTTGTAGGTGCTAACCGGATCTTAATGAAACAATATAAAGGCATTGTAGACACAATTGACAACCTTTTCTTGGGTAAAATATCAGAAATGGGAATTAAATGGCACTTCAATGCCCCTGTATGGCCAAGCGCAGGCGGACTGTGGGAAGCTGCCGGGAAGAGCATGAAGTATCATCTAAAACGGGTCATTGGAGATCAACGCCTGACGTACGAAGAATTTACTACTCTACTATGCCAGATTGAAGCTTGCTTGAACTCACGACCACTTTGCACCGTAACAGAGAACGCCGAAGAAATTAACTGCTTAACGCCTGGACACATGCTAACCGGCACATCACTTATGAATGAATATTCCAGAACCGGACATTGACAATACGTATAATTTAGGCAAGAGATGGCAAATTGTGCAGCAGCTCAGTAAGGATTTCTGGAAGAGATGGTCGCAAGAATACCTTCAACAACTCCAAAAAAGGCTAAAATGGAAACGACAAACTACCGATCCGCGAGAAAATGACATTGTTTGCATCAAGGATGAAAGACTACCGGCAGGCAAATGGGCACTGGGTCGTGTAGCAAAGTTACATCCAGGAAAAGACGGCCACACGAGAGTTGTGACATTACAAACTGCAAAAGGAGAAGTTAAACGGCCGATCACAAAACTAGTACCATTAGTTGAGGTTGAACAAGAAACACTTGGCGATACTGACACATCTACAAAAAACAGACGGAGCAAACCGAAAAAGCTTACCTGGAACAGCCTGATATGCTACACATTGATGCTGACCATGACATTCATAACGCGCACTGTTCAACAAGACATGAAGCTTACCTCACTGACAAAAAATCAAACGATTTACTTTGACAAGATTGCAGACTTACAAGAAATACGAAATGAATGGAAACTAGTATTCTACTACAACATGACAAACTACTGGCGAAACGTTGACACTCTGCAAAAATTCGTGTCTCATATAAAAGAATATCGTTGCGAGGACTGGATGATGCAATTCCACATTTTAATCAACCAACTCGAACAGAGCATGAACGAACTGGACTATTACAATAATCTATTGAAGTCCCAGCGATTAATTCAACATAGATTCAAAAGAGGATTAATCGATGGAGTGGGATATGTCGCCAACTCACTATTTGGAGTACTAGATCAGCACTTCGCAGAAAAGTACGAACACGACATCAACTCCATTCAACACAATGACAACCATTTATTACACCTTCTGAAAAATCATACAAGCATTTTAGAAACCGAGCATAACATCATACAACGAAATGAAGCAACAATGGTTAAGCAGTTCACCTTGATGAATGACCACCTTACTAGTCTGGAAAATAAAACCGAAAACAATAAACATGACACCGCAAATGCATTCTACATTATTACATCGGCAATAGCTGCAGAAAAAATGGCCCAAAATCTAAAGGAAATCCAACAAACCCTCATCAATACGCTGACAAACATGTACCAGGGTCATATGGACGTACACTTACTATCACCAACTCAAATGCAAAGCGAATTGGATAGAGTAGCTAGACAGCTACCTCGCGACGCCACGCTTCCGGAAGTCCAGAATGATGTACGAGATATCTACAGACTGTTCAGAATACATGCACGCATTACACAGCAATATTTACTGATGGAAGTAAAAATACCTATTTTGAATGATGCTCTATATGAGCTGAACAAACTCATTAGCATACCTCAACGCATCGGCATTAATCGGGTGATGTACGTCATCCCGAATTCTGAACTAATAGCATTTAACGCCAACCAATACTCGTTCATACCCCTCGAACAATCTGACGTTCAAGAATGCCAAAAGATCCAGGACAAAACATTAATGTGCAAATTAAATCACCCTATTTATAGCACCGGTGACCGACGCAAGTCAATTTGCGATGTACAGCTGATCCGAGACAATGAAGAACACAGTGTGTACTGTCACACGGAAATAAAGAAATGCGCTGACAAGTGGGTAAAGCTACACCAACAAAACACATGGTTTTATTATTGTTGTGGCACGTGCGAAGTACAATTAGTTTGCGGCGCTCAAATGACATCGGAGTCGTTACATCACTCGGGTCTGATTACACTTAAACGAGGATGTAACTTGCAGGGTGACTCATTCATGTTGCACGCATACATAGAACATAAAAGTGACGTCATAGTCAATGAACCATTCGCCATGATCATACCCACGATCTCTCCCATCAACAACATCATCAATACGTCGATCCGCAACTCGTCATTGCCTATCGAAACGCACGAAGAAATATTCCACAAGATTGACACACAACTACGCTCGATTAAAGAGCAATCAAACCTGGAAACCTTATCCCCCCACGACATTCACCACTACACCGCAATCTATGTTGTAATAACGATTAGTATTGCACTGTCTGTAACATCGGTGTACTTTTGGAGAAAGACGAGCACCAAAAGACAGGGGGAGGGTTCGCGAGATGCGATAAGCAGAAGAGGACGAGAAGAAGAAGATGACATCGAGGACGGATGTAGCAAAGTCAACAAACGGGATTCAAAAGTGATCGAAGTGATAAGTGTTGACCGCGCCTTAAGTGAAGTGAAATTTGACACTGAAAAACATAGTGACGTGTGTGATTAGGGAGTATGAAAATTACATTTATGGATTTTAAGTGTACATTTACATAGCATTTTACATTAGTAATACATATATTTTACATTACATATTATACTTACTACATCAGTGCTTTGCATTAGTTTCTACAGTCGTTCTTGTCTTAATTTTCTTAGTTTAATGTTTAGTTTAGTAGTTGTTATCATTCTTTGTGGTGGCAATATGTACGGTGCACGTACATGGGTTTTAAAATTGTTAAGTAAGTAAGGAGTTGTGCAATAAGTAGGCTCGCACCTTTGCACTTACACGTGCGACCTACATTAGATTTCATGACAATCATGCAGCAGCAGCAAGCAGAGCATTGATGATGCATTTGTATCAATACTTAATTTAGTGTTCTAATAGACGCGGTTTGGGTCGGACAACTTGCATTTTTATTTCTTGATTCCAGCCCGTTGGCACTCATTTATATTTTACATTACACTGACATTTGCATTGCATTTACAATAATTAATGTTAAGGTCTATTTGCATTTGCACCCTACAATGGGCCTTTCCTTTCTGTCAGGATTTTTGATCTTCTTTCTTATCCTAATATACTTTCGTTCTTTTATTATCCTAATATACTTTGGGTGTATTCCTTGTGATCGCAGAGCTTCCTAAATGTGTGTGTGCCTCAGAGAGTTGAACGCCTTGCTGTAGTCCACAAATGTCAAATAGTATATTTGCCCATACTCGTTACTTTTTTTGGATAACCTGCTTTACGACATGGATATGATCCATCGTCGAGAAATCACTTCGGAAACCCGCCTGTTCTCTTGACCGATTCTCGTCCAGTATTGAGCTAATTCTGTTTAATATCACCTTTGCAAATACCATAATCCCTACTAATATTATAAATGTGAAAGTAACTCTGTCTGTCTGTCTGTCTGTTACCTTTTCACGCTTAAACCGCTAAACCGATTTAGATGAAAGTTGGTATGGAAATAGTTTGAGACCCGGGAAAGGACATAGACTACTTGCATAAAACACGAAGGGGGAGAAATAGGGGATGAGAGGGTTAGTTTTGTATGAAACTTCTAAAAAGGGACCGATGAACCGATTTAGTTAAAATTTAGTATGGAGATACTTTGAGACCCTGAGGACATAGGCTACTTCTTTGTGCTTAAAGCTTTGCGGAAATACTTCCGTTAAAAATAATTAAAGTGTATTGTTTTATTAAATTACCCCTAAAAGGGGGTTGGGGTTGTAAAGATAAGATGTACAAATTTTCTTCATGAAGCTGAATTTTGGCAGGTGATAGTATAAAGATAGTAAACGTTACTTAAGAACGGCTTTTTGTAAATTCGAATTGTAAGGGAGTAAATGGGGCAATCTGAACTTTGTATGAAACTTTTTATTGCGGCTTCCGATTTGTTTGAAACTTTGCAGGCATGTTTTTGGTAATAAATGTTTGAGAATTACATATTTATTTAGATTACTTAATGGGATGAGGCTTCGTATTACACAATATGGACAAAATATAAAAGGTGCCAATATATTAACATGTATAAGAAAAAAAAAAGGGAAAACGTGTTCATACGTCGAATCCCAATAATCCCCACTGACTTATCATTTCAATCCAAAAGACTCCAGTTTCTAATAAAACTTAGTTTTCCTATTACTTTTAACAAAGCTACCCTTGAGCTTTGTTAAAAGTAATAGGAAAACTAAGTTGCCCACACCAGAGGTGTATTTGCAAAAGTCATGCTTTACCCACGGCCAGCTACATGTAACTGCTGATGTTTTCGCATGTCCAAGGCCCAGAATATGTATGTATTAGCATCAAATTACAACATAGTATATAGCAGCAACCTAAAATGTTGTACCTATGATTAACGGCATAATTAAGGAATTTCAATTAACTATAGATACAATTTATGATAGAGTGGTATCTTCAATTCGCAGAAAAGCAGAACCTATTATTCATTAGTTTATTTATTTCCTTTTGTAACTATTTAACCTATACCTGTATTGACCATCGTCTTCAATTAAATAAGTTAATCGTTTCTTCGTTAATACTTCCTGTACCTATACAGGCTAAGTTTTCCAAGTAGGCGTGGATGGCCAAATCATCACTATGAAGAATAACAGAAAACAATCAAAGGAGTCACGGGGCCGATTTTGATTAAAACTATAACTGCAAAATTGGATTTTTCTCACCCTGTATGTCGACAACCCGAATTGATAGACAAAATCAATACAGCTAGTAAATTCATATATGAGAGGACAATGCACGCAGAATCACTACACACTATACTACATACAGGTATATAGTATTAAAAGTAGTCACACATGTACTGTGTAGTTATATAATAGGTACTAGAAAAACATTAACATCCGAAGCAGTTAAGTTATGACCAATCCCAACTGACGGCGCCCATTCACAAACACGACGCATGAATCGGCACCACCCAACTCAACCATCATGAAGGAAACACACGCGACACCATCAGAGAGACATTTGAGAGAGCATGACACACTCAACTGCCAGGGCACACACATGTCAACGAACAACACAAAGGTAAAACCGTGAAAAATTTGCCGGATTATATTGACTGTTTGAGTGAGATAAGTGCGATTGTTGAGGAGAGTAACATCGAGTCTGTTTTTGTTTTGGGTGATTTTAATGCGGAGCCGGGTGAGTTATTTTACAATGAGCTTATTAATATGTGTAGCGAGGAGAATTGGTCGTGTATAGATGTAGAAATGTTAGGGAGAAATTCCGGTACCTATACGTACATCAGTGACGCGCACGGGACGCCCAGCTGGCTTGATCATTGTGTTGTGACTCACGCGGCGAAGCAGTCTGTTACGAATGTTTTTGTTGGGTATGATACTCTGTGGTCAGACCACTATCCTCTCATTGTAGAATGCAATCTATGTGTATTGACGCCTAAAATAGTAACACGTACTGTTTGTGATGAAAATAGAGATATTCTATGGGGAGAAAGAAATGATGAGCAGGTCTTACTGTATAATGAGGAGTGTCATAGAAGATTAAAATTAATAGATTTTCCTTCAGAATGTACGCAATGTGCGGATTATTTGTGTAGTGGCCGTGACCATGAGCGTGTCCTAGATAGGCTATACTCCGACATTGTGTCGGCCCTTCAGGGCGCGGCAATGGTGAATGGGGGAAGCACGCGTAAGTGCGGGCGTGGTGCACGTTTGGCGGGATGGAACAGGCATGTTGGCGAGGCTCACAGGGTGGCCAGGCTGAGGCTGAACGAGTGGGTACTGTGTGGAAGACCTAAATCCGGTTGTGTATATGAGGAGATGCGAGAGAGTAGAAAAGTGTTTAAGTCCAGGTTAAAGTGGTGCCAGAATAACCAGGACCAGATTCGGATGGATGCCCTCGCTCAACGATACTCGAAGGGTGACTTCCGTGGCTTTTGGCAAAAAACAAAAAAAGTAAACTCTCGGCCTGGCCTTCCTGGGAGCGTCGATGGCTTAAGTGATCCTAAAAGCATTGCGAACGTTTTCAAAGAACAGTTTTCGGTCCGGTCGCCGCTTGGTCCGGCGAGTGGGGTGCTAAATGCTGACATGAACAATAAAACTGTAGGAATAAATTTTCTCGCGAAGGATGTCGCTAAAACCGTGAGCCAGATTTCGCGGGGAAAGTCCCCTGGACACGACGCACTCAGCATCGAGCACCTACAGCACGCCGGACCGCACCTGGCGAGAGTTCTTGCAATGTTTTTCTCGCTGTGTGTGTGCCACTCCTACCTGCCTGCGGACTTTATGAAGACAGTTGTAGTGCCGGTGGTTAAAAATAAAACAGGAGATGTGGCAGATAAAAATAACTACAGGCCTATATCACTTGCAACTGTAGTGGCGAAGGTATTTGACGGTGTGCTTAACACGCAGTTAAATAAACATGTGACACTAAATGATAACCAGTTTGGTTTTCGACCAAAACTGTCCACAGAGAGTGCAATACTGTGTTTAAAGCACACCGTTAAATATTACACGAAGAGAAAGACGCCATTATATGCGTGCTTCCTTGATTTATCCAAGGCCTTTGACCTCGTCTCGTACGATATCCTCTGGGGGAAGCTGGAGAGAACGGGCTTACCGTGGGAACTCATCAGCATACTCAGGTACTGGTACGGGCACCAGGTCAATAGTGTCCGGTGGGCGGGGGCGATGTCGGACCCTTATATTAGCGAGTGTGGCGTAAGGCAGGGCGGTCTGACCTCGCCAACATTGTTCAACCTGTATGTTGATGAACTGATCGTCTCGCTCAGCAGTCAACATGTCGGTTGCCATGTTGACGGAATTTGTGTCAACAATATGAGTTATGCGGATGACATGGTGCTGCTGAGCGCGTCGATATGTGGGCTGAGGAGACTACTAAGTACGTGTACGGAATACGCGCATGGTCATGGGCTAAAATATAATGGGAAGAAGACCAAATACATGGTTTTTCGGGCCATCGGTGTGTCGAGCCCTGTGAACATACCAGTTGTTCAGCTTGATGGTGCTGCGATAGACCGAGTGGATCAATTTAAATATCTGGGGCATCTACTCACCGAGGACCTTAAAGACCATGCTGACATTGAGCGGGAACGGAGGGCACTGTCGGTGCGAGCCAACATGATAGCCCGCAGGTTTTCGCGGTGTTCTCTTGGTGTGAAGATCACGCTTTTCAAAGCATACTGCACATCACTGTACACGTGCAGCTTGTGGGTTGACTATACTGAAAGGGCGTACAGTGCCCTCCGTGTCCAGTACAATAATGCGTTCCGGGCGATGTTGGGGCTGCCCCGTTTCTGTAGCGCATCAGGGATGTTCGCTATGGCGCGCACTGATTGTTTTCACGCTGTTATGCGTAAGCGTTGTGCGTCGCTGGTGCGCCGGGTGCGGGCCAGCCCCAATACCATCCTGGCAATGATCGCCGACAGACTAGACTGCCCTTATGTCCGGCATGGCTGTGGTAAGCATGTGGCGGTTCCAATGCCGGTTAGACAATTATAATTATTAAAAATTTATAAGTTTATTTCAATTTTGACATGTTGTGTATTTATTGTATGTGTATCTAAATTTCAATTTATGGATTTCTTATCTGAGACAAATAAATAATAATAAATAAATAAAGCAAATGATAGATTTACAGTTGGGTACATAGTACTCACACAAATGCTGTGCAGTTATATAATACTAAAAGAAATTGTGTTTATATAATACAAATATATTCATACAGTCTTCAGCAGGTCCAACAATATTTCAAAACAATAATGTTTTGCATATCACTAGTTTTTGCGCCCTAGTGGTTGTAGAGCAGGGCTAGAATTGAGCCAAGCATTTTTATCAGTGGCAAGTGATGTAATCCGCCAACTTATAATATGCCTGCCTGCCATAGTGTGCGTTTTATACAAGTTTTAAATATCGTCTCATTCAGATCTAGAATGTGGGGAGGAATTTTATTATAACATTTTATACTACCTCATGAAATATGAGGCTACTTTAGCCAGTCTGAAACCTGGATGAACTAATTGGTCACTATTTCTAGTAATGTAATTATGTCTGTCTCCAATTTTACTAAAAGGATGTAAATTCTTTCTCAGGTACATTATGTTTTCATAAATATATTGACAAGGAACCGTCATGATGTTAATGTCCTTAAACAGTTCCCTTAGAGACTCGCGCCGGCGAAGATTGTATATCGCTCTGATGGCTCGTTTTTGCAGAATAAAAATTGAATCAATGTAACATTTTGTACAATTGGATAAGAGCCGTCTCGGGACGGTAAGGAGACGTCTCTTTTGTGTATACCTTTTGACATAAGAGATCGTTTACGTTATCACAAGTGAGTACGTTAAAAAACTCGGTATAAGCACACTGGTTAGACTTATCCTCTGGGCTTAGGTCGTCCGTTCGTAATTGTGAATGTATATCTTGTGCGCGAGTTGCCGTTTATTGAGTACGCGTGCACTCTGTATTAAAGAGCTCTGCGTGCGCTGGGCGATCGGGGGAAAATATTACGTCGGGTTCTCAATTTCTAAGAAGTTGCTGTTTCTAGTATTGGTCGCCGGCAACGTATATGCATTGGAGAGACTTTGTCTTCCTGGTGTAGTACTTCTGTTGGGGTACCGCAGGGTGGCATTTTATCTCCTTTACTTTTCGCAGTTTTTATAAACTCAATCTCCTGTGAACTAACTTCTTCCTACAATCTTTATGCGGACGATCTACAAATTTATTCACGAGCTCCTCTCGGACATCTGTCTGAGGCTATCGCAACAATAAATTGTGATCTGGCCCGCATATGCGAATGGAGCAAAAGGTATGGACTTGCGGTTAATCCCACAAAGACGTAACTTATAGTGGTGGGCAGTTCTAGGATGGGTTCAAAAATCGATTGGACTTCTCTTCCCTAGGTTTTATTCGATAACTCAGTATTTCCTTTCTGTGAGAAAGTTAAGAACTTGGGCATATTCATTAATAGCAACTTCTCTTGGACTGCCCAACTGCAGGAGGTTGGCCGCAAGCTATTTGCATCTGCTGCATCTTTGAGGAGGCTTCGTAATTTTCTTCCGACCGCCACCAGGATTCCGCCACAATCTCTTCTTTTACCCATACTTGATTATGCCGATGCCAGCTATCTTGACCTTACTCAAGAACAACTCGATAAACTTGAGCGGCTTCAAATTTTTTCTATAAGGTTCATATTCGGGTTGCGCAAATATGACCATGTTTCCGAATTTCGTGTGAAGCTCAAGTGGTTGCCAATTCGCCTTCGCCGGAATGCTCATATTCTTGCCCTTTTATATGATGTGCTATTTACTCCTTCCACTCCTTTTTACCTTAGAAAACGTTTTGTGTTTCTCCGCGATTCCCACACAAAATTTCTTAGGTCATCAGACAACTTACGACTGCAAATTCCAACACATTGCACGACTTTTTTGGCAAAATCCTTGACTGTTCAGGCCAGTCGTCTGTGGAATGCATTGCCAGATCCAATCAAACGTGCTCAATCATTGCCTGTGTTCAAAAGACTCGTAAAGGAACATTACCTATCACTGTCTTCGTCTTAGCGTGTTGATTTGTGATTATCAATAGAGTCATTCATCATTCTTTTTTTTTATTGCCATTATATTTAGTATGTATGTATTTATGTATATATTACATAGCATATGTGTTTATCTGTGTATCTTTTATAATGTAGTATTTTCCCAATGTTGATGTCACACCAATGACAACCCCACTTCAAGTCCAGACAATTACTGTCCATACCAGGTCGCGGAAAGCGATAAGGCCGCCCATTGTATTTGTATTAATTTTAAGTTTCTTTTTATAATGTTATTTTAAGGTGTACAATAAAGCATCATCATCATCATCAGCCTATAGCAGTCCACTGCTGGACATAGGCCTCTCCAATTGCACGCCATTTGGTTCGATTTTCGGCAACTGTCATCCAGCTGCTACCAGCCACCCTGCGAAGGTCGTCGCTCCACCTAGCCCGAGGGCGTCCTACCTTACGTTTACCAGTTCGCGGTCTCCACTCAAGAACACGTTTACCCCAACGGTCATCGGTTCTACGACTTATATGGCCGGCCCATTGCCACTTCAGCTTACTTATTCTGTGAGCTATGTCGACAACTTTGGTTCTCTGCCGGATTACCTCGTTTCGGATTCTATCCCTTAGAGAGACTCCGAGCATAGCCCTTTCCATAGCTCGCTGAGCAACTTTGAACTGATGAACCAGCCGTATTGTGAGTGTCCACGTCTCGGCACCGTAGGTCATAACAGGTAGGACGCACTGGTTGAAGACTTTAGTCTTCAGGCTTTGTGGGATACGCGACGAGAAGACTCGACGAAGTTTTCCAAACGCCGCCCAGCCCAGCTGTATTCTTCTGCTAGCCTCCTTCTCAAAGTTGTTCTTACCAAACTGCAGAGTTTGCCCGAGGTAAACGTATTCTCGAACAACTTTGAGAGCACCGCCATTGACCACAATCGATCCCGGAGTGACGTGTGAATTGAACATAACCTGGGTTTTGTCCAGGTTCATCCGGAGACCGATGCGTGCAGATGAATCAGCCAGGCTATCCAGCATCTGCTGCAAGTCTTGCAGTGACTCTGCCATTATGACGATGTCATCCGCAAATCTCAAGTGTGAGATGTACTCGCCGTTTATATTAATGCCGCGTCCTTCCCAGTCCAGCGTCTTAAACATATCCTCCACCGCGTTACTAAACAATTTCGGAGAAATTACGTCCCCTTGTCTAACCCCTCGACGCAGTGAGATATGTCTAGTTTGCCGGTCCTGACTTTGGACGGTCATTGTTGCGTTTTCATAAAGACATCTCAGCACTTGGATGTATCGCCAGTCAACTTGGCATCGCTGCATAGACTCCAGAACAGACCAGGTTTCGATGGAGTCAAAGGTTTCGATGGAGTCAAAAGCCTTCTCATAGTCCACAAAAGCAAAACACAGGGGCCGATTATACTCTTCGGACTTTTGTATAATTTGCCGCACTGTGTGGATGTGGTCTATGGTGCTGTATCCTCCTCGGAACCCGGCCTGCTCCGGTGGCTGAAACTCGTCGAATCTTCGCGCTAGACGATTTGTGACGACTCTCGAAAACAACTTATAAACGTGACTAAGAAGCGAAATGGGTCTGTAATTCTTCAAAAGGGTCTTGTCACCCTTTTTGAAGAAAAGAACGACCACGCTCCTCTGCCACGCCATTGGAGTTCTCCCAGAGAACAGGACAGAGTTAAAGAGCTCCCCAAGCTCCTTCAATACCGGGCCTCCGCCCGCTTTCAGGAGCTCGGTTGTAATCCCGTCCTCGCCAGGGGCTTTTCCATTTTTAAGCTGTTTGAGAGCCGCCTCAATTTCATCTTGGCTTACTTCGGGCAGGTCTTCTGTAAAATGGCGGGTTAAGGTGGCTCTAGAATCCTCATTTTCGGGATCAGGTCGAGATGCATGCGATGCGTACAGTTGGCTGTAGAAGTCTTCTACTTCCGAAAGAATCTCCGGCCTCGAAACGACAATATCCCCACTCGATTTAGCCAGCTTCGTCAGATGGCTCCTCCCAAGTGGCTGGAAGAACACTTTGGATCCCCGGTTTTGCTCAATCGCTTTCTCTATAGAGAGCGTATTGGATCGTCGGAGATCGCGTCGTACCAGTTTCCTAATTAGTTTGTTGAGTGCCCGCTGTTCTGACGAAGTGGCTGGTGGATTTTCACGTCTCTCCGTCATGAGCTTTAGAGTTTCTTCCGAAAGTTTAGACTTCCGGCCCGTACGCCGCATCTTACAAAATCTCGTACCTTCCTCCCTGAGGATTTGCACCATTTGGTCGAGCGTCTGGTCAACGTCATCTGTGGTTTCCACGACTGCGAACCGGTTCTCCAGGTCTGACTGGAACGCTTCAGATCCCAACATAGTTTGGAGCATGTTTGGACGGAGCCTAGACTTCATCAAACGAGTTCTCTCAAGCTTGAAGTTGATATTCAGAGAGCCTCGGACAAGTCTGTGATCGCTGCCGGTATTGAACCTGTTGATCACTGAGACATCCCTGAATATATGCTTTTTATCTGTTATGATGAAGTCTATCTCATTTTTGGTCATAGTGTCGGGGCTTTGCCACGTCCACTTCCTTTGGGGTTGTTTCTTAAAAAAGGAATTCATTACGAAAAGCCCCTCTTTCTCTAGGAAGTTGACAAGCATTTGCCCCCTATGATTTCTGCTGCCAAACCCGTAGGATCCTACTACCGATTCGCTGCAATTCTGTACTCCCACTTTAGCGTTAAAATTCCCCAATAAAGCATATAATAAATAAATAAAACGTCACCTGCCACGATTTCGACAGGGTTATTTTTGAATAAATAAATAAATAAGCGGTAGCGTGTCATGCCAAGTTCAAGCTAACAGAATGGCGAGCGGTACACGAACCATTTGGAGCCACTTTTGACCCCCTCATACAAATAATTTAACGTTATTACAAGTTTTGCCGTCTCGTCGTCGTCGTCAATTATCTGCTTGGCCTTGGACTTTACTTTAAAATTTGGCCCTTCAGGGTTCTGTAAATGCTATAGAATTAGGTTTATGAAATACACTTTATTGTAAAAACCACAGATTTTTTCTTTTCTTAAAAAAAAAAAACGTTACCCCAAACTAGGAATTTCTTCCTGTATCGTGGATGCGTTTACAAACATATAAACTCACATAAACAACACCCAGAGCCGGAACAACTATCTCTAGATCATACAAATATTTGTTCTGTACGGGAATCGAACCCGCAACACCAGTCAATCGCTCAACCACTGCGCTAACCGTGCGCCCATTTTGTATGTATTTCTAGTATCATAACTAAGTGAAAGGGGGCTTTTGTTGTTTTTCCCAGCAAAAAAAATATTAGAAGTGGTCTTGGTGGCATTTATTTAAGAGGACCTTCTCTATCAGCATCATCCTTGGGAGATTAGGGTGTGGGACACTCATTATGAGTCTTCGTTCATTTTAATGTTCAAAAAGTACTGAATCTTAGCCTAAACTTGAATAAATTTCAAAAAACTAACTCATATCGTAAAAAACAACAATGAGCTTGTGAATTTAAAATATAAAATCTAAAATAAGATACACATAATTATAAACAATCCTCCATGTATAAATTACATGTATTCCCAAAAATAATGTAATAATCATAAGGAATCATCGGTGCCTAAGGCCGGCTCGCACTTACCCGTTAGTCTTTATATAAAATATAATCTGAATATCTAGTCTCGCCTTCAGTTCACAAAGAACGATCAACGATATCTGTTACGTATTGTGCTAAGTGGCAAGTAGTTGTGAGAGTGGTCATCTGTGGCAGTTAAATTGTGGAAGGTAAATTAAACCATTTCATTAATTTTTGTGTTTCGTTTTATTCTTATAACATAACCACATCTGGGAACACGGAAGTTTCCTCACCACGATGAGCCAACGGAAGTGGGGCACTACTTAGCTTTTCTCGAAGCGTTTCCTCTTATTTTTGTCTAGCCCATCTCGGCACCGTGTCACAAATCATGTCAGGTTCACATACAAATAGAAAAACAGTATTGTAGTGACTAAACCAGCTCGATTCTTTATTTATTCAATTTGATTAATCAATTTTACATTTTACTTTTTTGATTTGATATTTTTTAGATTTTCATATAATTAGGTAATTTTTTATTTGATTATATTTTTTTTCAATTTATATGGGATACGGTGTCGAGTTATCCGCTAATTTAGTAGACATACTCTTTGAACGAAATCCGATGACTTTTACGGCAGCTAATCAAGTTGGGCATAAATCAGTGTTGAGTAAAAAAGAGTTTTAAGATTAACCACATTAAGGTGTATACCTTCCCATCTCGACAACGTACATATAAATTGCAAAAAATCTTAACTAATAATAATTAAGTTTAAAAAGTATGAAATAAAAAAAATTATTGAAAAAATAATCAAACTGATTTAGTCAATAGAATACTGGTTTTCTATTTTTTATGTGAACCTTAAATGATTTGTGACAGGGTGCCGAGATGGGATTAAACTTTTGAATGCTCTCCTTGATACTTTCATTTTTAATTTTATTCTAATACATTGTTTTAATGTATTGCGACATGACACTGACATAATGGTGTAGTGTCTTCACCAGTCAAATCTATAAACAAATAATCTAAAAGCCGGCTCACACGCTGGTTCTGACTGAATGCTGCCAATTAACTTATTAAATAAAAAACCAATTAGTGTTTTTAAACTGCTCATTGACCATAACAGACTCTGCGTAAGATAGTGCCTTATGGGCATCACACAATGCCTGTTCAAGTTCTGAAACACGGTTTAAAGTTAGTCCATATGTATCATTGCACTTCTGGTAAGTTGACGCTCAGTGCTGAAGTTCCCGGTGTTATTCGGCTAAGTCCAAGTGCTGTATGAGAGAGGACCTAATCACTACACTTAATAAAACAATGACTTGGATGAATGAACATAACCTCGAAATAGATTTCTCTAAAACTAAAATAATACCATTCCACCCCACTCAAAAAACCCCAATAGATATAAACTTTACTTACAATGGCACAACAATAGAAGTGGATCATGAATATTTCTTGGATCAACACAACATTAATTGGCAATCACATATTAGAAGATACAATCAAAACTATCCAAATTTGCATACCCTTCGTGACCACTAACCTTAACACTGCACTTGTTACCTACTATGACTATACATATGCGTGGCTCAGCTACGGCGTGATACTGTGGGGAAACAGCACAGATGCACCAACACTTTTCACATTGCAAAAAAATACTTATAAGAATCCTAGTAAATATAGAAGTTACCGATAGCTGCAAACATCATTTCCAAGAACATAAAATACTTATCCTCCCCTGTCATTCTAGAAATGTGCAAATTCGTTTGAAATATAGTCACAACGGATCTTTGTGTCTCAGAAGTTGGCTCTTCCAACCATTTCACAAGAAACAGTTTGTCATCGAGAATACTACTGTGATGCGAGTAACGTAAGCGAGTGAAAGAGACAGTTATACAATGCTACCTTCAACCTCCAAAATTTACACGAAAATAGCTCCTGCGCAGTCTTGCAGCCAATTCAGAGACACAAAAATCTTTTGTGAGTATTATACCAACACTTTTACACGACAAGAGAAAATATACAGTGAAGATATACATTACGCCATAAAATAGGTTAAACCTATCAAGCTCTAAGCTAAAAATACACTGAACAAGAACATTATTAATGTCAATGAAAATATATAATAAATTATCTCAAATAATCTATACTAATATATTAAAGTTAAAGTATGAAATTGCCGATTTGTACTGAAAATTTTAAATTAGTTTGTTTTTTTTAGGTTAACATATTTATTTAATCAAAATAATTACCATTATTATCTATACATTGCTGCCATCTAATAGGAAGGTCATTTATGCCTTTGCGATAGGTCTCTGATGATCTAGATTCGACAAACTGTGTGAAAACATTTGTACTGCCTCCTGAGAAAAAACTTTTTATCACGTAGAAAATTGTCCAAATCACGAAAAAAATGGTAGTCCGTTGGAGCAAGGTCTGGCAAAAACGAAGAGTGACGAATGGTTTCTAATTGCAGTTCCTGTAGAGTTAAAACGGTTTCTCGTGTTGTATGAGGTCTCGCGATATCATAGAGCAATAATGGTGAAGATCGATTCATGAGTCGGGGCTGTTTCACTGCTAGTTTTGCTATCATTGTTCGGAGTTCGGCACAGTAGACATCTGCCGTTATTGCTTGACCAGATCGGAGAAAGCTATAGTGAATAACACCATGCTGAGACCACCAAACAGTTACCATTACCTTTTTATTGGTAAGCTTAGGACACTGTTGCAGCCATTGCATTTTTCGCTTACATTTATCGTAAATAACGTTCAGATTCAGAATGTCCAATGCCCAAAATGTCCAACGGTTTCAAAATGTCCTATTCCCAAAATGTCCAATTACGTTAAGTTACGCTAAGAAGAAGATATTTTTTTATTTTTTATTAATTGGTTCGCGATTGACCACTATCTCGCCTGATGGTAAGCGATGTTGTGGTCGACGATGAAGCATGCTTGCCTAGAAGTAACCTAAAAACCTAAAATTAATGTAATATTTTTCAATAAGGCTACTTTTCATCACATGTGACAATTCGATCCAATATTCCTTCATTTCTGTATTGATTTAACAAGGCAACACAAGTTTCAACACGCGTTTCTTTCTCTAGATCAGTCAAATCATGAGGCACCCATTATTCATATTTTTTTATTTTATTGATTTGACGCAAATGAAAAAATTTTTTATTTATTAAATAATAAAAAATAGTAAATTGTTGGTAAGGTAACGTTAAACCATGCCGCTAATTCGTGGGTAGTTTGGCTTGGATCGCCTTCCACCATCTCTTTCAATTCATTGTTATTCACCTGTGTGGGCGGTTTTCCACGTGGTTCGTTCTTCAAATCAAAGTTTCCATCACGAAAGCGTTTAAACCAAAATCGCACGGTGCATTCATTAGCCAGTCCCCTATCCAAACGCAACATTGATATTGCAAGCTGTTTTTGCCGCGTTAGTTCCGCATCGGAACTCGTATTAAAAATCACTCGAATTTTCGAAGTATCCATCTCTCTTGTCTAAGCTGAATAAAAAAACAACTGTAGTCGATAATGAAATGTTGCACATTTTTTAAAAGAAGAACTTCGTAGGTACCATGTGAAAAAAGTTTCACTCAAAAATCTCAAACCATGAAGGTTCTATGTCAATTCGGAGTACCTATTACAATAAAACGGCAATTTCATTTCAGTTTGTTTGTTTGAACGCGCTAATTTCAGGAACTGGAAGAAGAAGAAACTGTTTGCAATTGAAAAATTATTTTTGTGTGTATAGTCCATTTATCGAGAAAGGTTATAGGCTATATAACATCTCGCTACGACTAACAGGAACGGAGCATAAATGAAACATGTTGCAAAAACGGGCAAAATAATTCCTTTTTGAGAGCTTCCGTTGCGTGCGCTGCGTAAACGGTTTAAGTTACGCAACAATAATGTATGTAGGGTAGGTAGAGTAGATGGGTAGGTAGGCAGTTGACGGGAGCGAAGCCGCATGGGACAGCTAGTATAATTAACTTTATTTGCATCATAAAAGAGTACAATCATATAATTATGTGTTTTTGACATTTTTAAGGTGGACATTACATACGAAAACAAACAGATTCCTGTATTTAAATATTAGCTTTCAATGTGATTTTTCTCACGTTTAGAACATTTTATGAGTTTTGTTCGTTTAAGTACTATGTCACAATGATAATCATTTAGTACATGTTGAAGCAATAACCACTCACTAATAATTACTTACACTGCTATTGTTATTTAGGTTGTAGCATTTGATTCACACTGTCCTCCGTACTAGTCGAAACTGTATCACGGTAGGACAGGCTTCCTTTTACACAATTAACCAGTTCTTAACGCAAATATAATTCCACTATTCTTTCACATTATAATAATTATGTATCTATGATATTATGTTCCAATCTAAACGGGTAGGTATCAGAACATATGCGTTAATAAAATTACGAATAGACGTAATCACAAATTCACAATGCAGGGAGTATTAAAAAAACAGTATGTGCAAAGTTTACAGACAGTTTGATTTTATCTTATAAGATTTAATTATGATGTTCGTAGGAACTAACATGAACATATTTATAGCTGCAGACACAAATAATAAGTTTAGAATTTAGATTTTAATCATGAGCAAGCGATATGAGCATGTGTGTGTGAGCGTGATATTATGAATGAGTTTAGATGTTTGTAAGGTATGGTGTTTGTGTAGTGTGTTGTTTGTTCGTGTGTGTGAATGTGTTTGTTTAAGACAAGTTTACCTCTTTATCATACTTAAGTTGTTTTAAATATACAACAAGAACCTTCCTACAGCAAAAATAAGTAATATTTCGTTAGTTGTCGTATTGTGATATCTTATTATAAATAATGGACTTAAGTATTGTGTAAAATGAGCAAATGTGGTTTTGTAAGATAAGACTGAGTATACTATATCATATCTTCGTTTTCCTTTATAATGAGGAGGACTAGTGTTGTTTTAGTGTTATACGTACTATAAATAACTGTCTTACTGTTAGTACAGGTAATTCACTGTATAGTTTTCCAATTGAAAATCTATTCCTCTTAAATGAAATAATAATATAATAACTTTCAGTATAGCACGCTGCGAGCATTCTAAGTTAAACATAGTTGACTTAGATGAGCCTACCCATGTGGAGATACATCATCATCATTTCATTTTCTGTTGCAAAACTGGCGATTCTTGATCTTACAACATTATTATTACCCATTTCTAGTTATTTATTATAAAGTCTTCTAAGAGTATATTTATTTATACTAAGCGACTTTGACGTGTATCAAAAGGTTGTCGTCAACAACCAAGCTATATTTTTTTGGACTTGGATCCTTGGATTGTTAACAAAATATAGCTATTACAGATGTATAAGGTTATAAAACTTAAATGGGAAAGTTAAATGGGTAAAAACAATAGAAAGAACAATGGAAAACACTGCTTTGTGTTTTCTAAATATATACAATTCAATGAGATTTTGCCAACTACAATCAGCCTTCATTTACTAGATTTTTAACACTTTCTAGTTTAAATTTTAATAGAAACCTAGAAACATTATTATATTTATTTATTTAATTATGGCACTCCAATGACTTATTCACTATCTATTAACTCTAATTTAATTTTTTTTTATTTAATTTTTTTCTAACCAACAAATGTGATCAGTGTCAACCACCATCTGTTGAACCCACGCCGGACCATTCATTGACAATATGTGATGCCACCATACCGCAGTCTAGTGCCAGTTTGCCATTAGAAATTACTAACTGTTTGCCTAAAAATAATGTAAATACAGAAATAGTTTTATTTTGTGATGAAATTGGAAAGGATCTAGGCCATTTGTTGACAGATAAATATCCAGGACACTCAATTATAAACTACTGTATGCCTGGTTGTTCTTTATTTGACATAATGAAAAAAGTTATTAAATGTAATTTTAACCAGGATACTACATTATGAATATTTATTGGTAATAGGGGTAATGTGAACAAAGGAGAATTACTCCAACATTATAGATCTTTGTGCGACCTTAGTTTAAAACAAATTGTGATGTTCACTTTCCCATACAGCCAAAGTTTGCCACAGGAAGAAAACAATCTTAGATTTGAATTAAATAGGACATTACATAATTTAACATATAGTAGTAATTTATTTCATTTAATTGACACTAACAATTATGTTGGTAATAACTTTTATTTAACAAAAGATAGATTTTTCATGGATAGGTACTTTCTTTCAAAGTATTGTAAACGACAGATAGCTGTGTCGCTATCATATTATTTTTCTATTACAGCCAAGAATTTGGCTAAACAACTTGCTTCTATTGAGCAATGCCAAGAAGTGTTTTTTAATTCAGCCAATAATTTGGTATCAGAAATTGATATTGATAGTAATTTAAATTACAAATTAGGACAATAGGGACAACCTCTTGCAAAACTGTACATAACGAAAATTGCAAAAAAGAATCAAATAAAAGTTTAAAATCAGTAAATAGTATTAACCTGGTGCATCAAAATATTCAAGGATTTTTGAACAAAGATTTAGAAGTAGATTTATTTATGAATTTTAATAGCATTGATATTCTTTGTATAACAGAACATTGGCTTAAAAGCCACCAGTTTTTGTTCAATTTTAATAATCGACAGGTTGGTAGTTCATTTAGCAGAGTTAATGCTATACATGGTGGCTCTTTGATTTTAGTAAGTAACCAGCTTAAATTTAAGGACCGTAAGGATATTGTGAGCCTATCTGTTGAGCGGACAGTTGAAATAGCTTGTATAGAATTGGAGCAGTTTTTTGTATTAAGTGTATACAGACCCCCTTCAGGATTGTATGACTGCTTTGAAAAGGTAATGGATGAAGTGTTACACAAGATTTGTAACTCAAATAAATCCTTAATCACTTGTGGTGATTTTAATGTTAATTTATTAGAAAACTCAGGTTCTTGTAGTAAAATAATAAGTCTGTTTCAGTCCTACAATCTTGTAAACCTATTTTTGGAGCCCACAAGAATAACCCCTACTAGTGCCACATGCTTAGATAATATTTATACTAATGTTATACCTGTCCACAAAGAAATTATAAATTTACTAGATTCTGATCATTGTGGGCAGAGGATTACTATACAAAACCTAAACAACAAAGTGGCTAAAAAGGATATCACTGTTAACCCCAAAACTGTAAGTCGTTTGGCAGCTTTTAAGGCTAAACTCATTAATAAATTACCAATTTTGTCAATTCATGCTGATCCTAATCACCTATATGATGATTTTTTTAGTATATACTGTAAACAATTTAATTCAACCTTTATTCCCAAGAATATCTCCGTTAATAGTAACGCATCATTCGGTGATTGGGCGACCATTGGTATTCATAAAAGTAGAACACGGCTTTATGAGCTTTACAGTGAAAGGCCTTATGTAAACACTGCTGAATTTAATTTATATGTTAGAAACTATTCAAAATTATTTAAAAAAGTTTGTAGTTTGGCCAAGTCGCATTATTTGAGTTCAAAGATTAAAAACAGTAGTAATGTTATTAAAACGACTTGGAATATTATTAATAGTGAAACGGGAAGATCTGGTAACCGAAATACTGACTACAGCCTGTCTATTAATGACAACATCATAAAATCAGACTCACAAGTCGCAGTGGCCTTTGAAGATTTCTTTTCGGATATTCCCATTTCAACTACTAAATCCCTAAACTCATCACCTTCTGTTGCTGAGTCTTTGCTAAAAGAAAATGTTAATGTCTGCGATGCGGAATTTCTTTTTGAACATATTACTTGTAGAGACATAATTAAAACCTTTCACACTTTAAATGTTAAAAAGACTGCTGATCTGTGGGGTCATTCTGTTGAAGTCGCCAAGTCTATTATTGATATTGTCGCACCTAGTTTAGCTATTATCTTTAATAATTGTATCGACTGTGGGGAGTTGCCTGACCTAATGAAAAATAGTAAAATAATACCTTTGTTTAAATCAGGTAGTACATCAGACCCTACAAATTATAGACCTATTTCAGTACTACCTACTTTTAGTAAAATATTTGAGAAATTAATTTTAGAGCAATTGCAAAGATTTTTTAATAAACATAAATTATTACATAGCAAACAGTTCGGTTTTACAAGGGGTCGTTCAACTACTGATGCCGGTGTTGAGCTTTTGGGACATATTTATAATGCATGGGAGGATAAGTGCGATGCCTTGGGCATCTTTTGTGATTTGTCCAAGGCATTTGATTGTGTTATTCATGAAACCCTAATCAGGAAACTCCGCCACTACGGGATCCGGAACAGCGCTCTGGATCTTCTTACTTCATACTTGAGTAATAGGATTCAGAGCGTTGACGTTAATGGAAAAAGATCTCCTGGATCTATAGTAACAATGGGAGTCCCGCAGGGCTCGATTCTTGGTCCTTTCTTGTTTCTTATTTATATTAATGATTTGCCTTACCTCATAAAGGATAACCATAATATAGTGTTGTTTGCGGATGATACTTCACTTTTGTTTAAACTTAAACGTCAGCAGCTGGTTACTGACGATGTAAATAGCGCGATCTCAAAAGTAGTTCACTGGTTCAATGTTAACAATTTACTTCTTAATGAAAAAAAAACGAAATGCATTAAGTTTACCCTACCTCACGTTAGGCAGGTGAAAACTGATGTGCTGATAAAGGGCGAAGAATTGAATCCTGAAAATAGCACAGTATTCTTAGGTTTAACTTTGGATGCTAAGCTTCAGTGGGGCCCACATATAGATAAATTGTCAAAGAAGCTAAGCTCCGCAGCATATGCTGTTAGAAAAATTCGTAATTTAACGGACATAGAGACAGCCCGTTTAGTATACTTTAGCTATTTTCATAGTGTAATGTCGTACGGTATTCTGTTGTGGGGAAATGCCGCCGACATCCAGACTATCTTTGTTTTGCAGAAAAGAGCTGTTCGATCAATTTATAAATTAAGCCCGAGACACTCTCTCAGAGAGAAATTTAAGGAGATTAATGTAATGACTGTGCCTTCTCAGTATATTTATGAAAATCTTTTATATGCACATAAAAATATAAAATTGTTTAAAAAATACAGTGATATCCATAATATAAATACTAGGAACAAACACAAATTTGTAATACCTACAACAAGGCTCAAGAAAATAGGTAGCTCGTTTAGATGTCAATGTGTGCGCTTTTATAATATGCTTCCAAGCCACGTACAAAATCTAAGTCTTAATAAATTTAAATCATTCATTAAACGTAAGTTGTGCCAAAAAGCGTTTTATAGCATTAAAGATTACGTTGAGGATAAAACGGCTTGGGAGTGAGCTGCTCCAATTAATTAATTTAGTTTTTTTGTTTAAATATTTTGCACCATGAATTTTGTTATTTAAAAAAAAAAAAAAAAAAATATTTTTTATTTGTTTTCTTGCAATGACAAGAATATTTACTTTTTAAAGTATTATATTATTTATTTTAATTATTGTGAATGTGAAGACTATGTGGATCATTATTTTGTTTTTTAATTTATCTTAGTTTTTAATCATGGTCTGGCAGTTTGAGTAGTTTATGCGGCCTACCCGAATGTCCTTTCTTTGGTATTGTTCGTCGAATCGTTGAGCTCCTTAAATTCTGAGTTGAGCTGCTCGGTTATTGACAAATGCGTGCACTGACTGGACAGGTCCACTCAATCTGGATGGTTCTTTCCTCAAAAGACCATTTCAGACATCAGTCTACATGGTCTTCACATGATCGAACCAAGATTTTGTCAGGACTTTAAAATAGACTATGACCTCTGAGTTTGTTTCGACCTTTCTTCTCAGAGTAGTCAGATAGGAAACGCCGACCTCATCTAGTTTTAAAAAATATGATCGACGTGTAAAAGTGTTTGTACAAACCAACTTACAGAAATAAAATCATTTATCATTTAATAATTTTTTTTATTGTTAATTATTAACTCTTAGAGTGAATTTGGCACTTACATATATCAAGTTTTATAATATTACTTAAATACATACCATACATGAACTCACGCCTGAAATCATAAAATAAATATAAAATATTACATAGAGTATATATAAGCTAACATAGAGTACATCTCAATCAGCCTAGCTTTTTTTCCAACTATATTGGGGTCGGCTTCCAGTCTTACCGGATTCAGCTAAGTAGCAGTGTTTACATGGAGCGACTGCCTATCTGACCTCCACAACCCACGACAGTCAAAAATCTTCAAATGACAGCCGGGAACAACGTCTTAACGTGCTTTCCAAGGCAACATAGAGTAAATATAGGCTACAAAAAAAAGACAAAAAGGAAAAAAAAAAATCTAAATCATTTTTGTTGCTCTAACTAAAGAATAACACAATCAATGACAATAATAAATAAGTAATCAACAATATATGAGTTAAGTCATCATATAAATAATAATGTAGATGTAGATAAGGCGGCCACTGTGGGTCAGTAACAATTGTTTTCGAAATTGCGAAATGAATCCAAAGAACTGACGGGTATTCCAAAACAGTTCGTACAAGTGAATTATAGTGAAAATCTCGTCACTTGGATTTGAACTCGAGACACCCACTATTTGTATAGGAACAACAAGCGCTACTAACAGACCTGCTAAAAAAAAACAGTTGTATAGCGAGTATTAATCCAGTTAGATTGTTGACGAGTAGAAGTGCTAATGGGTACAAAGTCCAGTCTTTTGTTAGCCGTGAGCACTGCAAATTTGAATTTTAACAGATTTGTTATGAGGATTTTCTGAGTTTTTTGCACTTATTTTTACAAAACAAAGTTAATATCCATATTGATCGATTAAGCATATAACACTGAATGACACTATATACGTTTTAACCGACATAAAAAAAGGAGGAGGTTTCTCAATTCGACCGTATATATATTATTTTTTTATGTGTGTTCGCGGATAACTTCGCCGTTTATGAGCCGATTTTGATGTTTTTTTTTTTGTTGGAAAGAAAATATCCCAAGAATAATAACCATGACAACGAAACCAGGATCTGATGATGGCATCCCAGTGAAATCGAATGAACTCCTCAAATATTATAGGCCTAGCGATTTTGGTAATTTTATCAACAATGCAATCAATCATTTACACTCAGAAAGTATCATTTGGTGAAATGGAGCTGACGAAGGTGACCACAGATGGCCACTGAACTCCTTAATGCTAAGTATGTCACGGGTATTAGATATATCGAATACCTAACCGACTATGATGAAGCAAATACTTATAAATAAATGGTACTGATGTCTATCGTCATGTCCATATTCTGCTTTGCCTCATCTTGAAACAAGTACCTACGTGTATTTAATATTTTTTAGTTTGTGTTGAAGCGCGAAATTCACTAGTCTCTGACCTCCATAGTTTCTATTGCCATGTCCGTATTGCTTCATAACGAAGTGTTCTTCCTTCTTGGGAATGCCGACCTTTGCGTTAAATTCTCCCATTAGTATAATGTTCTTGTGTGTGGTTTCCAGTTTTTAGTAGTATAGCCTCTGCTCTTGATTGTCCACTGTATCATCATCACACTTCGCACTAATATTATAAAGGCGGAAGTTTGCGAGAGTGTGTGTGTGTATTTGTAAGTTTGTTACTTCTTCACGCTCATACGGCTGGACGGATCTGGAGGAAATTTGGCACAGAGATAGTGGATAAACATTAAGCCTATCCTTCTAAATATCCTATCCAATTTGTTTCCCTTCCTAATTTAAAATTGGCGCCATCCCGCTGGCGCCACGCTAGCGCCTCACTGCGGTGAGAGTGCGAACTGCGACTTGAAAAAAATGGCGAAAAGCAGATAACTGCTCCCGCGCTGTGTCCGTTTAAAAAAGGGTTAATAAATACCCAAAAGGCTTCGCTAGAAACTGATTAACCGATTGGTTCTCGTAACCCTCCTTGTGAAGTGAAATCAAGCAAAAACGTGAACTTGTAGTGCATATTGAATATTCGCCACGCCGGCCGGCCCTGATGTCCCGAGTGTGTGCTGATACCTTCGATCCCTGCCTATCCAGGTGAGTGTTTATACTTTTTCTCAACGCAAGGAATCGCAGGGTTGGGATTGCCAACATCGGAGATTGTAATCGTTTCTGCGGACGAAGCCCAATCATTCTTTTTGGTGCCTCCTGTGAGGAGTCTACGCACCCTCACATTCTCTTATTAATCATAAAATCTCGTTTAATGAGTCTAAATTGCCTTGTAATATCGTGTATTCTTATTAATTTAATAAATAACAAGTAAGAAACACGAGTTAAATAAATATATTTCATAATTTATTTAAACAACGCAAAAGGTAGGTATTCAAGTCGGGTTCCCGCAACGTGCTAAGCTGGCCAGCGGACCACGGTTGTACCTAACCTACCCTCATTGATCATTATTATTCATTCCGAAAATTAAATTGTATTTAAGGTTTTAATTGAAATCTGGAATAAACTAGGTATTTCTTGTATGACTATTCCTTGCAATAACTGATGTTGGTATAAAGCTAATAGGAATGTTTCATGGTCGAATGGTTGTGCTCGAGAAATTACCTACGTACCTACATTTTATTACGAATAAAAGTGATAACTTATAAGTGTCTAAATCGTAATAGGTATTTATACCTACACATTTAAATTCATAACTTGTATTACTTGCCAAAGTAGGTACCCTTAGTAGTGCCTAAAGTATATTGCGCTTGCAGTTCGGATAGGTACTTATCTACCTACCTTCTTATCTCATTTATTTATCGTGAATACGTAAGTTAACAAATATGTCTGATGAAGTTGAATTACAGGCGTATCTTAAAAGACGCGAATATGACTTCAAGTGTATGCAGATTATCTACGATTTGTCTAATAATTTTTAAGATAGTTCTAAGCTATCCTCTTTCAAGGCTAGATACAAGAAGATTGATCAGATTAGGGCTGCTTTTATGGAGTCCAGCGAAAATGTTAATAGATTACAGTTAAAGTTAAAACCCAAGTCAGAAATAGATTTGAGTGCGATGTTGTCATTTGATGATTTGTATTATGCGTCTATCGAAGTTGCCGAATCTTTGCTTGCGACGTCGCTGCCTGCGCCCCACACGCCTGCAGCCGCCGATCCGTCCGCACATTGTCGTCGAGAGGTTTCTATTGTTCAAGTGAAACTGCCCAAATTGAAAATTCCGCATTTCGATGGGAAAATAGAAAACTGGCAGACCTTCAAGGATAGTTACATCCCGCTTATTCATAACAATAGTTCACTTTCAGACACTGAAAGGTTTCATTATTTGTTGTCGTGTTTATCTGGGTGTGCACTGACCTTGGCCAGGGGCGTACCTATAACCGAGTCGAATTATTCCGTGGTTTTTAATCTTTTATTAGATCGATATGACAATAAGCGCATTTTAGCAAATACTTATCTAGAAAAAATATTTATATTAACTTCTGTCAACAAGCCGTCACTTGAAAATTTGTCCGAACTTACCAATTCATTATATGAAAGCGTAAATGCGCTACGTGCTTTGCAAATTGATGAGCTAAGTGAATTTATTTTATTTCACATTGCATCGCGATCACTTGACCTTGAAACTAGGAAACGGTTCGAGTTACAAAATATTCACGAGATGCCTAAGTTCAATGACTTAATTGTTTATTTACAAAATTATATTAAGATTCTGGAAGTTAGTCAACCGGTCTCGGTTTCGACTACTCCATCGAACTCTTCTAATAACAATAAATAGTTTCGTAATAAAGGTCAGCAAAGGTCATCATCATTTGTAGCATCTACGAACCAAAGTAATAATAATAATGCATCGGGCTCATTAGCTTGTTTATGTTGTAATGAAAATCATTCCATTTACCGATGCGGCAAGTTACATTCTATGACACTTGAACAGCGTCAACATTTCGTTACGAAATTTAACCTGTGTGCCAATTGCTTAAGGCCCGGTCACGATAATAATAATTGTAAATCTAAAACCACATGTTTTGTTTGTAACGCGAAACATAACACGTTATTACATGTGGAAAACAAAAGTTTATTAACGTCTTCTGTTAATTCAAACGAGAATAACGAAAGTTCCACTAAAGTTACTAGCACACTTACTTGTATTACGTCACTAACTTCGGGTTCAAATTGTAGTACGAAGATTCTTGGCTCAGCGGTAGTTCGTGTACGTCACGCGGATGGCTCGCTTCAGTGTGCACGCGCCGTTATTGACAGCGGTTCGATGGATTCTTTCATCAACAGCGCATGCGTGCGCCGCCTAGGTTTACGTATAAGAAAATGTAACTTGAACGTTACCGGTCTCGGACAAAGTAATGTTTGTGACATAAAAGGTTATACTTTCGCTAAAATAATACCTCATTCTTGTGAGTCGCCTAAGTTCGACTTACCTTTAGTAGTTTTACCTAAAATTACTTCCATGCTGCCTTCGTCAACGTTACCGTTGCACGTCAAGGATCATTTCAAACACCTTGATCTCGCCGACCGCGACTTCGATAGATCCGGTCCGATCGATCTACTGTTAGGTGTCGAGTGTTTTGATCAAATATACACTGGCTCACGTTTCACTCCCGGTCCCGGATTACCTTGCGCCTTGTCTAGTGTATTCGGCTGGGTGATAAGTGGTCAATATTTTCATAACACACCACCTAACAATATTCACTGTGAATCCGTTACGTCACTCCTCGCGTCCTCTTGCACGCTCGAAGATATCGTTCAACGGTTCTGGGATTCTGAAGAACCGCCGAAAGGTAAAATTTCCGGTCCGGAAGATGATCTCTGTGAACAAATGTATAAACAGGATACTTACCGTACACGTGAAGGTCGTTACGTGGTACCTATAATGTTAAAGAAGGATGCGCCTTCTTTAGGCGACTCGTCTCGCCAAGCTTTTAATCGCTTTCTCAGCTTAGAAAGGCGTCTTATTAATCAGACCGAGCTGAAAGCTGATTATAAGGAATTTATGCACCAGTACAAAGAACTAGGACATATGCAGCCTGGAGATTCTTCGACTACTGATCGTTATATAATTCCACATCATTGCGTCGTGCGTCCAGATAGCTCTACGACACGACTCCGGGTAGTCTTCGACGCTAGTAGTCAGACTACAAATAATCGTTCTCTGAATGATGTAGTTCATGTTGGACCGAAACTTCAAATTGACATCGTCGATTTAGTTACGAAATTCCGACTTCATAATATTGTCTTCACTGCGGACATTTGCAAAATGTACCGCCAGATATTGATACGTCCGGAGGACAGGTGTTATCAACACGTGTTCTGGCGTGACGAACCTAACGAGGCTTTGAATGAGTATGAGCTTAATACCGTGACTTATGGAGTCAGCAGCTCCCCATACTTAGCTATTCGCACTCTGCGTCAACTTGCTGAGGATCACGGTTCTGAATACTCAAGCCGCGCCGCTCAAGTTCTTTGTGAAGATACATTCATGGACGACATCACTACCGGATGCTCATCTCTTGATGAAGCGAAACAATTAAAAGAGGATGTTACCTCGTTATTGTCAAAGGGTCATTTTGAACTTCGTAAGTGGAGTACGAATACTCCAATTCTTTTGTCTGATGTTCCTCCTGACCATCTTCAGACTTCTAAATCCTTCGATGATGCTGGAAATGAGTTTGTCAAGATATTAGGGATACGGTGGAATCCATCGGACGACAATTTCTCCTACAAGTTTTCAGACTCGTTCGACGTAAAATTTACTAAGAGATCTATCCTCTCTATAGTGGCCCGCATTTTCGACCCGCTCGGTTGGATAAGCCCGGTTGTGTTTTCTGCAAAGTCGCTATTACAAGAAATGTGGCGCTTAAACTTAGGTTGGGACGAAGGTATCCCGCCACATTTTGCTAAGGCGTGGCATTTAATAGCAGCCAACTTATCTGATCTGCAGAATATTTCACTACCGAGACTGATTATGCCCTCTAGTCTTGCCGAAGTGCATTTTGTAGGGTTTTGTGATGGTTCACTCAAAGGGTATGGCTGTTGTGTCTATCTTTGTGGTGTTGTGGATGAGGTTACCACGGTCACTCACCTGTTAATAGGTAAATCTCGAGTGGCTCCGTTAAAACCGACAACGATAAATAGACTTGAACTCAGCGCAGCGGTGCTTCTAGCGCAAGTTATGTCACACATGCACAACTTACTCAAAGATAAAATTCACATAAATTCTATGAAAGCCTACTCGGACAGTACCACCACTCTTTCTTGGCTCAACACGGCACCTCATTTGCTAAAGATGTATGTAGCAAATCGAGTCGTGCAAGCAACCGATTTAATTGGTCCCGAATTTTGGTTTCACGTGTCCACCGAGGATAACCCGGCCGACTGTTGTAGTCGCGGTGTTCTCTGTTCAGAATTAATTGATCACCCACTCTGGTGGAGTGGGCCTTCTTGGTTGCGAATGTCGCCTAATAAATGGCCTTGCAAACGTACGTTGCTCGTAAATGCAGAACTGCCGGAATTAAAAACTTCAGTTCCAAGCAGCCTACACGCTACTGAATCTGATAATCCACTTCTGACGTTAACTTCTAAGCTTTCTTCTCTGACAAAGATTCAACGAACTTTGTCATGGTGTTTCCGTTTCATATCAAATGCAAAGGTTGTTTCTTCAAATAGAAATTTCTCCGCCCTTAGCAGTTCTGAACTCGATAAATCAATGAAGACGCTAGTCAAGTTTACTCAAGACCATTATATGTCGTCTCACGTCAGTCAAGTGAAAAATCATGAACAATGCGACAAGTCGATTCAAAAACTGTCTCCTTTCTTGGATGAAGATGGTTTATTGCGAGTGGGGGGACGCATCGATGAGGCTAATCTATCGCCATCTGCGTTACATCCTCTTCTCTTACCTATATTGAGTCCTTTGTCGAGGCTGATTGTCGAGCATTTTCATCTAAAATATCTGCATTGTGGCCCTCGGACTTTACAGTCCCTAATTCATAGAAGGTTCTGGATAATTGGGTTAAGACTACTTATTCGTACCGCACTCTCAAAGTGTGTGCGTTGCTTCAAAGTAAAACCAGTGTCCAGTCAACCCATGATGGGCAAGCTCCCTGCCGCTCGTCTTCAGCCCTCTCGATGCTTCCAAACCACAGGAATTGACTTTGGTGGCCCTTTTATTGTAAAGGAAAGTCGTCGACGTGGAGCTAAAACCTATAAAGCATACATATCTCTTTTTGTGTGCTTGAGTTCGAAAGCCGTCCATTTGGAGGCCGTCACTGAGTTGAGTTCCGAAGCATTCCTCGCGGCTCTGGATAGATTCGTTTCCCGTCGCGGAATGTGTGATACAATCATTACAGATTGTGGCACCAACTTTGTTGGTGCAAACAAATATCTTAACGAAATAACCGGCGAGCTTCGCAAACATCAAGTTGATATATCAGATGGTTTGGCTATCCGTCAAATAAAATGGAAATTTAACCCGCCAGGTGCACCACATTTTGGTGGCATATTTGAAAGTGGCATAAAGTCCACAAAATATCACCTTAAGCGTGTAGTTGGTGCTCAAGTTTTAACGCTGGAAGAATTTATTACGATTCTCGCTAAAGTGGAAGCTGTGTTAAATTCACGCCCACTTTGTACTTTGTCTTCAGACCCGCAAGAATCGAACGTTTTGACTCCGGGACACTTCTTGTCGGGAGGTCCTTTAGTTTCGCTACCGGAAGAACCTGTTAGTGAATGCTTATGTCCACGTTCTCGTTGGCAAATGCTCAAGAAAATAACTCAAAGTTTTTGGCTTGCTTGGCAACGTGATTATCTGCATACACTTCAACAAAAAACTAAATGGTTCAAAGATACACCCAACCTTAAATTAAACGGTTTAGTCCTTGTTAATGAGCCTAATCTTCCCCCTTTACTATGGAAATTAGCTCGTATACAACGGATTCATCCGGGATCAGATAACATAGTCAGGGTTGTGACTCTTCGAACTGCAAACGGTAAAACTATGCGCAGACCAGTAGTTAAGGTCTGTCCGTTACCAATTAACTAATTATTATCTTATCTTATACCTCGAACAATATTGTGTATTGATCAGTATTGTTCAATTAAAATAGTTTAGACACTTAGGTAATTATGCTTATTAAGTTTGAATTCTATATTTCTCGAGCACTGCTAGTTGTACTCTGGCAGTCTTTTGGCTTGCGAAATCCTGGTCGATTTCGAGTGGGGGGAAATGGATAAACATTAAGCCTATCCTTCTAAATATCCTATCCAATTTGTTTCCCTTCCTAATTTAAAATTGGCGCCATCCCGCTGGCGCCACGCTAGCGCCTCACTGCGGTGAGAGTGCGAACTGCGACTTGAAAAAAATGGCGAAAAGCAGATAACTGCTCCCGCGCTGTGTCCGTTTAAAAAAGGGTTAATAAATACCCAAAAGGCTTCGCTAGAAACTGATTAACCGATTGGTTCTCGTAACCCTCCTTGTGAAGTGAAATCAAGCAAAAACGTGAACTTGTAGTGCATATTGAATATTCGCCACGCCGGCCGGCCCTGATGTCCCGAGTGTGTGCTGATACCTTCGATCCCTGCCTATCCAGGTGAGTGTTTATACTTTTTCTCAACGCAAGGAATCGCAGGGTTGGGATTGCCAACATCGGAGATTGTAATCGTTTCTGCGGACGAAGCCCAATCAGATAGATTATAGTCTGGAATAGCACACAGGGTTCTTTTATCCCGAGAATATGTTCCCTTCGGATAATTTACGACATTCACGTGGGCGAAGCCGCTGGCAGAAGCTAGTTAATTATATACTTATTACTACTAAATAATACTCTATCATTAATTATATAATTACTAAAGAATTTCATATTTTTCGTCAAAAAAAATAAATTTTCTTTTAAAATATTATATTTAGATATCATATATTCAGATTTGATATTACTTTTTCTTTCACGTGAGAAGACGTGAAAATCTCTTTCTTATGTTCAACAAGCTCTCTTTGAATTGAACGAAGTGTGTTCATTATCTGCTCCATATTTTTACGGCATAAACAAAACTAATTTTTGTTGGGGTTAGTTGTGATACAAATAGCGAACTCTTGTAGACTCTCAAAGAACTTAGATCGATCGACTTGATAGATTGACGTAAAGCCAGTGCAGCTATTCTCCAGTAGATGGCGCCTTTAGATGTTTATTTCGTAGTTAGGCTTAAAGATTGCAGTTGGCGTTAATTTACCGTGGCTTGGTTTTCTTTTGGAATATAATTCGTTAGGTACATCACAATATTGAATAAGAAAAATAAGACGTACGCCTAGAAGATTGTACATATAGGACTTTCATCATCTGAACTAGGTGGCAACCTGTATCTCGGATTGCAATTTATACCCTTCTTTAAGTAGTGGTCCCCTAGTAGCCATCCATAATAAAATAATAATATTTGAATGCCATTTCATGTGTAGGGTGTGTGTGTTGTGAATTTGTGTGTGTGGTACACATCACACATATTCGAATTAATATGAGCGATATTATGAATGACTAGCTGACCCCCGTGACTTCGCTCGCGTCAATTGGCTATCTATCTACCTACCACTACCTACCTACTCTACAAACAAACTCTTCAGCTTTATAATATTAGTATACATGTTGATAAAACTTCTTCGCAAATGAACAAATTTGATTATTGCTATTGCAGATTTTTGTTAAGAACTTTTAAAGAGGAACAATTCCGAATACATAATATTTGCGTAACTTAAACCGTTTACGCAGCGCACGCAACGGGAGCAATCAAAATATTTTGCCCGTTTTTGCAACATTTTTCATGTATGCTCCGGTATTATTGGTCGTAGCGTGATGTTAAATAGCCTATAACCTTCCTCGAAAAATGGACGATCCAACACAAAAGATTTTTCAATTCCAACTATTAGTTCCAGAGAATAGCGCGTTCAAACAAACACACTCTTCAGCTGTATAATATGAGTATAGATTAAAGAAAGTGTTTAGTAGCTTAGGTATCTATTTGGGATTGTTCAAAAGCACTTCTGTTTCATCATAAGAGATAGATAGATAGTCCTGAATTTTCTTTTACATTGGTTCTTATTAAATGGATATAGAACGGATCGTCGATGGAACCGAAAGAAGACGCAGCGTTGGAAGGTATTCCTCTAGGTGAATCGATGATCTGGTTAAAGCTGTGGGAATCCGGTGCAAGTGAGACTCATAGGACCAATTTGTGTGGCGACAATTAGGGAGGCCTGATAATGATGATTGTCATCAAACAAAGAATACAAACAAAGTAACCGATTATCTAAGTGACGCTTAGAAGCTACTTATATTTGTTCTTGTCGTTGTTATCAACGGAACTTTGTACCACTTGTTTGCTAGAGTTAGTTTATTTAAAATGGTATGTAAACAGGACTCACAGTGCTCTAATTTATTAGCAGAGCATAATCAATTCATGATTAAAAATAAACTTTAATGAGTATTTTATAAATATCAGAAAGATTATTTTAACAACAAATCTTCATTGCATACTTATTATTTATTTAGTAGGCATTTTGATAAGTTAAACAAAAAGCAGTAGTAGTATTCTCGCATTGAATTCCTCACTCGAGCCACCGTTTTTGGTACTGTTATTTCAAACGTTTTGCCTGGCCGAGGATCATCGTCTTATCTAGATTTGACCTCGCTTGAATTGCAGGTTCTATAGTCAATAGGATTTTACCAATATGAGCATTGTCTGTAGCCCTCAAATATAGTGCTTCTTTTCGTTTAAGCTTTAATGTACTGCACAAAACATAAAAACAGAAACAAATATAACAAGACACAAAAAAAAAACCGGCCAAGTGCGAGTCGGACTCGCGCGCGAAGGGTTCCGTACTTGGTAAATTGTGGTTTACGATTTATGACGTATTAAAAACAAAACTACTTATTAGATCTCGCTCAAACCAATTTTCGTTGGAAGTTTACATGGTAATGTACATAATATATGACGAATCTATAAGGGTTCCGTATTTTGCCATTTGGCTACGGAACCCTAAAAACGATCTCATCCAGACATTCAAAACTCCACAACAAAATTAAAAAAAATACTGCTATGATTTTGTTCTTCACATAACTAACATTACGCCTTTTATATTACCCGAAAGGTTACGCAGAGGTACACGTACAGTACACTTACATTAAGTAATTAAGTTATTCTTCTTCGTAGGGTACAAAAACAAACTGGTGGTAATGTTTGGTTGATAATGAAAATTTGTAAATATAAAAGTTTTACTGCTACCCTCAAAAATAAAGGACACGACAAGACTTCTTAAACAATCTTTGTTTTTATGTAACTCCAAGACATTGAGTTTCAAATTAGTATTCGTTTGACTTACGCAACGCCACAAAGTAGGTAAGTAAGCGGCGGCGCGCCGCAGACAGTAAGGCCACTACGAACAAAGCGTCATTATGCACACACACATTGACATTGCGATTTTACAGGGATTTTTGGGCAATATTGGACCGAGGTTAGTCGCGGCTGTCACGAGTGCTTTGCGCGGGCGTTTGTCACGTCATTTACACAGTACTGTAAGGAGGTTGCACTGGCTGGTTACCTTTATTAATTGTTACAGACCGAATATACTTTAAATATGTTCTTTTATTCATTTTTAGGTTTAAAAGTCATTAAATCTTTCAAGATGACAAGTTAAAAATTCAATATCTAAGAAAAAAATAAATTATTTTAAGTCCATAGACGAAATCGTTTGATTCTTTAACTGACAATGTCTCTCTTTGACTGACTGTCAATTCGGATGTTTCTATTTTTAACTGACTTCCCAAAAAGGAAGAGTTTCTCCATAATTCTGATGTATTTTTTTTTTATTTATGTTCGGCCATAACTCCGTCATATATAAACGGATATGCAAAATATTTTTTTTGATCGACAGAAATTTGTTCCAAAATGGTCCCATTTAAATTTGGTAAAGATCGGAAGAACAACTTCGGAAGTATAAAACAGAACTATTCAATAAATGACGGCAAATCTCTAGGGATTGCTCTGTTGTTTACACTATTTCATAACATACTATCACGCAAGTAAGCTCTAAACGGGTACGCAGATGTGTACAATTCACCCTGGTACACTCTCATTCCACCGGTAATGTTCAAGTTAAATGTTATTCGGGAAATCTATTGACCACACTTGTCCATTATTTACCGATAAAAAGTGAATAATAAAAACTTTTTTACAAAAAGATACAACAGTGTTTTTATTTGGAAGTCCTGTTGGAGTTTAACAAAAACAAATCTAAAATACTCTATGACTGTCTCTGTCTAACCTTATATTATATGGTTTGACTGTGAACCCTCTGTCAGGTAGTTGAGACCGAAATCCCATCTGGTGATCTGGTCACAATACACTATTGCGTCAGCCTTGCTAGGGAACACATGTATCTCAAAGTATTACTTAAACACACCTTCCAATTTAACAAGTAAAGGGTAATTAAACTGTATTATTGAAACCCTTATAAAACGGTCTTTCATTGGTGTCCACCTCTACCCATAAACCCCAATAGGTTATGGGCCCAGAGCGCTAAACCAAAGTGAAAATAATAATATACGGACACTAAATAATAAAAACGTGCTGTGCATCTAAGTGAAACAAGAAGGAACAATAAATCAATACAACGGTGCATAGGGTTCATTCAAAACCCTAATAGACTTCTGGTTTTACCTTCGCGACGGGCAGTGCTACAACAGACAGGAATAATGGCGCGTGATGGACAAACGACGAAGGAAGAGGATCTGCCGGTTACCTGTAAGATGGGCGTTTCAGGTGTGCTCTGTTCCAGAAAATAGCAAAGCGGTTATAGCCGTTGTTTTAATAAAGATGGCAGTGTCATTGTGTTCTTAGATGGTTGGTAAGCCTATAAAAGGTAAGTCTTTGATGATAATCTAGAATGTACCTAATTGGCGTTAATTGTCTGCATCTTATATACGCTTTAATTAGCAAATGTTTGTATATACATTCGTAAATAATAATTATGATTTATTGTGAAACGAAATGTGAGGCCATAAAGGCAAATTTGTTTTGAAATAAAATATGTAACACAATTTTTCTAATAGTGAAGCAATTAACAATAGGTGCATGCTTTTGGCATTTCGAAACAAAAGTTTATTAAAAAGATAGATAATATGTGAATAGTGCACACAGATGTTCACGGTCGAAACACTTCTTGGTAAATTTAAAACCAAAGTCGAGTTGTGTTTTATAAAGCTAATTTTGGTCTGAGAATTTTTAACTAACTTCAGTTGTAATAATGGAGAGGAAATTGTATCCAATTAAATAAGAATTCCGAACTCGAAAAGGATACCATTAAATAGTGCTTTACATTACGGCATTGAATGATATTGTCGAATGGATCAATAAGAACAATGAATCATAGAACGGAGTAGTACATCTTATAAATTCATCATCTGCCTCGCCTTTTCCCAACTATGTTGGGGTCGGCTTCAAGTCCAACCGGATTAAGCCGATACCAGTATTTTACATGGAGCGACTGCCTATCTGACCCAGTAACTGGATAACACGATAAATCTTGCCAGACTAGTGTCAGATCTCAGGCATCTGAGTACCAGTAACGACTGTCAAAGATCTTCAAATGACAGCCGGGACTCTCTGTATTAAGTGTAGTCTATGGCCGGGACCAACGGCTTAACATCATTGGCATGTAATACTACCTATTAAGGTGTAAATGTTACAACTCATTCAGGGATGAAATTGTTCTAGTACTGAGGTTGTAAAACACACCATATAAGTTATGGCGAAATAAGAACCACAACTAAAAGTATTTAAATGTGTTGGTTTTACTTCTTTAATAAAAGTAGAAAACGATATTGACAATGTGTTGTCAAAAGGAAATAATTCGTTGGGTAAAAGTATTAAAAGTAAGGGTTTGTCTCTACCTGCCCGAGTAACAAGAGACGAGCGGAGAGGCGCTAGAGGCGTGGGTCTTGCCCACATGTAAAACATCTGTCGAACAGATAGATGCCTCGCTACTTCGAGTCCGCAACATGAAAGTCCCTATTTATACTTGATACACACTAATTGGTATAAAGTGTAGACAATTATGGTAGACAATTGGTTAGTGAGATTCAGAGATGTAGTATTGGATGAGATTAACATCTTATCCAATAGGCCAGTGAAATCTGAGCCTGAATGAATCATGGCTTAAAAGTAGCAATAACTATGTTGATAACTTTGACTTGTTACACTCTATCGAAGTGGTGTGAATCTGAAAAGATTAAATCAGGTTGTATATTACTATAAATATGAATTAATTCCTAGTATCATATGCTAATAAATCTGTTAAAGAAATAGTGGAGCGTTTGATCCAGTATTCATATCAAAATGGAAATGTGTTAACATTAAGTACCATACGATATGATAATGAAACAGAAAATTAGTAAGGTTTAGGATGCAGTTATGTGCTGAATCTTTGATATTTCAAATACCTCAATCGTATTCAGAAATTGAATCTATGTGTTTCAATGATAATGATAATGAACATGTACCTATGGTAAAATGTCAATGAGGAAAATAATGTATTTATGTAAATGATACCTGAAGTGAAACGATAAAATCATATGCATATTAAATATATTTTATCAATACAACTGTAAGAGGGCATTTACGGTTAAAAATGATGAGTTTCTAAAACCTGTGAATAAATGGCTAGTGGTTCTAGTCAGAAACTTTTGCATTAGTTACAAGAAACACAAGTTTAAGATTAATATCTTTAGCGAGTTAGTTTAATTTGCTAGTGCATCATAAAGATGTTAAATCATTTTGAATGGGATATTGACCAAGGAAATCTAGGTATATGAATATTTCCATAGCATATCCTGGTTGAAAATATATTATTTGCATATGAAAAAGAAGTCACATTGAATTATATTTGTTTAAGTCATTATGTGGATTAAAGCAGTCTGCAAGCTGTTAGTTCCAAATACTTGAAACAAACTCGAACACCACATTATAAAAAAAAAAAACCTGCTATTAAATATTTAAAGGTTTTCGGTTCTACCGTGTATGTGCATTATAAAACCACTTAAACCAAATTTGATGAAAAGTCCTAGAATGATATTCTGGTAAGTAAGGTATGGACCTACCATATGGCTATAAAGTATGAAACATAAAGAGTGAAAAATATGAAACAGTTGGGAATGTCATAGCTAATGAAGTGAGTTGTAAGCAGTCGAGGGCTGCGTTACAATTGGAAGGAAATGAAACCGATCATTTCCATACCAAAACTGATTGACGTGACGTCAAAAATCAGTGTCAATTAAAACTCACAGTTTTGACAATCCTAAAAGCTGGTGTCTTCAAAACTGATGTAACTAAATCCAAAAATATAAAATTGGGTGGTTCAAATCAGTGGAATTAAAATCAGATATTTAAATACTACACGATATCAAAACAGACACAGTCCTAAATCCAAAACTGATGGAATTAAATCCAATGATTGAAAATTGGATGGTTTAAAATCAGTGGAATTAAAATCAGTTATTTTGAAATCTGATGAATGGATTAAAAGTAGTATAATTCGCTCGATATAATAACTATAGATACTAAAGCCAAACGATGTTAATAAACAAAGTTCTAATAAAACTTGTACTGATAAAAAAAATAAAAAATGTCGATAATTCTTGCCAGATAAGAAGGAGTGAAAGGATTATAGGTAATCTCCCTATAATATGGGATCTAAACATAACTAGTGAAATGTGGGTGTACTATAGTGTACTATGCCTCTGCCTAACCCTTCGGGGAACACAGGCGTGATGGTATGTCAAGTCTTGTTTTGATGAGTATTTAAGTAACTGACGAAATGTGGTTGTACTATAAAATAGTGTAATAAGCCTCAATTTAACCCTTTGGGGAACATAGGTGCAATGTTATGTATGTTAAGTCATATTTTAAATTGTATTGAAGTTATACATGTGAACGATCTTGTAAAGATCGGTAATTTAAATATGTTCTATGAACAGTTGTAAAACATACTGTTATTTTATAAGACTGAAATTCGAGAAAAAGGTTTTCTGGTAAACAAAGTGACTTTTGTTTAGAATATCTACACAGTTCTTGAGTAAATCAGTCAATATTAATTTGTACCCAAGTTGAAAGTAAACTAAATTACGAAGTATAAAATTCGTAAGAACTTACTAGTGCCTCTTGAAGAAATATTGTTGTGTGCTTGACGCATAATTGACACATTATCATGCTGTGCACCCGTCCTGACCCAAGTTTATTTTTTATTGTAAACCTTCTGAGTCAGTATGCAAGCAAAGACAATAGTTTATTATGGTCAGACTTAAAGGGTCTTAAGAAATTTTAAGAACCATAAATCTCAAGTTGGTTTAGAAACGAAATTATTGAAAGTAGCTTTGTTCATTGTGAATGGGCTGTAACATAATAGATAGTAAAAGTACTTCGAGTTACTTAATTAACTTTAAAGTATTTGATAATTGCAAAATGTGATTTGTATGCCACAAATGGGCAGTAAAACTATGATAACAACATAGTACATAAAAGCAAAATAGATAACTACATGGCTAAATGTGAAGCTGTAAAAGGCTTGGTTATAATTACAAGGATTATCATAGTAAGTTAATTATAATAGCATGATTGTAATGCTATAGATAAGTTAATTATAATATATCATTAAATTATAATAGATGAAATGATTAATTGGTCTGATTAGGTTTTTCTGGGTTTCCCTAATCCTGCGCAATGAATGTTGGACCATGTTGATATTGTTTTCCCCAGAGAGAGAGAAAAAGGAAGGTGTGTGTTTTTATTATTGTATAAAGATGGTATGAGATAGGTATTATTACGAGTATGTCGTAATTAAAGAGAGAAGGATTTATTTTTGAGGGGGCGTGTTGGAGTTTAACAAAAACAAATCTAAAATACTCTATGACTGTCTCTGTCTAACCTTATATTATATGGTTTGACTGTGAACCCTCTGTCAGGTAGTTGAGACCGAAATCCCATCTGGTGATCTGGTCACAATACACTATTGCGTCAGCCTTGCTAGGGAACACATGTATCTCAAAGTATTACTTAAACACACCTTCCAATTTAACAAGTAAAGGGTAATTAAACTGTATTATTGAAACCCTTATAAAACGGTCTTTCATTGGTGTCCACCTCTACCCATAAACCCCAATAAGTCCAAATAAAAACACTAAAAAGTGAAAAATAACTTAAATTTCGGAAGGCGGTGTCAAAACACGAAGAAATAAAAACAGAAACACCGACTGCCGAAATTAAAGTTATTTTTCACTGTGTAGTGTTTGTATTTGGAAGTCGGTTGTATTTTTTTTGTTTTGTCAAAAAGTTTTTTTTGTATGTTTGTAAATTTATACTACCCACTCCTTTTTTAAATTCTGAATATAATAGTAGCAACCCTAGTGAGTCCGGCAACTTTAGTTGTCAATTTACGAGGATCGCGAGACTGTTTACATTTTATTTTGAGACAACGCTTCGTTTCGTAATTCGAGCCTTACTTTTCTAAGAACTCGTTTTCCAATATTTAAAAGATTCAAGGTGTTTAAAATAAATTGAAAGAAGTAAACGTGTAGTATTTTCAGACAGTGTGCCACAATGCTCAGTGTTTTCTTGTTGTGTGTGCTGTGGTGTGGCTGCGTGGTGCTGGCTTGGCGAGCCTACTCCAGGAAGGGGGTCGCGCACCCACTGCCGCCGCCCATGCCTGGTGGGATCCCGATCATTGGGCATACTCATCTGCTTAGTGGTGATTCAGCAAGTATGTGGATTTTTTATGATGTTGTTTTGATTTTGACCGTTTTGTTGGTTGCAAGTGTTGCAACTACAATAATAATTGTGCCTGAGTTCGATCCTCAGGTCGGGCGAAGTAATATTAGAATTTTCTAACAGAATTTTCTTAGTAGTCTCTGTCTAGATTTATAGCCAGTCAATCCTCTGAAATCAATGGCTGCCTCGTTGGTCTCGTGATCCTGTAAGATCATGGATTTGAAGCCCAGGACGTGGGTTTATTCATTAAGGTGTTCTCAGTTGTAACCTGTAATTGGGAAGTGGGTGGTGCCCGTGCTTCGAAAAACACGTTAATCCGTTGGTCCTTCGCCTGATCTCTCACCACTCGTGAAGTCGTGATTGATTGCCGTCATATTAAACTACAACTAGCTTCGACTATGATAGTAAAGGAACAGAGAATGAAATCTCCGTTGATATTGACCACCGTGACCGAAATTCGAATGGCAGGATTTTATGAATGACTTTGCCGCCTACTGGCGAAATGGTAGTGTTTTTATATTCCTTAAAACAAAACAGTTATTTTCCATCAGTCTCAGAATGACTTGTTAATCAAATCGTCTATTTTTCAGAAATGTGGGATATTCTAAATCTAATGACAAAGGAATGCATGCAAAACGGTGGAATTATGCATGCTCAAATTGGAACACAAATCTATTACGGTACGTTGATTTTATCTCTTCTATAGCTAGGATAAGCGAGTATAGGTGGCCCAGTGGCAACATCCCGAATTTTTGAGTTGTAGGTCGTGGGTATAAGCCCAAGCATGCGCTTTACTTAGTGTAGTTTATTTCATCACGACTGCTCTCAAAACGGAGAAGGAATACGTCGTGAAGGATACCGGTTTGCCCTAGAACCAATCATTCGAAGATCAACCAAACCGTACCGGGTTCACGTGGTTTAATAACGGGTTAGGACCTCACACAGAAAGGAGGCCTGTCTCCTAGCAGTGCTAACATTATAAGCTGTTTATTGATACAAGGTGATTTTTTTAAGTGGGCGAGGATGCCAAATCCGAAACTATAAGGAATAGCGAAAAGCACTCGAAGGATTCACGAGGCCGATTTTGATGAAAACTAAAACTGCATTATTGGTTTTTTGAAAAACCTATATTCCTAGCAAAGAAGCGAACCCGTTGATAATGTTGATGTTAGAAAATAAACGCACGCTGTACCTACTATGCAGATGGTGTACATCCGACAGTGTTGCCAATAAGAATAAAAACTGGGAAGAAATTACATTCGGCAATCTTGAGAAAATACCTCTTTTTTACAAAATACATTTTTTACTATGAAATCTAGACTAACCAATTGACAACTGATTTTAGCTCATTAAGTTTATAAGTTTTGATGGTGCTCAAGCTTTAAAAGAGGGAAATCGCGCAAAAAAATATTGCTTTGGGATGATGATGTGATGTTTTTTGATCGCTACGTAACTTAGTAGAAGTTCTTTATTTATTAAATTTATAGCTTCTAGACTTTAGTCGCATTTTCCTCGTCGTCTTTTGTTTCACATTGTGGTGCATCGACACATTACATGTCGCATGCACAGCAAATATTATAATGGTCAAATAAATAATTATAAATAGCAGTTGTGTACTAGTGCTCACCGAAACCAGTTGTTTTATTTACATGACTCATAACACCCAACAACAAGTACATAGAAGATACACTTACATCTGGTGACCCCGATTTGAATTAACACGCGCCGCGATTTAAAGTGATTTCCTCGTGTCGTGGTAACTGCACTGCACAACCTTACCAGCCTTCCACAAGCGGATCTCACTGGTTTTGGTTTTCAAGAGGCATATAGTTACCGAAGACATGAGCACAAGTGGAAATTGTGGTGTGTTACCAGCATGCGGAGCGACGGACAGCAGTCAGGCCGAAGTCGCAGCATTAGGAATATCCTCGAAGATCCCGGATTTTTGGATAGAGATGCCCAGGGTGTGGTTCGCGCAGTTTGAGACAATGATGGCTCCCCAAAAACAGGGTGACGAAGTAAAATACGGAGTCGTACTGTCCAAGCTCCACAAAGACGCAGTAAGTCAAGTGGCCGACATAATAATGTCACCCCCCGCCACTAATAAATATGGTGCTGTTAAAGAAAGACTCCTAGCCGTGTACGAAGAATCGGAGGAGCGGCAATTTCAAAAGCTGGTCAGTGAAGTGGAATTAGGCGACCAAAAACCGTCGCAACTGTTGAGACGAATGAGGGAATTGGCACGTAAGAGTCAGGTGGCCGAAAAAACCCTCCATGGTTTGTGGATATCAAGACTCCCCGATCACGTTCGAGCAGTGTTAATGGTCAGTCAAGATCAGAAACTTGACAACCTCGCCGCCATAGCGGACAAGATATTGGAAGGACGATCAGGCGAAGTGTCGGAAATATCAAGCGGACAAACACAGCTTATGGTTGAGATGGTCAACCAAATGAAGAAGCTAACCATAGAAATAGCAGCCTTGAAATCCAATGCAAATAATGGTAGACACCGTAGTTACAGGCGCAACCGAAGCCAGTCGCGCACAAGATCACACTCCAGGACGAGGATTACACCCGACAGTCCCAACTGGTTATGTAGGTATCATCATCGGTACAGGAATCGAGCTCGGAACTGTGAAAATCCATGCAATTGGAAGAAACCGTCGGAAAACTAAATTCAGCGTTGACAGAGGCGGTCGTCAGCGCTATCATACCGTCAAACCGCCTATGCGTTACCGACCGAAAAAGTGGGTATCGTTTTTTGGTAGATACAGGCGCTAACATTTCAGCCATACCTAGAAGAGGGAATCGTTTAAAAGCTGACGACACATATAAAATATACGCTGCAAACGGTACACAAATAAAAACATACGGCGACAAAACGCTGACGTTGAATCTGAATATGAGACGCCCGTACCGTTGGACTTTCATCGTAGCTGACATTACGCAACCAATACTTGGAGCCGATTTTCTAGAAAGAAACAACATTTTGGTGGATGTTCGGAATAAACGTTTGATTGATGGTACAACTGGACTTCAGAGTAACGCAAAGTTAATGAAGTCAAGCACGCCTACACTTCGGACCGTAAAATTAACCGAAGACTACGCAGACATTTTAGCAGATTTCCCGAACATTTTGAAACCTCTCGATACAGAGTCACGACCGAAGCACGACGTTGTTCACCAAATCATCACCAATGGACATCCTGTTTACTCCAAGTCAAGACCTTTGCCAGCGGACAAATACCTAAGAGTGAAGAAGGAGATAGAACACATGCTAGAGACAGGGTTATGCAGGCCTTCCAAGAGTCCGTGGGCAAGTCCTTTGCACGTGACATCGAAGAAAAACGGCGAGTTGCGACTATGTGGTGACTACAGGAGATTGAACGCGATCACGGTACCGGACAGATACCCAATTCCGAGACTACTAGATTTCACATACCTACTACCAGGAACCAGTATTTATTCAACGATCGATTTAAAAAGGGCTTACAATCAGATTCCAGTACAAGACGTAGAAAAGACTGCAGTAATAACCCCGTTCGGTCTATTCGAATTTCCAAGAATGCCGTTTGGACTACGAAACGCAGGGCAAACCTTTGTCAGATTCCTAAACACAGTCTTAGCAGGACTTGATTTCGTATTCGTATATATAGACGATATACTAGTGGCGTCATCTTCAACCAGCGAACACCGTCGACATTTACGAGAAACGTTCAAACGGTTAGACGAACATGGCATTGCAATAAATCAAGCCAAATGCATACTGGGCAAACAGCAAGTAGAGTTCCTCGGATATCAGATCTCAAAAGATGGTATCAAACCATTACCAGACAAGGTCGAAGCAATAACCAAATACCCTATACCAAAAACCGTACAAGATTTGCGAAGATTTTTAGGCATGATCAACCTCTACCGGAACAATATACCACAAGCAGCCAAACACCAAGCTCGGTTAAACAAATACCTCATTGGATCGAAGAAAAATGACAAAACCGAAATACAATGGACTCCAGAGGCATTAGAAGCATTCGATCAATGTAAAGCAAGTCTAAGCGACGCCATTACATTGTCTTCACCAACAACGCATTGCCCGCTATCACTAATGACAGACGCATCTCAAACGTGCGTGGGCGCCGTTTTACAACAGTATGAAAACGGAAACTGGAAGCCACTCTCCTTTTTCTCAAAGGGACTGAGTGAAACGCAGTCAAAGTACAGCACGTATGATCGGGAATTGCTAGCCATTTACATGGCAGTAACGCATTTTCAACCTTATGTCGAGGGAAGAGAGTTGATAGTTTACACCGATCATAAGCCGTTATGTCATGCTTTCACTACAAAACAAACCTGCACAAGTAAAACGATAGCCCCAAGACGGCTACGTCACCTCGAGTTCATCGCACAGTTCACGACAGACATACGTCACCTATCCGGTAACATGAACCCGGTGGCCGACGCGTTATCGCGACTCGAGCAAATAGATTGCCCCACACCTGTGGATTGGACTGAGTTAGCAGATATGCAACGCAATGACACTGAACTCACTCAGCTGTTAAAAAATTGCAACCTTAACTGGAAAACAACGACATTATCAGGAACAAGACAACTACACTGCGAAAATACAAAACCAAGTTTACGACCGTATGTGCCGAAATCACTTCGAAAACAAGTATTCAACACCATGCACAACATAACACATCCCGGAATAAGATTATCGAAGAAAATGATCTCCGAGCACTATTTCTGGCCCCGCATGAATACTGACGTCGGCATTTGGGCGAAAACATGCCAGGCATGCCAGAAAAGCAAGACACATAGGCACAACTCGGCCCCAATCGGAATTTTTCCACCCACAGCACGATTAGACCACGTGCACGTAGACATTGTCGGACCACTACCAGAATCCAACGGAAACAGATACATCGTGACAATGATCGACAGAGAAACGAGATGGCCGGAAGCTGTACCAGTAGCAGAGATAACAGCAAAAGTTGTAGCGGAAGTTCTCATAAGCACCTGGATAGCGAGATTCGGATGCCCAAACACCATAACAACGGACCAGGGACGACAGTTCGAGTCAGACTTATTTATCACTCTGACCAAGTCACTCGGTATTAAGAAGACCAGAACCACCAGTTATCATCCACAGTCAAATGGTTTGGTTGAACGCTGGCATAGATCAATGAAAACCGCGCTAGTCGCGCGCGGAAATACAACGAACTGGTCAAGCGAACTACCCATAGTGCTACTAGGATTACGAGCAGCACTACGACTGAAAGAGAATACAAGTCCAGCACAGATGTTATACGGAACTAACATACGTCTGCCAGGAATGTTTATCGAGCCGAAAACGCAAGTAACATCACCAGAGACTTTTGCACAGACACTCCAGAGGACAATGGCAAAGCTAAGCCCGTTTAGCAACAGCCAACACGCCAGCAGTCACAAATCGTTCATACATCCAGACATGAAAAGCTGCGAATACGTATACGTCAGAACGGATGCTGTGAAGAAACCACTGACCCCAGCCTACGAAGGCCCATATAAAGTGTTAGAGAAGCAAGAGAAACATTTCAAGATTCAATTGCCGAAGAAAACATCAATAGTAACGGTGGACAGATTAAAACCAGCATACATTTTAATGGACGGAAAGGTAAATGAACCTTTAGAACACCAGAAAAGTAGCAGTAGCGAAGTGAACGACGACAAAAATGATGAGCCAGCAGAAATTAATAAGACCGCACCAAACACAACACGCTCAGGCCGCGTCATACATCCGGTGGTACGATTTACAATACCGCCAGATCAACGAAAGAAAAACACGAAAAAAAAACAAAGCATAATTTCGTCCACACAAACCACCAAACTACCGCAGCAGCAACACGCTGGTAAAGCAAGATCAAGACAATTGCAATATTCGGAAACATGGGCAGCTGGGGCTCCAAGGAAGAGATCGTGGTGGCACAAACTGCCGCTGGGTCAGGGGGATCCAGCATCTCAATGACGGAAATCTCTATGGATGGCATTTTCATCATCACCGTTGCAGTGCTACTGTACTGCATGTACAGAAAGTGTAGGAAGCGGTTATACAAGAACGTGACACGGCACGTCGACGCCAGGCAAACGCAACCAGCTCAGATTCCAACGGTCTCCATGCGTTGCTGTCAGCACCCAAACGGAGGACAGGGACCACAAAACGTTTAAGACAGCAGCAATCGGGAAAAAGGAAAACAGAAGAAAAGTGTAACCGCGTAGTATTAAGTTCGTTTTTATTTTTGTTCGTGTATGACTATATTTTGTGTAGAAAGAATACTTCTTTTGTCTTATTTTTTATGTAAACTTTTTAATTATTTTTATGTAAGTGTACTCGATTTTTTTATTTGTTTTTAAAAGGGGTGTTCAAGTTCTAAACCTTTATTTACGTATATTAACTTCAACGTAATTCACATGTTTTGGCATAGATGGCGTATATTTAATTAGTACCTAAATTAATGCCTAGATGGCGTTGTGCAAATACGTCATCACGGTGAATCACGGTGTTAAGATTCTCCGAGTGTTCATGACCCTCTGCGATATGTTCGATTTTTGTAAGTTTAAATAAGGTGCATTAAAGATATACATCTAGTAATACAGTGTATTATTTAGTGTAGATTCAGTGCCGCGTGACCAGGTCAAACATTGGTCCTACGAGTCGGAGAGTGACTATTGTCACAAGGTTAGGGTCGTCGGAGAAGGGCGCCGACACAGTAGTGGATCGCTGCTGATGGTGCCAAGGTGCTGGTGAGTATCGCACCGAGGTGGAAACACCCAGTTCGAGAGGAGCGGCAGCGAGATCAGCGGCAGAGAACAGTTCGAGATCAGCGGCAGAGAACAGTTCGAGATCAGCGGCAGAGAACAGTTCGAGATCAGCGGCAGAGAACAGTTCGAGGGTAGCAGCGGCCAGTACGCGCAACTGCTAAGTGCGTGGTCACGGGTGCCGGTGCGGCGCGTTCAGCAGCAGTGCCAGTGCGCGCGCTCAGCAGTGCCAGTGCGCGCGCTCAGCAGCGCCAGTGCGGCGCGTCTATCAGTGCCAGTGCGGCGCGCTCATCAGTGCCAGTGCGCGCGCTCATCAGTGCCAGTGCGCGCGCTCATCAGTGCCAGTGCGCGCGCTCATCAGTGCCAGTGCGCGCGCTCAGCAGCGCCAGTGCGGCGCGCTCATCAGTGCCAGTGCGCGCGCTCATCAGTGCCAGGTGCGGCGCGTCCATCAGTGCCAGTGCGCGCGCTCAGCAGCGCCAGTGCGCACGCTCACGAGTGCCAGTGCGCGCGCTCACGAGGGTCAGAGCGGCGAGTCCATAAGCGCCAGTGCGGCGCGCTCATCAGTGCCAGTGCGCGCGCTCATCAGTGCCAGTGCGCGCGCTCATCAGTGCCAGGTGCGGCACGTCCATCAGTGCCAGTGCGCGCGCTCAGCAGCGCCAGTGCGCACGCTCACGAGTGCCAGTGCGCGCGCTCACGAGGGTCAGAGCGGCGAGTCCATCAGTGCCAGTGCGCGCGCTCATCAGTGCCAGTGCGCGCGCTCATCAGTGCCAGTGCGCGCGCTCAGCAGTGCCAGTGCGGCGCGTTGAGCAGTGCCAGTGTGCGCGCTCAGAGTGCCAGTGCGCGCGCTCACCAGCGCCAGTGCGGCGCGTCCATCAGCGCCAGTGCGGCGCGTCCATCAGCGCCAGTGCGGCGCGTCCATCAGCGCCAGTGCAGCGCGTCGCTATAGGCAGAACAGAGTACGTGAGTGCAGTGGAAAATTGTGAGTAGCTTTTAATTAGTTTAAGATTTGTAATAGAACTCTAAGACACTCACCTATACTGTTTCGTTATCATGGAGTCATTAATAAGGTTGCAACTTGATATTAAAAACACAATAGAGAAAGGGAAATCTAATTTCAAAAAATCCCCTAAGGAGAGAATAACTCGGGGATATATTGAAACCCGATTAGAATCGTTAGAAGTACAATGGACAAAGTTTAGTGATAATCATAGGAAAATAATTGAAAAATCCTCAGACGATAAAAATGCATATTTTACGTCCAATATTTATGATGAAACCGAAGAGATCTATATTGCATACAAATCGGAATTAAAGGATACTCAATTACAATTAGTACAGTCTGTAACAACAGAACCACGAGAACAAACAATAGATACCAATGAGAGTAAAATTTATAATGTCAGATTACCTAAAATCAATATTCCATCGTTTTCTGGAAAGTATGAAGAGTGGACTAGTTTCCGTGACTTGTTTATATCGCTTGTTCATTTCAATAAGACCTTAGATGATGTACAGAGATTGCATTATCTTAAGGGATGTTTAACGGGTGAAGCGGAACAGCTGCTCAGACAAATACCCATAACTGCGGCTAACTATTCATTAGGTTGGCAACAGTTAGAACGTAGATATAATAATAAACGACACTTAGCGAATTGTATATTGCAACGATTGTTTGAGCAGAAAAGAGTGAACACAGAGTCAGCTGTAACGTTAAAACATCTCTTAGATACAACCACTGATTGTATGAGTGCGTTAGGTAATATGGGGATTGATGTTACCACCTGGGACATAATTGTAATTCACATTGTCTCAGCTAAATTAGACCAGGAAACCCGCAAGCAGTGGGAGTTGAAGGTTGCCTCCGAAGAGACAAATGACCTACCAACTTTAGGCCAGTTCAAGACGTTTCTTGAAAGTAGATTTAGGGCTCTGGAGTTTGTCGAACCGCAGAAAGCAACGTCACAGTGGCGTAGTCGTTCACGGATAGAAGGATCAGATCAGAAGGTCATGCTTGTCACAGATAGTAGGAATGCCCCCCCTGCGGGACAGGAAAAAATAGGTTGTGAAAATTGTGGTAAAGGTCATAAACTATGTTTTTGTGAGTCTTTTATAAAGATGGATGTCTCTCAAAGGAGACAGTTTGTGCAAGGTAAAAAGATTTGCTTTAATTGTCTAGGCGGTAATCATTTAGTTTATCAATGCAAAAAATCAACGAATTGTAGAATCTGTAACAAGAAACACCATACGCTGTTGCACATAGATACTCATAGCTCTAATAGACCGAGTTCTGAGTCAGCTGACAGTGGTACCTCAGTTGACCCAACACCAATAGTATCCTGTGTTTCTACTAGGGAAACAATTAGCACTAGACAAGTATTATTAGCTACAGCATTGGTTCAGGCACAAACAGCTTCGCGAAATTATCAGGTAGTTCGAGCGTTGTTAGATCAGGGGTCCCAGGCTTCGTTTATCACTGAAGCTACGGTACAATTTTTACGGTTAAAAAGAGTTCCGGTTAGGGGTGTTGTGTCAGGGCTCGGTAGTAATAAGACTACAATAGCCAATCACATGGTCACATTAGTTTTGCGATCGGTGACAGATCCTCAATTCAAGTTTGAAGTAGAAGCATATGTTTTGAAAAACATAACTACGTATCTTCCTGAGAAACAAGTACCGCCTCTTGTGTGGTCTGAGTTAAGGCAGATATCGTTAGCAGATCCTCAGTACAGTGAGCCCAATAAGATTGACATTTTGTTAGGCGCAGATATTTATAGCAAAATAATCAAACAAGGTCTAAAGAGAGCGCCCACAGGGTCGGTAGTTGCACAGTGTACAAGATTAGGTTGGATTCTATCTGGTGCAACTCAAGCGGATAACGAATCACCTTTATTACCCAAAATTACTTCTTTGCACGCCCACGTAGAACAAAATGAACTCTTGAAACAGTTCTGGGAGATTGAAGATCAACTGCCCCACAGTGAAAGGTTATTTACAGAACAAGAGCAGAGATGTGAAAAGCTGTTTACATCTACAACGATAAGGTCTACTGATGGTCGTTACATAGTGCGGCTGCCATTCCAAGAGTCAAAACCGTCTTGTGTGGGTGGTAACATAAGAGAAATAGCAATGCGACGATTCACAGCATTAGAAAGGAAGTTTGGGAGAGATCCAGATTTAAAAGGAGAATATACAAGGGTCATAGAGGAATATCTACAATTAAACCACATGAGGAGAGTACAGAAACCAGACTGTAAATTAAATGAAGCGTTTTACTTACCACATCATGCCGTAATTAGAAAAGACAAGTCCACTACCAAGGTCCGCGTGGTGTTCGATGCTTCCTGTAAAAACAGCAAAGGTGTATCACTTAATGATACGTTGATGGTGGGCCCTACTTTACAGTCTGATTTGAGACACATTATACTTCGTTGGAGACTTCATCGTATAGCACTTACAGGGGATATAGTTAAAATGTACCGACAGGTGAGAGTTGCTGAAGAAGATGTGGCATATCAACGCATATTGTGGCGTCAGAGTCTAGAGGAAGAAGTACAGGATTACGAGCTACTTACCGTGACCTTTGGCGTAGCTTCCGCTCCGTACCTGGCAGTAAAGGTTTTGCATCAGGTCGCGTTAGACCACCACAAAGAGTTTCCAAATGCAGCTGAAAGAGTTCCCACTAGTTATTATATGGATGATCTAATGACAGGATGTTCTACGGTAGAAGAGGGAAAGCAATTGTACCTAGAAATGAAGGAGTTAGTAAGTAAAGCAGGATTTCAGCTACAGAAATGGAATAGCAACAACCAGGAATTACTTAGGGAAATAGAGTCATGTGAGAGTAAGGAAGAGAAAGAGCTAATGGTAGATCATACTAAAATATTAGGACTTACCTGGTGTCGGAGTACAGATGAGTTCAAGTATACAGTGCAGCTTCCATCAAGATCTGAAAGGGTAACTAAACGCAATATTATCTCTGATATTGCGCGTCTGTTTGACCCCTTAGGCTGGATAGCGCCCAGTATAATACTGGCAAAAATACTTATCCAGAAACTGTGGTTATCAGGAATAGGTTGGGACGATGAGGCACCTGAAACGATAAAACATGAGTGGGATACTTACCGTAACGATTTAATACAGCTTCATAAAGTGCGAGTTCCTAGGTGGTTAGGAGTATCAAACAAGGCTCAAGTCGAATTGCACGGGTTTAGCGACGCGTCAAAGGCAGCTTATGCTGCGGTGGTCTATACTCGTTATGTAGATAGTTCAGGCAAAATTTATATTACACTTTTAGTCGCCAAGACAAAGGTCGCACCAATAAAAACAGTAAGCATTCCGCGACTGGAACTTTGTGCAGCAGTGCTTTTGACCCGTTTGTTATCGGATGTGGCTAAAGCAATGAATATTGAAAGGGATAAGGTCCATGCTTGGACAGATTCAACGGTAGTCCTCGCATGGTTAAATAGTCACCCCAGTCGATGGAAGACCTTTGTAGGGAACCGAGTGTCAGAAATCTTAACAACACTTGAAGCAGATCAATGGTCGCACGTGTCATCAAAGGACAATCCGGCAGATCATGCATCAAGAGGTGTATTACCCACATTGCTATCCGAAAGGGAGCAATGGTTTAAGGGGCCAAAATTTTTATACAGCACAAATATTACATATAATAGACTAGTTAATTTAGATATACACTTAGAAGAAAATATCAAGTGTCATTTAGTTCTAAGCAACGAAGATTCTCCATGGGTCAAGTTTAGTTCATTAAAGAAATTATTAAGAGTTGTAGCGTTGTGTAGAATTTTCGTTCAGATCAAATGTAAGATTAGAAATGAGAGGTCTAAGTATTTAAGTAAGTCAGAGTTAGATGAGGCGTTAAAATGTTGTATAAGACTGTGTCAAAGAATAGAGTTCAAAATCGAATATGATCTGTTAAAACAAGGAAGACCATTAACAAATAAAGCAAGTAAACTTAAATCACTGTGTCCGTTTCTAGACAAGGATGATATAATCCGTGTTGGTGGCAGATTACAACAAGCCTTTCTGTCCGATCAACAAAAGCATCCTATAATACTTCCACATAATACGCATCTTACAAAATTGTTAGTTGCTGATGCACATGACCGTACATTGCATGGTGGTCCTCAGATGATGACCAACTTTATTAGATCAGCGTATTGGATTATTAGATTGAAGAGTGCAGTAAAAGATCACGTACGTAGGTGTGTAGTGTGTGTAAAGACCAAGGCTGAAACCTACAATCAGCTGATGGGATCACTTCCCGCGGCACGTTGTACTCCAACTAGAGCATTTCTACATAGCGGGGTGGATTATGCAGGTCCAGTTCAAATTCGTACGGCCAAGGGTCGAGGTCATCGTTCACATAAGGGGTATATTTGTGTGTTCGTATGTATGGCTACTAGGGCCATACATCTGGAAGTAGTAAGCGATATGAGTACATCAGGTTTCATAGCAGCATTCCGTCGATTCGTAGCTAGACGTGGCCATTGCGCACAATTATGGAGCGATAATGGAACCAATTTTGTCGGAGCTGCAAGAGAGCTCAGAGAGATACTTGCTGTCCAGCAAGATAGTGCAACGTATATAGAGGCACATGGAACTACGTGGAATTTCATACCTCCCCGAGCTCCTAATTTCGGTGGACTATGGGAGGCAGCAGTGAAATCCACGAAGTTTCATTTGAAGCGCGTAATCGGAAACACTACTCTGACGTACGAGGAGATGAGTACTCTATTAAGTCAAATAGAGGCTTGTCTAAATTCAAGACCGATGACCGTCATTAGTGGAGAAGACATTCATGAACCTATGCCATTGACCCCTGGTCACTTCTTAGTTGGGGAAGCATTAATTAATGTTCCTAGTCCTGATTATACAAATTCCAACGTTGGTTCGTTGTCTCGGTGGCAACACATACAAAAAACGTTACAAACCTTCTGGCAGCGTTGGTCCACAGAGTATTTGAGTGGTTTAGTTCATAGATACAAATGGTCTGTTCAAGCTCCAGAGCCTAAAATCGAGGATATAGTACTAATTAAAGAGTCAGACTTACCTCCTGCTTGTTGGTTGCTTGGCCGAATAGTAGAAAAACATCCTGGTTCGGATGGTATAACTAGGGTGGTAACATTGCGCACTAGTAAAGGTCTCTTGAAGCGACCGACTTCAAAACTATGTATCCTACCGGTAAATGAATAAAACTTTACAAATTAATTCTTGGAATTCTAGTTTGATTATTGTCATCGCAAGTGCTTGTTATACGTTAATTGAGTTTATATTTGTTCTTAGATTAAGTATTTGAAGAATGGTACTTGTTGTAACATTATTAAGGTTTAAGTTCACTGTAAAAATTACAATTAGATGTTAAGAACTGTTTGTATTGTAATTTCTAACGGGCTGCCACTTACCAAAGACCCTATTAAATCCAATAAATAAAAAATAGTCAAAGATCAATAATAGTATTCGAGTTTACATTTCTATTGATAAGGACATTCTGCAATAATGTCCTTGGTGGGCGGCATGTTCAAGTTCTAAACCTTTATTTACGTATATTAACTTCAACGTAATTCACATGTTTTGGCATAGATGGCGTATATTTAATTAGTACCTAAATTAATGCCTAGATGGCGTTGTGCAAATACGTCATCACGGTGAATCACGGTGTTAAGATTCTCCGAGTGTTCATGACCCTCTGCGATATGTTCGATTTTTGTAAGTTTAAATAAGGTGCATTAAAGATATACATCTAGTAATACAGTGTATTATTTAGTGTAGATTCAGTGCCGCGTGACCAGGTCAAACAAGGGGGAAATAATGTGGTGCATCGACACATTACATGTCGCATGCACAGCAAATATTATAATGGTCAAATAAATAATTATAAATAGCAGTTGTGTACTAGTGCTCACCGAAACCAGTTGTTTTATTTACATGACTCATAACACCCAACAACACGTACATAGAAGATACACTTACAACATCATCAGCTTATTAATGTTCCCACTGCTGGGACACAGGCCTCCTCTCTGTGAGAGGGAATGGGCCGTGATCCACCACGCGGGCCCAGTGCGGGTTGGTGGATGTCACATGTCTTCGAATTGTTGGTTCTAGAACATGCTGGTTTCCTCACGATGTTTTCCTTCACCGTTTTGAGAGCAGTGGTGAAGAAATAATTTACACAAAGTAAAGCGCCTGCCTGGGTTCGAACCCACGACCTACAACTTGTAAGTCGCGGCCGGTACCACTGGGCCACCACTGCTCTTCAGCTCGTCTTTTGTTTATCTGTCAACATTCATATTTCAGTCCAGTCAAGTAGCCAGTACTAAGTATCGAGCAGTGTAGTAAAAACTTATTTGAATCTTTCGTCGTTCTTCGTCTGTGCCCGTTTTGGTATGTTACAGACTGGTATTATTATGATGATGATGTGTCTTTTGCAGTGATTACAGATCCTGATGACGCTTTCACTGTGGTCAGTACATGCTTACATAAGCATTTTATTTTTGACTACGTTAGATCATGGCTGGGAAACGGACTTCTTACTTCTTCAGGTAAATATTGGGTTGGGCGCTATGGCCTCGCGCCAGGCTTTAAAATATTCTTTGCCGCAAATTTACCAATTTTATTGCGGTATCAGGTTGACTTTGACTATAAAAACGATTTAGGTTCTGAGAAGCCTTATTGTCTTACGACCCACCGATTTTGACAAATGAGCCTTCGACATTATTTTTTCTAAAATTATTATTTTTTCCAAAATGGTAGCTTGGACGAAAAACTTTTCGCGTAAGAAATTGTTGCTCTAGACATCTATATCTATACCAATATTATAAAGAGGAAATATTTTTTGTTTGTTTGTTTGTTTGTACCAAATAGGCTCCTAAACTACTGGACCGATTTTAAAAATTCTTTCACCAATAGAAAGCTACATTATTCCTGAGTGACATAGGCTATTTTTTTATCCCGATAACGGGTCCTGTGGGGTGGTCCACGGGAGCGAAGCCGCGGGGAACAGCTAGTAAAGTATAAGATGGTGTTAACAAATGTAGCGAAAAATAAAAAAAATACCCAAAAAACAGTCAGTGTTAAAAAATAATAATAATTGTTGAGAAACTGCTTGCAGGGCCCACCCTGGGCCAAACCCCCAGGTTTCATAAAGGGTTATAAAATTTTGGTAATTTTGGCCTAGGATGCACCGTTTGGTCAAGGTCAACCCGATACTTCAATAAAAATGGGCAATATCAGTTTTTATTTTAACTCTCCTGTGCTACCGATACGCAAAGTGAAGATGAGCCGGCGACAAGATTTTGTTTTAATTTTTCGCTGAGATTTTTACACCATCTCATAGTTTACGGCTAGAGCAACGAGTAATTTCCTGAAAAGTATTTCGTCCGAGCTACTCGTTACACGTACACGTTTTGGAAATAAAGATGTTTTGGAAAAACTAAAAAATTCGAAGGCCTTTTTGTCAGAAACGGTGCGTTTTATGACCATGCTTTTCAAAACCTGAATTGCTAATAACTAATTATTTTATGATCAAGATTAACCTGAAACTGCAATAAAACATTCAGACGGCGAAAAAAATCAAAAAGTATATTTTTGTTTTCTTTGCTGCTCATGGTGCCTCTAAACGTATACTCCAACTGCTAAAACTCCGCCTCTATGACGACTCACTGACCTGCGATAGCCTCCTAGTCTTTTACTAATTTTTACCGGCGTATTTTATATATATATGCAAATCGGTTGAATTGCATCGCATTGCAATTACTTGCAATTTCGCTTAGTAAAAATCGCTTATCAGTGTTATATAAATCGAATCGAATGTTTAATGTATAAATATTTTGTTTTCTGTTAACCGTTGATAATATTTGAAATTTATTTTTTATTGTTCACATTTAAGTGACTATTGTTTTAATGAGAATAAAGATATTTAAACCGAAATTTGTTTTAAGAAGTTTTAGAAACGATGACGTCTAATATGTTAGGATAAGGAAATAATAATTATTGTTCTTCTCTAAATACAATTTTTATAATACTTAAATCAAAATCGCTGTCTACTTCTGTCTGTTTCTCCGCTTCCTTCTTTAAAACCATGCAACATATTTTGATATGGTTTTTACTAATAGAAAGAACGATATACGAGGATGGTTTATGTACTTATATAATTCGTCCCATACGAAGGTAGTTATTTATAATAATAAATAACAATAATTGTTTATTGGACTAAAAAAATTGTATAGTCACGAACAACATTATGTTTGAAGGTCCAATACATATTACAGAGCAACAATGTATATCAGTAGTAATTGTATTGATTATTGGTACCCACAAAAAGATTTAACTTGTGTTATAAGTACACAAGTTAAATCTTACAACTTATATACTTATTTCCTTTAAAACTTTATACTTTCAATAACAGGAGCAATATGGCAACGTCACCGCAAGCTGCTGAACCCAGCATTCACCGTGCCCGTAATACATAACTTCCTTGGCATCTTCAACAGTATGTCCAAACAGTTTATTGATGAAGTAGAATCTCAGGCTGGAAAGGGACCCTTCGAAATTGGCTCGTACTTGAGGCTAATTGCTTTTCAGACTTTTACTAGTAAGTTTTTTAATTATTATGAATAGCCTTGCGTTTGATTACTATCTCAGGTGAGATAGTAATCAAACGCAATAATAGTAATTCATATTATAAAGAAGACGCAATTTAGGTAAATTGCGTCTTCTTTATAATATGAATGTTAACTGAAAATTAGTTGTTTTGTACGTCAGGTAGATTAACAGTTTCCCTGCCCGCTGCAGTTATTAATAAAAAAACTTTTTTGCAAAAAAATACTACCGACTTCCAAATAAAAAACTACAAAGTGAAAAAAAACTTTATTTTTGGAAGTCGGTGTCTTTCTTTTTTCCCATTTTTTTGCGATATGGACACCGACATCCAAAAATAAAGTTATTTTTCACTTTGTAGTTTTTTATTTGGAAGTCGGTAGTATTTTTTTGCAAAAAAGTTTTTTTATTTTTCCCTTTTTAGTTGTACTTTCCTAAAATAGGCAAGTTGTTTAGTAAGGTACCTATAACGCCAGAATAGATTACCCGAATAACATGAAACTTCAACATAACCGGTGAAATGAGAGATCTGCGTACCCCTTTATAGTGTACTGGCGTGATGTTATGTTATGAAATGGTATAAACAATAAACAGACATGCGATTGCAGCAATCCCGAATGATTTGCCGTTATTTATTGAACAGTTCTGTTGTCCGAAGTTCTTCATCAGATCTTCACAAAATTAAAATGGGACCAATTTCGAAACATACTCTATCAAACAAAAAAAGAATTTTCAAAATCGGTCTACAATTGACGGAGATATAGGTGAACAAACATAACAAAAAAAAAAAAAAAACATACAAGAAGTCGAACATAGAACCTCCTCCTTTTTGGTAAGTCGGTTAAAAAACATTGGACACGTATTTTTCTTTTGATACGTAAACATAAAGTGACAAAGATATAATGAGTTGAAATATCCTGTCAAATCACGCTGCTAGTGCACTTTATACTGAGATAGTGACGCCACAAGCCCTCACTCCTACATTTTGATACGCTTTATCTTTGTCTATATTTATTGAGTTGGTAAAGCAAATAATATGTGTCCAAATTATTAGATAATCTAACTGACGGGCTAAATAGAATAATATTTTTATATCCAGGCAACATCTCTATTCACTAGCTTCTGCCAGTGGCTTTGCCTACGATAAGATTATCCCAAATAAACGTAGTCCTGGTTTTAAAAATCCGAAAATTCATCGAATATGATTCAGTAGTTTGAACGTAACAGACAGACAGACATTGAGCATTTTATTCGTTTTTTTTTCGTTTTTCATCTAAAAACGAAGAAACAACAACACCGATTATTTTTTCAAGTTATTTTGCACTTTTTATTGTTTAATATTATGGTAACCGGTTATATTTATTGTAAAAAAACTATTTTTCTAGGGACCGTATTCGGTATAGACGACAAAAATGTGAAAGACTTCGCACGAGAGTACATGGAATCATCTGACCAAGTATTGAACATGGTCATCTATAGGTTTCAGAATTTCTGGCTTCATAGTAACTTTATCTTCAGGCTGATGGGATTTAAGAGTAAGGAAGAACGTCTGATCAAGCATATGAATGATATGGCAAATCAGGTAAGTTTAATGTTTAAATTAATAAAGAAGAAAGAAAACATATGTTTTGCCACAGAAACTGACATGCCTATAATTTTTCTTAAAACAAAATTATACTAACTGCCTTGTTGGTCTTGCGGTTGCAGGCGCCGCTACTGCTGAATATGAGGCCCTGGGTTCGATTCCCTTGGTCAGGCAGTGTTGTTGGCTTTTTCATCTGGCTTTTCTTAATAGCAGTCTGGATTTGTGCTCCCCCCCTATTACATGGGACTTAAACGTAACGAAAGGGGGGGTACTCTGCCTAACCCTTGGGGACATACAGGCGTGATGTTATGTAATATTATAAATTAAAATTAAATATATAATAATTAACTGGTATATCACAAAGTTTCACAAAAGCTATCAGGTTTAATAAATCTATACTGCGAGAACCACAGAACCAGTCGACAAAGCGAGACGCATTGCTATGTTTGGCATAGAAATGTTACGGCACAAATTAATGATGGCCAGGTATCAAACCTTCAACTTCGTTCCTCATTAGCATCTAAAACCTTCGAGTTGTCAAGAGGGGTCTACTATGATGTCTGAAAACCATCATGATTCCGTTGTGAGAGTGAGACGGAGCCATACGGGACGAATAGATGACGGCATATCGTAGTACAACCCAGGGTCTTATGTTAATTAAAATTAATGGCGATAAATTGTAAATCTTTGTGTCGACATAAAATACTATTGTGTTTCGTAACAAGGTAATTTTTTGAAGCATTCATAATGTTTATGATTATCATATAGTCAACAAATATTTGTTTTGATGTCTTTGCTCATAGTTATAATCATTTTTAGAGTTCCATACCTTAAAGGAAAAAACCGAACCCTTATAGGATCACTTTGTTGTCCGTCCGTCGGTCTGTCAAGACCCTTTTTCTCAGGAACGCGTGCAGGTATCAATCTGAATTTATATCAAATACTCAGGTCTACTGTGCCTGAAAGCTGTGAAAAAAATAAAACTTTTAAGCCAACGCAATCAAAGGAAATATCCATTTATGCCGCAAATTTCTGCGAATTTTTGACACTCGCAAAGCAATCAAAACCTACAGGGTACTTCCCGTGAAATTGTGAATCTTGAAATTTGGTACGAAGCAACGTCTATAACGTCGTCGTCGAACGTCTAAACGTCTAATAGCACAGATAAAGAAATAATTGCGAAAACCGTAAATTTTTTGTTACATCATGTAATGAAAATATATTTTTTTAATTTTAAACTTACAACCCCTTTCCTCATGAACGCGTAGAGGTATGAAATTGGAATGCATATTAAATACTCAGGTATATAATACGTTTAAGAGCAGCCTAGCCGGGCCGTCTATCGCCAACGCGAGCACCGTCCAAAAGCTTGTTGTTTCATCCAGCGCAATGCTTGAAAAAGAGGCAAAGCGAAAAGAGAGAGCTAGCGCCTGAACGCTCGGTTGTCACTCGGTAACTTCCGCCGCTCAGTCGCGGGCGCTCGCCGCCGGTCGGCCGGCCGCTTGTGTGAGTGAGTGTGCGACCCATTCATTCATGAATTCATGATAATAATATCGCATCGCGCGCTACATTTAGTACGGACGTAGCCCTTGGCCCCGGGAATGCGTGTTTGTATTTTTACCAATCTAGGTACCGTACGTGCGCAATTTTTTACTGCATGTAAATTATTTAAAATATATTAGTTTTGTCGTAATTTATGTAGGATATCTACATAAAGTACGAAAAAGTAAAAGTACCAAAATCATTAATTCTGCTTATGGAATAGCACAAACAGAACACATTATTATTATTTTATCTAACTTAACCAGGCAGTATTGAGGCAGCTAACATTAGTAGGTACAATTACAATGTACGTAGGTCTAATTACAGTTTGGCATTTTTATTTATTATAATTATCGAAAAATTCATCCAAATCGAGAAGATTCCGATTTCCGAAAACAGACATTCAAACATCATTAATTTTTTTATCTTTTGAAGTCCTTATGGATGTCCTTCAGCCTGGGGCAAACGAAGGGTTTTTTTTAAATCGATGTCGCACTCTATGTAGTTCTTCCTGTATCGTGGGTGCGTTTACAAACATCTCACATACACAACTACACAAGACACCCAGACCCGGAACATCTCATATTAGTTGCTTGCAGTAATCGAACCCGCGACCCGCAGCACAGCAGTCGATCGCTCAACCACTGCGCCAACCGTGTCGTCAATTCGACACGTATTTATGTAATATTATTGGAACTGCACAATATTCACATAGCATAATTATATATTCTTCTAAAAATGTGTGCCAATTTTCATTGCATATTTGTATGTATGTATGTTTGTCCACGCATTTCTCCGAAACTAATTGTCGGATCGTGATCATTCTTTTTATGCTAAGTATCTCTCAAATTAGGGAAAAGTGAGCATACAACCGTACTCCTTAGCGACAAACAGCACGAATTTGTAAATTGAGTTATAGGTTTTTTATCAATCCTTTAGGTACCTTACCATAGAACTTACTCATTTTAGTGATGGTGTACTAAAACTATAAAGAGCGAAATAAAAACATTTTCACAAAAAAAAAAAAATCGACTTCGAAAGAAAAAACACTAAAAAGTACAAAAAAAACTTTAGTTTCGGCAGTCGTCAGTAAAATACCTATAAATTTTAGCTTCCTCAATACCTGTGTCAATACGGACTGAGATAAATAAATAATAATGTGTTCTGCTTGTGCTACTCCATAAGCAGAATAAATTATTCAGGTACCTATACTTTTTCGTACTTTATGTAGGTATCCCACATAAATTACGACACACATGGTTACACACAATGTTAGTTGGCGTTGTGGTTGAACGATCGGCTGCTACTCTGCGTGTCGCGGGTTCTATTCCCGCACGGAAAAAATATTTGTATGGCCTATAGATAATTGTTCCGGATCTGGGTGTCATTGACAAAATACCTATAATAACTAAATGTACACATTCGTGCTGTTTGTTGCTATGGAGTTAGGTTGTATTCCATATTTTGAAAACTGATGGACCGATTTTGAATAAACTTGCACTAATCCCTAAGTTGAGAGATAGTCAATCCAACACAAAAAGAATGATCACGATCCGACAAGTAGTTTCGGAGAAATGCGTGGGCGAACATACATACATACAAACATACATACACTTATGATATTTTGCAAACGTGTTTAGAAGCCCAGATAGCGTAACTTATTATGTGAATATTGTGCAGTTCCAATAATATTACATCCATACTTGTCAAATTGATTATCTCTTTATTTTTGAAGTCGGTAAATAAATAACTTCTGTTTATTTTTTGTTTGTTTAAGTGGTCTAAAACCATCTGTGCTTTATTGCCATAATGAAACCGGTTTGGGCATTGACATATATATTTAGGTTTAGGTCACAACGGTTGGATGGTTTCAAGCTCTGTAACGGACGTAGGAACAAACTATTTTTGTGTTTTATATATTAGGACAAATGGCTACCAAAACTTATTTTTTTATTCTTTTGGAAGTCCCCATGGATTTCCTCCGCCCTGGGGCAAGCGAAGGGGTCTGTCAGAGTCTAACTGAATAAAACCACACGGTGTTTTGCAGGTACCTTCGGCCGGGGCGCTGGAGTGCTTGCGCTTTTAGTCACGCTCCCCCGCTCCCCGGCCAGTTATTGGCCATGGTTACTTTTTGGTCTGGTTACTTCTGGTTGGCGTAACAAGTTTTCTTCTTCCATATCTCCCCGACTTCTGTCACTCTATCACTAACTCCCTTTTCTTTCATATCACTCCTCATACAGTCCATCCATCTTTTCTGTTGCCGTCCCCTCTCTCTCCATATTTGTAATCACACGCACCAGGTTCGGATGGTGTTCTTGGTCGACCATGGGTCAGCAACAGTATAATTGCAATATATAAGCGAAAAGTGCTAAAATCGTCAATTTGAGTATGCAGATGACAGCATAGTTGCATAGAGGTACTTGTCCAACGCAAGGGCTACTAGGGCGAGATCCGGTCTCTTCGTGAGACTATGGTGAAGCGCTTGAACCAGTCCTTGACGACGGGGAGGTCAACACGCAGGACCACATCGTATATCGCGAGATCCCACAAGAGATTTTGTAAAACCGACCCCTGCAGAACCCCACAACTAGAGGAGAGCCATAGTCAGAGCTCACGCTTGGCCAGGGACTTCATCCGTGCCTGGTGCGTGTGCCGTGTGGTACGTATGTGAATTTTGGTTTGTAGTGATTGGTGTATCAAGATGGCTGTTTGTATTTTACCTAAAAAGGTTTTTTTTCGTTTGTTTCTGTTTGTTTTTTTATGAATATTATTAGTTAGTAGGTAGTTACCTATCAGAAATAGAGATATAACAAAACAGTAACATAAAATAAAAAAAGCAAAAATGTAAAGTAATTAACTTCGTCTAAATCGAGTGTAATCGCGTATTTTTTAAATGAAAATGGTTGTGTTTTGTAGATAGGTACTTACAAAACAAAACCATTTGTCTGTAACTCGGTGTAGTCAGATATAAATAATCATTCTAATTAGTCCGTCAGTTAGATTATCGAAAAATATTAGACACGTATTTTTTTATTTATTATATCATTAAAAATTGATAATGATAAAGCTCGTCAAAGCTTAGGAGTTGGGATCGAGATGACACTTTACGTGACGTCACGCGGAACTTCAACGCACGTAGCAAGAAACTTGCGAATGCGATGCTTTCTTTTGATTGATCAAATATACGGCGCACACTGTTGCCGTTCCGTCACACGCCAAATCTGCGCTCCGTTCGCCCGCGCCGGTGATGAGCGATCTCGCAACGTTGCGTTGCAGCCTGATATACTTACCTAGTAATCAGTACTGAGTATCGATAAAAATATCAATAATTTTATACCTATACTCAAGGAAGTATTGCGAGCATCTGGCGGGTGTTTCGAGTGTCCCTACCTAGGTACATACCTACTCTACCTACCTACCTGCCCTTCTTACCTTACCTACACGACCTACCTACCTACTCAACCTATCTACCGGATAGGTAGAGTGAGTAGGTAGGTAGGACCTACCCACCCTATCTACTTACCTAACTACCTTACTCGTTACCTAACCTAACCTAACCTACCTACCTACTTACCAACCCTACCATCAAAACAAATTCGGTTTCTGTATTAACTAATGCCAGGTTCGTTTCTTATAAAAAAACAAAATCTATTTGAAAGCAAAAACGTAAAAGGTAAAACAGAATTCTCTAAATAAATGAAATAGATACGATGCACACTCACGTACGCGCACAGTACTCAACAAATTCATTCATTACCTATACCTACTAGCCGAGCGAGCGAGGGGCCACGGGATCTTCATTCAACTCCCCCGTCTCACCCCGCCCGACCCCGCACTACTCGCCTCCCCGCGCCCCTCTTACCGCCTTGTTCACTAACAAGCAAGTGAGAACGCGATAGCATTGAACGAAAAATTGTGTTTGAAAATTTCATAAAACTTGTTCCAGGAAATACGTGTTTTTGAAAAAGCCTTACAAGTTTGTGAAATAATTATTGGTCATTTAGAATCTCTATTACTTGTGGAAGGTTTCTAACGTGATGATTTCTTTACTTTTACAATTTATGAGTACATTATGAACGGCCAATGTTGAGGTAAAATTTGTGCAAAAAAGCAGATTTTTGGAGGCTGATACTGAATTGGTTTCTCCAAATTTTTTATTTTCTGCTTTGAAAGAAACCTAGATATAGTGCACAAGATACCTATTAGTTCAAAAAAATCAAAGATAGATGTGTTTTAACGGCATAATCACGTACGAGCGTTTGTATGAAAATTATGTCGGCTTGCCTGCTCTTAAGCTGAGGTTTCTACGGAACCCTCGGTGCGCGAGTCCGACTCGCACTTGGACAGTTTTTAGGGTTCCGTACCCAAAGGGTAAAAACGGAACCCTATTACTAAGACTCCGCGGTCCGTCTGTCTGTCTGTCTGTCTGTCTGTCTGTCTGTCTGTCTGTCTGTCTGTCTGTCACCAGGCTGTATCTCGTGAACCGTGATAGCTAGACAGTTGAAATTTTCACAGATGATGTATTTCTGTTGCCGCTATAACAACAAATACTAAAAACCGAATAAAATAAATATTTAAGGGGGTTCGCATACAAAAAACGTGTTTTTTTTGCCGTTTTTTGCGATAATGGTACGGAACCCTTTGTGCGCGAGTCCGACTCGCACTTCGCCGGTTTTTTTATTCTAGTAGGTATTGGTGACTATTATATTTCTTACTTAATTATATTTTCAAGGTTATTGAGCGAAAAAAGGTAGATTTGAAAAAAGCCAATGAAAAGAAACCCTTTGAGTGGGAAACAACAGGTATCTACTTCAATCTATTTTTACTTTGCGTTAAAATGATGGTGTAACATAAAACTTCGAACTTTTGAAAGTGTAATTTTAGGAATGCATCTATGAAGCATAATAATAACAAAATTCAATACATTTATTTCAGCTAAACCATTTATTAAAACTTTTGATTGTAAAGCAGTCGATTAGATTATTATTTACTACCTACCAAATGTGCAACAAACTTAATTTTATGTGCTGACAGATTCCTTGACACTTCAAAAGTACTTTTAAATGGTTAATTTGAAGTTCGATGATTTATGTTTGAGTTTGATCAGTTAGACTAAAGTTGAAGCTATATGTACGTTCGAAAACACAGCTTCAATTCTGAGCTCTCAATGACTGATCTAACTATGTTTCAGGTACAAGACACAAACCATTAATGAGTCTACTATTGGAGCTCAAGAATGGCGATACTCTGAGTGATAAAGAGGTAAAAGAAGAGGTAGATACTGCGATAGTAGGTGGTTTTGATACCACTTCAAATGCGCTGACTTGCCTCTTGATGCTATTAGGAACTTACCCTGAAGTTCAGGAGAAGATGTACGAAGAGTAAGTAAGGTTTTATGAAAGTAGTAAATGTGAAATTGTCCTCAAAGTAGGCAATAGTATCGTACTAAAAATACTTAGTGTTTCAATAAGCTGTTTCTAGTTTAGAATAGATTCACCACCCACTCTCTATCATAAAAAGGAGACCAAGAGTTTTGGTAGCAAAATAAACTTGTATAAATCTATAAGTAAAAAAACATGTAATTGTGAAATGGTCAAGGTCCCTATGTCATCCATCTATGTAGTTGCCGGACAAAAATTCCTTCTGCATGTGCTGTTTAAGGGTGGCACAGAAGCGTGGGGACTGTCTCAAGAAAAGAGAGGCCTAAGCTTAGGCCTTGTAGTTTTCAGTAGCTTATGTTAATAAGCCGTTATTTTTATTTTCACAATTATGCCCAAGCAATATAAATAAAGTTATTTTTAGAATGATTGAAGTTCTTGGTCCAGATAGAGATATAGAAAAAGAAGACATCAGAAAGTTGGTGTATACAGAAGCTGTGATTAAAGAAACTCTTCGAGTGTTGCCTATTGGACCTGTTTTACTTAGATATGTAGAACACGATACCAAACTAAGTAAGTGCTATATGATTTATTAATTGACTTCTTTTAACCCTTCAGCATCAGTCTTGTAGTAAAAATGAATAAGTCTTTGCTATTATTTTCATATTTTAGTTGCCTAATCGCACAACTAATCATCATTACCTATCCCTCGACTTTAACGTTCGCTGCTGTAATTACTGAAATAACTAAAAACCATTGTGTTGAACTCGTAAGCGAAATCCTTGGCAGCCAATGTGTTAAATGTGATCGTTATTGCATTTCTAAATCGAGCCAAATATACTCGTATGATTTTGGTTTTAACTGATTCCATAACCAATCAGGAGTTTTTATATTTAGTGTCAATAAGGCGTGCCCTTCATGACATTGTGTGTTATACACAACTGTAATATTGTATTGCTACGCACCTCCTTTTTGCTAATATTATTCCTCAAAGGCATATTAGAAGAGTACATCAATGATGTTGTTTTGTATTGATTCTTTAATATATTTCAGAGAACTACACAATGCGAGCAGGTTCACAGTGTGTAATTCTACCAATAGGAACTCATCGCAGTGCTTTATGGGGGAATGACGTCAACGTGTTCAGGCCTGAACGTTGGCTAGACCCTGCCATAACATCACTTGCAAACAATGCTTTCTACGGCTTCAGTATTGGGAAAAGATCTTGTATAGGTATGCAAAAACTATTACTAGGAAACAAACAGTTATATTACAACAAATATAGTCCTAAGATGATGATGATGCTCCTTGTGAGAGAAACATTTGAAAGAGCTTGGGACCTGGTTCAAATCAATTTCACGCCGGTTTAGCAAAGTGTTGTTTGGATTTGCTTCAATAAGTGTCTGATTAGGTTCCCAATGGTTGAGGTCACCTTTCATTACACGGGACTCAAAAAACAACTAGCTTATTATAAGATATCGAATACTATAAGATATCGAATACTTATCTACTGCTTTTATTTTTTATCTGCAGGTAGAACATACGCGATGATATCGATGAAAGCAACTCTCGCCCACTTCATACGGCGGTTTCGAATAAGTGCCAACGTGAATGACATGAGATTTAAAATGGATATAGTATTGAGAGCCACGACTGCTAAACTCAGCATCGAGAAAAGGAACTGATAAATTATGATATAGAAATAAGTCTAAGTAATGTTAATGGAATAAAAAAAAGATGTGTACATAATTATAAGCTATTAAGAATTGTAAATCAAGACACCACTTTTGTGTGCCAAATAAATGAACAGGAAGAGACAATAGAAATTTAGATAACTGATTTGTATTCATAAATTTATTTCAGTTAGAATAGAATATAATACTTGTCTACCTATTTTGGTAATTTACTTAAACTAATGAATGCAAATCAGTTTACAAATATTTTGTTAAAGAAAGCGTCATATAAGTTTTAAGTATTCACATAACTATTAAAACATGAATAGCCATTATACAAGTGGTGTTTTATTATTGATAAAAGTTTATGTGTGATTATAAACACAAATTAAAAAATCAAGGTTGTTAATTAATGAAAATGATTGAGAATAAAGAAATCCGTTATTTGTTGTTTTGGATTTTATTTCCATAAACTAAGTATTAAACGAAACGCTTTGAGTTGCATGTAACAGATATCAAACCTTCAAATTATAAGGTAATATCACCAATAGTCTGGCAATACTCGTAAATATAGCCTCTATTCGTCCACTGTAATCTATACTTAATATTATAAAGTTGAAGAGTTTGTTTGTTTGTTTGAACGCGCTAATCTTAGGAACTGGTTGGAATTGAAAAAAACTTTTTGTGTTAGATAGTCCATTTATCGAGGAAGGTTATAGGCTATATAACATCATGCTACGACCAATAGGAGCGGCGCATAAATGAATAATGTTGAAAAAACGGGGCAAAAGAATCCTTTTTGAGAGCTTCCGTTGCGTGCGCTACGTAAGCGGTTAAAGTTACGCAACATTCATGTATGTAGGGTAGGTAGGTAGCGAATTGACGCTAGCGATGCCACGTGGGAGAGCTAATAGGGCAATAAAATTGGTACTTACGAAGAAGTGCCTAATAATTTGTAAAGGCAACACAGTTGTTTTTACTACAGCGTCTTGTTGAAATTGTGCAGGCGTTCACTGCTAAGGATCAACCACCCCAGATCTGTTGACGCGGAATCGACTTAAATATTTTAAATGATTAATGTCAAACAAAAAAAGGCAACGTAATATTAGTCAAGCAGCACAAACCTACCTACAAAAGCATAAATATGAAACATGAGAAATGCATGAAATAAAAACCGCTTGTGCATCGTTAAATCTTTCATCAGCATCATCATATCAGCCGAAAGAGGTCCACTGCTGGTCATAGGTCAGGCCAATAAAGATTTAACCGATCAATGTGTGACGCTTGGGGGAAGCCTATGCCCAGCAGTGGATGTCTTTCGGCTGATATAATTATGTTGATGATGAAGAAAGATTTAAAGAAAACAAAATAACCTAAATCAATCAATAATTAAATTAAAATGAACTACAATTGGACATCAATTAATGTAGAATTAATTAAAGAACGTGAATACAGCTTGATTAAATCCTTGAAGACAATGTTGTTATCAGTTGTTATCTTTATCACACTCACATACATGACTTATCCTACGTTCTGTACAGATCTTGTATCCAGAAATTGGATTCGATAAAAAATATTATTTTATCTTTAACTTGCTCACGTCTGCTTTTACTCGGTACCGTGGTAAGAAATGCGCCAGAATCATCTTTATTGATATCATGGTGTTCGCTTTACCCGTACGCAAAATATACGTTTGGTAGTTTAGTTGCGGATACCAGCCCATCGAAACTAAACTAAAAAAAACATGGCGTACGTTCGACCTGAAACATATTATATACAGTATTTTAATGCAATTACTGGCTCTAAGTCACATTCTATCAAAAAAAGGGACGCGATATTGGCTGGTAAAATTTCAGAAATGTATAAGATTGCCACGAACTATCAAATGTCACGAGATCAATCCCTTACCTTTTGAAACATCGACCATCGCCATCACTTGACTTGTATCTTGAGCCTCAGTAGTCATTTCGATTGGGTAACCTACCAATAACAGACTTTAGGATATGGAAACTGGACGAAACCTCGTTTGTTGTATTAAGTAACTATACAAGCTCTTTTCCCCAATTCAGGAGCTGCGAATTCCTTGATGTTTCTAACGTCACCATCCATCCATCTTTCTGATCTGAACTTCAACTTCGTCGAGGTGAGTTGCTAGTGGAAATATGACCCAATGGTTGCCAGCACGCATCGTGTAGTTGTCTGAAATAATTATTAAGTAATAAGATAAAATTGTTTAAGAAACTTTCTGCAAATGTACAGACAATCAGACTGAAATCAATCAATCAGCTTTTTGCCAACCATGTTGTGGTCGAGTTCCAGTCTAACTTTTACATGGGGTAAATACCACAACCCAGTAAGACTGGTGTCAGATTTGTGAATACCCGTAACGACTGTTAAAGATGTACATACAACCGGGACAGAAAAGAAAAGAAGAAGAAATTTGTGATTATTTTCGTTCCAGGATCCAAAACAGTTTACGGACATAATTATAAGCTCACATATACAAATAGCTAGAGCTGGAGCAACTATATGTAGGCTAAACAAATTTAAATAAAAAAAATAAAAATATTTTCTCTCATAAAGGTTGACATTGTTATATAATAAGAAATATTTATACAATTTAGCCTTGCGTTATAACCTTTGTAAGAGCTGGAGCCTGAACTAGGTTCGGGACCTGTATGACAGATATCCAGGCTCACACCCCTTTAAAATAATCATTTTTGACAACATTATTCGGATTATTTCAAACAATTTTGATAGTAAATCTACATTAAAGGTGATTATATTTGTGGAGTGTAATGTAAAGTGTATGCAGGATTGTTATGTAGTGTGTAAGTGTATGGTGGTGATTTGAGTACATGAGTGTAATTCCTATGCGAGTGTTTGTGCTAAGGTATCAGTAAAAATAATAATGAATTCTAAGTTAAATTAGTGATTTTGATCACGTATTATTGTTATGAAGTGATAGCATATCGATGTATCATTTTACGCGCTGTGATCCATACTACGGTATCTCACTGTGGGAGTTTGGTATGTATTTCAATATCAGTGTGGTTTAATTATAAATAACTTTTTCATAAGGGAATTGATGATAATTTAGATTTAAATCAATATGTATTGATAGAATTAATAACGCGTTCAAAAGTATCAATATAAAAAAATACTAAAGACTTATGGGGGATATCCGTTAGGGTTCTTGGAGATATAATTGACTCAATTGCTCCTGTCCTAAAAGGCATATTCGATCAATGTTTGGACAGAGCGGCACGTTTCCTGACTTAATGAAACACAGTAAAGTAGTACCAATTTTCCAATCCGTGCTTCCAGCATTGAGTAAAATCTATGAAAAATTCATGCTGAACCAGTTGTCTCACTTCAATTCAAATGGGTTCCTGCATAGTCAGCAGTTTGGTTTCACGAAAGGTAGGTCGACAAGAACGCGGGAGTAAAACTGATCAGTCACATCTTGGAATCTTGGGAGAAGTCCCAGGATGCCATTGGCATTTTCTGTGATCTCTCAAAAGCGTTCGACTGCGTCGACCACAACACACTGAACACACTGATTTGTAAATTACACCACTACGGAATTCAAGGACTAGCTGCTGATCTTGTGCTTTCCTATGTATCAGACAGCAAAAAGTAAATGCTAATGGGGCGACGTCTTCCGGGTCTCTAGTCAAGATGGGCGTGCTCCAAGGTTCAATCCTCGGCCCTTTCCTCTTTCTTATTTACATTTATGATATCCCTTTTATGATGGCCAAATTATCGGATATTATTATTTGCTGATGATACTTCGTTAAATTTTAAAATTGATAGGAAAGAGACGGATGTCTTTCATATCAACGAAAGTCTAATTAACATCAGACATCATCTGCCTATTAATTTTCCCACTGCTCGGACACAGGCCTCCTCTCTGTGAGAGGGAATGGGCCGTAATCCACCACGCGGGCCCAGTGCGGTTTGGTAGATGTCACATGTCTTCGAAGTTTTGTTTCTAGAACATGCCGGTTTCCTCTCAATGTTTTCTTTCACTGTTTTGACAGCAGTGGTGAAGAAATATTTTTACAAAGTAAAGCGCCTGCCTGGGCTCGAACCCACGACCTACAACTTGTAAGTCTCGGCCGATACCACTGGGCCACCACTGCTCTTGTCTAATTATTCTCTCAAATTGTTTGCAGCTAACAATCTTTTACTGATTGCGAAAAAAACAAAATGTTTAAAGTTTTCTTTACCAAATGTACCACAAGGTGACATAAATTTAAATCTTGAAGGCGAAAAACTTGAAATTATAGCTGAAACTGTATTCTTAGGGATTACTATCGATTCCAAATCGCAGTGGGGCGCGCACATTAGAATTCTATCGGGTAGGTTAAGTTGAGCTGCATATGCAGTAAGGAAAATAAGGCAAAACAAGGCAAAATATGGCATAAACCGATGTAGCCACAGCTAAGTTAGTATACTATGCTTATTTCCACAGTATTATGTCTTATGACATTCTACTGTGGGGATCAGCAGCAGACGTTGCAGTGAATTTTCATACTTTAAAAGATCACAAGGCAATCCACGCGATCTATAAAATGGGTCCTCGCGAGTCTTTCAGAGAAAAATTTAAAGAGATCGATATACTGTCGCTACCTTCACTTTATATTTTGGAATGTATTTTGTATGTCAGAAAAATCAAAGGCTTTTCAAAACTAGAAGCGTCTTCCGTAATGTAAATACACGCAGTAAACACGAAATTGTAATACCCAAATTCAGATTAACGAAAACTTGCAAGTTTTTTTCTTTTATACAGTATACGCGTTTATAACAAGTTGCAAAAGTCAGTTATAGAACTGACCGATGGAAAGTTCAAAAATCACATCAAACGTGTCCTTATTAAAAAACATATTATAAAATCAAGATGTACGTTGAAGAGAAAAATTTTGGCTTTAGCACCTTGCGGCTTCCCTGGTAACTCATAAATTGCACAAATATGTGGATATCTCTAACTGTTCTCAATCTCATTTTTCTTCATTTTATAAGACTTTTTACAATGGTTTTCAATCATATTTATAGCCCTTTGCTAAGAATAGTTACAGCACTGATAACAACATTTGTGCCACATGTTAAATTTTGTCTTGTTATAGATTCTTTAACCGACTGTTTTGTAAATGTGTGAACATTGTAGGTCTTCCAGATTTCTAGAGGCTTGTTACCATTTTATCTCGATTTACTTTTTTTATTATCTTTTGTTTTTTAGTTTATTTATTATATCATCTGTTTTTTTAGTTTCTTTCGACTTATTGTCGGGCCTGCGTTGCCCCCCATCTAAGTACTGCTGTAACATGGATATGTTGTAAAACCAAACAATTTTTAGAAGAGTAACCATGGAGTTTATTGCCGGTCCTTCTCCATAAGAAACGACCAACCCAAACCTTTTGTCGACGTTTTGTAAGTGCCCATGCAGGCCTATGTGAAATAAAACATATTGTCTTTGATTTTGATGAATTATTACATTGTTTAAAGGAAGTAATATTAATAAGGAAAGCCTAGGTTTAAGGGTAATGTGATTAAAAATAAATCAAGCGAGGTTCAGATTGTTTATGGGAAAAGCAAAGAATTAAATAAGCTATTATCTACAAAACAAGGAGTGAAATCGGAATTATTAAAATCGTTATCAGTTACGAAAAAGGAAATAGAAGCGATTCTTTTATTTCGTGTGCTAAGTTTAAAGTGGTGCCGTTGAAGGCGACGACAATACCGCGTCTAGAGCTTTGCGCTGCTCTATTAGCTGCAAAATTTTGCAAGACAGTTATCAATTATCTGCTATATGAGGCCAATTGCATCAATTACTGGTGCGATTCTAGCGTTGCCCTCAGTTGGTTGAATGGTAATAATTCTGCGAGGTTAAAAACGTTTGTAGCTAATAGGGTAACTGAAATTAATGAACTTACCGATAGTTTGTCGTGGCGTTATGTGCCGACTGAACATATACCGGCTGACCTCTCTGACGGCTCAAGGGGCGTAAGTCCAGATCAAATCATCAATTTTAATTTGTGATGGTCAGGTCCAAACTTTCTAATACAGCCTGCATCTGGCGGCCCTATGAATAAATTAATAAATGCACCTGAGATAAAATCCACTTCCACTGTTGTTCAGGAAACTTTAACAGAAATTCTAAAATAGATAAGTTTTCATAATTTTTGAAATTAAGACGCATATTTGCGTATGTTAATAGATGTACACATAACATAAGACATAAATGTCCTAAAGATAAGTTAGTTGGTAAGTTTACAGTTAGTGAATTATAATCATCTTTTATTAGTTTATGTAAAATTGCACAGCAAACTTCATTTGCTCTAGAGTACAATATTTTGTTAAAAATAAAACATTAAGTACCAAGTCAACATTCTTGTCACTTTCACCCTTTTTAGACGATAACAAGATAATGAGAGTTGGTGGTAGAATAGAATTATCTTATTAAAACTATGCTCAAAAACCATCCCATACTTTTACACGCCTCTCATCCGCTCACCAATTTATATTTTATATATGACATAAATTACACAACATGCATGCTGAGCCCCAGCTGTTGCTAGCCTGTGCAAGAGAGACTGTGTGGACTATGAACGGTAGGCACTTGGCCCGCTTCACAGTACGCGCCTGTGTCAGATGTAGACGTATACAAGGTAAAATATTAATTCCCATGATGGGAAACTTAACTGCACAATGCATCATACCTGATTTTGCATTTCTGATTTCGTGCTGTTGGTTTTGATTTCACTGGTCCGTTCCATACGCTGAATAGAAAGGGTCGAGGTGCACTATTAACCAAAACCTATTTATGTTTATTTGCATGTTGCCGGTATAAATGCGTGCATCTGGAGTCTAAAGACGCGTTCATTATGACGTTACGCAGGTTCAAATCGCGATGGAGCAAGCCAGCGGAGATATTTTACGATAATGGCCGCAACTTTGTTGCAGCAGGTAAAGAGATAGGCAATTTTCTTAAAACTAATCATAAACCTGTAATTAATTTTGCTACCAATGAAGGCATAAAGTTTGTGTTCTCTCCTGCCTATGCTCCACATTTCAGCGGCATCTGGGCAGCCGCAAAATACCATATAAAGCGCGTTATGGGGAACAATCATTGAACGTTTGAGGAGATATGTACTCTTTTCATAAAAGTGGAAGCTGTGATTATTGTCGACCTTTATTTATAGCTCTCCCCTTCCCTTAAAGATATATAAATGGTGTACAAATTCAGCATCCCTGGAAGTTGGACATTAAGTTCATCTCCAGTAGGATAACGACAATACTCAGCTGGCGAATGGGACGAGTTTGCCGCCTGTTCCCTGGGACCGACGGCATCACCCGAGTTGCAGACGTCGAAACTACCTAAAAATACTACTAAATCCTTACATCTCAACAAACACCTTGCATATCCCAAAGTTCCCATTTCAACAATATTCTAAAAACAACAAAACTTCTTTCTTCTTCTTTCCTATAATAACTCCCACTCAATTAATCTAAGCATCAATCTAGACTATGTATCAATAAAAACCTATCATCATATTTTATTATTTCTACTTCTCCTTTCCTTCAGGAAGCCTCTCCCACGGGTTTGCTCTTTGCCTGCTCTTCAGCGGATATTGACTGAAGAAGTTGAAAGGATATTATGCCTGATGGTTTTGTAACGCCACCAAGTTGCACATTCAAGTGGTGCTATAACTAGTTTGTAATTTTTACTTACACACGCACATTTTGATCATTTTCACCATTATAATTTTGTACACGGATGTGTCGTCATCGATTTCCAAAATCCGAAGATTAAAACTGTTTTGTGAAGAAACTGAGGATTTTCATTAATAAACTTCCAAATGTCCACTACTAGACAAATCCCTTTAGGTCGAGCAAAGACCCTTACTATTACCCCTACTTCGAGTCTACGATTTCTGTTTCGTTTCAACTCCCGTAACGTAGAGTTTATTTTCCCCGTTTCTACTACCTTTACGTTGACTTTAATAATATTATTTCTTAAAGTACAGTCAGGTTCACATTTTTATGTGTACTAGTAATAATAACATATATATATATCGTATAACATGTTTATAATTCATACTCTTTTGCTTTTTAGATAGATGTTGAACATTATAAGCATTTATACCCAAACTAATAGGAGGCCAGAATCATGAAGAAGTCTTAGTATTTGCGGGGCTGGAATCATTGCCGGTAAAGACTAACAAAGTACCAGGAGATTATAATCATGAGGAAGTATTATAGAGGCTAGAATTATTAGCGGTAAAGAGCAACAGGACACAAGAATTTTGAATAAGTGTTATGTTATTAATATTATTTATTATATACTTTATTGTACACCACTAAATATGTACGTCGCTGTCGGAGGACCCAAAAAAACCAAAATGATTTTAAACTATCTTTAATTAAAGTAAAATTACAATGTTAATTATAACAAAAATAGAATTCCTATTCCGATCGATACTAGATACAGAATGAATTGCTAAAGTTCACATAATTACTTATTTCTAGAAAAACACCTGCATCCGGTAAACAGGGGCATCGTATGAGCCACGTCACTGTGCGGCATCAGCGCTTTAGGCTACACGTGTAAGGCTGTTTCCATGCACTGTTTCTAGGTCGCTGCAATCTTGCCGTTTAGGTGTTGGCTCATACTATAACACCTCCACCGTCAGATCAGCAATTATTTTTGAAGTTTTAACTGAGAAAATATTGCTGAAGTTGTCTTCGGTACTCCAGATGCTTCAGGCTCCGCATAAGTCATCATCATCATCTCCTGTAGGTTGTTTCTTGATTTCAGATTTTGATTTCTTACGGTGTCTTAGAATGATGAATGTGCCAAGTGCAAGTATACTGGATATTACGACGTAAAACGGGATCGTTGTATGATATAAGTATTCCGCTGGTAATTGTTGCACACGTAGGGGAGGCTGAGACAGAACTTTATATTGAGCATCGTGTAGTTTATTAAGATCGATCGAGTTGAGGTTGATTTGTACTGGTTCTGGGTGGTCTTCTGCATTGTAAGTTAGTTTCGTAATTTTGATTGGTTGTCCTTCCACATGATCGTTGAGATTAGTGATGGTGAACTCTGGGGTATACAGGAAGCAGTTCACGGGTATAGTAGCCAAGTAACTACCATTCAATAGGGTGTATTCTTCTCGTCCGCATAAGGTGTGTATTTGTGTTGTGTTGGGAAACGATATGACGTAGTGCTTCTCATCCAACTCCTCCATAGCTATTCTTGATAATAATGTAGTTACAATTTCGCAGCTTCCATCGAGAGACTGGTCCATAATAAGTTTTTGTATGCAATCAGGGTCTTGCCGCAGATGGTGACTCATCTTTTCTCCGCAGAGATACCAGTTGTCATACTTCGGGCATTCAGCCTCTATGTACACATAACCTTTCCTGCTTGTTGCAATCAAAGGATAAGGGGGAATAAGGGATTGCCTAAATTATTATTATTAGGGATTGCATTAATTCAATCAAGGGCCGACACCTCCACCAATTTCTTTCCATCTGTTCGCGTGCGGCTGGCCAGCACGTGGCTGGAAGTGGATCACTGTGTTGCCCAATTTCTCACGGGACATGGTAACTTTAAAAGTAAATTATTTTCTTTCAAGCTCGTTGCCTCGCCTTTATGTCAGTGTTCTACATCTGACTGCTTTAATGTACAATCTGCACATCATATCTTATGGGAGTGTATTCTTTGGCAGAATGAACGTAATATTATGTTGAATAATGTACAGGCTGCATCAGGAGTTGTTTACTATACGGACCTTGTGGAAACTAGAACAAATTTCCGTGCGTTCAAGCGTTTTTGCCATACCTATTATTGGAACCAAATATAACAGCTCACAATGTTAGGACCCATTAATATGTATTAATGCTAATTTTTTATCCGTGTTGCTAGGCAACTGGGCTTATCCCAGTTGTATATGACCCTTCGTGCCTATTGGCCTTGTTTGTTCTATCTCCTGCTTGATATGGAGGGAAGTGGAAATTTACATTTTTCCTACTCCTCCGTTATTCTTTTCTGATTAATTTCGTTGCGGGATCCAAGACAGGTAAATTCATTCTCCGGGACTTCGTCGAGCTTCATTGCCTCGGCGCTTTTCTGGTGGTCGCCACTGTTGATTCTGGCTTTCAGGAGTTGCAGTGGTTTGGGAATAGTGCGGTGGGATTGTCCCAAAAAAAAAAAAAAATAGGGATTGCGTATATTTCTGTAGCAAATATCGGGAATTTAAACATAATTACTATTTGACTGCCTGAATAATAATATCCTGGTTTAATAACGTCATAGTATTCTCTGAGTTCTAAATCTATAACCTTATCTCTACCGTAGATTTTAACTAATCTATCAATCATATGGCTTAAAACATCTTTGCTGATCATGGAATGATGTGTACTTGAGCAATGAATAAATGCTAGTACGAGGTAAGAATTTTTATTAACTTAATAAAATATACAACTGAACAAAATTACATACAAAGGGGAGAAGGAAAAGGGCTCATTGCGCATCAAAAAATTCGTCCACATCGATGTCAATGGGAACGTGCCCAGAAGGCTGGCAGCATTGCCACGTTGAATGGCAATGCTGATCCTCTGGCTGAAGAAAAGGCCAGCCCTCTGGTCACGTGAACAGTCGACTAACCGTTTACTTATGTCTCGAAAAACTCGACGAGCACTCGGACCCCATGGACCTAATGTCTCAACCCCAAACGGCTCAAACATATAATTGCCAATAAAGTTGTTATATTTGCGCCGTTTGAGGTTTTCTGCACCAGCAGCAGCCGCCCCAGCACAGCCCGCCGTGCTAAGAAGATGGGATGGCGCAAGGGTATCGACACATGTTGCATCCCAGACCAAAGGCCTACCCAACTTCCAAGGCATTATGGTCATCCCGTCCGGTCTCTTCCCATCGTCGCGTGCTAAGCCATTGGGTTCTAAAACAGCTGGCACCCCGGCGGTAACAAGAGCTCGACGTATGATGTCATTAATGCTGGCGTGCCGTGCTATCCGACCAGCGCTCCTACTGCAGGATAGGCCATGGTGTCTGAGGCGGTCGACTGCTTCACCACATTGACAACGATGTGGAGCTCCGCTGGGAGAGCCTAGGCGCAGACATGTAGCGATCCGGAAAGTAGTGTCACTCAACATTGTACCTAAGTTGGGTGACGGTAAAGCCTGTATCCAGAGGCCCGACTCCCATTCACCCACAGCCAGTAAGCGAGCACGCTCAGCAGTATTGGTGGACGTATTTATGAGTTTATTCCGTACCAATCTGCAGAGCGGCTCATCCCACTGTCTTTGGGAAGATGGGTTTTCGGGCAACGCCGTATTCGGGCAAGCCACTTTCCAGGCGCACACAGCGTCGGTCGAGCACGGCACTTCACAGTTAACCAGTGACAGGGATAAAATTTTAGTGGTTAACGTTTCAGTGCTGTGGACCGAAGACAGGAACGCCGGTAGGCTTATACTAGAAATTTTGCGGATGCCGAGCCCACCGAAGCGAATGGGTAGCGTGGCTTGCGTCCAGGCTCGGTCATCCAAGGCCACATTTAAGATAGATGACAGAGTGCATCGAATAATTTCGTCAATGCTAGTATGTTCTCAACTCTTACCAACTCGTTTAGTACTTCATCTAGATTTTCAGTTAATATAGTTAAACACTGTCCGAATTTTGCAAATCTTATAAGACTATAATCTTTGTAAGCATCTCCATCTAGTAATAATTTTAGTGTTTCATTGATTTTAACTTGGTTAGCTACTAACTGCTCGATAACATTGGAATACTGGGCCATCCACTCCTTACTGAAACTGATGTGGTTATTTAGTTCTTCAGTGGTTCTGTAGTCATTTTCCTGAAGGATTTTGATAGTATTATCGTATCTGACTGCGTCTGAGTAGTCTAAATTTCCTGTGATACTTTTTATAATAGAACCTAATCCATCTATGAGACCTCGCTTTACACGTCCTGGTTTTATGGTTTCTAATTGGTATACGACGCTTTGTAGTTTTTTTGAAAGATATTCTAATTATTATTATATTCTAATTGAATCTCATACTACGCATGCATATTACTATCTAACTTTTGCCTAAAGTTCTCTCTCTCTCATCTGATCCTGTAACATTTCAATATTTAGGTCGAAACCAAGGAATTGTTTGATTTCTTTGGGAGTAGTTGGGATGGGGTAGTTTTGTATTGCGATTATTTTGTCTGGATTTGGCTTGATGCCTTCTCTTGTGATAACGTGTCCTAGGTAAGATGTTTCTAGCTTAAGAAATTCTGACTTGTCTAATTTTATTTAAAATTTGACTCCCGTCATTTTTTAAATACCTTTTCAAGGTTAATTATGTGTTCCTGCAGGGATGTACTAAAGACCACGATATCATCTAAATAAACTAGGCAGACCGTGTTCTGGAGATCCTTGAGGACATTTTTGCATTGAACACGTTGAAATGTCGATGGTTCGTTTTTTAACCCCATGGGCATTCGTAAGAACTCATAGTGGCCATTTTCCACATTAAATGCGGTCTTGGGGATGTCGATGGCATCCATCTCCACCTGGTAAAATCCACTTGCAAGGTCAAGAGTTGTAAAGTATTGACAGTTCCCAAGTTTATCCAAAACGTCATTAATATTCGGAATGGGATACTTGTCATCATGGGTTTTCTCATTCAACTTCCTGAAGTCGACTACTAAGCGCCACTTGGCTTTCCCAGAAGCATCTGCTTTTTTTGGAACGACCCAAATAGGCGAGCTCCAGGCAGACTCTGATGGTCTTATAATGCCCTGATCTAAGATTTTGCTAATCTGATCTCTGACCTCATCTCTATGTATGTACGGATACCGATAGCTTTTTGTGTGAATCGGCACTTCATCGGTGGTACGAATACGATGTTTTATTTTATTAGTAAATGTTAAAGCCTCTCCGTCTATGTAAAATATATCGGAGTAATTTCCACATAAGGTTTCTAAGTTAATACGTTCTTCGACATTAAGATGGTCCGTCCGCGAACGCGATATAACATCTTTTGCTCTTACTGACATTTGTTCGATGTGTGAGTGATGAATATCATAAGATTTTTGTTCGGTACGTTCGCACTGAATATTATAAGTCTCCGCTTGCACGGCACGATCCATTGAGAATATCAAATCATGTGAAGTGGGGTTAAAGACTTCCAAAAATCCGCGGTTATTTTTTACCGTAGTTATACAATCTCTAATAATGCAATTTGCTATAGTCTGTTCGGAAATTAACGTATCGCCATCATGTAAATTAATCGGTACTCGCAGTATTTTTGATGAGTTGGCCGGTATGACATTCTCATATAGGTTTACATTACGCGAGTTGTACATACTAATTGAGTTAGTAGAATTACGCGTTATTAACAATTTATCTTTAAGATCGATTTTAGCTTCCCATTTTTCCAGTAGATCCAATCCTATAAGCCCGTCAAAGAATTCATGAAATTTGTAAATAAATAATTTAATATCATCGTGTTCCTGAAATTCAGTAAATGTAGGAATGTTTATAGAATAGTTATTTCTTGTTGTAGCATGTACATTTGTGACCTCAAAGGGATCGAAACTCATAGGAAAGTTACTGAAAAATGTTTGTACAGCTTCGGGGCTAATGAAAGACTGATTTGCACACGTATCGATTAGTAATCTTAAAGGCGGCTGTGAAATTTGAATAAATGGAAGCTGTCATTGTGTCTGTAAATTTAGTTCTATTTTGACTCGTCTGATTTCGTCCGCCTCTGAAAATCCTCATCGCTAGCCAGCAGATTTAGATGTGGATGTTTCGGATTCTTTAGTTGAAGCGACTGGAAAATCTACACCGATATTTTCGTGACTCAAATCAGTACCTGCGCAATATGCTGGTACTATGTTAAAATACTCAGGATCTTCCATGTATTATATAGGTCTACCAGAATCTCATGGCATTTTTTATTTTTTTTTAAATTTTGTTTTTCATATGGCAATGTCAATTGTCACCTGTCAAATCAAAGTACTTGATGTGTCAACCGCTGCTGAAATTTTTTGATATTATCCTGTAAATTTGTTATTTTTGTGAAAATGTCGAAAAACCCACTTCGGTCTCAAGCGAGACATATTGTTTTCAATGTGTATCATAAAATAAGGGAAGAAGAAGGCGTAAATCAAACTCAATCTTTGATTTTAAAGTGCGTCGTAGAGTGGACCGGTAAGTTGGACTGACTTGTTTTGATACTTTTAGTTTATTTTATATTTTTCTTACTTAATTTTTATTTCTTTCCATTACTATTATATGGTAAATCATAGGTCAGGGCACATCGAATGATGGCCGGAAGGAAATGGCAACAGTAATGTAACTGTTACTCATTCTTCGACAAGATATTGATTTTAACGGAGATTGAGAATCTTTGACGTAAGAAAAATATTAAGTAATAATCTGCGCCCTGCAGTGGGACGTGTGTAGAGACGGGAGCTTTTGTCGAGTGAAGTTCAGTGGCTGTTAATATTATTTGCAAATTGATTTCTAGTGGATATTGTGATATATTATTGGTGTAGTTTTGTGTCTCAACTATCTACGCAACTGGACAATTTGTAAAATCATTGACAGAAGCGATCTCGGGATATTGGAGCGGAGTATTTTAATGTAGTATTGACTGCCTCTGCAAAGCTTACTGGGAAGACTGACTCGATACAATTTGCTGCCAAATACTCCAAAAAAACATTAGAATCTGTTACATCCGCATTCTAATGCATACTAAAGAATAAATATAAGATGCAAAACTATTTCCAAAGACGTGGCTAAAAGGTCCTAGCAACCAGGCCATAAAATTACATAAAAAAGTATAAATAGACTGATGATGATGAATGACTATAAGTAACATGATACATTTTATTATTTTTTACAGACTTTATACATAAAGGGATTGTGTAGAAAGTAGTGCTTGGTGCTATGGTGACCTAACACACCTTTCTTGTTACGATAGGATATGGTTAAAGTTAAAGTATTGGATTATAAGGGTAACAACTATATTGAAACACTATATAACACTTAGATACACGAAATGGTAAATTATGGTAAACTATATGACTAAATTAATGGTAAAAAGTATGGTAAAATGGTTATGGTTTGGTTACGAGTACGTGGTGTCTCTGACGAGATCTAAACGCGAACTGGCCCACATTTTGGTAACCGAGCGAATGTGCATATTTGCTTTTGATGCAATTATGCATTTTCGCTGCGTGTTCGGTTTAAACTCGAACATATTCCCAAGAGCGAGAAGAAATGCGGGATGATGATATGGTTTGTATATAACATTAAATTACTTAAACTAGTGATCTTATCTGGTAAGCTTAACAGCATTGATAAGGCATATTAAAAGCAAAAATTAAAAGCATATTGGTCTACTTAAATACTATCGTTATTAAAAACATTAAAAACTTGGTTAATGATTGTTTAAAATTACACTATAGAGTCTTCCACAGTAAAAGCACTATTTTGATTGCCTGTGTCCATATATTTTGTGTCACGTAGGCTACGCTAGGCCAGCGTTTGGCATAATTTTGTAAGGGAAAACCGATTTCACTTTTATTCTTTAGATCACTGGCACTGAGCACTTCACTATATGATTCGCGTCTTCTGGTTGGTTTCGGAGTCAGCGGAGTCGCTGCTAACTCCTGTTGGCAGCATCTCTCGCTGCGGCGTCGAGGTCTCGGAGGCGGCGGTGTCACCGCGGTTTGCTGACGGCGGGATCCCTCGCCACGATGCCCAGCGGAAGCCTTCCTACACAGGCGACATCGTCCCGTTCGCCACATCCAGGCTGCTGCCACGCATAGAGCGATCGACACCAACACGTAGCATATTACGAATTGGTGAATATCATGGGGTGACAAATCTTCTATTTCTGAATCGCTTTTCTTCAGTTTTTCTATCGCCTCCCCCAGACTGGTCATAGATATTGTACGTGGCGCCCTCTGACGATGGTCTTTTCGGGTTTGGAGAAATGAAAGACTGTTTCGCGCTCCCGAATAACTGTATTAAATCACTCCACAATATACAGATTATCGTGCAAACAAATCATTCTCAAAAAAAATCTAAAATTAAAACTACTTATACTATCCGAGGTAACAAAACCATAGCGAGATCTATTTCGATCCCAACGCCATCTAGGGAAACGAAACTTCAACTTTACGTTATCGCTTTGTTAGATCGCGCTACGGCTCCGCTAAACACCGTAAACATACCGCCCACCAAGGACATTATTACGAAATGTTCTTCAGTACCGCTCACCATGAGGAAACAGTGCTGAGGTGAATGCCATTGGTGGAGAATATACAAGACTAATCTTAAAATTAAGTTATGGGTAGGATACATAGTTTAGATACAGGTCTTTTTATGGATGACGATTTAACGCGCAAGGTTACAACCCGCGTAATGCCATCTGCACCCGGATGTTTCTGCTCTATCCGACCGAGTAACCACTTGCCAGGCGGTAAATCGTCCTCCTTTACCAAGACTACGTCTCCTACCGATGGTTCAGGGTTCACGTAATGCCATTTACGACGTTGTAAAAATTGATGGAGGTAGTCCTGTGACCAACGACGCCAGAAGTCCTGTACCATTCTCTGGTGTAGCTGCCATCTTTGTAAACTATTAATATTGCATGATTCATAATTGTACTCAGGCGGCAAAACTAGGGCTTCACCCACCAGAAAGTGGCCGGGCGTCATAATCGTTAACTTATCCTGATCCTCATTATAAGATAATGGCCTCGAATTGAGACACGCCTCAATTTGAGCTAACACAGTAGCCATTTCTTCAAAGGTTAGCGTTGAATTGCCTATGACCCGTTTGAGGTGGAATTTGGTGGACTTAATCCCAGCCTCCCAAAGTCCCCCAAAGTTAGGTGCGTGAGGAGGAATAAAATGCCACTCCGTACCGTTATCCGCTAAAATCTCTGCTATTTCGGGATTGCAGTTAGACTTCTCTTTATTAAATAAGTAAAGCAACTCGCGCGCAGCTCCCACAAAATTGGTACCGTTGTCGCTATGCAGCTCTGAGCACCGACCACGACGAGCAACAAACCTTTTAAAGGCGGCCAAAAATCCCTTAGAGCTCAATTCACTCACTGCCTCCAAGTGCACAGCCCTTGTGGCCAGACATATAAACAAACATATATAACCCTTGTACGAGGTATTACCGCGTCCCTTTGAGACCCTAATATTGATAGGACCGGCATAATCCACTCCACTACATAAAAATGGCTTCGATGGAGTTACACGAGATGTGGGTAATTGTCCCATTAATTGGGGTTTGATCGTTGCTGCGTAACGAATACATTTTACACAACCTCTAACACACTTTTTAACTAACAGTTTTAATCCTACAATCCAATACTTAGACCGCAAATACGTGATCATGAGCTGGGGACCACCATGCAAAGTATTTTTGTGCGCATCGGTTATGAGAAGTTCCGTCAAAAAAGATTCCTTCGGGATTAAAATAGGATGAGTTCTATCATATCCTAACTGCGATTTCTCAAGTCTACCCCCTACTCTCATAATTCCCTCAGAATCTAGAAATACATTGAGTGATTTCAACGTGCCGCGTATCTTTTGAGGTTTATTAGTCTTCAAAAGGTCTAATTCCTCAGGGAATCCTTCTTCCTGGCATTTTCTTACGCATATAATTAGAGCCTTTTCTCGTTCTGTTCTAGATAGAGGTTGCGGAGCTGCTTGCTCCTCCGAAATCTGACCTTGCTTTTTTAAATCGAATAGAAAGCGTCGAGCGTAAGCAATAGTTCTAACTAACTCCAATAACGATGAGAATTGACTCCAAAATGAACTACCTACTGTGGTTGTATGAACCTTCACTTCTTCTAATTGAGTCACTAAATGCTTTGGCCTTTTATATTGAATTACTTGATCCCTTAAAAATGACGGGCCATCCCACCACAGAGAAGTATTCTCAAGCTCGGAAGGACAAATTCCACGCGAAGCACAGTCTGCTGGATTCTGTTTTGTGGATACGTGAGCCCAATGATGGCTATCCAAAGAAGTTAATATCTCCGAAACTCGATTGCCGACAAATGTCTTCCAACGACTAGGATGACTGTTTAACCATGCTAGTACCACCTCACTGTCTGTCCAAGCGTGCCAATCTGTCTTTGGAATGACCATCACTTTTCCTACTTCTCGAAGCAATTTAGTCAAGAGTACAGCCCCACAAAGCTCTAGTCTGGGAATTGACACCTGTTTCACCGGTGCTACTCTTGTTTTAGAAGCTATTAATGACACAAATACATTCCCTGTCTCATCCACTACTCTTAAATATATAACTGCGCCATAAGCTAATTTCGAAGCATCAGCGAAACCGTGCAACTCCGTAGTTACATTTGTGGAAGTGACATGTATCCATCGTGGGATTTTGATGGTTGCCAGCTGAGACATCTCCTCACGGTAAGTTAACCATTCCTTTAATAACTGGTCTGGTACTTCTTGATCCCAAGCTATGCCGGCTAACCATAGCTTTTGAATCAATATTTTCGCTTTGACTATACTAGGGGCTAACCATCCTAGAGGATCGTACAGTCTAGAAATGTCAGAAATTATTTTCCTTTTAGTTGCAGGTGTAGCTGTGAGCGGAATATTAATGGAGTATTGGAAGATATCTTCACTGGAGTTCCAGGTAAGTCCTAGTATTTTGGTTACCTCATCTATTTTTATTTCTTTCTCTGTAGTGCTCTGCTCGACCCTTATTTTATCTAATAATTCCTTACTGTTAGTTTTCCACTTTTGAAATGAGAAACCTCCCTTTTTTAACGTCTCATTAATTTTAGTGTAAATATCATTAACCTCTTCTATATTTTCAGCTCCGGTCATTAGATCATCCATATAGAAATCATTTAAGATGATATCCCTTATCTTTGGATAACCCTGACACTCGTCAAAAGCTGCTTGATGTAAAGCCCTCACTGCTAAGTACGGTGCTGATGCCGTACCAAACGTAACCGTAACTAATTCAAATTGTTCTATTTCCTGTGTAGAATTATCTCGCCAGAGAATCCGTTGATATATTGTATCCTTTTCATTAACTAAAACTTGCCGATACATCTTTATGATATCCGCAACCAAACATATTCTATGTGTTCGCCATCGCATAACAATGTGTCGAAGATCTGCCTGCAACGTAGGCCCTACTAACAAGTTATCGTTTAGTGACAACCCCTTGGAACCCTTGCAGGAGGCGTCAAACACGACTCGCACCTTGGTAGTGTCTTTATCCTCGCGCACGACAGCGTGATGGGGTAAGTATACGGCCTTATTACTAATCGATTTACTTTCTACAACCTTTTTCATGTGATTTAAATCTAGGTATTCTTGCATGACCTTAATGTAACTGTTTTTTAATGTAGTGTTCTTTTCTAACCTTGATTCTAAACCTTTCAGTCTTTTTTCAGCTATCACCTTGGAGTCACCTATCTTATTAACCAAATCAACTTCCCGAACAGGCAACCTTACGATATATCTACCTTCTTCATTTCGTGTAGTAGAAGTTGCAAACAAAGTTTCACATTTAATTTATTTATTTATTTATTTATTTATTGATAGGAACACCAACTACACGTTTACAGAAAAACTTACACACAATTATACATAAAACATCATTCCGTGCAAACATGTCACTTATAGGTGAACACAACATATACAAATTAGATTTTCGGTTATTCATTAGATTATATGTAAGACTTATAAATTAATAATAACAAACATATAACTTATTTAATTATGGATTATATACAAAATTAATAAAAACATTTGATTAAAATTTATAATTGTTGATAATTGAAAAATTTTCGATAAAATAAATTAAATTACATCGCTTAAAGAGATTTTAATAGTTAACAATTGAGATAATTATGAATTAGGTAATTTAAGTACATTATTGACAAATTGACTAGATTATTTTATGAAATGAAATGACTAGTGAGGAGAAGTAGACCACAAATCAGTCTCTAACAGTTTTTGTCTGAGCTTTGCTAAACTGTCGCAAAAAATGTCAATCCCGGTATCAGCGAAGATTACTCTATTAGAGATTGCCATCATTCGGTTCAAAGGAGCTGACCGACCAAGATTTGTGCGAGATGATTTGACAGCAAACGTTTCGAGTTTACGTACTGATCTTACTGGGCATTGGCGGGGCACACTAAGGAAAATATTACCAAGAAGTTGGGGTGAGGATATCTGACCTTTTAGAATTTTGCTAACAGTAGTGACATCAGCTAAAACGCGACGCTGTTCGAGCGAATGCCAACCAAAATGAGTCAGTCGCTGTGGGTAGTCAGCCCTGTATGGGCAGCTGTGATCTTTGTATCGAAGGTATCTGGTAAATTTTTTTTGAACTCGTTCGATGCGATCGATGTGCACTCTGTACATTGGACTCCAAACTGGAGAAGCATATTCAAGGGTACTCCGCACGAAGCAATTAAAAAGTACTCTCAATGCGTGTGTCCCCCTAAAGTCATGACCAACTCTCTTGATGAAACCAATCATTTTGCCAGCCTTCGACAAGATGTTATCGATATGAGGAGTAAAGGATAGGTTACTACTAAGTAAGACCCCCAGATCCCTTATGACATCTACTTTCTGGAGTGCTATTCCATTAAGTGAAAAAGAAGAGGTTACTTTTAGTTTTTTGCGGGTAAATGTTATGTGCTGGCATTTACTAACGTTGAGCACCATTTTGTTTGCAGTACACCATTCATGGAGGGAATCTAAATCTGACTGTAGTAGTGCGACGTCTGATGTGGATTCGATAATTCTATACATTTTCAGGTCGTCTGCAAAAAGTGAGCATTGGCTGTGCTTAATATGGCTTACTATGTCGTTGATAAATACAATGAAGAGAATCGGCCCGGCATGAGAACCCTGGGGCACACCGGAAGTAGCATAGTATTCGGGCGAATGGTAGCCATTTACCACTACCCTTAGTTTCCGGTCACATAAGTATGACCTAAACCATTCCACAAGGTTCCCATGCACCCCATGTCTCTCCAGTTTGGCAAGTAGTATCTGGTGGTCAACTTTATCGAACGCGCTGCTGAAGTCAGTATACAAAGCATCAACTTGTAGACCCGCGTCGACATGACTGCAGATATCATTGAGGTATAATGCCAGGTTACTGACAGTTGATTTTTTACAACAGAAACCGTGCTGTTCTGAGGCTAGTTGTAATTTGATATGTGAAGTTAGGTAGGGAATGACTAGGGATTCAAAAATCTTGGAAAATAGGGATAGCAGAGAAATAGGGCGATAGTTCTTAGCGTCAGATTTGTCTCCTTTTTTGAAAACAGGCAATACGTTAGCCCTTTTCCATTCCAGGGGAAATTGGGAAGTTTCAATTGATTTATTGTATATCAACGATAGTGGAAGGGAAAGATAACGAGCGCATCTTTTGATAAAGACTGCAGGTATCGTGTCAGGTCCAGCTCCCTTCGTGATGTCAATACGGGATAGTGCACTTAAGACTTGCCTTTCTGTGAATCTCATAGACGTTAGTGTACTCTGAGGAAACTTTTGAGTCGGCGGCAAAGGAGTTTGTGTCGTGTTACTAGAGGAGGGGGCAGTTAACGTAGACGAGAAATGTTGAGCAAAGAGCTTACATATGTCATCACCCGTACTAGCGGACAAATCGTCAAGCTTGATTTCCGAAGGCATGGTGGATGAATTTGAGTTTTTACCCTTCACAAATGACCAAAAGGATTTGGGATTGGAGCTAATATTTTTTTCCATAGTGTGGACATATTTTGTATAGCAAACTTTAACTATTGACCGCGCTCTGTCACCAAGGAGTCTATACTCTATTTCATCGCGAGGGTTATTGTATTTCTTGAAGCGTTTTCTTATTTTTTCCTTTTCGTTAAGCACTTTTACTAGTGTTTTAGAGTACCAAGGAGGGAAGTTGCGCTTGACATGAGTGATTTTAGGAACTGTATCCTCAATGACTTTGAGCAGGCATACATAAAACGAAGACACCATAGAATCAACACCAAGATGCGACATAAATATATTGTTCCAGTTTAGTTCCCCTAATTTTTCATTAACTAATTTGTAGACCGCTTTCCTGTAGTTATAATAACATGATTTTTTAGGTTTTAGGGTGCTACAAATACCCAAGTCAAAATAAACCTCCAAGGGTTGGTGATGGTTGTCCACCTTTGACATAGCAATTGCTGATTTTTTTACTATAACATTATTTATATTTGATAAAATTAAATCAAGGATTCTATCATTAGAGTTCGTAATATGGTTAAATTGTGACAAGGAATTAGTTGACATAAAATCTATCAAAGAATAGCCTAGGCTGCTGTTGTAGTTGACAGGTTTAGTCACAGTCGCGTTGGGGGTATGGTCTGCTTTCCATTCTATGGATCCCAAGTTGAAATCACCGATAATTATCACATCGTCGCCTGTAGTCTCTATGACTCTCGATGCGTTATCCAACAACGAGTCGAGATGGTGTTGAGTGACAGGTGGGGGGAGATAAACGGCACAGATATTTATTCTCTTACCTTCTCTGATTTTGATGCTGACCCAGAGATCTTCAGCAGAAGTTTCCCATTGGCAAGCTCGCATGGAATTTATTGCCTTCGATACAGCCATTAAAACTCCTCCGCCTTCCTTGCCATTCCGCGCACTGGAGCTCCTGTCTCTCCGATAAATGTTATATTGGTTGTTTAAGATCTCACCATCATTAATGTTGGCATTGAGCCAAGTTTCTGTAGCTACAATAAGGTCGTACTGGGTTATACTTGCTGCCGTGCTTATATCTGATAGTTTTGTCCTCATGCCTCTAAAATTCTGGTAATAAATGTTGAATTTTAATAGTTGTATCAGAGTTTTTTGCTAGATGTTGTCCAATATTGGTTTCTACAAAAGGGAGATAGCCTGAAGACTTTTGACATGCTTGGGACGAGCACCGTCATCTTTGCGTACAAGTATGCGCCCGTCACGAACCCAGACGTATTTGTAACCCTTTTCTCGAGCTACTTTCCTAGTCTCAGCGTGGATTGCCTTATTCATAGGAGACAGGTGCTCAGAAACGAAAACAGGTGACTTGGTGCCGCCGTAACCCAAAAGGCTAGAGTTTAATTTCTTGTCCTTGTCCAGAGACTTGTTAAATTTCATAACTGAGGCCAAAACTTCATCACGTATTCTCGTGTTACGCAGTTTTACAACTATTGAACGTGGACGTTTACTATCCAAGTCAAGTTTCCTGATTCGAGTTATTGACAGGATATCAGGTTCCTGAATGTTGCATGACACTACCTTGCCCAACTGTACCACAGTGCTGATGAGGTTCTCGTTACTGTTTTCAGGAAGCCCGTTAATTTCAACATTTTCTTGGCGTGTGTATTGTTCGAGCAGATTTAATCTTGCTGACATATCTGATACAGCAGTCCTTAGCCCTTCATTATCAGATTTCAACTGTCTTATAGTATCCTTATTTGTTTCACAAATCTGTTTCATTTCATCAAACTTAGCGCTCATAAATTTCACTGATTTTTCGAATTCGTGCAGCGATTGAAGTTTTTCCTTAATATCTTGGAACTCCTGACTAAAATAACCTTTCAGTGATATTTTCAGTTGAGTCGATATTGACGATTCGATTTCACGGCGAATGGTGTCTATTAGGTCTTTATTTGCAAACTGATCACCGTGCACAAGATTATCGTCACTGCCGTCCGTACTAGTGGGAGAATTGGCGAGGCGAGGACGCTTATTTCGAACAGAGACGTTCGCAGAGTTGGAATGAGTAGATTCAATTCCCTGAGACTCGGTTTCTGATGGTAGTTGAGGAGTAAGCGGACCCTCTGAGCGAGGCAGAGTTCTTTGTTTGTTAGGCATAGTTGACAGTTAAATGGGTCGGCGACTTAACAATGCGATACACCAAATACTTCTTGAATGCCCAATTAACACAACTCAGTCAACAATTATCAGTTATTAAAGCGCAGAGTTTGTTTACATTGATTGAAGATGACATTCACAACAAATAACAGGCGCGTTCCAGTCTTGTCAGGTGAGTTGTGCGGTAAACGCAGCATGCGCAGGCGCCGGCGCGGTGAGGAACACTGCGGGTGCAGGGGGGCTGCTATGACAATTGTGACCGCCGCCGCCGGTAGATTGAAATTTTTTGTAGTAGTTTTGTTTTGCCGTATTATTATTGGATCCGTGGTTTTTAAAGTGTTTTGTTCACTGATCAGTATTTCACCTCACTAACTTGATACTAACACCAGACATTAAGGATAAATACTAGATTTTGTATTGTTACGAATTTATTATCACGCAGCAGAAAAAATAAACGTCAGTCATTAAACGCGTCGCGTTCCGTTAATCTCGTCTTCTGTGAGAATCTTTTTTGTTTCAGAGGGTTCAGCTTCTATCTCCCAGAATTTCTTTAATAACTCATCTGCCTGAATATTTGAGTGCAGGACAGTGATGCATGGATAGGAATTTACACTTACCGAATGGTCTGTACCTACAACTCCTGATAAAATCCAGCCCAGAACCGTATCCTGAGCTACGAGTGACCCACTTCCCCCGTGCTTAAGGCCCTTTTGAATGATCTTACAGTAAACTTCAGCACCTAATAAAAGGTCTATTTTGTTAGGCGTGTCATATTCAGGGTCGGCTAAGTCAGTCTCTTTTAAATCGATCCATTCTATCCTGGTTGCCTTAACAGCTGGCAGAAGGGAGGTTATAGATTTTAAAACGTAAGCCTTGACTTGCACGTTGAAAGCAGGATTGACTCTAGACTGTATTTTTACGTTAACAGTGGCTTTACAATTGACAGTTTTGTGACCACCTACACCCGCTACTAAATGGTTTGTTGAAGACTTCTTCAACCCTAAATACTGAGCCATAGATTCTGTGATAAAAGACCCTTGAGATCCTTGATCTATTAATGCACGAATTACCCTATACGTTCCTCCTCTAGCCTCCGCGTTTATTAATGCCGTAGGCAATAAAACGGTGTCCTTACATGTTCCAGTAGAAAGGCATGAAACGATCGCACTATCAGATCCCTCCGCTCGTGGAAGGGCCGTTTTATTCTCCTCAGGCAACCTATTCTTGCTCTTATCCGCGGTTGTATTTAACGTGTCCTTCTCGGACGACTCTGAACCATCAGTAGAATGAAGTAGTGTATGGTGACGCCTTTTACACACATTACATTTTCCAGTATTTCGACAAAATCTGGCAGAGTGATTGTCGCATAAACAAATAAAACATAAGCGTTTTTCATGTACAAACTTACGGCGGACATCACTGCTTTGATTTATAAACGATTTACAATTTGTTATCTTATGAGCGGCAGAACAATATGCACAAGTTATTTCGCTCTTTTCTTTTCCCACTACATGGAAAGATTGCGCACCTTTATGAACCTCTTTAGGTCTATTTTCGATACTTTCTAAACCCCTATAACGTCCAATTAAAAATTCCCGAAACTCGTCAAATGAAGGAAGGTCTTCTGAGGAATCGGACGATATTTTTAATTCCCAAGCCTTCCTGGTTTCTTTATCTAATTTGGTACTAGTTATGTAGATAACAAGTATGTCCCAAGATGATACATCTATCCCTAAGTTCTTTATGGAGGCTAAACAATCACAAGTAGTACTAATTAATTTCTTTATTTCACTGGCTGATTCGAATGTTAAAGATCTTTGATTGAACAAACGTTTAATAATCGAGTTTGCTAAAAATCTTTTGTTATTATATGTTGACTCTAATTTTCTCCAACCTTCCAAGTAATTGTCTGATGTTACATTTATGTTTCTTAATAATAGTTCCGCTTCGCCGGTCAAATATCCTTTTAGATAATATAGCTTCTGAGCATTATCTAATCTACTATTTTTGTGTATCAACCCTACGAACAAGTCTCGAAAGGTTGACCACTCGTGATATTTGCCGGAAAACATAGGTATTTTAACTTCTGGCAATCTAAAGTTACTATTTTCTTTAGTACTAGACTCCTGGCTAGGGTTATACAAAGTTTCTTTTCTAATAAGATCTTTCAAAGTACTTTTAAAATGAATATATAAATCCTCAACTTCATCATATAACCCATCTTTGTAATATTGGGAACTAACTAATTCAGGCTTTTTAAATTCACTGATTATTTTGGTGTGTGTACTATAGAAAAGTTGCCACTGTTGCTCTAAACTATCTAGGCGAGTTTCAAAGTATGATATCGTTAGGCGATCTTTCGGACATTTTTTAAAATTGATCAAAGATTTTTCAATTTTAGTTTTGATGTCTTCTTGGATGTCAATATATCTATCCATTTTTAACACAAGTTACAATCACAGAAAAATAAGAAATAACACGAATATACACAATAGAACAAATAAGACCAACTCCAACTAATCAAGAGTGGAAGCATACAATTATTATGGTAAATAATTAATTAATGTCCACAAATAACAGATCTTGCCCTTCTTCAGAACACAAAGATTAAGTTGGTAGATTTTTATAAGTTTTTCACAATTAATTCCAGGGCCAAACGAGTATAGGTTACTCGTCCAAACCACTATTTACAAGTTCAGGGATGACTTTCCTGTTTATAATAAGGATGAAAGTACTCACAATTTGTCCACTTTTGCACTCACTATGACACTACTCTACTAGCGCCCTTTGCTTGCCTGTTCGCCCGTGAACTGCGCCAACGCAAGGAGCCACTGGCAGATGGCGCCCTCTGATGCTGGTTCTTGAAACCACTCCTGCGTTGCTGCTCCTCCACCAGGTTGGCTCCCGACTGCTACCTGCACTCGGCTCCCGGCAACAGCTGATGCACTGCACTGATGCCTCCCAATCCCGGACACCGCACTTGGTGCCCGCCGAGGGAGGGTTTGCTCTGGACAGCGATCCACTGCCCAGTAAATGACGCACGCAGGGTCGATATTACCACCGCCGGAACCACTTATCACCACCACTCGCGACTATACCCGGTACGAAGGACCATGTACGTGGCGCCCTCTGACGATGGTCTTTTCGGGTTTGGAGAAATGAAAGACTGTTTCGCGCTCCCGAATAACTGTATTAAATCACTCCACAATATACAGATTATCGTGCAAACAAATCATTCTCAAAAAAAATCTAAAATTAAAACTACTTATACTATCCGAGGTAACAAAACCATAGCGAGATCTATTTCGATCCCAACGCCATCTAGGGAAACGAAACTTCAACTTTACGTTATCGCTTTGTTAGATCGCGCTACGGCTCCGCTAAACACCGTAAACAGATATGTTTTGGTTTCCGTCATCGGTCTGATTTTCTTCTGGGATTTTGAGGTTAATCAAGTGATTAATTTGGTCGAATTCGGGCATGTAAATGGTTGGTGAAATGTTCACTTGGTTGGACTGTTGACGTATCGAATATAATGAGAAGTCCTTTCCTTTGATGATACACTCTTGACCTATGCCAATGACCCCGGCTTGGCTCAGCTGACGAACTGTTACATGATCGCCGCATATTATTTTTATTGTGTAGGTGTCACAACAAAAGTAAAAGTGCTGAGAAGTCAAATGTAATTCAATCCATACGTTGGTGCAGTTAGTTTTTTGTACTGTACATTCGTTGGTTGCCGGGTTCTTGTCGCAAAAACTTTCGTCATTTTGCAGGTCTGTTATTGGCTTTAGCAGCTCACACATGTAAGTTGGTCCATGGTGTAGACATGCCGTTAGTTCCTGTGTGGACATGCTGAAGTATGAATCTTTCTTTAGGTTGACTGCCACATATTCGGCAACTGGTATTATCGTGGTCATCATGGTGTTTGTTTGGTGCGGTAGAGGTATTATCTTGTACAGTTTGAAACTTTCTCTGGATACTAATGGAAAAGTAACTTCAATTATGACTAATTTTTGCGTCGCTCTGGCCTTGACTTTCACTAGTTTGTAAAGATACTGAAGGTCAGTGTCTAAATTAGTAATTGGTAGTGTGAGTTCGCTTGGCATCTGGCTATATATGGTTTGGAGCTCACGTTTAAGTTGCGTTGGTGGCAGTAAATGTATGCTAATTTGACCGTGGTAGATGTCTGTTAATGCATCGAGCAGAGTGTCTTGAAATCGCCTTAATCCTTGCAGCAAGCTGTTTCCAGACATCGCTGACAATGTGAAGTCATTGACGTATGAAATGTTTTGTATTTCACGTTGGAGAGTGCTCGCATTTTCTTGCAATTCCATAAGCTTATTGTTTATTAATTTGTGCTGTTTGTTTACAGTGATCTCCATTCTTTTCATAAGGTTGAACTCTGCTTCAATTATGGAAGTTTGGTTTTTCCATAAATTAGAAAGGTGTTTCTCATTGCGATGTATGGTTTCAATGTCCTTTTCATACTAAAGACAAAGACAAAAGACAAAGACAAAAGATATTTATTTCAACTGGGCCACCAAGCGGCACTTTTGAATGTCACAATTTAAATTTAAATGGAATACAAGTTGATTCTACCGTGCATTCGGAAAGTAGCTAGTTATGGAGAAGAATGCACAAGAAACTCCATACTTTTTAAATTTACATGGAATAAAAGTTGATTCTACCGTGCATTCGGAAAGTAGCTTGTTATGGAGAAGAAACTACTGGTCTGCAAAACGCGAGTCCAACACTCCGATTAAGTCATTCGCTAGATACCCGATACCGTTGATAAGGCCTCGTCGGCGCCGACACGTCTTCCCCGAGGCGCGTCGCCGTCTAGCGTGGATATCAAAATGCTGTGTTAGCAAAAGTTCATTGTAGTATTCGAGTTCCTGGTAATCGTGCCGGGCTTGCTGCACGATCGTATTACAATGGTTTTGTGTTTCTATGGTTGCACACCATTTTTCTTGGTAATTTGCTATTTTGTTATAAGTGTTTATGCCTGTCCAATAGGGTCCCATGTCGTAGTACATGACTAATGTCCATTTATCCCTTATTAGTTGTCCTTTTGAAACAGGATCAAAATAAAGCGTTTGGTTGTTCGGAAATGGTTTCACGGCGTCTAAACCGTAAGATGGAAAAAACAGCATGAAAAAACTCAAAAAAACGGTTGCTAAAGTTGCGATTTTTGACCTCGGTTATCTTTTTCTTTCTGGTAATTTGGTTGTTGGTTTTTTGTCTGGTTCTGGTATATTTACATTATTCTGGTTAACAGGCAAAACTGAGAGTTTCACAATAGTGCGTTTCATGACCCCGTTTAAGATTTTTAATGAAACTGCTCTGGTTGGACCATCATTTCCTGGATGGGTGTCGACCACACGTCGAAGAGCCCATTTTCCTGGAGGCAGATTCTCATCATAAATCACTGCTAGATCTCCAATTTTGATGTTTTCCTGTGGTTCCATCCATTTACTTCTAGTTGATGGTTGTACTAAATATTCAGTCTTCAATCGTTTCCAAAGATCTTGGAATAGCTTGTTGGTTAGATGCCACCTGGTTCTAGCATCCTGTTCGGTTTCTATTACCGTTGTTCCTGGTCTTCCTGATAAGAAATGAGCTGGTGTAAGGAAGTTTATATCCTCAGGATCCTCTGATATCACGCAAAGAGGTCGAGAGTTGAGGCACGCTTCTAGTCTAGCTAACAATGTGGTGTACTCCTCGAAGGTTAGTCTTTGTTGACCGATGACCCTCTTGAGATGATGTTTAAGACTGCGTACTGCTCGCTCCCATATACCGCCGGCATTAGGCCAGCTAGGCACGTTTAAGTGCCATTCTATGCCCATCTCTGCTATCTCGGTTATAAAACTGTCACTGAATACTTCGCGAAGCTGGTTAAATTCTTCCTGTATCATCCTGTTTGCTCCCACGAAGTTAGTGCCGTTGTCACTGTACATATGTCGTGGTGCCCCTTTTCTGGCAGCCATTCTGGTTAGAGCTGCCAAAAAGGCGGAGCTGCTCAGGTCTGACACGAGTTCTAAGTGAACCGCTTTCGTGACCATATATATAAAAACTGCTATGTATCCCTTCGTAGTTTTGATTCCCCGTCCTTGATTGGCCTTGACCTCTACGAAGCCTGTGTAATCTACGCCACAGTGATTAAATGCATGTTCGGGATTCACTCTTGGTTCTGGTAATTCTCCAATGAGCTGGTGCTGCCGCACGGGATTTTGCTTTCTGCATATGACACATTTTCGTATAAAATTTTTAGTTGCCATAATATGTCCGCCGATAATCCAAAACTGTTGTCGAAGGTTTGCTAACGTTAGACGCGCTACGCCATGGAAGGACAACTTATGAGCTTGATCGATAAGTAATGTGGTTAACGGGTGGTCGTGAGGTAAGATGATGGGATGTTTCATCTCAAGACTCATGTGGGCGTTTTCTAATCTCCCACCCACACGTAAAATGCCACGTTCATCTATGGTTGGATTCAAACTCAAAATCTTGCTTTTGGAGTGCACTCTTCCGTGTTTATTTATTGAGTCTAGGTCGTTTGCAAATTCTGCCCGCTGAACGTTTTTGATTATCAGCTGTTTAGCCTGACGAAGCTCGTGTAATTCGAGGTAGGGTCGGCGAACTGGTTTGTTCAAGGTAGGTAATCGCAGTATCCACGCAAACATACGTATGATTTTTGTTATGGTGCTATATTTGTTTATCAAATGTTTAATATTTTCGGTAGTCAGCGATTCTCTTGGTTGTCCAATGACTACCGCGTTGGTTTGGTTTAAAATAGACGGCTTTACTTCTAAGTTCGTCTCGTATATGGTTTGGTGGTTTTCTTGATTGGTGTATGATGGCAGCCATGACGGCCCTTGCCACCATATCTTGTGGTTTTTGAGTTGCCTGACAGTCAAACCACGACTTGCATTGTCGGCTGGATTATCTGTCGTCTTCACATATTGCCAATGTTTTGATGGTATGGTTTTTATGAGATCGGATTTCAGTTTATTTTCTGCTTCCATTGAATGATACCCTCCGCAAAAATCGTCCCTATAGAAACTGTCTTCTAATACTTTTGCTGCGTCAGGAAATTTCTGTTCTAAGTTTCTTAATTGAGTTAATGCTTGTGGGTTGGTTGCACTCAACTTGTATTTGTGTTCCGGCTTAAGTGGTAGTTGGACTTCGCACCTTCCGTCCTCAAGCCTCTTAGTGGTTTTAATAAAATACTGTAAACACTCATGGTCATCGTTGGACATCTCTTTCTTCTGGTGTATGTCTTCGTTCTCCCAATATTTCAGAAGGTCTTCTGTGTTGTTGAGAACCACGTTGCACTGATAGTGTGGTATCATGGATCCACAGAGTAGCCATCCTATTTGCGTCTGTTGGGCGATTGGTTGCTTATCGTTATCTCCTCTCAAGATACCTCCTAACATTATTTTGCTGTAAACATCTGCGCCTAGAAGTATATCTACGGGTCTGCTTACGTAAAACTCTGGATCAGCCAATTGTATCCCTTGGATATGGTTCCACGTTATTGGTTTGGTAAACGTGTTATTTGGCAATCGCTTGATTAAGTTATTCATAATAATAACGTTCGTGTCGCAGGTAAATTCACTATTTGCAGACTGTAGTGTTACCTGTAACATTCCTTTCGCGTTATTTTCTTTTTCACCGACGCCGAATATTTGACCTTTGAAATGAGCCCTCTTTAATCCCAAGATCTGGGCTGCGTTTTCAGTTATTAACGATAGTTGGGAACCCTGGTCAACTAAAGCTCTCATCTTGTGCTGTATTCCATTAGCTCCCTTGACTTTTATAATAGCGGTGGCTAAAAGTATTTCCGATATGTCATCCCATGACACGTGAGATGACCTAGATGGGCCCTTTTTGGTTGCAACATTGTTAGTTATTCCTTCTGCTGACTCAGTTGGACTTTGTTTTTCCAATGCTTCGTGAAGTAGCGTATTATGTGTAGCTAAGCATTTACGACATCGCTTGTTCGATTGACATAGTTTATCGTTATGACTGCATAGGCAGTTTTTGCAGTAATTTAATTGCTCAATCTTATTGAATTTTTGCTCGTGCGTCATTTGCAAAAAATCAGGGCAACGCCACAATCCGTGGTCAGAATTGCACAATGCACAGGTTATCGACCGCGACACGTGTAATGCATTTGATTTTGTGATTTCTTTGTTGCCTGATTGATGGTTGTTTCGTTGTAAAAATTTCTTCTGGTTTTGGTTGTGTTTGCTGTATGGGAATGGTTGATGCGGCGTGGTTTTTTGGTTGGCTGGTTCTTGCTTGCGACGAGACGCTTCTAGCGCTGTGAATTTTTTCTCCAAGAATTCCAGGAACTCCTGCAAATCGGGTAGCTCTCTAGGATTCTTGACCGATTCTATGTATTCGGTGAAGGTATCATTATCCAGCTTTAGCGCTAGTAGGTGCACTAGAAGTGGATCCCAAGTAGCTATATCCACTCCCAGATTCTGTATAGCGTGTAACGTCTCCTTGGTTACGTCATGCAGCTTCTTAATCGTAGCCAGCGATTGCTGTTGTATATTGGGCAGCCCAAGCAAGATATTGATATGGGACGTGAAAATCAATTTCTTGTTACCATATCTGTGGCTTAAAATTTCCCAACATACCTGATAATTGTCAGAGCTAATCTGTAAATGGTGAATCAGACGCTCTGCTTCTCCAGTCACCTTACTCTTCAAGAACTGCATTTTTTGCGCATTAGACATTGACGGGTTTTTGTCGATCGCTTCGCTAAACAAGTCTTTGAACGGCACCCACTGGTTGTAAGTTCCATTGAACACGGGGATGTCCATCTTCGGAGCTGACTTCTCTCGGTGCTTCACTGCCCACATCTTTTTGTTGATGTCGTTTGTCAACTCACCGTACTTTTCCTCGTGCTTGCAGAATTCCATTTGGTACGTAATATCGTCGCTTCCAACCTCACCTTCAATTTCCCAATGAAGTCTGTCAATCTCACCCCATAGGCTATCCAGTGATTTTAGAGCGTTCTCGAATTGCCACTGATTCTCGAACTTATCTACTTCTATATTACTCACGGTTCTCATGAACGCCTTGAAATTGATGCTCTGCTTCTTTACTAACCCGTTCAGCTTGCTGGACCCTCTCTCTATATGAAGAAAACTCTCTCGCTGCGAGGACTCTGTATAGCGAGACGACGTACCTAGTTGTGGCTGCGCCGTCTCGTCTTCCGGCCGACGATTGTCAGCGGTTAGCTGTGACCTAGCCCGGATACCTGGTAATGGCTGCTCATCCTCCGCTTTTGGTCTACGGGGGCTTTCTTCCTGCAGCTGCGTTGTGCCTAACTGCCTCATGGTTTTGTTGGTAGGTGTGCCAGTATGCTTCCAACATATCAGCCTTACGCTTGTAATTTTCGATGGTTTGGGTTTTGAATATGTTAAATGCCCATTAAAAAGAACCATTTTGATGGAGAGAGATGACATAAAACTACAAAGATACAAGTTTTTGAAATGCCAGTGGAGTTCATGGAATCGTATTCTAGTTTTCTAGTTCTGAATGAGGTTTTAAGTTATTAGTATGATTTAAATGATTTATAATAAATTAGTACATAAATTAATATTCAATTGTTTTTTTTTTTCTATGTTAAGAACCCGATGTATAACAACATTATTCATACACATACCTATAATACTCACAGTGGATCTTTGTGTCTCTGAATTGGTTGCAAGACCCCGCGCAGTAGCTATTTTTGTGTCAATGTTGAAGGTGAAGATAGCATTGAATAACTGTCTCTTTCACTCGCTTATTTATTTATTTATTTATTTTATTATTAATGTACACACAGAAAATACACATAGAAAACACATCATGACAGAGGAGTACAAGGGTACTGCTTATTTCTTTAGAAATTTCTACCAGCAGACCCGCGAAAAGGAGATATGAAGAAGAAATGTAGACAAATAGTGTGTGAGAGCAAGAAGAGTAGAAAAGTGAACGACTAACCTAAGATATAAAAACATACACATATAGTATAAGTGATATATACTTAAATAAATACATAACTCTAAAATAGATAGATACTGAATATATATACATATGCTTATAAAGATCAGATTTGAGAGGAAAGATAATGCTCTTTTAATCGTTTTTTTAAAAAGCGAGATAGTATCTAGATCTCTAATGCTAGGCGGAAGTGAGTTCCACAATCTTACAGCATGGACAGAGAAGGAATATGAATAATAGCTAGTTTTATGAGGATGGGATTTAAGGAGGGATCTAAGATGTGACCTACATAATACATCTCTAGGGCGAGCATAAGAAAATCGCTCACGGAGGTAGGAAGGATAAGACGGGTTGTGTAAGATGTTGAAGAGGAGACATAAAATCCGAGTGTTCCTGCGAAGACGGATAGGGAGCCACTTGAGTTCCTTGCGAAGGTGAGAAACATGATCATACTTACGTAGACCATAAACAAAGCGAATGCATAAGTTTTGCAGGCGCTCAAGCTTGTTTAATAGCTCCTCTGTGGCATCCAGGTAGCAGGCGTCGGCATAATCTATAATCGGCTGAATAAGTGTTTGCGCCAAAGAAATTTTCGTCTTTAAGGGCAATAGACTCTGAAGGCACTTTAGCGAATGGAATGAAAAATGCACCTTCCGACTGACTTCGTTGACCTGTGCATGCCACGAAAGATTGGAGTCAATGATTACCCCCAGATCCTTTGCGGTTTCGGTAAATTCTATGCGCACACCGTCGAGATATAGAGGCATCAAAGAAGCAACGTTAGCCGCATTGCGAACGAATTTGCTGCCTATGACCATGGCCTGTGATTTACTTGGGTTAATTTGTAGACCAAATGACTTAGCCCATGAGCTGATACATGCCAGGTCCCGGTTCATAGCCGCAATAGCAGAACCAGCGTCGTTTAAAGTAAAATGTCGATACAGCTGCAAGTCATCTGCATAAAGATGGAAACTAGATGAGATTACTCTGGTAACAAAGTTAATGAAGATTGAAAAAAGAAGAGGAGAGAGAACGCTACCCTGTGGAACCCCCTCAGTGAGGCTACACCAATCAGAGAAGAACTCATCAAGGCGAACACACTGAGAACGTCCCCGAAGATAAGAATTGAACCATGCTACAGCGGAAGAAGAGAAATTGATGGATTCCAGAACACCAAGCAAAATGTCGAAATCCACTGAGTTGAAGGCACTGCTAAAGTCAAGCAATACAAGTACAGTAAGGGACTTATTCTCCATAGCCCAGCGGATATCGTCAGTTACTTTTAAAAGTGCAGAAACAGTGCTGTGACCCGTACGAAAACCGGATTGAAAGGGAGATATTAATGAGTTTGACGTCAAGAAATATGATACTTGTCTATGAACTAAGTGTTCAAAGACTTTAGAGAGAAATGGAAGAATAGAAATAGGTCTAAAGTGCGTTAATAAAGAAGGATTGTTAGTTTTAGGTAAAGGTATGATGTGAGCCTGCTTCCAGACCGTCGGAAAAGAGCAAGAGGTAAACGAGTGATTGAAGATGTGAGTTAGAACAGGAAGCAATGATGGAAGGATAAGATTAATCATCCTGGAACATAACTTATCATTACCGACTGCTGAAGAAGTTATTGCCAAAACAGACTTCTTAACGTCATCCTCAGTAACATCGCTAAGGTTAAAGGTCGGGCATTGTGGCAACGGCAAACTGGAAAGACGCTCTAAAGTTGCTGCCTTAACACGCTTATCAAGAGAAAACGGAAGACGAGAGAAATGATTGTTGAGATCATTAAGGTTCACATCCTTGCACTGATTGGTAGGCGATTTGCCTATGCCTACAGACTTAAGGAATCTCCATATATCGGAAGAACTGCGGTTATTGAGTTGTTCATGGAAGTAGCGCCTCTTAGCATCCTGACACAGATGACTGCAGCGATTACGTAAAGATTTGTAATAAGCGAGATTCAGGTCTGAAGGTCTGCGCTTAAACCTGCCTTTGGCTTTGTCCCTCCGGGCCATATACTCCTTAATTTGTGGTGTAATCCATGGTGCAGGATTATGCCGCACTTTGACTCGTCGAATAGGGGCATGCTGGTCATACAAGTTCAGAATGGTTACATTAAGGCACTCCACCTTGTCATCGATATCATCCGTCCCGACCAGAGGAGACCAATCAAGTTCGCCGGCATCATGCCTCAATGCTTCCAGGTCTATGCCCTTGTAGTTACGTAGATATAAAAGCTGGGGCTTACGCTTGGGGACACGGATACGATAGGATAGATAAACAAGATCGTGGTAAGAGAAAGTAGCAGTAAGCTGGCCATGGGAAGAAACATTATTAGGAGAGGAAACAATCATTAGATCGAGTAAAGAAGGCGTACAATTGGGAAAATTGTGAGTAGCAGAGAGAGGCAAAACTTGAAGATTGAACGAAGACAAGAGCTTATGTATGTCACATCGTCCTATCTCGCTTACTCTATGCAGTATACTCGATGACAAACTGTTTCTTACGCAATGGTTGGCAGGACCAAGTTCAAAGACACAAAGAGCCGCTGTGACTACTATAATATAGGTACCTCATGTTCATTAATACTACAGACATAAATAAAAATTAAACAGTATCAAGGTCGTTCAATCCAATTTCCCCAGTATTGCACACAAAAAATTTTTATTTCCACATTTGCCATGAGATTCTGGTAGACCTATAACAATTATAATCGGGTTCAATGGAATATTCTGGATAGTAATAAAGTTGACCTCCATCGTCTACACATACGTTCATATTCATCTCTTTAGTTTTAAAGTAATTAGATGGTGGCGGGTTTCCGTTCATACGCCAGTCACGATTTGCTGGTTGGCCAAACGTTGGCTTTTCCCTAGTAATATAATGGCTAACGCCACTCATAGGCTTAGGGCCAAAACTTTGAGGGGCAACTCGCGGTTGCATGTGGAAATTATTGTTAAAACGGTTATAATTCGGAGGAGCCGCGCGGAACATTTGGTGCGTATGCGACATCGGCGCGCGATACATCTGCTGTGAATGCAAAGGCATTCCGGAAACATTCCCAAACGGGATAGGCTGATTGACCCGATAATTCGATCTCCATGTCTGAAGCGGCTGAAAGTTTGCAGTAGGCTCCGCTCGTGCATTAAAATTGAATGTTTTAGGTATAGGGTTAACATGTGTCGATGAATCCATCGGCAACGGCTTGTTTAACTGTATATTTGACTTTTTATCAGTAACTGGTTCATGACGGTTTTGCAAATAAAGAACGTTCAATTCTTCTTGCACAAATTCAAGCGCTTTTTCGACACTATCAGGACGCATGCATCGTACACGTGAACCCAGCGGTTCTTTTAAACCACGAACAAATGCCTGCATGGTTAACTTCCGATACAGGGTACGTTTGGCATCTATGGTTGTTTGAATAGTCTCGTGTAGAGTAACATACGTCATAATGGTGCTGAATAGATTAAGGCATATATCATAAAACTCTTGAGGTGAATTGTTTCCTTGAGTTGCTAGCATAAGATCATTGTAAAGAGCGGTCTCATCTCTCTGGTCAGAAAAATTATTTATAAGACACGTTTTAATACTATCCCAATCTTCAGATATGCCGTTTGAATTTATAATACGCGCAGCAGGTCCAGTTATTTTATTTAAAATGCCGTTTATTAGACATAGCTTAACCAACGCATTTTCGGGATTAGCTCCTAAATACTCAGAAGCAATTTGATCGCAAAGATGTATAAATCTTGGTAAGATGTGTGGATTACCGTCGAAATCCGGAACTAAACGTAAGGTCTTAAAAATCAAATCGGGGTCGGACATTATGACAGGTTCAAATCTCTCTAACCTTAACGAATTCTCTAAACTATCAACTGTAGTATCTAAATCTACATTGATATCTCTATTTAGGTCTATATCTATTCTACGTGCTTATCTAGAGCGCGATGGCCCTTCTGGCGTAGATTGCTTAGGGTGAAAAATGATTGCTATTAAAATTAACCACTATAGATAAGGGGAAAGGGAATTGAAAGCAACTCACAGAAACGATTGTCAGTGTACTTACATAATCTGCATTTTGGTACCTCTGGGATCGATGTCTGGTTTTCTCCTCCGCGCAGGACGTCAGGTTCTTGTTCAGGATACTCGGTGATCGCGATCGCACACGACGGCGGTAGCGAATTAGCAGGATGGTATTCGATAAAATCAAAATCAAAATCAAAATTTATTTATTCAATTAGGCCATTAAGCGGCACTTTCGAACGTCAAAAAAAAAAAAAAATTTAATCTAATACTACACCTACCTCCAGTTTCCCAGCCCAAAACCATCGGCGTACCAATGCGACAAACTGCCAAGCAAGCGCTATCCGCTGCGATTGGCTGTTGAAAATTCATTCAACCAATCACAGCCCACAACGCGCGCCCGTCCATTCGGAAATGTAGCTTGTTGTGGAGAAGAATGGACAAGAAACTCCACACATACTCTTTTACAAAAAATGTGTTTTACAACTATTTGTTAACATTATCTTGTTGGAAAAAAAAATACATACATGTGAGAACGATGTAAAAAAAAAGTAACGCACTTAAAAGCTTCTACAGAAAAACAAACAATTAAAAATACAATAATTAGGTAATTAAAAACAGGCGGAGGCAGCTAAGTTATGAGCAATCCCAACTGATGGCGCCCGTTCACGAACATGACACATGGATCGGCACCACTCAGCTCAACCATCATGAAGGGAACCGAATGATCCAACACATGTGCCACCATCAGAGAGACATTAGAGAGAGCATGACACACTATCAACTACCAGGGCACACTGAAGTCAACGTATGAGAATAGCCCTATCTAGCTTAACTCGAGACGCCTCGAGTATCCTACCGACTGCGCCAAATATGTACGTCGCTGTCGGAGGACCCAAAAAAAACCAAAATGATTTTAAACTATCTTTAATCAAAGTAAAATTACAATGTTAATTATAACAAAAATAGAATTCCTATTCCGATCGATACTAGATACAGAATGAATTGCTAAAGTTCACATAATTACTTATTTCTAGAAAAACACCTGCATCCGGTAAACAGGGGCATCGTATGACCCACGTCACTGTGCGGCATCAGCGCTTAAGGCCGCGTTTCCACTGACGCGGAGCTGGGCGGAGACGTGCGGAAGCGATAAATCACAGACGAGACGAGTGGCGCGATTGAGGATTTCAACCATTGTAATTGGTCGCTTCCGCACGTCTCCGCCCAGCTCCGCGTCAGTGGAAACGCGGCCTTAGGCTACACGTGTAAAGCTGTTTCCATGCACTGTTTCTAGGTCGCTGCAATCTTGCCGTTTAAGTGTTGGCTCATACTATAACACACTTCACCACTTAAATAACTACAGGATAAAACATTTATAAATATAAGTGTACAATAAATGATAAATGAGATGATGATTTTATTTCTGTAAGTTGGTTTGTACAAACACTTTTACATGTCGATCATATTTTTTAAAACTAGATGAGGTCGGTGTTTCCTATCTGACTACTCTGAGAAGAAAGGCCGAAACAAACTCAGAGGTCACAGTCTCTTTTAAAGTCCTGACAAAATCTTGGTTAGATCATGTGAAGACCATGTAGACAGATGTCTGAAATGGGCTTTTGAGGAAAGAACCAGCCAGATTGAGTGGACCTGTCCAGTCAGTGCACGCATTTGTCAATAACCGAGCAGCTGAACTCAGAATTTAAGGAGCTCAACGATTCGACGAACAATACCAAAGAAAGGACTCGGGTATCGGGATTCGGGTAGCCCGCATAAACTACTCAAACTGCCAGACCATGAGTAAAAACTAACTAAGATAAACATTCACAATAATAAAAATAAAACAATATAATACTTTAAAAAGTAAATATTCTTGTCATTGCAAGAAAACAAAAAAAAAAACAAAATTAAAAACGAAATTCACGGTGCAAAATATAAAAAATCTAAATTAATTGGAGCAGCTCAATCCCAAGCCTTTTTGCCCTCAACGTAATTTTTAATAATATAAAACGCTTTCTGACACAACTTACGTTTAATGAATGATTTGAATTTATTCAGACTTAGATCTTGTACGTGGCTTGTAACCTTATTATAAAAGCGTACACATTGACATCTAAACTGTTGTGTTCGTGACAATGAAACACCGAGATTCAAAGCAGACTGATTTATTACTGAAGTATTTAGACATACCCACATAACGTGAACTAATATTCTATGTGATATAAAAGTACCGTCATAACACTGTCCCCTCATAATCTGTATACTGTATACTAGTTAAGTTATTATTCTAATACATTTTAAATGTGCCTTACATATCTAAAAATACAATAAAAGGTCTACAAATATCATGTTTGTTTTGTTAGATAAAGGGTACACATAAGTGCAGCATAAGTGCAACAAGTAGGAAATAACAAGAATATCAAAAAGGGAATGTATTTATCACTAAAGTAATACAAACTACTTAGTACTATTTAAGACAGATTATAAAATTGCTATTGCTTGTCATTTTGTAGTCTTTAACTTTTTGGCTCAATCTATGGCAGCTCTCCGGCGTAAACGACTAATAATGACCGGCGATGACGTAGACGGTGGCGAACTTTTTGCCGCCGTGCCTACTGGTTCAGTAGTTTCATCCACCCCTTTACTCTCGTGTGATGTATTAAGCGGGGAGTCTACCAAGGAAGTACTTTGTGTTGGTTCAAGTTCGACTGAGTCCATGTTCACATTCTCATTAGGACTCGGGCCCGTGATAGATCGTCTAGACTTCCTAACGTCTTTTGTCAACAACTGATCAATATGACGTTTATGAATATGACCGTCGTTGGTTTTAATCGCGTATGTAACCGGCCCTGACCGTCGCACCACTACACCCTCTGCCCATTTTTGCCTAAGTTTCGAATAATCTCGCATGATTACGGCGTCCCCGATGTCTGCTTGCCGCAACGGCGGACGCACCGCGGCCGTGCGCTGCTCGTGCGCAAGCTGTGCGTCGCGTACCCGTTCGCCCGTGTCCGGCCGCAGTAGATCTAGCCTGCCACGCAGTCGGCGGCCGAACATCGCTACCGCCGGCTCGCGCCCCGTGGTGCTATGCTCCGTATTGCGATACATAAACAGGAACTTACTTAAAGCTGTGCTGTCGTTAACATTTTCTAGTGATGCCTTCTTTAAAACCCGTTTTATAGTGCGTACTGCGTTCTCAGCGGCTCCATTACTAGAGGGATGATATGGTGCGACGAGCAAATGTTTTATGCCGTTACGCTTAAAATATATACCTAATTCCGCAGATGAAAACGGAGGTCCGTTATCGCTTACAATTTTTTTAGGAATGCCGAAACGAGCAAAAAGCTTTCTGAAGCTATCAATAACGACCGTTGCTGACGTGGTGCTCACTCGCTCCACCTCAATCCACTTTGAGTGGGAATCAACTATTATTAAATAGTATCGATTGTGTAGTGGGCCTAAAAAATCAACGTTTAATCGTGACCACGGCTCCTCGGGCCAGGGCCATGAGTGCAACGGCGCTGGCGCAGGTTGAGCGCGCTGCGATACGCACGCGGCGCACTCACTACAAATGCGCTCAATATCACTGTCTAACGTCTCCCACCATACATAGTTGCGTGCTATCTGTTTCATTTTAACTATTCCCGGATGACCCTCGTGAATTTCCTGCAATATTGATTGTCGTAACACTTTAGGTATAACAATCCTGTAACCCCATACTAAACATCCGTGATCTAAGTGTAACGAGTCTTTTCTTGTAAAATAAGGTTTTTCTTGATCGATGGCAACCTGTAACGGCCACCCAAACATTGTATAACCAACTATTTTATTAAGAAGAGAGTCCTTGTCCGTCTCTGTTTTAATTTGCTTAAAACTGAGAGGAAAGTTTTCTTCTACAAAGTTTAGATAGCTAGATTCGTCGTCATCTGCTCTAACTCGTTCTCTAGTCGAGCTAAGAGGGAGGCGTGACAGGGCATCGGCAAAACAATTCCTCTCTGACCTTACAAATTCGATTTTAAAATCATATGCTGCTAGTTTAACGGCACACCGTTGAATTCTGCTTGCAGCTGTTACTGGTATGCCTTTATTGTCACCTAATATATAACTTAAAGCGCGATGATCACTTCTAAGAATAAATTTCGACCGTATAAATACTGGTGATGTTTAGTCACGCCAAATACAATCGCCAAAGCCTCCTTATCCAACTGGGAACAGTTGGACTCGGCTGAATTTAAAGTACGCGAGGCACAACAAAGCGGCCGCTCGCTACCGTCATCATAACGTTGTAGCAACACTGCGCCCAAGCCGTATGGACTGCTATCTACTGCCAGTATAAGTTGTAAATTTGGATCATAATGTGCGAGCACCGGAGAGCTACTTAAGACGTTTTTAATTCTAATGAAAGCATTTTCACATTTATTGTCCCAATTCCATTTAACACTTTTTTTAACAAATCATATAAAGGTTTTATTACATCACTCATATTCACGCAAAACTTAGCATAAAAGTTTACAAGTCCTAAAAAACTCCTTAACTGCGTAATGTTACAAGGTGATGGAGCAGCTACAATCGCTTTAATTTTTTTATCATCTGTGTGTACGCCCTGTTTATCAATTCTATAACCTAAATATGTTACCGATTCATTAAAAAATTGGCATTTACTATAATTAATCCGAAGACCATTTTCTTTCAATCGCTGCAATACAGCCTTTAAATTGAACATATGTGATGACCTACATTTACCGCTTATACAAATATCGTCCGCAAACACAGCCGTAAACGGCAAGCCACTCAATGTCTCTTCCATAATTGTCTGAAAATTTTCGGGTATACACTTAATACCAAACGGCACGCGATTATAAACAAAAGTACCGACGTGAGTGGTGATTGCCGTCATCGGCCTTGAAGCTTTATCGATTAAACATTGTTGAAAAGCATTCGACAAATCCAATTTAGTAAACAATTCACCTCCACCCAATGTTGTGAACAGGTCCTCGATCCGTGGCAGCGGGTAATGAAAATCTTTCAATCGTGGATTGATTGTCACTTTATAGTCACCGCAAATACGGATATCCCCATTTGATTTGACTACAGGCACTATCGGCGTACCATAATCTGATCTATCAACTTTGTATATAACTCCTTCCCTCTGTAACCGATCGAGTTCCCGTTCGACGCGCGCGCGCAGCGCCAGAGGCAGCGGCCGCGCCTTTACAAACACTGGAGTCGTATCGTTTAGGTGAAGTCGTATCTGCGACTTGAATGTGCCTAGTCCCTCAGCGAAAACTTCAGGATATTCATCCTTCAGTGATTTTGCCAAGAAATTCTGGTTGGATACAAAATGATGGCTGTAAAGTGCATCAAAACTTGATAGTTTTAATTGTTTTATCCATGTTCGTCGAATTAACGGTGGACCCCCATTAGTAATAACGTATAGTTTTAATGAAAGTTGTCTATTGTTGTATGTAATAGTAACCAGAATATAACCGAGTGTTTGAATAACGTCTCCCGTATAAGATTTAAAAGTTAATATTTTACTAATTATCGGTAACTTGAGAACATCTTATCGTAGAACTGTTTTGATATAGCCGATATCTTACTTCCCGTATCTACTTCAAACTTTAAGAATATACCCTCGATATTCAACCTTATGTAATAGGGACCGTCATCCTCACACCCGTTTATACTATTATTATGGTTGGTATGCCCCATGTTATAGAAATTACAATCGTTATCAGTGTCGGAGTCGGTAACGGAATTATTGTCAAGATAGAACTGACCTTTGTACGTCTTCTTATTCTTACCATCCTTCTCACTACGAGTGTACACCGATTTTAAATGTCCTTTTTCACCACACTTATCACAAGAATAATGCTTGTAACGACACCTGCCCTCCACGTGACCCGCCTTGCCGCAACGCGCGCACGGGCGGCGTTCAGCCGCCGCAGCCGGCGCCACGCGGGCGCTGCGCGTGCGCGCGCTCTCGACTCGGTGCAGGCCGTCGCTTGTGCCGGCGCTGGAGCCTGGAGCGCTTGCGGCCTCCGCAACCGGGGCGCTCGCCACGCTTGCGTGCCGCTCCGCCGCTTCGAGTGCCATTGCCAACTCCACACCACGCTTGTAGTCCACATTCTTTTCGGCGAATAACCTGGATCGCATCTCCTCGCTGTACAAGCCCGATACGAACTGGTCTCGGAGGTTTACCTCCAGTGTGGCACCGAAATTGTAGGTACGAACGAACGCTTTCCCCCTGCTGCTGCTTCCTCTGCCTGAAAATATGCCTTTCGGCTATTTCTGATGTCTCGGGTTCTAAATGATCTTTCACCAGTTTAACGAGTACATCGAAAGTCTTATCCTCTGGCTGATCAGGTGAACATAAATCGCACATTAAGTCGTAACACTCCGAACCGACTAACGTCACTAGCGTAGCCACGTGTAAGTTTTTTTCAATGTCGTTCAACATAATAAACTGCTTAATTCGACGAACATAAGTGTCCCAATTGTATGTTCTGACTTGGAAACCTTCGACTTTTCCGATCGGCATGTTTAAACTTTATACACACGCGTAAAAAATAGATATTATGATAATTTTCTCGTCGCCAATGTTGTGTTCGTGACAATGAAACACCGAGATTCAAAGCAGACTGATTTATTACTGAAGTATTGTTGTAGGTACTACAAATTTGTGTTTGTTCCTTGTATTTATGTTATGTAAATCACTGTATTTTTTAAACAATTTTATATTTTTATGAGCATATAAAAGATTTTCATAAATATACTGAGAGGGCACAGTCATTACATTAATCTCCTTAAATTTCTCTCTGAGAGAGTGCCTCGGGCTTAATTTATAAATTGATCGAACAGCTCTTTTCTGCAAAACAAAGATAGTCTGGATGTCGGCGGCATTTCCCCACAACAGAATACCGTACGATATTACACTATGAAAATAGCTAAAGTATACTAAACGGGCTGTCTCTATGTCAGTTAAATTACGAATTTTTCTAACAGCATATACTGCGGAGCTTAGCTTCTTTGACAATTTATCTATATGTGGGCCCCACTGAAGCTTAGCATCCAAAGTTAAGCCTAAAAATACTGTGCTATTCTCAGGACTCAATTCTTCGCCCTTTATCAACACATCAGTTTTCACCTGCCTAACGTGAGGTAGGGTAAACTTAATGCATTTCGTTTTTTTTTTCATTAAGAAGTAAATTGTTAACATTGAACTAGTGAACTACTTTTGAGATCGCGCTATTTACTTCGTCAGTAACCAGCTGCTGACGTTTAAGTTTAAACAAAAGTGAAGTATCGTGTTTTTTTTTTGTTTTTTTTTTGTTTCATTGTTTTAACTCTACTGCATGTCTAATATTATTTTAACACGCTTTTATTAGCTTGGTATGTATCCATCTACGTATCTTTGTAACGGTTGAAATATCACCTTCAAATATTTTGAAGGTGATATTTCAACCCCTTCAAAACATTGGCTTAATTTGATTTGAAACTTTGCACACTTATCAAAGACCAATGACAATGCAATAATTTTTTCCCATTATCCTTACCAGGATATTTTTTTTTTATATCTGTTACCCGGTAGTTAGTGTCTTTGTGCCATGTACCTCCTCGGTGGAGCGTGCTAAAGGATCTAATCTTAATCTCTCAAATTAAACAAAAGACAAAGACAAAAGATATTTTCTTCCAACTACGTAGTAATGTTATCATTAATCACTACAAAACCGATCACAAAGGACTTATTTATTGCTTAGAACCATAACAGTGCAGAAATGTCATATGAAATCTCATTTTTGCACTGTTTTGTGTTTTTTATCTATACTAATATTATAAAGCCGAAGAGTAGGTACTGTAGGTAGGGTAGGTAGAGTTGGTAAGGTACGTAGAGTAGGTAGAAAAAGTAGAGTAAGTAGAGTATGTAGAGTCGGTAGTGTAGGTAGAGTAGGTAGAGTAGGTCTAGGTAGAGTAGTTAGAGTAGATAGAGTAGGCAGAGCTGGTAGAGAAGGCAGGGTAGGTAGAGTAAGTAGCGTAGGTAGAGTAGGTAGGGTAAGCAGAGTAGGTAGAGTAAGTAGAGAAAGTAGAGAAGGTAGAGTAGGTAAAGTAGGTAGAGAAGGTAGAGTAAGTAGAGTAGGAAAAGTAAGTAGAGAAGGTAGAGCAGGTAGAGTAGGTAGAGAAGGTAAACTAGTTAGAGTAGGTAAAGTAGGTACAGTAAGTAGAGTAGGTAGAGTAAGTAGAGTAGGTAGAATAGGTAGAGTAGATAGAGAAGGTAGATTAAGTAGAGTAGGTAGAGAAGGCAGAGAAGGTAGAGTAGGTAGAGTAGGTAAAGAAGGTAGAGTAGGTAGAGTAGGTAAAGTAAGTAGAGAATGTAGAGTAAGTAGAGTAGGTAGAGTAGGTAGAGTAAGTAGAGTAGGTAGAGTAAGTAAAGTAGGTAGAATAGGTAGAGTAGTTAGAGAAGGTAGAGTAGGTAGAGAAGGTAGAATAGGTAGAGAAGGTAGAGTAGGTTGGGTAGGCAGGTTAGGCTAGGCAGGGTAGGCAGGATAGGCTAGGCAGGGTAGGCAGAGTAGGCAGGGAAGGCAGGGTAGGTAGGTATTGGTAGGTAGATAGGTAGCCAGTTGACGGGAGCGAAGCTGCGGGGGTCAGCTAGCTAGTTTAGATATAAATTTACCACAGAGGTTTAATGTCTCCCATTAAGCTTAATATAAAATGTATGCAGTAGATCGAAAAAGGTACTGGCTGAGAATAAAAATCGGTGTATAAAACCAAGTAGGTGAAAAAAAATGCCCCGCATTTTGTACAATTGTAGAACTTTGATAGGTAGGCACTTCATTAGCAAGAAAAGTATAAAAATGTAAATAGATGAGAAGTAGATTGGTAGTTGAAAGAAAAGTAGATTACGCACCTCGCTACAGTGAGTAATTAATGCACTCGTGTTAATTTAGTGCCCTCGCGTGCGCTCGGGCACCAACATAACACTCATGCATTAAGGACGCTATTACATTTTTCTACAAATAACAGTACTTTTGAGGTACCATTTTAATGCATCAGCAATCACCGATGTGAAGATATCATGGTCTTAATTTAAAGATAATATATTCAGCTCCAGATAAGCATCAGAAAAATTGTATGACATCATACAAAATTTTCGCACAAATACGTTTTGCCCATCACAATAATCGCAAAAAATTGAAAAAAGTAGGGTCCGAATAGGTTCCAGTTTAGGTAAATTTACAGCATATTTTATCTTCAAAATTATAAAAAATTGCGGCATATATAGTCCTTTACAGTTGCAGCTAATTATTTTTCACCTAAATAATTATATTTTTTAATTATTAGCTAAAATAAAATCACTTGCCGACGTCTTCATACATATTGTTTGTACCCGCCGCTCATCATTCCGCGCTCAGAAGCGCTCGTGGAAGGACGGGCGTATCGCTTTCTCGCAGGCAATAAATACGATACAAGTAATAGAAAGATTGTAGTGTGCATGCGTGTGAGAACCGTCCTCGTCGTGATCGAAAGGAGTTGATATTTTATCGGACGTATGCCGTATTTTTGAGTTTCCTATTATTATTAGAATGTGATTTAGAAATTATTTTGGGTAAGATCGGGTTTTGAATAGTTGGGTGTTAAGCAGTTGTTGACAAGGTTGAGAAATGGATGGGTGGGTTTAAACAGCTCTGACTAAGGTTAGGATTTGGATGGGTAAGGTTAAGCTGCCGACCCTCCATCCTCCCACCCATCCACTTCTAAACTTCCCCGTTTAGAAGTGGATGGGTGGGAGGAGATTTATGATTTTAACCGGTTTGTATGTATGTATATATGACAAATACGGGGCCAAAACCAAAATACAAAATGGCGCCGACGAAAATTTTGCCGCTTTTCGACATGGGTGTCATTTTCATGGTTATTGGGGTCACTTTTATCGATTACGGGGTCAAGACCAAAATACAAGATGGCGCCGACTAAAATTTGACATCTTTTCGTCATCGGTGACATTGTCATGGTTTTTGGGTTCGCTTATATCGAATATGGAGTTAAAACCAAAATACAAGATGGCGCCGACGTAAATTTTGCCTGCTTTTCGACATGGGTGTCATTTTCATGGTTTTTTGGGGTCGCTTATATCGAATATGGAGTTAAAACCAAAATACAAGATGGCGCCGACGTAAATTTTGCCTGCTTTTCGACATGGGTGTCATTTTCATGGTTTTTGGGGTCGCTTATATCGAATATGGGATCAAAACCAAAATACAAGATGGCGCCGACTAAAATTTGTCATTTTTCGTCATGGGTGTCATTTTTATGGATTTTGGGGACGCTTATATCGAATACGGGGTCATAACCAAAATACAAGTTGGCGCCGACGAAAATTTTACATCTTTTCGTCATGGGTGTCATTTTCATGGTTTTTGGGTAGTATGTCATTAGCTTGACTTACAAGTTGTAGGTCGTGGGTTCGAGCCCAGGCAGGCGCTTTACTTTGTCTAAATTATTTCTTCACCACTGCTCTCAAAACGGTGAAGGAAAACATCGTGAGGAAACCGGCATGTCCTAGAACCAAATATTCGAAGATATGTGCATCCACCAACCCGCACTGGGCCCGCGTTGTTGGTTACAGCCCATTCCCTCTCACAGAGAGGAGGCCTGTGTCTCAGCAGTGGGAACATTAATAGTGACTGATGATGTGATAGTAATATTTAATATTATATTCCATATAATGAAAAATGTTCAAGTCATTTTTTAATCCTTGTGACCGGCAATTAATTCGTTTTAGGTATCTACTTATTTCACGTAGCGTTGTTTTTAGGGTTTCGTAGCCAAATAGCAAAATACGAAACCCTTATAGATTTATCATGTCTGTCTGTCTGTCTGTCTGTCCGTCCGTCCGTATGTCACAGCCACTTTTTTCCGAAACCATAAGAACTATGATGTTGAAACTTGGTAAGTAGATGTATTCTATGAACCGCAATAAGATTTTTACACAAAAATAGAAAAAAAAAACAATAAATTATGGGGGTTCCCATACTTGAGACTGAAACTATTATTTTTTTTTTTTTTTTTAATTTGAGCTTTCTAATATCATCTTTTTCTAAACGGAATAGTTTACGCGAGAGACACATCCAAAGTGGTAAAATGTGTGTGTCCCCCCCTGTAACTTCTAAAATAAGAGAATGATAAAACTAAAAAAAAATATTATGTACATTACCATGTAAACTTCTAACGAAAATTGGTTTGAACGAGATCTAGTAAGTAGTTTTTTTTAATACCTACGTCATAAATCGTTAACAGCAATTTACCAAGTACGGAACCCTTCGTGCGCGAGTCCGACTCGCACTTGGCCAGTTTTTAAAATACCTACTTACTACAACAAAGTGAAAAATAAAATTCTTTTCGGAAGTCGGTGTCGGTACCTATTGTTTTTCGTCACAGGAAAGCTATTATTTTTCTCTTTTAAATTTTTGTAGGTACCCCATATTGGGTATACTAAATACATCTGTTTACCCCCTAAAACCGTACAAGCGTGATGATTTATTATGGTATGGTTAAAACAAAACATAAACATACGATCACAGTAATCGCAGGTCATTCGCTGTTTGTTATTAAAGAGTTCCATTGTCTATCTCCGAAGATCTTTAACAGATCCTAATATATTATACAATAAAACCTTCCCTGAAAATACCACCACATACATTTATCGATGAAAACCTGATAAGTATCGGATAAGTAGTTTGGCCGAATAGATAGAGCATCTCCTTTTTTTGAAGTCGGTTGGAAATAATAACCTACTTTTTACGACGACGGTTTGTAACAGTTATCAAATGCATTTTCAAAGTGCCAACTAACCTTCCTGAATCAACTTAATGAAAACAATAAAATTCAAAAATAATATCAAGGACCAAGATTGTTTCCGTGATGTATAAAATCGAGCGCTCAGTAGTTTCAATGTGTGCGTACGCGTAATGTTGCTGTGTGCGACTAGATACCTAAATTTGAGTTCGTCGAAAATGTAACAGCGTCCTTAATAACTCACTTTGCGCTCGATGCAACAATCTACTATTATTTCAACTGGGCCTCCAAGCGGTACTTTTGAATGTCACAATTTAAATTTACATGGAATAAAAGTTGATTCTATCGTGCATTCGGAAAGTAGCTTGTTATGGAGAAGAATGCACAAGAAACTCCATTCTTATTCTTAAAAAAAAAAAAAGTTTTATACAATATTTAGGTACATAAGTACATACATTAATAAATTCACATATGTGAGGACAATGCACCCAGAATAGCACTACACACTATACTACGTAAAGGTATAAAGTATTAAAAGTACTCGCACATGTACTGTGCAGTTATATAATAGGTACTAGTAAAACATTAACATCCGAAGCAGTTAAGTTATGACCAATCCCAACTGACGGCGCCCGAAACGAAGATTATAGCGATATCAAACGATGTCAAATCACGATTGCTTGCATTTCACCTTGCCTTAAAACGTCAAAAATGTCATACCTACAAAGTGTTGCCATACTTAACTCTCGATTCGATACAATTAAATAATCAAAAAAATAATGTTATAATTCTAGTCGAATATTATATCAATATCACACAAACAATCATCACAAACAAAATTTCAAGTGACATTTTATTCGTGTTACATCTAATAAAACATGTAGTACTGCGGAGCCTAAAAATTATAGACCAATAACATGTTTACCGACGGTCTATAAAGTTTTTACATCCATTCTGAGAGCTAAAATTAATCAACATATTGACACGAATTCAATCATGTCTGCTTCTCAGAATGGATGTAGGAACGGGTCCCGCGGTACTAAGGAGCTGCTCCTTATAGACATTGCCATTAGCCAGCAGGTTCGCCGTTCCCGAAGGGATCTGGTGACATGTTGGATAGACTACAAGAAGGCCTATGACTCAGTGCCACATACATGGCTCATGAGGGTGCTGGAGTTGTATAAAATTGATGCAACTCTGCGCACCTTCCTGATGTCGTGTATGGGGCAGTGGAGGACGGTTCTTCGCTATCCAGGATGTCAACAGATTCAAGAGGACAGCGAACCTATAAGGATCGAGCGTGGAATATTTCAGGGCGATAGTCTGAGTCCACTGTGGTTTTGTTTAGCCCTGAACCCTCTTAGTACATTGCTGGAGGGTTCAGGCCTGGGCTATCGGTTGAGAAGAGGAGGTCAGGTCATATCTCACCTCCTTTACATGGATGATCTGAAGCTCTTTGCCTCCAACAACTTGCAACTGATGAAGCTACTGAAGGTTACAGAAACCTTTAGTGACGCTATCAGGATGGAATTTGGTGTGGACAAATGTGCAGTCATGCATGTAAAGCGAGGGGAGATTATGGAATCCGTGGGAATACAACTCTCGGATTCCATACACCTTCGATCCCTTTTTCTCAACCGAAACTTACAAGTATTTGGGTATGTCGGAAGCACTAGGCATCAACGCTACTGACGTGAAACAGTCGTTGAAGGAACGCTTCTTTGGCCGCCTGAAAAAAGTACTAAATAGTCTTTTATCAGGCGGAAACAAGGTGCGCGCCTTCAACGGCTGGGTCATGCCGGTCTTGATGTATTCTTTCGGCATACTCAAATGGACTCAGACAGAACTTGACGCCCTGGATAGGAGAGTCCGCACATTGCTTACCGCAAATCGTATGCATCACCCACGATCATCGGTTATGAGACTGTATATCCCGCGGAAGTGCGGTGGTCGTGGCTTTTTAAATGCTAAGACCCTGCACAACCGCGAGGTATGCAGTCTTAGGGAATACTTCCAGGCCGTCGACGTGGGTATGCATCGAGATGTGGTAGCGGTGGACAAGGGCCTTACCCCGCTCTCCTTGGCTAACGAGAACTGGCGCAAACCTATAGTACTAGATACTAATGACCGCAGGGAGGTATGGCAGAGCAAGGAGCTTCACGGTCGCTTCTACCGGGTCCTACATGGGCCCGATGTTGATCTTTTAGCGTCCGTGGCCTGGCTGCGATTTGGTGACCTTTTCGGGGAAACCGAAGGTTTTGTCTTTGCGATTATGGACGAAGTTATGATGACGAACAACTACCGGAAATACATTGTGAAGGACGGCACAGTTGACATCTGTCGGGCATGTCACCGGCCGGGAGAATCTATCCGTCACATTATCTCCGGTTGTTCTAGTCTGGCTAACGGAGACTACTTGCATAGACACAACCTTGTAGCCAGGATTATCCATCAGCAACTTGCTCTTAAATACAATCTTGTGGAATCGGAAGTGCCTTACTATAAGTATGTGCCCGACCCAGTTCTCGAAAATGGCAATGTCACATTGTATTGGGATCGGTCTATCATCACTGACAGGACTATTGTTGCCAATAAGCCTGACATAGTGGTGATAGACCGACTAGAGCGTCGCGCAATGATTGTTGATATAGCGGTCCCCCATGACGAGAACCTCGTGAAGGCTGAGAGAGATAAGAAAAGCAAGTATCTTGATCTGGCTCGCGAGGTTGTCGACATGTGGGATGTGAATACAGCAGTCATTGTGCCGATAGTCGTGACGGCCAATGGCATAATAGCCAAGAGCCTCGACGAACATCTGAGGAGGCTCTCGTTGGGCAGCTGGATCAAGGGCTTGATCCAGAAAGCGGTACTCCTGGACACGGCGCGTATCGTTAGGAGGTTCCTCTCTCAGGAGCCCTGACCACCGGTAGCTTGGACCCTGTTCCCGATACCGGTGGGCTACTATTTTTGTATTTTTAAATGTTTTTTTATTTTATTTTTTATAGAATAATATTTAAAAATGTAAAGATATGTATATATAAAATGAATAAATGGAATAATAATAAAATAATAAAATCAGTTAATTCAAGTATCACTGACTCATAATAGAAATAATACATTTACACAGTCACATTACATACACAATATTAAAAACAATTTCATTTACTTAATTCAATTATATTATAATAAATGATAATGATAAATGATAAATGATTTTATTTCTGTAAGTTGGTTTGTACAAACGCTTTTACATGTCTAACATATTTTTTTTTTAAACTAGATGAGGTCGGCGTTTCATATCTGACTACTCTGAGAAGAAAGGCCGAAACAAACTCAGAGGTCACAGTCTCTTTTAAAGTCCTGACAAAATCTTGGTTCGATCATGTGAAGACCATGTAGACTGATGTCTGAAATGGTCTTTTGAGGAAAGAACCAGCCAGATTGAGTGGACCTGTCCAGTCAGTGCACGCATTTGTCAATAACCGAGCAGCTCAACTCAGAATTTAAGGAGCTCAACGATTCGACGAACAATACCAAAGAAAGGACATTCGGGTAGGCCGCATAAACTACTCAAACTGCCAGACCATGATTAAAAACTAAGATAAATTAAAAAACAAAATAATGATCCACATAGTCTTCACATTCACAATAATTAAAATAAAATAATATAATACTTCAAAAAGTAAATATTCTTGTCATTGCAAGAAAACAAATAAAAATTTTTTTTAAAAAAATAACAAAATTCATGGTGCAAAATATTTAAACAAAAAAAAAAAACTAAATTAATTTAATTGGAGCAGCTCACTCCCAAGCCGTTTTATCCTCAACGTAATCTTTAATGCTATAAAACGCTTTTTGGCACAAGTTACGTTTAATGAATGATTTAAATTTATTAAGACTTAGATTTTGTACGTGGCTTGGAAGCATATTATAAAAGCGCACACATTGACATCTAAACGAGCCACCTATTTTCTTGAGCCTTGTTGTAGGTATTACAAATAATAAGTCTAACACTAAAAATAAAATAAAAATAACTCAATTAACATTCATAATTCATATAAAAAACCAGGTCTGTCAGTCGCCCGCCATGGGATCTGGAGGCAAAAGTCCTCGCGCACATTTGGGAGTGGCGCGAGGAGGCGAAACGCCGGGGTGAAACTCCGTTGCCGCGACAAATCGTGGCTCGGCGGACAGAGCTCCGGCAGGATCTCATGGCGACATGGAGAGTGCGACTGTCACAACCCAGTGCTGGGCACGCCACAATTGCGGCGATAAGGCCCCTATTTGAGGAGTGGCTTGAGAGGCGCCACGGCGTCCTCACCTTCCGCCTGACGCAGGTCCTCACCGGACACGGCTGCTTCGGGAGGTTCCTGTTCAGGATAAGGCGGGAGGAAACGCCCGGGTGTCACCATTGTGTGGATCGCCTGGAGGACACGGTGGAGCACACGGTGGAGGTCTGCCCCGCTTGGGCGGAGCACCGCCGTGTCCTCGTAGAGGCGATCAGCGGTGGCGACCTCTCGCGTCCGGCCCTGGTTCAGGCCATGTTACGGAGCGAGAGGGCATGGGAAGCTGTCACCTCCTTCAGTGAAGCAGTAATGCTCGCGAAGGAGGAGGCGGAACGCGTGAGGGAGACACAACGGAGACGACCTCACGCCCCTAGCCACCGCAGGAGACGCCCCGGGCGTCGGGAGTCGCAAGCCGATTCCCGGCCACCGTAGGCGCGGCCTTGCGGACGGCGAGTAATGGGTAGCTCGTCGTCCGATAAGGACCAGGCCCGAGTCGACGGCGCGTAGTGTTCCACGCGCGCCTCAAAGAGATGTCAGCAAAGTTGACGGGGTCCGCTAGGGCCGATGCCTGTCTGGGTCGCGGATAAATTTGAAAGAGAGTTACCGCGGCCCTGGCACAAGCAACTGAAGGAACACGGGTGGGTTTTAGTCAGTAAAAGTCTGACACGCCCTCCCGCTTCACCCAGAGCGGGAGACGTCATTGGATGATTTCCCACCCAAAAAAAAAAAAAAAAAGGTCTGTCAGTCGCATCAGCCTGCCACATGTCGCTTACAACAGTGGGAGATGATGGAGCAATCAAGCCTTCCCGCGAGCGCGGCCAGCATGTTGTAAGCATGTTGTTATCTAAGTTTATCTCCATTCAGCTTATTTTTATCTAGGTCAAAATCTTTATCAAAATTTGAATTCATAAATCGGGTTCAGCATTCTCATTCTTTGTTTCTTGCACAATCTGTCATCTGTGCGACACCGTTATCTTGGTACCATTCATAATCTCCACTGACCTCTATGACAAATTGTGCTCACATCGTATAATCTTACTCACTATCTTGCAATCATAATACGTGCGACATCGATTTCTCAATGCCATTCATTATCTGCACTGATTGCTCATGTATAGATATATGTAACCTTAATAATGACATGCAGTTCTTACTCATTTTCATCAGGAAAGTTGATTAACCCAGCATTTCATTATTATCGCCAAAATCGAACATTCTTATTGTTCCTTTCTACTACTATGTAGAGTAATAAATCACTCTCTGTCTACCTCTATTTCTGTAGCCTCACTCCGATCACTATCAGTGCTCTCAAATCAAATCAAATCAAATCAAATCATTTTTATTTGCTCAAACATGAGTATCATACATACATAACAAATTGTCAGCATGAAGAGGTGTTAGGATACAGAATGATAGAACGTCATGTTTACCTTGGAAAATGGCATGCAAATATTAATAAAGAATACAAATCAAAATACTTAATAGAATGTCATATTTAGTAAAAATTAAATAAATGTTGTGTAAATGTCAATAAAATAATACAAGTCAAAATTATGCTTATAGAATGTCAGAGTAAAAATAAAAAAATAAAGATATTAAAATAATAAATCAATTCAAAATAATCATTCTAGAATGTCAATAACAATTATTAAAAAATGTCATGATATTAAAATATTTAATGTGTAAAATGAAAATGTCGTGAAAAATCGTGCAGATTTCAATAAATAATACAAATCAAGGATGTGATACTAGAATGTCAGAATATAACAAAATAATAATAAAAAAAAACAAGATATTAAAACAATATGTCAAAACAAAATAATCATTCCAGAATTTCAGAATACAATTTTATAAGAATAACAATACCATAATCAATAACAATAACATAAACATTCAAAAGGAGTCCGTCAAAAAGTCATTTATATTATAATAACACTTGTCTGTTAATAAATTTCGAATCTTATTTTTAAATAGATTTGTTGTCATAGCTTTATATGACTGTGGTATTTTGTTATATATTTTCGGGGCCATACAAAAAAAGCTTTTCCCCATGAGGGCAGTTTTTGCCGAGTGCAAACAAAGTTGACTATTGTCACGTCTGTTGCGTGGAAAAGTGTCAGATAGTCGTGGAAAGTGTTGGGGGTTTGCCTTTACAAACGATGCAACTTCAAAAATATATAAAGAGGGTAAAGTCAATAACTTGTATTTTTTAAACAATGGTCTGCAGCTTTCGGTCGATTGTATCTTAAACATAGCCCGAATACACCTCTTTTGAGCTTTAAACGCTATTTCTCTGTCCGTAGAGTTACCCCAAAATATTATACCATAGCGCAGAAGTGATGACACCAATCCATGATAAGCTGTCACTAAAGCGTCTGGGTTAAGTTCTGAAGACAGTTTGTACATGACATACGCGGACGAGCTCAGTTTTTTGCTTATATATTCAATATGCGCTTTCCAGTTCAATTTTGCGTCTATCATTACACCAAGAAATTTTGCGTCGTCGACTTTATTTAATACTGTGCCATTGTAGACTGCTTCAATGTCATTATCAGTATGTATCCGTTGACTAAAATGCATTATTGTCGTCTTATCTAAATTAATTTTAAGATTATTTCTATCTAACCATGCTATTAATGATGTCAAGGTTTCATTTATGTCATATTTATAAACGTCCTTATTATTACATGTTATAGTCACTGTGCTGTCATCTGCGAATAGGGTCATGGGGTAGTCAATAGCTCTCAATGGCGTAACCTTTAAAATTCATCCAAGGATGGATTTTGTCTAGCGCGACAACATTTTCATTGCCCTTGTTACCCTTTCTTGTTAATGGAGTGTCTTCGACGAGAAATCTGCCATTAGGTAATATTTTGAGGATTCGATAGGGGCCTTCGAATTTGGTTTCTTTTTTTTTTTAATCTTACCGAACTGCATTTTAACATATTCCTGTTGTTTTTCTATCCTTACCCTAGCATTCGACCTCAGTTTTAGTTACGCATCACCATCGATTCATTCAGTAGTTTCAGCAATTACGTCACTCAATACGTTTTCCGACGCATTCGTCAATCTACAACCGAACAACAACTCAGAGGGACTTTTCCCTGATGTCTTATTAGTAGTGGTATTAATACCTAACTGTACCTCACCTATGTATTCGTCCCATAAGTTGTCATTTCCGCCATGACATTTTGTACTTAGAGCATCAGTTATATACCTGTCCATTCGCTCTTGGAGTGGCTACTGCATTCAAGATGTGCTTTATTTTTAATTGATCCATAAAACTCTTAAATTTTGCACTTGTGAAACAAGAGCCACGATCTGTTATAAGACGAGAAGGAACGCCAAATTAACTGAAATGTACCTTAAATGCCTTGATTGCCGTACTCGTCTTAGTATCTTTAAATGCTCGTTTATTGATAAATTTTGTAAATGCGTCTATAATAACAAGTAAATACATGTTGCCTCTCTTAGTGCGAATGAATGGGCCCAGATGATCAGCATGCAGTGTATGGAATGGTTTCTACAACTTAGGTATTGGATGTAGCATTCCCTCTTTGGGGCCACCAGGTGCCGTATGATGCGCACACTCCAAACAAGCTCAGACATATTTCTAAGTGAACCTACTCATTTTTGGAAACCAAAATATGCTTTTGATACGGCTCAGCGTTTTTCCGAACCCAAAATGTCCCACCTCATCATGGTTCATGCGCAGCACCTGCCACCTACACCCTCTCGGAACTACCCATCGTAACCCTTCGTCTAAAATTTTATACACATAACTACCTATTAACATATAATTATTTCGCACGTCAGCTACAAACTTAGTCTCGTCATCTTCTAAGACGTCTTTTATACGTTTTATTTTGCTATCATCACCCTGTACAGTAGCAATCCAATCACGAACGTCTACGTGTAGAACATCAAAAACATGCTCCGTATCTGCATTGGTTGGGTTACTCACAGGGGCACGACTGAGAGCATCTACGTGAGCCATACGCAAATCCGGTCTGTACTCAATTTCACAGTCATACTTTTGAAACTGGATCCACCAGCAAGAAATTCGTGGTACAAGATTCTTGACTCACTGATATACAGGGCTCAAAAACGTTGCCTTAGATCGATGACTGGTCTGAAGTCTACAAAAAGCTGTGTACCAGTATTTAAATCACTAAAAATTCTCATATTACCATCTTTAAGATATTCTTGAATTTGCCCTATTCGTTAAATCTAATAAACAGTTATTTACCTCATTGATTGATATAAGAAAACGCACAGGACCAGGTCTATATATAAAAATCAACTTTATACAGGTGGTCACAAAACAGCCCTATTAAGAAAAATATTTATTATTTATTTATTTATTATATACTTTATTGTACACCACAAAAAAAACACACAGGACAAACGTTCACATATACAAGTGTACAATGGGCGGTCTTATCGCACTAGGCAATCTCTTACAGACAACCTTTGGATGGACTGAAAGATATGAGAAGAATTTAGGGCTGGTTTGTGGCTCTTATTTATAATAAGCTGCCCAATACTCTATTAGAATCACCCACCAATGTATTTAAAAAACAGTTAACAAAATTTTTATTGGACAAGTGTTACTACACTATTATTGATTGTTTTAATGATAAAACTTTTGCTTGGACATTGTAATTATTTTGTTGTCATTTTTTTTATTTTTTTTATTCCAATTTTATGTTAAATTGTTTTGTTTTGACATTTGTATTTTACTATTTTTGACATTTGACAAATTTTAAATAGGCATGACGTAATTAAATTGATTTTAATTGACATTTGATTTATATTTTAGCATGTATTTAATTTTATATTAAATTGACATCCATACTTGTAGAGATTTTAACAGACATTATTGGGGGGATTCATTTTTAGGCCGAGTCACCCTCGTCTGTAGGAGTGTACCCTTTGATTCCCTACACGTGGTCCCCGGGTGGTGCAAATCAGGTGACGCTTACTGGTGGTAGGCTTCGGCCGAAGGCTTGTGACCACCCACCGGGCAATGACGTACCGCCAAGCGGCCTAGCCGTGTTCTGGTACGATGCTCGGTGTAGCCACTAGAGGAGTTGGGTCGAGATAGCTGTTCCACTGCAGGCTGACTAGCCTGACGCGCGCTGTTTGGGACGTATCGGGAGACTGGTTGCGGAGGGTACAATCCCACCGCACTATTCCCAAACCACTGCAACTCCTGAAAGCCAGAATCAACAGTGGCGACCACCAGAAAAGCGCCGAGGCAATGAAGCTCGACGAAGTCCCGGAGAATGAATTTACCTGTCTTGGATCCCGCAACGAAATTAATCAGAAAAGAATAACGGAGGAGTAGGAAAAATGTAAATTTCCACTTCCCTCCATATCAAGCAGGAGACAGAACAAACAAGGCCAATAGGCACAAAGGGTCATATACAACTGGGATAAGCCCAGTTGCCTAGCACTACGGATAAAAAATTAGCATTAATACATATTAATGGGTCCTAACATTGTGAGCTGTTATATTCCGACCGCAGGTAGTTGGAGGCCCAAGTAGTGTGCCAGCCACACATGAAAGGCCGCCCCGCCAACTGTCGAAAAATCCCGGCATGCACCATCGTGCTGGTTGGTGACCAGATGGGGAGGGCCCGATGGACATTCCAGGGCGGCTCGGGCGTCCCCGGTATCTCCAGACTAGTGCCCCAATGATGCTGTCCTGTCAGTGCGTGTCTGAAGGTGAGCAGCGTGGAACCTCGTCTCACTTCCAACTCCTCTCCTCCATTCACTCTTATAAAACAATTATGATGCCAAGGAAAAGGAATAACAGATTTAAACAGCGGCTGCACCCCCTCCCCCACAAAGTGCACCTCACCAACATTAGGGGTCTGCACTCAAATCGGTTTACCCTGGAGCATAAGCATAAGCCATAGACATAACATACCATGGACACTTCTTCTTCTAGACATTCTACAAAGCTGGTTGTAAATAATAATTTTCAAAATAAGGGCAGCGGCAGACTGCCCCCTCTGTAAACCGTTTTTATTCGTTCTGGTCATGATTACTTATAATTGAGATTTGAATTTGAAATTAGGAAGATATGACAGAGAACGAAGGAAAACGGGCGTCAGGGTTTAGTTTGGTTTTGGTTTTTTGGATTTGTAACTAGCATGTTTATTTAACGTACCCACTGTGTGTCCTAACTTACAATACTTACTCGTAACTGACAATTTTTTTTTGTTTTTTTTTTTTTAAAACGTTGCCCCACACTAGGAATTTCTTCCTGTATCGTGGGTGCGTTTATAAACATTTAAACTCACATACACAACACCCAGAGCCGGAACAACTACCTGTAGGTCATACAAATATTTGTTCCGTGCGGGAATCGAACCCGCGACACGCAGCGCAGCAGTCAATCGCTCAACCACTGCACCAACCGTGCGCCCAAATATATTGTGTGTGTGTATTACTGCGTATCTTTTGACCGACGCCTTGCCTAGCGAGCATGGGCGTACCCAAGACATTTGTGACAAGACATGATAAATTATGTCATGTCTCACAATTTGTCTTAAATGCTAGCACGGGTCAAACATGTGACATATTTTAAAGGCGCCACATGCCTTTCTTGTTGCTGCCCGGCGAGCACGGCCTACTGTGACATGGCTTGAGTCACACATTTCATCGCAGTTTGGGCGATAACGCCATTTTGTCCTAAATAATAGCACCGGCGGCGTGAGAAAATTATACGGGCGCACCCATTTTGTCACAAATGTCACATTTTGACAGATGATTTAGAAAAATGTATCACTTTCGTTCGGAAGTGGCTTAGAGCATTTAACCTAGTGGTGATTAAATTTTACAGTTGAAAAAAAAAAAATTGCCTTCTAATTACTGCACCAATAAATGTCAATAAATTCATTTTGTGTGTATGGTGATCAATGTTTATTAATTAATTGAAATGTTACAGGATTATTAATTAATTTTATATTATTACTTTTTCATAATTGTATTTTTTTTTATTGTTCTTCTTATTTTTAAGCTATTGCATAGCTTCTATCGCGGGCCTTGAGTGCGGGGACCGAATCCAGAAATTCCGTAACGAAAAAACCTCACGCTCTCCACTCCGACGGGCAAGAAGGTGTGGCTTGAAGGCCGTGCATCGTCTAACGTTTCAGTTCGGCAGTCTTCGACACGGCGTTGTGTTCGATTAGACGTATTGTACGACTCTACGAAACTCGCACGAATCGAGACGAGCTTCTCCGAAATCGGACGAATACATAAGCAGCTGTTTATGAGAAAGTATATAGGTGTATAGGTATTTATGTACAACAGTGAATAGCTGTACTTGTAAAATTTGTGTATAAAGTGTTTTGAATATGAATGAACAAAGTGCATTTATTATTAATGAAGAAAGTCACGAAAAAATAGTGAAGGAAAATGAGTGAGTACTCTATATACATACATATTATAATTATCACAAATGCAGTATTAATTTTGAATTGAAAATATAATACTGCTATAAAGATAACAGATTTATTAAGTAATGATCCCGAAGTAATTAAATTAATCTACGAATTAGTTTCTGTGTCAGCGTCAGAGTCATCTGGAAATATAAAACTAGTAACACACATTCACGTGTTATAAAAAAATGGATCCTAATAAAAAACAAGAATGTCGATTTGGTGCACCATTTATGCCAACAAAAAATTATTAATTTGATACCCATGAAAAACACTGATCCCGATTACTCAGAAGCACTTTTCAAAGAATATAAGGAACGATTTAAATTTATAAAAAATAATCTCGAAAATATTGACTACACGGATTTTGATGAATTTTACTCGCTTAAATCGGTCACCACGCTCAAAAAGTGTAACTTGAATTAATATCAAAGAAAAAGCAATACTGCATGAATAAAAAAAAAAATAAAAAAAAAAATATAATTGCATAAGTTGATACAAAATGCTATGCAATAGCTTTACCGCGGCAGTCCCCGAGTGCCACACGTCTTTTTTATTTTTATTTTTTTTATAATTATTTTCTTTTATACTATATTCTTCTTACTTAATTTCTTTTAAATAAAATCCCAAAAAAACCATTTAAAACATAAAAAATAGGGGCCCACCGGTATTAGTCCAAGCTATTATATTTTTTAGTAATTATTCAAATTTTCACAATAATTATATCTTTCTCACAAACACTTAATATGTTATCAATCAAACAAAGTAAAATAAAGTGTACTTGTTAGGGGTGGTACTGCAGGAACTGGCAGGTGTGACGCAACAGAAAGACGGGATGATTTAGCAAACTCGTTTATTACTTTTCACAAAGACAAGATGGCCGTAGCACAAAAATTACTCGTAAAATTAGCGTACGCATAGATCGACTTGTAGTGGCAGACTGTTGGTGGCGGGGTTTTCAAAGTGTGACCCGCCTCTATAGCTAACTTATAAATAGAGATGTATCTATATTACTAATTTCTTAAACTATTGAGCGCGTCGCTTACATTCCCCACCCTAGTGCTGACACAGCACTCATCAACCAGAGTGATAGGAGCGACGCGTGCCGCGGAGCGGCGCCACGTCCGGGAGCCCACTTCCTCTAGCCTCTAGCCCCACCACCTCCACTTGCCTGATGCGACCGTCTTTACCTGAGAACACCTCGGTGATTAGTCCCTTCGGCCATGAATTGCGGGGAGGGTTTGGGTCCACGACTAATACGAGGTCACCAACTCGTAGCGGCGGTTGCTCCACCTGCCACTTTCTCCTAGGTAGAAGGTCTGGTAAAATTTCCTTTAACCACCTGTGCCAAAACATATCGGCCAATCGTTGACTTGTACGCCAATGCCTGCGTAAGTACAGGTCAGAACTGTCAAATGCTCCGACAACCGGTAAGTTTGACGACGTACCTAGCAAAAAGTGGTTGGGGGTGAGGGCTGTTCACTATATTTTCAACTTCAGCTAGGAGTGTGCTCAACACTTCGTCCTTTGGTGCCCGCTCGAGTAAAACAACTTTGAGCGACGACTTGACACTGCGAATCAGTCGCTCCCATGCCCCACCCCAATGGGGACTGGCGGGAGGAATGAAAGTCCAGTCCATCCCATTATTGACACCTATGTCCTTGAGAACTGCTTGGTCCAGATCCTGCATTGACCGTTGGAGTTCCTTTTCAGCGCCTTTTAGGTTGGTGCCATTGTCGGAATACAAGTGACGTAGCCAGCCACGCCTCGCTGCCATCCCACGCAGTGCCATGATCAACGAGTTTGTTGTGAGAGAAGCAACAGTCTCGACGTGAATAGCACCCGACGTTAAGCACGTAAAAAGGACACCGTACCTCTTTTCCCTCCGTCTGCCTACTGTTACCTCCATCGGTCCAAACAGGTCCAGTCCACAGTGGGAGAAGGGTCGCTGATGATGTGCCACACGAGCCTGAGGTAAGTCACCCATACGAGGAACTACCGGCTTACACTTCTTGATGCGGCACAGCATGCACTGCGACACTACAGTTTTTACGGTAGGTCTAAGTCTCACTAACCAATATTTTTCCCTCAACAGGTTGACAACTGTTTCCTGATTACCATGAGCTGCCTTCAAATGGAAGTGCCGAACAATAAGCCGAGCCACAGGATTCCTGCCGTCCAATATTACAGGTCTCTTTACCTCCATATCGACATCCACAGCAGCGTCGATTCGACTGCCCACGCGCAGCAAGCCATGGTCGTCCAAAAACGTAGAGAGAGTAAGTAACCGACTACTTTTAGGTAACGCCTTCCCGTTCCTAATAGCAGCTAAATCCTCAGCAAACGACTCACTTTGTGCGTGTTTCAAGAGTAGCCGCTCTGCACGCTCCATCATCTGCACACTATAGCTGCTACCAGGGAGACCCTTTAACCTGTCAATAAATTTAAAAACAGCGGCTGTCGCTCGTAGAAGGCGCAGCCAAGAAGAAAATCGAACCGGATCCGGAACCGGTGAACAAGCAGTGTGTTCCTGAACAACAGCTGTTACCTCCTCGCATGCAGCATTCTCCTCCAGTTGGATGACATCCCTGGGCCATGACGCATCATCCAAGTGCAGGAAGGTTGGTCCAGCTAGCCACTCAGAATACAAGGTAGGATTGAAAGTATCCCTTGTAGCCAAGTCAGCTACATTGAGCTTCGTAGGAACGTATCTCCATTCGGCAATGCGTGTCAATTCGTCGATCTCCCCAAGACGGTTCGCTTCGAACGCTTTATAGGTACGCGTATTGTTACGAATCCAATGAAGAACCATTGTGGAGTCGCACCAAAAGTATCGGCGTACCGGAGATAACCTGTGTTCCTTACCAAAAGTGTTAGCTAGCCTTGCTGCTAACAATGCCGCTTGAAGCTCGTATCTAGGCACCGTCAAAGGTTTAACATGTACCACTCTGCATTTACTCGCAATAAAAGAAACAAATGTTTTACCTTTTTTTTCCCAGCGCCAATATGCTACCGCACACATCGCTTTAGTGGACGCGTCACTAAATATGTGCAAATGTAGGTTGCTATAAACAGACTCGCTCGTAGGAGTACTCGTAGCACTGCTATCGTCCGCTACGCTTTCGTAGCCCGTAGTACAAAGCTGCGTAGCACTGCGAGGTGCGAGCCGCGACGCGGGAGTGGGAACTTCTGTCTCGCTCGCGCACGCTAGCGCGCCGTCCGTCGCACTCGCAGCACACGCAGACATCGCGTGGTACCTTGGAATGCGAATCGTACTGATAACACTAATTAGGTCAACCCATTTAACCCACCTTTCGTAAATGTTATCAGAAACATAATCGTCCCATCCAATATTCAGGCGCCAGGTATCCTGAAGCAGGATTTTACCCTGAATAGTGAAAGGGGCGAGAAATCCCAAGACATAAAAAATTGACATAACGACCCTTAACATAATCCTTTTGGTGGGTCGTTTGTTGCCTTTAGTGATGTCTTTCGGGATGCGCTTCAGTGACACGTCAAAACCTAGCACATCGTCTTTAGGAAACCAAATAAGCCCAAGCGTTCGCTCACCTACATATTGCTGACCGACTTTGAACCTTACTGCAGCCGGACCTAAGGTGTCTTTTGGTATGCTGTTTAATACCATAGCACTGTTGCTTGTCCAGTTTCGGATTTCAAACCCACCGGCCCTGTGAATGTCACTAATGTTACTCACCATATCGATAGCAGTATTTTCGTCCGGCAAGCTATCTATGTAGTCATCCATGTAATGCGAATGGTATATAGCATTGACTGCGGCTGGCAAGGATGACTCATAGCGGCTTGCGTTTTTGTTTTTAATAAATTGCGCTACGAATGGTGAACAATTAGCTCCGAAGATCAAAGATGTCATGACATACGTTTTGATGTTTTCTGAAGGACTATTTCTCCACAGAAACCTTAGTGCGTGCTGATCCTTGGCGTGAACCTTCACCCTGAGAAACATGTCCTTTATGTCACCCGTTACTGCGATTTTATTTTCCCTGAAGCGCAGCATTATACCAAGTAGCGATGACAGCAGATCAGGCCCAGTAAGTAAATAATCATTGAGGCAAGAACCATTTACTTTTCCTGCAGCGTCGAAGACCAGTCGAAGTTTACTTTTATTTGGACTGTCAACACCAAAATGAGGTAGGTACCACGTATTCGATGTGACGTCATTTACCACTAGTTCCCGCGCGTAATCATTTTCCAACAAATGATGAACGCGTTCCTTATACCTTTTAGCAAAACCTGTATCCTTTCCCATTTTCCTGTCGATACCTTTCAACCGTTTCAGTGCGTCAGGGTAGGAGTCCGGCATCTGGCGACCTACCTCCTTCCAAGGTAAGCTAATGTACCAGCGTCCGATAACGAGCACCGCTGATCGCTCAAGCTGATCGATGGTGCGCAAATCGTCAACGTTCTGGCGCGGCTTGCCAGACACACCCATAGCATCCAATGCAAACGAGCGTCGGACCTCATCATGGATTTCTTGAAGTAGACTGTCATGTGATAAAGTGTCACTAACCTTCTCAGTCTCCGCGATGGTCAGGGCGGCCTCAGCGCCGGCGGTGGACAGACAGCGGCGGCACTCCGCGCCACGCGCACTTTGCATTGACCGTTGGAGTTCCTTTTCAGCGCCTTTTAGGTTGGTGCCATTGTCGGAATACAAGTGACGTAGCCAGCCACGCCTCGCTGCCATCCCACGCAGTGCCATGATCAACGAGTTTGTTGTGAGAGAAGCAACAGTCTCGACGTGAATAGCACCCGACGTTAAGCACGTAAAAAGGACACCGTACCTCTTTTCCCTCCGTCTGCCTACTGTTACCTCCATCGGTCCAAACAGGTCCAGTCCACAGTGGGAGAAGGGTCGCTGATGATGTGCCACACGAGCCTGAGGTAAGTCACCCATACGAGGAACTACCGGCTTACACTTCTTGATGCGGCACAGCATGCACTGCGACACTACAGTTTTTACGGTAGGTCTAAGTCTCACTAACCAATATTTTTCCCTCAACAGGTTGACAACTGTTTCCTGATTACCATGAGCTGCCTTCAAATGGAAGTGCCGAACAATAAGCCGAGCCACAGGATTCCTGCCGTCCAATATTACAGGTCTCTTTACCTCCATATCGACATCCACAGCAGCGTCGATTCGACTGCCCACGCGCAGCAAGCCATGGTCGTCCAAAAACGTAGAGAGAGTAAGTAACCGACTACTTTTAGGTAACGCCTTCCCGTTCCTAATAGCAGCTAAATCCTCAGCAAACGACTCACTTTGTGCGTGTTTCAAGAGTAGCCGCTCTGCACGCTCCATCATCTGCACACTATAGCTGCTACCAGGGAGACCCTTTAACCTGTCAATAAATTTAAAAACAGCGGCTGTCGCTCGTAGAAGGCGCAGCCAAGAAGAAAATCGAACCGGATCCGGAACCGGTGAACAAGCAGTGTGTTCCTGAACAACAGCTGTTACCTCCTCGCATGCAGCATTCTCCTCCAGTTGGATGACATCCCTGGGCCATGACGCATCATCCAAGTGCAGGAAGGTTGGTCCAGCTAGCCACTCAGAATACAAGGTAGGATTGAAAGTATCCCTTGTAGCCAAGTCAGCTACATTGAGCTTCGTAGGAACGTATCTCCATTCGGCAATGCGTGTCAATTCGTCGATCTCCCCAAGACGGTTCGCTTCGAACGCTTTATAGGTACGCGTATTGTTACGAATCCAATGAAGAACCATTGTGGAGTCGCACCAAAAGTATCGGCGTACCGGAGATAACCTGTGTTCCTTACCAAAAGTGTTAGCTAGCGTTGCTGCTAACAATGCCGCTTGAAGCTCGTATCTAGGCACCGTCAAAGGTTTAACATGTACCACTCTGCATTTACTCGCAATAAAAGAAACAAATGTTTTACCTTTTTTTTCCCAGCGCCAATATGCTACCGCACACATCGCTTTAGTGGACGCGTCACTAAATATGTGCAAATGTAGGTTGCTATAAACAGACTCGCTCGTAGGAGTACTCGTAGCACTGCTATCGTCCGCTACGCTTTCGTAGCCCGTAGTACAAAGCTGCGTAGCACTGCGAGGTGCGAGCCGCGACGCGGGAGTGGGAACTACTGTCTCGCTCGCGCACGCTAGCGCGCCGTCCGTCGCACTCGCAGCACACGCAGACATCGCGTGGTACCTTGGAATGCGAATCGTACTGATAACACTAATTAGGTCAACCCATTTAACCCACCTTTCGTAAATGTTATCAGAAACATAATCGTCCCATCCAATATTCAGGCGCCAGGTATCCTGAAGCAGGATTTTACCCTGAATAGTGAAAGGGGCGAGAAATCCCAAGACATAAAAAATTGACATAACGACCCTTAACATAATCCTTTTGGTGGGTCGTTTGTTGCCTTTAGTGATGTCTTTCGGGATGCGCTTCAGTGACACGTCAAAACCTAGCACATCGTCTTTAGGAAACCAAATAAGCCCAAGCGTTCGCTCACCTACATATTGCTGACCGACTTTGAACCTTACTGCAGCCGGACCTAAGGTGTCTTTTGGTATGCTGTTTAATACCATAGCACTGTTGCTTGTCCAGTTTCGGATTTCAAACCCACCGGCCCTGTGAATGTCACTAATGTTACTCACCATATCGATAGCAGTATTTTCGTCCGGCAAGCTATCTATGTAGTCATCCATGTAATGCGAATGGTATATAGCATTGACTGCGGCTGGCAAGGATGACTCATAGCGGCTTGCGTTTTTGTTTTTAATAAATTGCGCTACGAATGGTGAACAATTAGCTCCGAAGATCAAAGATGTCATGACATACGTTTTGATGTTTTCTGAAGGACTATTTCTCCACAGAAACCTTAGTGCGTGCTGATCCTTGGCGTGAACCTTCACCCTGAGAAACATGTCCTTTATGTCACCCGTTACTGCGATTTTATTTTCCCTGAAGCGCAGCATTATACCAAGTAGCGATGACAGCAGATCAGGCCCAGTAAGTAAATAATCATTGAGGCAAGAACCATTTACTTTTCCTGCAGCGTCGAAGACCAGTCGAAGTTTACTTTTATTTGGACTGTCAACACCAAAATGAGGTAGGTACCACGTATTCGATGTGACGTCATTTACCACTAGTTCCCGCGCGTAATCATTTTCCAACAAATGATGAACGCGTTCCTTATACCTTTTAGCAAAACCTGTATCCTTTCCCATTTTCCTGTCGATACCTTTCAACCGTTTCAGTGCGTCAGGGTAGGAGTCCGGCATCTGGCGACCTACCTCCTTCCAAGGTAAGCTAATGTACCAGCGTCCGATAACGAGCACCGCTGATCGCTCAAGCTGATCGATGGTGCGCAAATCGTCAACGTTCTGGCGCGGCTTGCCAGACACACCCATAGCATCCAATGCAAACGAGCGTCGGACCTCATCATGGATTTCTTGAAGTAGACTGTCATGTGATAAAGTGTCACTAACCTTCTCAGTCTCCGCGATGGTCAGGGCGGCCTCAGCGCCGGCGGTGGACAGACAGCGGCGGCACTCCGCGCCACGCGCACTTTACCATGTACGCACCAACCTAGAGGGGTAAGTGTAGCGGACGGCTCATTTACATTACCTAACTTTATTTTTAAAGGTACAATTAAGTTATAATTATCTTGACCAATTAATATGTCAGGTTTTGAGTCTAAGGTACACAATTTATCTTTAATATTATATAAATGAGAATATTTATTACAATCTATAACAGATAACTTTTGGATAGGCAAACTTAATTCTTTTACACAACGCATTCTTATATTATTATGTAACATATCATCAAATCCAGCAATGTCCACATCCACAACGTCCACATCCACAACCGTAGATTCGCATACCATCGAATCATTAGTCCACGCTCCGCGCACCGTTAGCGTCTGGCGACGGCCGCGCAGCCCGGCGCGCGCGGCAAGTCCCGCGCTTATTAGCGACACACTTGACCCGTCGTCAAGCAGTGCGGTGGCATTTACGATACCATTAGGGCCGTGCACACGAATAGGTAACACTTTCAATAACACTTTATTGTTACTCGCGTTAATGTATGTTATTGTTTCTGAAGACACAGTAGGCTCGGCTCGTTGCACGTAAGCCGACGGCGTGGCACTCGAAGCCGATGTATTGTTGTTATCGCCGGCGCGTTCATGTTGTTTACTCGTAGAATAAATAATGCAGGAGACGATGATGTTGTTCATTACAGCCATCGTTGTCACACACGGGAGCTGAACACGTTTTTCTATCGTGTTTGGTTATTAAACACTTGTAGCATAAGCCGTGTTTTTTTACATGTTACCACCGTACTTTACGTAATGCTTTCTTAAATTGTTTACATTCGCTGAGACTATGATGTACCACTGAGTGACAAAACAAACAATTAGCGTTACGTTCTTCGTCTTGAACAAGTACGGTTTGTGTGCGTGAGGCCGTATTGTGTATTGTTTTACTTATCAGATGCTGATAATTCCGAAATGTAGTGAAAATACTTGCAGTGGTGGAAATCTTTACAGCTTCTTCATGTAGAAAATTAGATAAAATAACTAACCTGGGTATCTTTCCTTCAGATATCATTTTTAAGCTGTAGTCGGACCACTTTGAGATAAGCACTGTGGGCAGCTTGGAGAGAATGATTGACACAATGTTGGTACCGTATAGGTACTCGTCTCGACCGACTGCTCGTATTGCTTCCAACATATTTTGCACTTTCACCGAAAACTCGACGATATCTTTATAATAATCCAGTTGTATTGATTGAAGCTTTTTAATATCACGAATTATTCTGGAAATGATGTAGTCGGGGTTACCAAACCGTAGCTCCAACGTCGACATCACTTTATCAGGTGACGTGGCGCTTATGAACAAAGCGGTGACTGCATCCTTCGCTTGCCCTCGTAGGCATTTCCGGAGCCTCCATAGGTTCTCTTTAGGTGTGAAGTTACACAATGCGGTCGACTCCTCGTAGGCTTGTTTGAACTGGAGCCATTCCAAATGGTCACCCGAGAACTCAGGTAAATCCCTCGGTGTGCTCATGCAGCTGAGCAAACTGAGCTGGGGTACGTTGTTTGCACAATTAGACGAAATGTCTTTTAAAGTGCTTGCCAGCAAATGAACCACGTTGTTTAGCGCAGTCACGCAGTCACCGGGCGGTGGTGGCGGCGCCGGCGGCGCGAAGCGTGCCAGGCCGGCCACGTGCTCGGCGCGTAGCGACGACGGTACATGCAGCTCGCCCGTATGAAATCCAATGTCGGGGGCTCGCTGCTCCATTAGGGGTTCTTTGTGGTTGCTTTGGTGGATTACCCAATCCTCAAGGTCGTTCTGAGGAAGCTCTTTACCATCGATTTGTGGACTGTATACCATTTGTTCTTCCTCGTCACTGAGTGCTGCCAATTGGGCCTCCAGGTCTTGGTCTATAAGCGCAATCTGTATAGCAGCTTTTTGTTTAGCGGCTTCCAGCTGCAACAGCTTCTTTTTGCTTTCTTTCATGGATTTGCTCGACGACGCAACTGATTTTGCCGGCGTTTTCACGACGTGAGGTAGCGGTTCAGACTTTATGCTGCTTCCCGGCACATCGGAAAATAAACGTTGTGGCACAATACTATCACTGCGCGTTTTTTCGGCCGCCATATTTTGTCGCGTCACGTTCACACAGTCGCGTTGTTCCTGCAGCATTTTTGCTCGCCGCGTTTTAACGCCTGGATGATCCATTATTAGATCCGGCTCGAAGGACCACTTTGTTAAGGGTGGTACTGCAGGAACTGGCAGGTGTGACGCAACAGAAAGACGGGATGATTTAGCAAACTCGTTTATGTGAATACTCAACACAAAAGGCGCTAGATGGCGCTAAACACAAGTAGCGGTCGTCGTCGGCACAACAGCTGTCGCCAAGCAAAGGTGCTGCCATCGGGGGATTTTTTGCGGTACTAGCGTCGGGCGTCGGACCAATAAGGGGACGACATCAGCCCGCCGCCAACGCAAACCAATCAGAGTTGATTTTGGGAATTTGAAAAATAATAACGAAGTGTTGTTTTCTTTGTCTGGAGATTTTGGGAGCAGTTATATAATAGTAATCTTTGGGGCAGTTGATTTTTGTAACCTAGAGCGTACCTAAGCGTTTTTAAGTTTATAATATTGTGATTTAAACAAGAAGCTAAGTATTTCCCTTAATTCACACCTATTTATGTTCTCACTTTACTCGCTTAAATGTACTATTCGCTGTTGGGCAATTTGTGTTTTATTTCTAGGGGATATCTTTGTCGTAGCTTACTGGAGTTTGATTTGATTCATTGGTGATAAGGTTCTATTGTTTTATAAGGTTCCAATAACTTTATTTACTTATACTTATGTACCTACATGCTAAAATAACGTAATTAAATACACATTGAAACTGCTATCGTTGTTTGATTGTTATATTTACTCTAATAGGTGTAACATTTTTCAGAAGTGGGCATCCGATCTGGAGCCGCAAGCCATGAGTTCCGATGGTCGCAGCCGGTCCCGCAGCCGGTCCCGCAGCCGGTCCCGCAGCCCTGTCAGATGGAGTCACCGGCGGAGGGAGCGATCGCAGCAGGAGCACCGCAGCTGTTCCCGCGACACGTGGCGGCCGGGACGTTCGCCAGTCCGGAACTCTCGAGGCCGTTCTCCACCTGTCTTTTCAAATGAACCCGGTAGGTCGTTTCCTTATTATTCGGGTGTGATGGTTAAGCCGGATATAATACCGGAATTCGATCCTGAAAAACCGGAGCTACCTGCATCTCAGTGGCTTAATAAAGTAGAGCAACTAGGTGCCATACATGGATGGAACGACAACGTTAAAAGTTATTATATGCAGGCACGTCTTGTTGGGTTAGCGAAGTTGTGGCATGGTGCATTACGAAGCTATGAATTTACGTGGCCGGAATGGAAACAAAAAATTCTGGAAGCGTTTCCTCAAAGCATAGATTACGCAGACGCATTGAGGGAAATGTTAAATAGGAAAAAGTTATTTAATGAAACAATGACTAATTATTTTTATTCGAAATGTACCATGCTAACTAAGTGTGACATCATTGATGAGAAAGCGGTGTCGTGCATTATAGAAGGATTGCCGTTCCACATAAGAACTTCTGCGAGGGCTGGTAACTATAGAACTCCAGGCGAGCTTTATTCTCATTTTCTGTGCATGAATGACGACAAAAGAATGAATCAAAGTCAGAGAAACGCTCCTCGAGGCAGAGATTCCGCATCATCTTCAAAAGAAGCAGTCAGAGAAACGAAGGAACGAAAGCCAGGTGTAACTTGTTTTCTGTGTAACGAGTCTGGGCACGTTGTCCGGTCGTGCCCTAACAATCCTAACGCTATAAAATGCGAAATCTGTGGGAAAACCAACCACAAAAAGGAGCAGTGTTATCAAAAGGCTGTCAGCATTGTACAAATACAGGTAAATGAATGTTATTTTAAACATGTTTTTATTAATGGTTTAAAAGGTACCGCTTATTTAGACACGGGGGCTCAAGTCAACCTCATCACTCATGATTGTGTTCTAAAGCTTGGTGTTGCAATGCAACCTTGTGTCGTTTTTGTCAACGGGTTTGGTGGACCACCAATTAAAGCTCACGGACAGGTATCATTAGAGTTCGTTATAGATGAAGTTAAGGTTTGTTCAGACGCAGTTGTCGTCGATGCTGCTGTGAACCGCGCCGACGTTTTTATTGGACAGCCTATTTTGAACAATGAAAAATTCAAACTTACCATTAATGGTACTACCGTCTTTTTAGAATATGCAGTAAGAGACGAAAATAAAATTGAATCGGTTGAAATAAATTCTTTGCAAGTGGGTACGTGTGTAGATAAGGTTAACATTTTGTGCTCTGCAGACACTGTCGTTCCAGCTTATTCATCCTTGTTTGTTGACACCTACAATGATGTTGAATTTGATAATTCAACTCTACTATTTTTAGATACTCGTACAGTTGTTTATAATGGTTACAACTATAGCATTCCTGCTTCTATGAATTGTTTTCCAGTACAGGCCATTTTCATAGTTAATCACGGTAAAAAGCCGGTTTGTTTCCGGAAATACCAGATTATTGCTCGTGGATTGGTTACTCAGGAAATTGGTTGTCCTCTTGGTAATTCTGCAGATAATCTTGTTTCGATTATGAGCATTGATACAACAAAAATCAAATGTGGTTCCGGAGATCCACAGGTGATTAAAGAGTTGGTAGAGATTTTAGAGGAATATTCAGATTGTTTTTCGATAGACACAGGAGAATTAGGCAGGACTGACAAAATAGAATTGAATATCGAACTTAACTCTGATAAGCCGGTTTGTTATCGTCCTTACAGGCTTTCTTTTTCAGAAAAGGCAATAGTACGAGAAAAAATTGAAGATATGTTATCCAACGGTATTATTAGGGAATCGTCTTCTAATTATGCCAGCCCGATTGTATTAGTTAGGAAAAAGAACGGAGATTATCGGTTTTGTGTGGATTTTAGAAAATTAAATAGTATTACAGCGAAAGATAAATATCCTCTGCCCATCATAGAAGAACAAATCGAGAAACTAGGTGGGAAGAAACTTTTTACGAGTCTTGATCTGTCGCAAAGTTTCTTTCAGATTCCAGTAGCGGAGGCTTCAATTCACAGAACTGGTTTTGTCACGCCTGAGGGCCATTATGAATTTTTGCGTATGCCCTTCGGTTTAGCCAATTCCCCAGCAATTTTCCAGCGTCTTATGGACAAGATATTTTCTTCGTAACGTCATGATAAGGTGCTTCCTTTTATAGATGATCTGTTGCTACCCACCAAAACTGAAAAGGAAGGCCTCGATCTGCTTCGGATAGTTTTGGAAATAATAAGGGACGCAAAACTGACGTTAAACCTTGATAAATGTTTTTTCTTGCAAGACAAAATAGATTACCTCGGTTACGAGATCAGCGAAAAAGGTATTAGGCCGGGTAGTAAGAAAATTGATGCTGTGACCAACTATAAAGAACCTAATAATGTACACGAGCTTAGGATGTTTCTAGGTCTGACTAGTTATTTTAGGAAATTTGTTAAAGATTATGCGTCTGTCACGTATGATCTGTACGGGTTGCTAAAAAAGAATGCAACATGGATTTGGGGTCCAGCACAGCAGAGAGCTTTTGATCAACTGAAGAACATTTTGACGACTCGACCAATACTCTCATTATTTTGTAGGAAAGGTGACATAGAAGTTCATACTGACCAAGTAGTAAAGGTGTAGCTGGCATTTTATTTCAGGATCAGGAGGGCGGTATGAAACCCATTGCGTATTTCAGCCGAAAAACAAGCAAAGAAGAAGCTATGTATCATTCCTACGAATTGGAAACATTGGCTGTAGTGGAATCGTTGAGGAGGTTTAGAATTTACTTAGCAGGTATTTCTTTTAAGGTGGTGACAGACTGTGCAGCTGTTCGAGACACTTTCTTGAAAAAAGATCTACTACCTCGAATAGCAAGATGGTGGTTATCCATTCAGGAGTACGACATGGAAGTCGTTCATAGGCCAGGTAAGTCTCATGGACACGTCGATGCGCTGAGGCGATTTCCGGTAGACCCTCCCTTAGTAGCAGATATCAACGTGATTGACGTATTCGATTGGTTAGTATGTCTTCAAAATCAAGATGAGAAGATTCGCATAATTCGAACCAAATTAGAATCTGGGGATAACGATCCAGATATACGGAAAAATTTCAAGCTGAAAGATGGTCGAGTATACAAGCTCGTTAAGGATGGAGAACAGAGGTTAGTAGTCCCTAAATATGGAAGGTGGAATGTCATGAGGAAGTATCATGACTGCATCGGACATCCAGGCCTGAAGCGATGTGAGGAAATCATCAAAGGTAGTTTTTGGTTTCCAGGAATGACACGTTTCATACGAAAATATGTCAACTCATGTTTAGACTGTCTTTACAAGAGGGGACAGTACGGGAGACCTGAAGGCGAATTACACCCCATTGAAAAAGTTCCGGAGCCAATGCATACTCTGCACATTGACCATCTCGGTCCTTTCTGCAAAAGTCGAGCAGGTAACAGTTTTGTGTTATTGGTGGTCGATTCCTTCACGAAATTCACATGGGCGGTACCAGTTAAAACTACAAAGACTCGAGAGGTAATAAAATCCCTAAATGAAATTTTTTGTTTATTTGGTTATCCAAAGAGAATGATATCCGATAGCGGTACGAGTTTCAAAAGTAATCATTTCAAGCAATTTTGTTTGGATAATCAAATAAAACACATAATCAATGCTGTAGCATGTCCACGCGCAAATGGCCAAGTGGAGAGGTATAATCGTACATTACTAGATTCACTCAACACCAGCGTGAAAGATGAAAAGGATTGGGATACTCGGATCGCAAACATCACCTGGGGAATGAATAATTTACAAAATGGTTCGACTGGATTTACACCATACAGGCTCATGTTTGCCGCGACTCGCAGCAGGTATCAAGGTATGGGAGATAACATAATGGATAGTGAGGAGACAGCTGCACGAACTAGGACCGAAGCTACAGCGAACTTAAACCGGACGGCGGCGAAAATGCGCAAATATTTTAATGCAAAGCGTAAACCTCCAACAAAATACAAGGTAAACGATTTAGTATTATGGAAAGGAGCTGCTGACCGAAATGTGAACGTTCGACGAAAATTGAAGGAAAAGTACAGCGGACCTTATAAGGTAACGAAGGTAGTAGGTAATGATAGGTACATGATTACTTCGCTGAAAGGTGTTAAAGGGTATAAGCGATTCAGAGCTCTTGTGTCGTCGGACTCATTAAAACCTTTTCAGGGAGAGGAGGACTCGGGCGCTAGCTCAAATGATACGGAAGTGGACAGCACGGAGGAATTAATTGACTTGCTTGAAGGCTGACCTTCAATTAATTCCAGGAAAAATCAGGTTAATATTAATTTATTATGAGTAAAAGAATGTATTGGTCTTGAGATTTTACTTTTTCCAGATAAGTAGCTACCTACAAATAAATTGGAATGTTTACAATTGGAATTGAGTGAATTGCAATTGGAATTACTGACTGAAATGTTTTGGTAACGATTGTGAAACGTTATGGTTAATTGGAAAATTATGGTACTTTGGACACTTGTTTTGGTAAACAAGTATGGTTTACAATTGGAATTACTGACTAAAATGTTTTGGTAACGATTGATAAACGATATGCTTGGAAATGTATTGGTATAGCATATTATGGTACTTTTGGAAACTTGTTTTGGGTAACCTCTTTACTTTTGGAAACGACTTTACTTGATGATTGATAATGATTAACATAAAGGACATACGATGTTATTTTGTATTATGTATGGGCCAAGTATGGTTTTCAATTCATAGAATCAAGTTGTTTTTTCCTCCTTTTTTTTAGTACTGGGTATGCTATTTTTGAACAATTACATATAGTCTTTTGTTTTCTTCCTTTGCAGAGTCGCAAAGGCGTCAGGATGGACGAGTGTGAATACTCAACACAAAAGGCGCTAGATGGCGCTAAACACAAGTAGCGGTCGTCGTCGGCACAACAGCTGTCGCCAAGCAAAGGTGCTGCCATCGGGGGATTTTTTGCGGTACTAGCGTCGGGCGTCGGACCAATAAGGGGACGACATCAGCCCGCCGCCAACGCAAACCAATCAGAGTTGATTTTGGGAATTTGAAAAATAATAACGAAGTGTTGTTTTCTTTGTCTGGAGATTTTGGGAGCAGTTATATAATAGTAATCTTTGGGGCAGTTGATTTTTGTAACCTAGAGCGTACCTAAGCGTTTTTAAGTTTATAATATTGTGATTTAAACAAGAAGCTAAGTATTTCCCTTAATTCACACCTATTTATGTTCTCACTTTACTCGCTTAAATGTACTATTCGCTGTTGGGCAATTTGTGTTTTATTTCTAGGGGATATCTTTGTCGTAGCTTACTGGAGTTTGATTTGATTCATTGGTGATAAGGTTCTATTGTTTTATAAGGTTCCAATAACTTTATTTACTTATACTTATGTACCTACATGCTAAAATAACGTAATTAAATACACATTGAAACTGCTATCGTTGTTTGATTGTTATATTTACTCTAATAGGTGTAACATTTATTACTTTTCACAAAGACAAGATGGCCGTTGCACAATAATTACTCGTAAAATTAGCGTACGCATAGATCGACTTGTAGTGGCAGACTGTTGGTGGCGGGGTTTTCAAAGTGTGACCCGCCTCTATAGCTAACTTATAACTAGGGATGTATCTATATTACTAATTTCTTAAACTATTGAGCGCGTCGCTTACAGTGCTTAAGTCTATGGTCGTGGATCAAATATAATTTTTCCCAACAAAATTAAAAAATTAAAAAGTTGTTTAGCTGTATGAACGGCATACTTTTTTACGTATTATTTTATTTGGTCGTCTATTCAAATTATGTCGCACTATGAAGTCAACTTGGCCGTAAAAACCATTTAAGTTATGAGAAGCATAGCCCTACGACGCACTTTTTCCGAATTATGGGCCTCCGTATCTTATTTTATTTTGCATAAAACGAATTGAATAAAATGAATTATTGTAATAATGATGACAGTCTACTACTAAGTTTTATGGTTTTGTAACACTCGTTGGTGATCCTTAATTAAATAAATAAGTAATTCATTTAGGGAACATATAAAACATTATTATATTTTTTTTAAGGACCCGGTGGGAAAAGAGGAACAATAGAATTGTGGACCTTTGGGAATAACCCAATCAAACAATGACTGCACAAAGAAGGTCAACATTTAACACCCCGTCCCGGAAGACCCCGAATATAATGATAATATTATATTATAATTATATTATATTATTACATTTCCTTTTTTTCTATTGTTTTCAACTTGTACGGTCGACATAAAAAGTGCTTAAATGTATGTGTTTGAAATGAAAAGACGAAAGTAGTTTATTTGAATTTCTGTATAATTTCGATTCATACGAGTAATTTTATTAGAGGTACAGTTTGAAATAAATGAATCACACATATAAAATAAATGCTACAATATTATCATCTCATACTTAACAAATATATTTTACAATTTATGACAACAATAATTATTTCAAATTCGAAGCAAAGCGTGCCAGAAGGATTGCAAAAAAATTACGTTTAAGAATTAACTATTTACTATATTTTTATTATTTCATTTATTAAAGGCAACAGAGCCCATAGAATAACTTAACGAAATTAAATATTTTTATATAATATACGCCGCATTGTTATTTTTTCGATTTTTTTGCTAATGTAATGGACGGATAGATGGCACCTGTAACACAGGAATTGCCTAGCATGGGGTCATTGATCCTCATTAGTATTTTGTACCTCACCAATTGTATCCTAAGTAAAGTATCATCTGTAATTCTGTACTTTTCGTCAAATAAATTATTATTAATGTTATACTAGTACATATATTTAAAGTATTTGTAACAATGTAAATTTATACCCATGTTTAGTAACACAATAATAACAGACAAACATTTAACATTTACTAATAGAGAACTATCATTGCTTAAGCATTCCAGCTGAAATAATGGAGCAATGATTCAACACAACACAGTCCAGCCTGTCAACAATCATGCCCAGAATGCTGCATTACAAAAAATAATTCCCGAAAGTGTGACTATTTTTGCGTATTTAAATTATGTTAATGTTCCATGTTGTATGTATTTTGATTTCTATATTGACACAGTAACTATTGTGATAATAATTAAAACCTGTGATTGCTCTATGAGAATGTGTTGTATTCTCTAATAATAATATTTACCTTAACCACGCAACTTTATATTTTTGGTTTAGTCCCATCTCGGCACTCTTTTCGCAAATCATGTAAGGTTCATATAAAAAAATAGAAACACATTATTCTAGTGACTAAATCAGCTTGATTATCTATTCAATCAATTTGATTTAATCAATATTTAATTTTGATTTTTGATTTGATATTTTCTTCATTTGATTATTTTCTTTTTAAACAAAAAATCTAACCAAAGACAAGAAAATAAAATAAAAAATGATTTAATCAAATCGATTGAATAAATAATTAAGTAGATTTAGTCACTAGAATACAGTGACCTTACATGATTTGTGACAGGGTGCCGAGATGGGAAGGTGCCGAGATGGGACTAAACCATATTTTTTCCTGATCCTTAAAGTTAAGTATTATAGTATTTTAGTAAGTAATACAATTGTATTTAACATTATATGGTCTGCTGACGGTACTTTTAAGCTAAACTGACTTTTGATTGAGTTTATCAAGATAAAAATAAAGCGGAATACTCAGGGAATAACCCTCGCGTAGCGAAAGCTTCATACGGTCTAATGTTAATCTACGCCCTTCTTTCAATACTAATGTAATGTCCCGTGCCACCCGTCTTCAGTATGATACCAAATTTGATCCGTAACTTGGTGTGATCAGCGTTGATCTTATAGCTCCTCACCACGTGAGCGAGAGTCATCTTCATCGACATCATGGAGTAAGCTTTACCTTATACAACAAAAAGAGTTAACATTACAAAGTTAAAAATGAAACAAGGAGATATACCAAAAGTAAATAAAAGTTGAATTTAAACTGTGTGTTTTAACACTCGTCCGGTCAGAACAGTCTCCCTTTACAATGCAGGATGACGAACTTCACACCTTGTTTCTCATACCTATTTAAAACCATGTTGACGGTCAAATGTAAAGAAGATAGTTATTTTTGGCGGTCTGTCCCACTAGTCCCAGTGACTCAGTCCCACGATGGGACAAATGGGATTAATATGTTCTACTTGTCCCATGGGGCAACTGATACTAACTTACTTTTTAAATTATGTCCCAATAGTCCCATGGGACAACTGATACTAATATATTTTTTAAATTATGTCCCATTAGTTCCATAGGACAGCAAGTACTGATTATATGATTGCGACGGTGAAAAAGTCAGCAGGGTAGTACCTACACTAGGTGCATGTGAAAAGTAAATTTCACTTCACACTGCTGGAACCAATTATGAAGGAGAAATAGAATAGTTTAAGTATAAATGAAATGTGTAATTATGTTTTAATTTATTATATGTGTTTTTAAATATATAGTTAAAATAAACATACTTAAATATGTAGGTACTATAATAAATACTATATATAAAATAATATATATTAATTAATTAATAGAATGTTGCATATTGAGACGAGTCTGCTATTCGTTTAGAAAATAATGCCGCAACTTACGCTTAAATGCATACTGACTGGTGGCCGTCCTGATATCGAGAGGAAGCGCATTCCAGAGAAGAATGGATTGAATATTAAAGGAAGAATGAACAAAATCAGGAGTATGAGAAGGACAGAGTAAAAGAGGATTGTTAGAAGAACGCAGATTCCTACCGAGTGAAGAACATAGGTATTGAAAGTGAGGTATGAGATAAGAAGGAGGTGTGGGAGAGTTGAGTAGAGAGAAAAGCGCAGTCAAGGCGCGCAAATTCTTTCGCTGCCGAATGGGCATCCATTTGAGTTCAGTTCTGCAGTTCGACACATGGTCATATTTCCGGAGGTAGAATAAGAACCGGATGCAGTTGTTTAAGAGCCTATCCAGCTTATCCAGTAATACCGCGTTTAGGTCAAAGTAGCACACGTCACCATAGTCGATTAAAGGGAAAATTAAAGTCTGCACAAGCATAGTCTTCGTTTTTGCAGGTAGAAAGTTTCTCAGACGATACAGGCATCGCAAAGTCCCATTGACCCTTTGACTGACACTAGAAACCTGACTTTGCCAGCTTAGCGTCGAATCAAGATGTAGACCGAGATCTCTTACACTATGGCTGATGGGGATGACAGTTCCATTAAAAATAATAGGAGGAAGAGAGCTAATCCCCAATGGACCCATCATGCGGGATATTTCTAATCACAGTGGCCTGACATTTTGAGGGGTTTACAGACAGCCCAAATCTATCAGACCAGTCCTTGATAGCGTCCAAGTCTCAGTTCACATCATCTATAGCGTCTGACAAACTCGCTACCCGCGCAGCTGCATAAAGTTGAAGGTCATTGGCATAAAGATGATACGAACACCGAAGACAATGAGTTATAAAATTGATGAATTTTCTTCTTGTTTACCTTTTTTAGTTCGCTTAAGCAGGCGGCTTTTTTGGTTTTTGAATTAACTTTTTTATTCATTTAATAAAAGCTTATTTTAAGACGCCTTTACTAAAGTACACATAAGAAAGTTGTCTGTAGGAAAAAATACGAAAACACGCGAACAAAGCCGCGGACGGAGTGCTAGTATGTCTATATTACATTATCAAAAAAAGATTTTTTTCTCATTTATTATACTATGATCCTAGACATATATAACGTGATACCCCCTAAGGTAATGGGAATAGCGGCAACTCTATTGAACGTTGACACCGCAAAATAAATAAGAAAATTACAATGGCAGAAGTTTTTTTTTTTAATATTGCCATGAAGTATTAGTAGACGATGACGACGATTGACGACGTCGCATAAATACTCGTTTAATCAGTACTTGCTGTCCTATGGAACTAATGGGACATAATTTAAATAATATATTAGTATCAGTAGTCCCATGGGACTGGGCCAATGGGACTATTGGGACAGGGCCAGGCCCTAAAGATTATTGTTCGTAGGATAACCAAAAAGTTTAGTTAATTTTTAGGGTTCCATACCCAAGGGTAAAAACGGGACCCTACTACTAAGACGCCATGATCTGTCTGTCTGTCTGTCCGTCTGTCACCAGGCTGTATCTCATGTACCGTGATAGCTAGACGGTTGACATTTTCACAGATGATGTATTTCTGTTGCCGCTATAACAACAATATACTAAAAACAGAATAAAATAAATATATAAGTGGGGCTCCCATACAACAAACGTAATTATTTTGCCGTTTTTGCGATAATGGTATGGTACGAAATCCTTCGTGCGCGGGTCCAACTCGCACTTGACCGGTTTTAATGGTATATCGTTTATGTCTAATAAATTCGAGAAACCTTAATAAAAAGTGGTGTTTTGATATATGTTTTTTGCTTAATTTCCAGTTATGCATGTTTTGAAGCGTTTTTAAGATTTATTTGAAAACATATTATTTAACTAAAGTTAGTGTAGGTAATCAAATAAGCTTGTACTAAGCAAAAAAACCGGCCAAATTCGTGCAAGTTATCAATAAATTGGTATGAGTTAGTTAAATATACGTAATAATAAACACTTTCACAAAATTTGAGGACAATAGGAAGTTAAAAAAGTCATCGGAAATAATTTTGTAATAAAAGGTGACTTTATTAATTTGTTTTTCAAATTTTTTTAAAAGACACGTCATGTGACTGACGACGGACAGACGGACACGTGCACTGAGAAAAATCTGGCCAAACAAGTATGACATATTGCTTGATAGAAAAAAAAATTAATGAAGGAGTCAAAAACTTATAAAAATAAATTAATCACTGTTTGTTGTCACAATCAAGTCAAAATTAGCAACTCTTCTCAATCATTCACTTCATATAAGGAATCAAGATACATTAATAAAATATTGTGAACATGGCACATCACAGATTTAATCAAGTTGTATGATTCGTTCTATAATAACAGTATATTGTTTTTATAACGTTAGCGCTTTGTTGTCGGTCGGAATCGTTCAGTAATTGTTCATTTCATTCGTTCGTGAGCCAGTGAAGTGAATCTCAGTACAGTAGCCACTGCACCTCCCTATAGAGTGTTTTAAGTTCTGTGCGTCGAGCGTTGTAGTTGTTATTTTATACTTATGTTTTTATTATGAATGTGATGGAAGAAGTGTGCGAACTTCTGCAGCCTTAGGGGCTGCACGAATTACATGCCACTTTTATCAGTAAGTATCTAACTACCCTTTTAGCAAAGACGATAATGTTGTTCACATCAATTCATCGACGATTATTTGCTATTGTAATTGAAAATAACCGACCATACCGAAAGCTACAAGACAGTCTGTATTGTCCGTTTCGGTTTGGTCGGTTGCGCAAACCAGTGTGTTCTAAAGTGAAGACAACTTTAATTGAACTTTAGTTTACGGAATTAATGTTATCGTTCTGACGCCTCTCATTGAGAGGATATGGGCCACCGAAGAGCTTCCGGACGAATGGAACAGGGGTCTTTTGATAACTGTACCCAAGAAGGGAGATCTTAGACAATGCAATAACTGGAAAGGTATTACGTTGCTCTCAATTCCCTCGAAGCTTTATTATTTATTATGTTATCGAAGACGGTGGATCCTCTCCTACACAAAAAGCAGGCTGGTTGCCGCGTGAACCGCTTGTGCATAGACCAGATCAACATCATTACAGTATCATTTTAGAACAGGCATCAGAATGGCAGAGGGAGATTATATCTCACCTTTGTCGATTTCGAAAAGGCATTTGATACGCTGAAGTAGTCCAGCATCTGGTCCCGCCTACTGGACATCGGAGTGCCACTAAAAATTTACCGTCTGTTGGAGAGTATATACAAGATATATTCCTGTAATAAAGTAACTCACGATGGCCTCATCTCGGATGATATAGCAGTAAAAAAAAAACCTCACGCCAAATCCAAGTTTTCGTCAACCGCTGTCTTCGTCGCATACTCAGCATTTACTGGCCCGAGACCATCACCAACGTGGAGCTGTTGGAGTAATGCCACGAGAGCCCGATCGACCGCCAGATCAAGCGTCGCAAATGGAGTTGGATTGGCCACACGCTGCGAAGGGATTCTGATCAAATATCGAAGCAAGCGCTGGATTGGAATCCCCAAGGCAAAAGAAAGCGTGTCCGTCCCCGTCACCTGGCGTCGCACCCTCTTGGCGGAAGCGACGAGCATCGGTATGACGTGGAGCGAGGTAACACGTGAAGCTCAAGATCGATCGCGATGGAGGACTACTGGGGACGCCCTTTGCCCCATCCAGGGGTCGTAGGACATTAAATCAAGTAAATCAATGATGTTATCCGTGTGGCAGATGGTGAGTGTTTTTGTACGGGAAAGGAAGGAGAATTAACTATCAATAGTGTGTCTGTCGTCTAAGATTGCCGCCAAACAAGTAATCATATGGTGATAGCCAGTTTTTATTAAGTATTTTTTTTTTCGGATTCGAGAGAAGAGAAAAGTAACCATGCAGCAATATTGAGTTTGCCAGAGCTTATTAATTCAAGCATCATTGCTTTACCGATCACTGCTATCTCTTAGAGCTCCAAACGAAAATCCTCTCCTCCAGCCAAAATGAAGAAGGTAAATGTAAAGAAATGGAGACTTTCAAGAGCCGAAAGTCACGAAGCTTTTGTCATAAGACTGTAATAACAAAAATAAATAAAAACTTCTTATAATAACTTCTGTCATTATTATTATTCAGCGTTAGTAAAAGCAATTTAGACATCTTAATTGCTAATTCAGTTCCTTAAGGTGGATCATTTACCTATCTTTTGTACATAAGAATAATCAATAAGTGCACTTTATAAGAATAAATATCTCGCCTGATAGTATCAATACTAGTTATTTATGCAACTGTTGTATTATAAGGGGTATTAAAACACGAATGTGGGTTTATCACACGAGGCGAAGCCGAGTGTAATAATAGTATCACATGAGTGTTTTAATACCTAATTATAACAGTTGCTTACAAGACTTTATCTACACTCATGATACGAATCCTCTATAAAGGTTCTGAAACCATAGGGTATTAATACTAAGCGTACTTTTCAGCATTGAATAGAAGGTCCATAGGGATGAAGATTTGAATTTTTCTGATAATTCTTGAAAATATACTAATAACACATCTTCAGAAAATGATGTTACTACTCTTTGATATTTTCCAATTCATGAAATTTTGGTACGTCTTTTCATAATGTGTTCTCGACTTTTCTGGTAATAATTGGTTAGAAATATCCTTTGTTGCATTAGAAATATCTTGTGGTATGTAATAGTATATTATGCAACTAGTGAATAAAAGACGGATTTAAAGCGAGGGCCATAGATGAATCACGAGCAAGTGAAGGATTCTAACGACTGAATCACGACCGTAGGGAGTGATTCATGATGATTGAATCACGAGCATAGCGAGTGATTCAAGTGTTAGAATCATGAGCGACGCGAGTGATAAGAGTTGCATACTATATTTTATACCATGACTTCGAGAAAAAGAAAGATTTAAGCGAAAAGCACAAGGAATATTACGAGTAATAAATAAATGGTTTATTACCTTCAAAATTTACATAAAATGTGAAACCCCGACCCCTGAGCTAGGTAACAGCACCTGTGTTTCAGGGGCCAGTGACCACCTCCGTTACGTTACATAATTATAATTAATTAAATACCATTGCAATTAATATTAGAATCACAATCCAAACAAGTATTCAATAAATATCTTAGACTAAAATCAAAATCATTTTTAAAATCCTAAATAATAAACTCAAAATTAAAATCGAAGAAGGAGTTTGTGTATCGAGTATTTTGTGCGCAAGGAGGTTACATAGCATTGAGATGGACGTCTAATACATTGGTGTGTTCCAAATTCAAACACCAAAACAGTGATTAAAAGTGCTTTTTATTCACTGTTTTCAGTGAATAAAATAAGCTTTTTAGAGGGGGAATGGTATAAAATATTTTTTTTTCAATAATTGAACAAAAATGGCAGGATACGACGTCAATTCAAAAATTCGAATAAGTTTTTTTTAAATTACGGTGCTGTGGGAGTGAAACGCGCGTGCATGACAATGTTCTTTTTTTTGAAATTCATAAAGATGCCATGAGAATGTGGCTGTTCGATGAGTAAAAAAAAGGAGTTGCATTATGAAATTTAGTACAACATTATAACACCCGTTTGGATGATATTATGGTTACTATGACACTGGCTGTTTTAATGTTGGCTATAAGCTAACTGTTTCAAGAACTTTTATAGAGGATTTATAGCACGGGTGTAGATAATAGTACATTACTGCCGCGGTCTATAATGACTACTTTGCTGGTCGCGCTGATTATGGCCGACAGCGCAGCGTAGCGCAGCTCCAGGCCGACACAGCGCGGTCAGCGGCTGCAATGATGGCCAAGCTGAAAGGCCTAGAGCGTAGCTAGGCTAGCTCGAGGCAATCATAGCGTGACCAGCGAAGCAGTCATTGTGGGCCAAGGTTTGTATAGTGCTTTACTCAAAAATGCAAGTACCTAATCTAAATAAAACCAGCAAGTAATTTAAATAAAAAATATATTAATTAACTAGAATTTTAATTAAAATGAAAATTATGAAAAGAACAGTTACTAAAATTTAACACCGTCTTTCCCGGTTTGATATTAGTAATAGTTTGCGATAATTCTAATGCGGTGTTTGACTGCTGTATTATTGAAAACAAAAACATTTTCGGATAAAGATTTAGATTTCCTACTGATTTTCCACTGCACAAATTTTTCATATGCAAATTTATATTTTTCCTTTGAGTTTCGCGGTATAAAATTTTCAACCACTAATTAATTTAGCTTCATCTTTAATGTCAGGTGGTGTTAAACACATTGAATTGGAAGAATTTTCGCTTTGAGAGCTCATTTTTAGCAAAAAAGTCACTAAATAAAAACAAAATTTTATAATGAATAAAATCTTTTTGTGCCTATCTCTATAGATACAAACAGCTGTGTTTTAAATAACATCTTTTTGGATTTGATTTTTTAAAACGTTGAAACGTCAAAATAGCGGCCGGCAAAACATTGCCGGCCTGTTAGAGCGGCCAGCAAAGCTTTGCCGGCCGCTCCTTGAAACAGAACGGCAAGGTCGACTTTGCTCAAACAAGGTTGTCAAAATAATGACCACATTACATGCATTTTTGAGTAAAAGTACTTTATAGCTTTAAACAAGATACCTAATTGAACAAATTTACAATATTTATTTTTCAAACAATCAAAAAACTTCTGAGATTTTAATAGTTTGATAAGTATGAAAATCTAAGAAGCAATTATCAAATAATTAGACAACTTCCTAAAACGAAATAATTTTTATTGTAAATGGAAACATATAAATATTTGATCCTAGTATCGAACAGAATCAAATGAATCAATTTACCGATTCGCAGTAATCAGGTCCTTTGATAGCAGAATGCAAATATAGTCTTATAAAATTAAGCGTAGACATTATTGAAACTACTAAAATACTTGATAACCATTACCAAATTCGTTATAACTTCAATCAATATAAATCATTGGCATAATAACCAAACTTAATTGTATTGACAATTACTTTGTTTAATTTTATCAAGACAACTTGTTCGTTTTTTAATCAAGAATACTTTATTGGCATTATCATAATACTTTGTGCGCTCGTATATAAACAAGTTCCTTGATAGCCGCAAACATTTTTTTGATCAATGTTATCAAGTTTTTTTCTGGGTGACTGACAGCAATAGGGCTTCGATTGGACACTTCGGATACGGAACCATAAAAAGCTGCAGCAGTTTCAACTTTTTCCTTAATCCGATTTTAAAGATCAACGTGAAATATTAAAAATCAACGTGAAAAGAAATGTAGTTTTTAGTTATTGCTCAGTTATATGTAGTCTGTGCTTGTTAATTTGTCTTGATGGATGTTATATGTCTAGAGTGCGCGCAAGATAAGTCTGCGCGCGACGGGAGGCGTGGTTAATGTTGCCAGCATAACTGATATTTTTTCCTTCTATTAATCAATAGTCATTTTTCATTACTCGAAACTTAAAGTAATTTAGATTAAGCATTTTTCTACCTGCATAGAATATGATGAAAAAAGCTTCATTAAATTATTGTAAATCTTTTATTGAATATTTAGTTTCTCTTCTGGTTCGTGTTTCTTTTATGGTCCTGCATTGGCTAATACCGTCCATTTGAATTGCAATTCTTTTTAAATTTTTTTTCAACAATTTTTGAAGAAGCTGCTGCCACATAACCCTCTTGAGGTGGAGGCATATTTAAGCGACTGTGCATTCAGAAACGCCTCAAACAAAATAACAATGATGATGATGGATTCATAATGCTGGTCCTGTCCCGCTGGTATATTTATGTACCACCTAAAAACCACTACTGTCAGGCACTGGTAGTACGAAAAATTAGGGAAATTTCAGTATAATGGTATCCCTATAAGTTACCTGTCAAATAAGCAACGTGGGGTCTATATTTGTAAAACGATACCGTATGCCCATTATTGACTTATTCGCTTCAAGAAAACATCCCTGCCAGCACTTTAAATTACTTTTGGCATAATGATGGCGATTATTACTTCGGAAACGAATAAAAACACGGCATACACACACTTTTGACACCTGACATAAATGACAAACGATTAGTTCCAATTTTGGCCGCGCGCAGACTTATCTTGCGCGCACTCTAGTACCAAGTTCTTAATTACTGACAATCAAGTATCGATTACTCATTTATATAACTCGATCACTCAAATCAAGATAAATCTTTGGTATAGAAGAGGGAGGTTCCGAAGAGCTTCATTCGTTGAAACCGTAGATACATAATGGACACACAAAACAAAAATACTTAAAAATCAATTATAGCAATATCAACATGGCCATTAGCATATAATTATGTCTGAGCTCAAATGGATGCCCAGTCGCCAGAGAAGTTTTCGCGCTCTAACTACGCTTTTCTCCCTACTCAACTCTCCCACCCCACCTTCTTGGTCCTGCTCCTTATGGCAATATTTAGTGCAGAAAAAATCAAATCTGTTGATTTATATACTCATACATAATTACTGTATTTCTTTTTTTTTGTTTTAGCAATTGACTCACACATTGATCGGTTGTTGTTGAATTAAGTATTTTACCTATCTTTGAAATATTTGTAAGTATGTGAGAACCATGTTCCTATTTATCAAATTAATGAATTTACCTGTGTATCGCGCACCGTTTCCGAACGTCTCAAAACCTAAGCAGCGCCGCAAAGTTGGTATCGAGCACGCTCCAGGTCGACAACTTAACTACCGGCGTCCTGTCACCCGCGCCTCATACCCCTCTCGCTTTCTTTTTCTCGAGTAAAATCGGAGGATACGCACGTGTTTGTTCTTGTAGCCCCGACGCCATTTATTATATATAACTTCGTGCTACCTAATTGTTAAAGATTGTGTTTTTACGAACATACTGTTTTAAACGAGTGTGCGGACAATTTTAATTCCACGAACCCTACAAGTGGCTGCCCAACGTGCCGCGAGTGTTAATAATAAGTGCTCGTTCGAACTCAATCATTTTATAATAATCTGCGTTATTCGCTTGTGTTCGCCATCACCATGCCGCGGACGCGCGGAAGCACCAACAGCGTCGTCGAATACAAGTGTTACTGCTAACGGGTCGATTCAACATACGAAACCTAGATGTGTTTATTGTAAACAATATGGACACGTGCGTGACGAGTGTAATAAATTAATGAATATGTGTTGTGGTAATAATGATAAGTCTCTAAATTGTTATGGTTGCGGAGCGTAAGGAGTAATGAGGTCGCAATGTGCTAAATGTAACAATAACTTGTCATTTTCATCTGTTACAATCGAAACTTATACGTCGGATTAGGTAAGTGAATGCAAAGATGTTATTCCTCCAACATTCTCAGATAATACTCCAGGTCATAATATTGCCCGTTTTCGTAATAATAGCGTTTATCTGAATTAACAAAACCGCGATGCACATTCTAATAGTTATTGTAAGTCGCCGTGTTTACAATCGCAGCCATGCGAATGCATTAATAATGTTACAAGATAGGGCAGCGCCATCTAGTATCGAATAACGGAACTAATGTTCTCGAAAGTTCGTGTCGTGTAGAATTTTCCAGAATGTTCGAACCGAACATTCTGGAAGTTTCTAGTCGCTTCGAGAACGATGAGTTCAGAAGTCGATTGTTCTGGAAGATTCTCGAAGTACCTAGAACAGTATGGAACGTTCTAGAAACATTTTCCGGGCTATATAAAGAGCGGTCGGGTTCGTCGTGGGTCAGTTTCGATTGAGAAGCGATACAGAGCAATCAAAGCGGAAAATAGTGCGTAGTAATAGAATTGTTTAAGAAGTGTTTCCGTAATAAAGAGTGATTAATTGAAGTCTGCTGTTTAAATAATTTATCCCTGAACCCCAGCTCGTAACAAATTGGTGTCAGAAGTGCGGGATAAATTATGCCGGTTCTACCGAAGGAAGAAACGGAAGGGATGCGCACCAGGAGTCAGCGCCAGCAAGACGTAGACCAAAGGCGCATTGGAGACGCTCCCTCACCGTCATCAGGTGGACATGGAGATTCCGCGGCTGCAGCGGAACCAGCTCAATCGTCGACGTCGCCTGACTTAGCCGCCCTTATGGCATTCATGCAAGAGCAGGCTCGCCGTCACGAGGAGCAAGCTCGCCGCATGGAGGAGCAGATGCAGCGCGACAAGGAGGAGCAGGCTCGCCGTCAGGAGGAGCAGGCTCGCCGTCAAGAGGAGCAGGCTCGCCGTCAGGAGGAGCAAGCTCGCCGCATGGAGGAGCAGATGCAGCGCGACAAGGAGGAGCGGGCTCGCCGTCAGGAGGAGCAGGCTCGCCGTCAGGAGGAGCAGGCGCGCCGCTTAGAGGAGCAGCTGCAGCGTGACAAGGAAGAGCAGGCTCGCCGTCAGAAGGAGCAGCTCTTGGTGATAAAGGACCTCCGCACAGCCATCGGTAAGGAGATGAAAGAGTTTAAGGACCAGGTCCAGCAGCAGGAGATCCGCATCGCCGAGTTAGAAAAGATTGTTCGTGGGCTCAAATCTGGAGGAGGGGCCGTGGCAGCTACGATAGTTGCGCCCTCACCGGTTGGTTTTAAAGTGCCACCATTTGACGGCTCTTCGTCATGGTCTGCCAACAAGATACAGTTCGAGGCCATCATGAAATCAAATAGGTGGACCAAAGAACAGGCTTTGACTGCTCTAACCTTGGGTCTTCGCGACCAGGCTTTGACTGTGTTAGAGGCACTTGGACAGGACCTTACTTTTGAGAAGCTTCTGGAAGCATTGGCTAGATATGGCGACGCGCACCTGGAACATGTGTTTCGCGCCCAGCTGAAGGACCGATCGCAACGTGTTGGTGAAAACTTACAGCAGTGGGCTCTGGAGGTGGAAAAGCTGGTCCGGAAGGCTTACCAGTCATCACCTGTGCTGATCGACGGGAATCTCGTACAGGCATTCACGGATGGAATCCGCGATCTGGAGGTTAGGGCTGCCGTAAGGCTAGGCCATTTTAAGAACCTTAAGAACGCCCTAGCCAACGCTTTGGAAGTGGAAGCTGTACGACAGGATGATCGAGCTCACCACATAAGGGATGTTGTGACTTCACCCCGGTGCTATAGCTGTGGAGAGAGAGGCCACATCCGGTTGAGCTGCCCAAAGCGAAGGAGTCGCTTTTGTGGAAGTCAGTCACCAGCATCAGGAAAACCAGTAGATGGCAGGACTAAGTGGCGGATGGTGACCGGTGAGGAAAGAGCCCCAAGGAACTCGATCTCGCAAATTGTGTGTGAGCCACAATTATGTGAAGGGAACAGAACACCACACGATGATGTAGATGCTCTCTCGCGTAGGTTGTGTTCCGATCAATGTAAGCCCTGTAGCAGGCAAGAGGCTGAGCACGTAACATTTGTGAGGATGTTGAGGACGGATCTTAGCGAAGATTGGAAGGCAATCTTGCAGAGCGCTCAACAAGAAGACAGAGACCTAAAACCGATCCTTGAATGGAAGAAATCAGGTGCTCCTAGGCCTCACTGGAGTGATTTCGCAGCAACCAGTTCCATCACCAAGAGTTATTGGGCACAGTGGGAAAGCTTGGTTATCCAGGATGGAGTTCTGTGCCGGAAATGGGAGAACGCTCGCGGTGACCAGTGTCATCTACAAATGGTCGTACCTAAAGTTAAGGTGCCGGAGATCCTAAAGCTCTACCACAATGGATGTTCAGGGGGTCACATGGGAGTTAAGAGGACTTTAATCAAGATCCGAGAACGATTTTACTGGATCCATTGCCGAGAGGACGTTGAGGAATGGTGCCGCAAATGCACAAGTTGAGCGGCTGTGAAAGGACCACAAACTCGTAGCAGAGGGGCACTAAAGGTTTACAATGTTGGTGCACCATGGGAACGTATAGCATTAGATGTTGCTGGGCCATTTCCGGAAAGCCAAAGCGGGAACAAGTACTTCTTGGTCGTCATGGACTACTTCACAAAATGGCCGGAAGTGTTTGCAATCCCCAATCAAGAAGCGGTTACGGTGGCTGATAAGTTAGTTCACGAAGTGTTTTGTCGGTTTGGGGTACCCTTGGAAATTCACAGTGATCAAGGCCGGAACTTCGAGTCAGAAGTGTTCAAGGAGACGTGTCGTGTAATGGGTGCTCACAAAACCAGAACTACTGCTTATCATCCGCAATCAGACGGGATGGTTGAACGATTCAACCAATCGCTGGAGAGGTATCTGGCAAAGGTTGTGGAAACCAGACAGAAGGATTGGGACAAACACATTCAACCATTTCTCCTGTCATATCGGAGTGCTGTTCATGAAAGTACAGCAGTAACACCACCTTTTGCTAATTTCGGAAGAGAACTACGATTACCTGCAGATCTAATCACCGGTACCCCACCTGATTCTCCACGTAATGTAACAGATTACGCGAATGAACTACGGAATAGGATGAATGATGTATATGAGCACATCAGACAGACAGGTCAGCAGATGTCTGATAGGATGAAGACTCGCTATGATCGGAAGGCGAACAATAAGGGCTTCGATGAAGGATCTCTGGTATGGTTACATAACCCGGTACACAGCAAAGGAAAATCACCTAAATTGCAAGCCAAATGGGATGGACCATATCGCGTAGTTACCAAGATCAATGACGTCACCTACCGAATTCAAAAGGGACCACGAGGTGCATCGAAGGTCATTCATGTGGATCGGTTGGCCCGTTATCATGGGTCTAACAATGCTCGGGACGAGCATGTCTAAGAAGGAGGCAATGTTACAAGATAGGGCAGCGCCATCTAGTATCGAATAGCGGAACTAATGTTCTCGAAAGTTCGTGTCGTGTAGAATTTTCCAGAATGTTCGGTTCGAACATTCTGGAAGTTTCTAGTCGCTTCGAGAACGATGAGTTCAAAAGTCGATTGTTCTGGAAGATTCTCGAAGTACCTAGAACAGTATGGAACGTTCTAGAAACATCTGCCGGGCTATATAAAGAGCGGTCGGGTTCGTCGTGGGTCAGTTTCGATTGAGAAGCTATACAGAGCGATCAAAGCGTAAAATAGTGCGAAGTAATAGAATTGTTTAAGAAGAGTTTCCGTAATAAAGAGTGATTAATTGAAGTCTGCTGTTTAAATAATTTATCCCTGAACCCCAGCTCGTAACGAACATAAAAAAATCTGTTGCAATTGTCGAACTCGTATTAGTTCATGTAAGTCAGGTGAATGTTATCGGTCGGTGTTTTTGTAATAAAGTACTTTCAAAGGTTCCAATTTCAGGTACTCATGTCGACTCATCACATAGGGTGATGTTCCTATTTACGTTTATTATACGTATGACCACCTCACTCATCTGATAGGGTAAATATTCCTGTTGTCGTTAATTTTAATAGTGACTCCTCTGATAGGTTAGATGTGCCTGTTACCGTTAATAATCATAGTCACTCACCTGTGAGGGTAAACTCACCTGTTATCGCCTCGACTTGTGGATTGTGCTGCTCAAACGTCGACTAGTTTGACATGCCTTCGGTAGTTTCTACATTTTGCGCTGACACTACGGTGACTACTACCTTGGGAGGTGTTACTTCTACGGTCCCTCTCTCTGCGTCACACGTTCCACTGACAACGACCGCACGTTCAAAGCAGCAGAGGCCAGTGCTCAGTATCCAGGTTCTTGGTTTACGGGGTATGGGTCTCATTGATACAGCCGCTCGGTGCTCCATAGCCTTACCTTTGGTTCCAAGCACGTTAACGTGAAGCTGGCTGACGGTGTCGTCCGTTCACGCTTTGTTCTGGATGCTTGCGTCGATGTTATCGTCTCTGTGGACAAAAGTGTTCGAGTGGACTTCGTGATTTTTCCGGAAGCTGATAACAACGATACTCTTCTTGGTATTGACTTCCTCAATGCTGCAGGTATGGTTCTTGATTTTTCTGCTTCTTCTTGGCACTTCTCTGGGTGCACGCAGTCTTATCCACTCGAGTATGAGGGTGAACCAATGCCACAGCCCAACCCAATCTCTGTGTCTTCTATGTCGTTAAGGGCTGACGAAGGTTTGTTACTCACCTGTGATCAACGCCAGCAGCTCACTGATTTACTTCAACACCATGAAGATGCCTTCCGTCTAGGAGGAGAGGCTACTCGTTTCGCCGAGCATCACATTGATACGGAAGGTCACGCGCCTATTGCGGTACCTCCTTACCGCCTGACGCCCGCGAAAAGGGCCGTAATGGAGGCCGAGATAAACAAAATGCGGAGACAAATATGTTATTGAGGAGTGCGAGTCAGCGTGGCCTGCATCTGCTCTCCTCGTCCCAAAGAAGGATGGCTCAACTAGGTTCTGCCTCGACTATCGTCGGCTCAATGCTGTTACTAAAAGTGGCACTTACCCTTTGCCGGTCATTGAGGATCTTCTTCACGCTACCAAAAGGGAAGGGTACATGAGTACCGTAGGTCTCCGGTCAGGCTACTGGCAAGTAATTGTATCACCTGCGGACAGGGACAAGTCAGCATTCGTGTCGCCTTTTGGTACGTACCGTTTTATTCGCATGCTGTTCGGTCTCAAGAACGCTCCCGCCACTTTCCAGAGGTTAATGGACCGATTTCGATCTGGAAGTGCCTTGAAGGACGTTACCTTATTAGTTTATTTATATGATCTGCTGCTCCTGTCAGAGGGGTCGTTCCAGAAACACCTGGAAGACCTGGACGCTGTGTTCAACCGCCTTCGTGTTTTTGGGTTGCGAGACAACAGGGATAAGTGCAACTTTGCCTGTAACCAAGTTAAGTACTTAGGTCATCTTATTACTCCCAAGGGTATAATGCCCGATGAGTCCAAGGTGCAGGTTATTCAACAGACAAATCAACCAACCAACCTCAAACACCTGAAATCCTTCCTACAAACTTGTTCGTGGTTTAGGAAGTTTGTGCTAGGTTTTTCGAAATAGCTCAACCGCTCACCAAGCTTACTAAGAAAAATTAACCATGGGCTTGGACCGAAGACCAGCGGCAAACATTCAATGACCTGAAGAAGAGGCTCATTACAGCACCAGTCCTCGTACAGGCGGATCACAGTAAACCATTTGTTATCCATACAGATGCCTGTAATTACGCTCTGGGTGCCGTCCTCCTGCAAGGTGAAGGTAACGACGTGCACCCCATCTAGTACTCTAGTCGTTTACTGACTTCTGCTGAACGTAAGTATTCAACTACAGAGCGAGAAGCCCTCGCCGTAGTCTGGGCCGTAGAGAAGTATCGCCCATACATTGAGGGTCACCCAGTAATCTTACGAAGCGACCATCAACCACTGAGGTGGTTATTAACCTTAAAGTCTCCCAGTGGCAGGTTGATACGCTGGGCTCTAAAATTGCAAGCTTTTGACATCAAATACGAGTATACTCCTGGTAAGGTAAATGTCATTGCCGACGCACTTAGCCGACCTAACTGCAATGAGTCTTCACAAGAAAGCTGCGGGGTCTGTTCGGTGATCATAGATGTACCACGCAAGAGTCCAGCTGATCTGCGATCTGCTCAGCTAGATGATTCGGAGGTAAGTAAGATCATCAAAGATGTAGAAAACACCACTGACCTTTTGACTTCTACTCGCTGATTAGAGCGCGGTTATCTTATGGACCAGGAAGTCCTCTATTGTCTCGTTCCTGAATCGGAATCCGAGGAGCCGCAATTAGTAATTCCCAGATCCATGCTTAATGATGTTATGGATGAGTTCCATAAAACCCCTACTGCCAGTCATCAAGGTGTTGATCTTATCAGACAGCGATACTACTTCACAGGTATGCGTAAGTACGTTACGGACTATTTAAAGAATTGCGTCGACTGTCAAAGGTATAAGTTCTCCAATTAAAAGCCCGCCGGTCTTTTGCAGACACCTATTCTACATCAAAGAGGTGAAGTACTGGCTGTTGATCTGTTTGGGCCTCTACCAGAAGATGAAACTAGAGAAAAGTGGGTATTTCTTGTCGAGGATACTGCTACAGGATGGGTGGAGTTATACGACCTCAAGGAGGCTACAGCTGAGGTATGTGCCAAAATAATGATCGAAGAATATTTCCTTCTATTATGGTTTTCCCAGGCGAGACATATCCGACAGTGGAGTGCAGTTCATATCTTCAGCGATGCAACAATGCATGTTTCTATTCGGTGTCAAGCAGAACCTGATACCGCTCTATCATCCTGAAGCCAACCCGGCCGAAAGTAAGAATCGGGACTTGAAGATCCAACTGGCAATGCTGGTCAAGAATGAGAATCGCACATCGCACATTCTTATCACAGGTACAGTTCTCCCTCAACACTGCTACTTGTTCGACCACAGGACTAACACCAGCATACATGATGTATGGCCGCGAAATGCGGACACCATTCGATGCACAGCACGATATGCGTGTGTTAGACAAATTAAAACCTTTTTAAAACTTATTAAGAGAATTAAGGAATTTAATATCGTCTATTTAGTAATTCTTAATCAATATTCGAAAGAATATTGATACTAACCGACAGTCTTGGACTAATTGTCTCAGAGGACTTATAATACTAAAATAGCAATATGAAATCCAGAATACATCGCAATGATCATTACAAATTACGTAACATTTTATAGGAACTTCATCACTGTGGCTTAAAAGTAAATTTCGAGTTATTTCTTGTTTTCACAACAATATTTACTCAGGTGGATACTCTAATAATTGTAGGTATTTGACAACACAGTAATAATTTAGGTAGGTACTTAGACATTTGTCGGTAGATGCTTAATAAATGGTGCAGTGGTGGCCCAGTGGTATCGGCCGCGACTTACAAGTTGTAGGTCGTGGGTTCGAGCCCAGGCAGGCGCTTTACTTTGTGTAAATTATTTCTTCACCACTGCTCTCGAAACGGTGAAGGAAAACATCGTAAGGAAACCGGCATGTCCTAGAACCAATAATTCGAAGATATGTGACATCCACCAACCCGCACTGGGCCCGCGTGGTGGATTACGGCCCATTCCCTCTCACATATAGGAGGCCTGTGTCCTGTGTGTGTGAGCAGTGGGAACATTAATAGGCTGATGATGTGTGCTTAATAAATATGACAGTTTGTATTTTGCATGTGCTTAAAAGTAAAAGTTCATGATTAAATGACGTCACCCGTACAATGCTAACACGTGCAATTCTGGATAAGGAAACGTATGTACCTCAGGCTACGCCATACTTGTCAAAATTCATCGACTCTGAAGGAAAATCGAGATCGGGTCGAGAGACGCCAAGACCTTCGAAATGAGTGCTGATTCTTCCCGACGCCAATCTCCAGTTTTCCAGGTTGGTGACCAAGAATTGCTTACCACTCATTCTTTAAGTAATGCACCAAAAGGTTTAACTCGAAAGTTTATGCCTCAGAGAGATGGACCGTATACCGTACATAGACCTATTAACCCACGAACTACGAGTTGGTCGATAGTCAGGGTCAGTTGTTAGGTCGTTATCATGTTTCGGATCTTATAGCTCTCATTAGTAATCAGATTGACCCTATAGAGCCGGTCCAACCTCGCCGTCTACGAGGACGGCCGCCTAAAGCCCAGAAGAAGGCGCGCTCTTAGTTTTAAGCCAAGTCACTCTCGGGCCGATATCGTGACTTGGAGGAGGAGAATGTAGCGCGCACCGTTTCCGAACGTCTCAAAAACTAAGCAGCGCCGCAAAGTTGGTAGCGAGCAAGCTCCAGGACGACAACTTAACTACCGGCGTCCTGTCGCCCGCGCCTCATACCCCTCTCGCTTTCTCTTTCTCGGGTAAAATCGGAGGATACGCACGTGTTTATTCTTGTAGCCCCGACGCCATTTTTTATATATAACTTCCTGCTACCTAATTGTTAAAGATTGTGTTAACTGTGTGTGTTTTTACGAACAATAAACTGTTTTAAACGAGTGTGCGGACAATTTCAATTCCACGAACCCTACACCTGTTAATTCTTTTAATACTTAATACCTATTCGTAGTGCTATTCTGGGTGCATCGTCCTCACATATATTAATTTATTCATGTATGTACTTCTGCAAATATTGTAAACCACATAATATTTTTAAAAGAGTAAGTATGGAGTTTCTTGTGCGCTCTTCTCCATAACACTACTACATAATACTACTAAAGCTACTTTTCCGAATGCACGGTAGAATAAATTTTTATAACGTGTAAATTTTAATTGTTGACGTTCAAAAATGCCGCTTAATGGCCTAGTGGAAATATTTTTTTGGAGTTTTGACTTTGCTTCCCATAGATCTCACTTTTATATTTAAGTTCTTCTCAGGCTAAGAATCTGCGTTTGCCCAACAATTTTTACCTACTCTGTTCTTGTCATACTACTGATTTTGTTAATACTTCAATTGATTGGATTTATTCGAATTTGTAAAGAGCGTATCCATCGACGCACGTTTCACTGTCAATCCAATGATGTTCCTAATGACAAATGATGACACGATTATGCAATACATGATGCAATGATAGAACTATGAGTTTATGATTATTTGCACTGTTGCTAAACGCATAGATTTAGATTTTTATTTGCTACGCTAAACGTGTTTGTCTGACCCAAGTTACTTGGGTCAGACAAACATGTCATGATCATTTCAGATGTGTCTATTAAATCTCTGTGAATTTATTTATAATTAATTTGAAGTTTGGTTACCTATTGATTTTATTCATAATGTAGTTTGTAATGTGTAAGAGTTAATGATTTTCAAAATTGTTATTTAGGCCCGTATAGTTAACTCAACCAATGGTTAAATATACAAACCAATGGTTTAAACGTTCGGTAAACAGCGTTTATTAACGTCTAACAACTAAAGACCTTATACGTATTTCTTACTACTAGACTGTGCACCAAAAATGTTTGTTTAGCTAAAATGAAATCTATTATCATACGCCTAGGTTAGCTATTTCCTTATAAGCGGTAGCTAACCAAAAGCGGTCCTAGCGAGAGGGTTCCCGCTGGTAGTGTGTCCTTGTCTGACATCTTGCTAGCTCAACTAATCATTGGATTTGGTAGAAATGGTAGAAAATTTAATATTTTTCATTTTTATGTTATACCAAAACGAACGAATAAATAAAAATATTTAAATACGTTTCATAGTCTATGAAACTTTGAAACGTAGTTAAATATTTTTACAGTTCCTATAATTAATCAATTCATTGTATTTAAAAAAAAAAACATTAATACTGAGTAAGAGTAGTACTTTTAAATGTTTGGGCCTGGTAATACTAAATGTAAGACCACCCAGGGTTGGAGTTTTTGGCGGGATTTTTTCGAGTGAAGGTCAGCGGCTGTTAATATTATTCGCAAATTGATTCCTAGTGGAATAAAATTGGTGTAGTTTTGTTTCTCAACTGTCTTCTCAACTGGACAATATGTGAAATCATTGAGATCCTTTGGGGTATTTCAAAGCATCGTCTGAAAACTGCAGGATCATCTAACGCCTCTCCTTCATAAGCTTGAAGTAAGATCAGAGAGTTTTTTTCCTATCTATACGATGGGTCTTGAAGAATAAGACTTCTGCAGACTTGGGATTTGAGGATTATCGAGTCCTCCCCAAATACACCATCGTAAACTGCTCAATTCCTCTTCGAGTTCGGTCATCTTATCGTCGGTCCGGAGTCCGGAGTGTGCGCGTGTTGTACGTTGCCAGGTCCTGTCGTCGGTATTTGTTGGGGTAGCCGGATCTCGTCCGGGATTCTTTGCACCCCTTGCCATATCGTAAACTAGACCGCTACCGTAGTCGAGGTTAGGCAGGCTGCGAGGCATTAGGGGCTATGTTTTATTTGTGCTATTCATGGGGAGTGCTTTGCAGGCGGGTTGGCGATCCCAGTATGGTTGTTACAAATGCACAGAGAACGCTGCTGATCATTCTCTGGTTTGTCCCTTAGTCGCCTCTTACGACACCAATGGAAAAACATGGGATGTCGAAATTCTGTACGCTCGACACCGACTCGGTAAGTGACGTAGATTACAAAAAATATACTCATTTTTTTTTCAATGAGTTTGGTAGGTTTAGGTAGCGTAGTTAGGAAGCATAAATACATATATTGGGATACTTACACTATTGTTTTTACAATCAATTTGTCCCGTGTTATGTTTGGTCATGGTCACCTCATTAGAAAGAGACACACTACCAACGGGAGCCCTCTCGCTCGGACCGGTTTTTGCGCTATAGTGCACAGTCTAGTAGTAAGAAGTATAGGGTCTTTGCTAACAACGGGCCCAGATAGGATGATGGTAACTGAATTTGGCTAAAATCGCCGAAATGTCAGAAGGACTCTCAAATCGATCCTTCCGATAATTTCGCACTTAGGGTCGGAGGAGTTATAGATACACCTCACCCTCCTGCTTAAGATTAAGCTAAGTACATTATATGGCTCCATTCTAGCAACAACATATCTTTGCAAGCTCAGTGGTCTACCAGATGAGCCATGTACGTGTTATAATTAGAATAAAAGTCGCCTCCAAATCGGCAGTACGTCTTTTATTTTCATCCTCAGTCAAAATCCTGAGTAGTTAAGTTCAGAACTTAGTAAAAACGTTTCTCACGCTCCGAAACCAAAAGTAGATAGTCGTCGTTAAAATCTCAAAATATTTACAAACCGAAAACAAATATCTAGATATAATATTTAGTATGCGTATTTTCAAACCACCTACTCAACTACCAAAAAGTAAAAAAAATATTAAATGATAGGAATATACAATCAACGTAAATAAGCTGCAATATATAATCTATATGAAAGACGTCAATTGCTAAAGAAGCCAATAAGAGCGCGCGTTAGAGCCACGGGGAATGATAGGGTTCGATCCTGGACCCTCGCACGCACGCTCCTTGTTTCTTTCTCTTTCGGAATTTGAAAAAGTTTTAATGTACCTATTTACTATTTCCTTCTCTAAATTTCCTCGCCACTCAAAGTTATAGAGTCGGATGGGATATTGTCTTTATAGATGTATATCGACAAAAGAAAATAAGACGGTTGGATTGACTGGTAGAAAATGCCTAGGGCATTAAGTCCACTTTTGTACGTTTGTGTTCATGAAGTATTAAATAAATAATAAATAATATTATATTTCTATTATAAAGACGCCTGCCCGCCTCAATGAGCATAATTAAATTAGAACATAATTTCAAATTGATTTTATTTATAAAAAATATAAGAGACACCAAATAAAAAATAAAAAATCGAATTATGATAGCAAGTATCTATAGATATCGATTATGTAATTAAAAATGCAATGTGTTTAACTGCACTGATGTGGCCTTAGTTGAGAAGTAATAAATATCAAACTATGACACGAACGAAAACATTACGGCAAACGCAATTAAATTTATAATTGCGACCACTGAGAATACCGCCATCTATGGTCGGGTAACGGAATTTACTTGGAAATCGAATCTAGTTTGACTTTGGATTAAAAAACTTCGAAAATACTTCTGCACTAACACAAAATAGACTACCCGGTGACTACCCGCGCGCATTCCCCGTATGGACCGTTACTGCCAATTACTCCGCCCACTCCAATACGTTATTCAAGCTTAAACAATTTACAATTTTAGTTATATAGAAATCATTATTATTTAGAATGATATGATTTTGCCTGCTGTCTGGGACCGGGCGCCCCCAGGCACTTTCCAGCCTTACCTCTACAAGCGGGGCTCTGTAGAGCGTGGACATAGTTTCCCTTGCTATTCGTGGGAACAAAATGAGGCTAAATAATTTACTCGGAGACGGCGGTGATGCTCGCCACACACCACGTCAATTGTTCTCATGGGGCGAAAAGCGAGCATCGGAGTGTCACCTAGCTACGCTGAATGTGCAGGGAGGGATGATAGATAAGATGGATGAAGTATGTGAAATAGTAATAATAATAATAATAAATTGACATTACCGTCCCGCATGACGGGAACCTCGTGAAAGCCGAGAAAGATAAGCAAATCAAGTATCTTGACTTGGCTCGCGAGGTTGTCGACATGTGGGATGTGGACACAGCGATCATTGTACCAATAGTCGTGTCGGCCAATGGCTTAATAGCCACGAGTCTCGACCAGCATCTTAGAAGGCTCTCGTTAGGCGGCTGGGTTAAGGGCCTGATCCAGAAAGCAGTATTGCTGGACACGGCTCGTATTGTTAGGAGGTTCCTCTCTCTGGAGCCCTGACCGCCGGTAGCTTGGACCCTGTTCCCTATACCGGTGGGCCTCTATTTTTTATATTTTTAAATGTTTTCTTTTTTGTATGTGTTTTTTAAAAATATTTAAAAATGTATAAAATAAGAAATTAAATTGAATAAAGGACATAATAATAATAATAAAGTTTATTGTTCTTCTCTCACATAGAATTTTACAGACAATATAAAAAAAAAAACAAACAAAACATTAGCGAAAATTCTCGTGATCTATGTGAGAGACTGGTTTCTGTACTAGGAGACCTGTATGACAGATTACCAGCCTCTCCAGACTCCGGACAATAGATGACAGTTGTATACAACATCAGTAAGAAGCAATAGTTACGAGGGATTAAGCTAGGTGTAGTGAGGTTGTTGCTGTTATGGTGGTACAAAGTGGGTGAGAGGAACTAAATTGAATGAGTGTGTAACTGAGTATGTGTGCGCGAGTATGAGTGCGAGTGTGTGGGAGCGTGTATGCGTCTGAGTGAGTGTGTGTGGGACAGAGTGAGTGTGTGTGTGAGTGCGTGTAGTGGGGTGAAAGAGGTGACAGCATACGCAGTTGGTTAGGATGGTACAATAAGCAGACCTTCAGTGTCATCGTAATTGAGCGACTTAAGCCAGGCAGTAATAACCCTCTTACAATTGGCTCTTGTAAGAGGGTAAACTGTTAGCTTCTTATTTATTTTATTATAAAGATGTCCACCAAGAAATTCATCTGCAATACGACTTAAATTTTTAAAAATGAAAATTAGTTTTCGAGTTCTGGAAGATAGTAGGTCCAGGTGGAGTTTGAAGCTGAGAGAACTATCAATCATGACTCCCAGGTACTTTATACTAAATGCTATTTCTAATCGACTGCAGGAACCAGAGTGGGAAGATGAACAGTAATGGGCTTTGATGTTATAATTTTCGTGAACTGAGGATGAGATGTTTTTAATAGAGAATGGTACAACTTTGGTTTTGCTGACATTGAGAGTGAGGCCATTGTTAATGAGCCAAGAAGTTACAGTATTGAACCCAGATTGAGCGAGGCTGTAAACCTCATCCCAACTGTCGCCATGGAAGATCAACGCAGTGTCATCCGCAAATGTGACAATTTTGCCATTTTTTTGTAGCAGATCACACAGGTCATTGATGAAGGTGAGGAAAAGCGTGGGCCCAACCACACTACCCTGAGGAACGCCGTAGCAAACAGGTAAGTCATCACTAGTGAATTCTCCAATTCTAACTCTCTGTTGCCTGTCAGCAAGGTAATCCCCAAGTAGTTTGAGCTGTGTATCACGAATCCCCATACTTTGTAGCTTAGTAAGTAGGAGTGGAACAGAGACTGTGTCAAAAGCTTTAGCTAAATCCAAGAATATCGCTATCACTTTCTTTTTGTGGTCTAGTTTATCAACAACATGATCGACCAACTCGTGAACCGCATCATTGGTCGAACGAGAAGATTGTTATGCTTGGCGACTTTAATAGTTGGGTTGGTGTGAAGAGGAATGGGTTCGAAAGAGTATTAGGGGCATTCAGGACAATAGAGTGAATGAGAATGGGAGGAATTTACTAGAAGTATGTGTAGAGAAGGGCCTGTGTGTAATTAACACTATGTTTGATCATAGAAAGATCCATAGTTATACGTGGGAAAGGCAAGACAGTAGAAGTATGATTGATTTTGTTATTGTAGATGAAAGATTGAAGAGCAAAGTTGCAGATACAAGAGCCTATCGGGGTGCTAATGTAGGGACTGATCACTATCTGGTTAGGTGTCGGGTGGCTGGTCTGTTCAAGCATTGGCGTCATCAAGTTCAAGTTCCTGTCACCGCGTTTGAAAGAATAAAAGTAGAAGATTACAAGAACTAAAAGTAAAAGAGGAATATAAGAGGCAAGTAAAACAGAAGACGGATAAGATATTTGATAATATGAAAGATTTCAGTTTAGAGGATGTGTGGGAAATAGTGAAAAGTAGTATGTTGAACGTAGCCGCAAAGTTATGTGGTATAGCGAAGAGGAAACGTGGTAGTGGAACGAATGATACTTGGATAGATGATGAAGTAAAAGAGTTGGTAAGCAGAAGAAGAAAGAGGCTTGGCTTAATGTGTTAGCCTGTAAGGCCCAAAATAGAATGAATGAGGCAACAAACGTGACGGATGATCTGGCAAGAGTGAAAGTAACGTACAAGAAAATTAAACCGAAAGTCAAAGAGGTGGTAAAAATCAAGAAGGATGAAAAGGAAGAAAAATATAACAAGAAGTTCTCCGATAACTTCAGGGCCAATGTTAAGCTGCTCTGGAAACAGGTAAGATTGGCTCGCGGAGTTACAAAAACATCGAGCATGATTGGAATAAGAGCAGAAGATGGGTGCTTACTGAGTGAAGAATGTAAGTTCTTGGAACGCTGGAAGGGATATTTTGAAAGTTTATTTAGTTGTCAGGATAGTGTGCAAGGAGTGGGTAACTGGGCAGAGGCAAGTTATCAAGACCCAAACTCGGACGAAGAGCAAAAGCATGAGAATGAAATAGGAATGGATGAGATTATAAAAGCACTGAGTGGGATGAAGATTGGTAAAGCTGCAGGGTATGACCAAGTATCTGTTGAAATGCTGAAGGGCGGTGACAGGGTGGTAGCAAGCCTATTGTGCCGGATCTTTAATATGTGTTGGAGATATGGCCGCGTGCCGGATGACTGGTGCAAGGCTGTAAACGTACCACTATATAAGGCTCACAGCAGGAGTGAAAAAACTACCGTGACATTAGTCTTATGAGTGTTGTCGGCAAATTATATGCGAAAGTTTTAATAAATAGAGTGGTAAAAGTGACGAATGAACAATTATGGGACGTGCAAGCAGGATTTAGAGAGGGCATGGGCTGTATGGTGGTCGACGCTATGCGGGTACGGTGTGGACTGGCACTTGGTACGGGCACTGAAATCTCTATATAGGGATTCCAGTGCTTGTGTTAGGATTAATGGGGCGTATACGAACTGGTTTTCCATTTCAAGGGGTGTTAGACAGGGCTGTGTAGCGTCACCGTGGCTGTTCAATTTGTACATGGATAGTTGTATGATAGGTTTGAAAGAGCATGAGTGCGGATTGAGGATGAATGAGTTGCCTGTCAAATGCCTTCTCTATGCAGATGATCAACTTCTACTTGTATCGTCAGCAGAACAGTTGTAAGACATGGTGACTGTGATGAATGAAGCTTTTAAGTTAAAAGGAATGATGTATAAATGTGAACAAGACTAAGGTAATGGTGTTTGAAAGAGAAGACGATGTATCGAAGTGTGAAGTGAAAATAAATGATAAGAGTGTGGAGCAAGTGAACGAGTTTGTATATCTGGGAAGTATGTTCACAAGGGATGGAAAGATTAAAGAGGATGTGGAAAGGAGAGTGAATGCAGGGAATAAAGTGAATGGTGCTATACATACAGTTGTGACCAGCAAGTCAATGTCTCCGGAAGCTCGACTCGCCGTGCACAATAGCGTGCTGGTGCCTACACTTATGTATGGAAGTGAAGGTTGGGTATGGCAAAAAAGACATGAAAGTAGGGTGAATGCAGTAGAAATGCGCTCCTTGCGGAGTATGTGTGGTGTAACTTTAACTGATAGATTGAGGAATGAGGTAATAAGACAATGTTGTGGTTTAAAAGAAGATGTAGTGACTAAAGTTGAAAAGAGTATGTTAAGATAGTTTGGCCATGTTGAGAGGATGAATGAAAGGCGACTAACGAAAGGTATTTACAAGGCAGACGTGAATGGAAACGCCGGGAGGGGACGCCCTAGAAAGACATACATAGACCTTATAGGTGATGTTCTTCAGAAAGGCCAAGTGCGCAGTACCCATAACCGGCGTGTGTGTATGACTAGATGTATGAATGTGTGTGAAGCAAAAAAAGTATGTAAGGATAGTAGCAGGTGGCGTTCTGTAGTTTCTGCCTATCCCCATGGAAAAAAGGCATGAGTTTTATGTATGTATATGTATTATGTATGATATGACTTTATTTCTGTATATTTTTACATGGTTCATAATCATATTTTTACTATTTGTTTTAAGCGCTAACAACGTTATTCAGTAATTTCTCAATGGCATTTTAGTTCCAAGTACATTTTAAAAGTTGGTCGACTATTACTCGTAAACTTGTAAAGCTGTGATAGTTTTCCTTCTAATTTCGTTATATATACTACTGCCGAGATTTTTCACATATCTAAAAGCCATTTCGCTGGCAGGGGGGGGGGGGGGAGGCGAAACTTGACTGTTACAAAAAATTGCAATTTAAAGCTTTAATTTACGCAAACGGATATCTGAATCGAAAAATGGTTTTAAGAGGCCCGTAATATTTGAATGGCCTATCCAACGATGGTGTGGGGACCATGGGATAGACGAGAAAAAGAAAACATCCCACTTTACGTCTTTAGGAAGAACCCAAAAAATATTATTTTATTTTACCACTTTGTCGGCATTATTAATTTGTATGTATAATGCCAAATTATAGCTTTCTAGTACTAAGATGCTCTACCCTTAGTACTAGAAAGCTATAATTTAGCAGCTTAGCTTCTCTGAGCTACTCGGACAGACAGACGGACATGGCGAAACTAAGGGTAAGGGGGGCAAGGGGGGGATAGGGGTGTAGGGGGTTAAGGGGGTAAGTAAGGTGGGTAAATTGTAAGTCGTTTTTGAGGCGAATAAACACTTTTTCTTTCTTTCTTCTTGACTTCGGAACCCTAAAAATGGTCAAATATTAACTCTCCAACTTATTTGATAATTTGTGAGGCTAACAATTACAGATAAAAAAACGTGGCCTAAGACGAATACTATTCGGATTGTAAATGAATTACAATATTTATATTTACTTAAGTACTATGTCAAGTAAAATAACTCACTCGTTAAAGAAGACGACTGTAGTAAGCCCCATCCCTGTCTAACACAAATTGACAGACAACTTTGAAGTTATCAAAATAATGACAACCGTTGGTTTTGAATCGACATTAAACGCAGTAATGTTAGATATTTCTGTTTTTTTTGGTGTTTGTTTAAAACATGAAATACATAAATATGGCATTCTAAAGTAAACAACATTGGCACACAGCGGAAATGGATTGCTCTTGTGTGATGATTTGAACGCGTGGAGTTTTAGTTTGCTATAAGGGAAGGTAAGGTAAGAAATGATTATGCCAATGTAATTTGGAGATTTTAATGGCCAAATCAACATGGTTTTTCATTAAGAGACAGACATAATTACAACCTTGTGCTACGCTCGAAATCGATCTAAAATCGAAAATCGATTATCTCCTTCAATATTCTTAAAAAAGTTTTTTTATAAGAGAGCATAATTTTGAGAGTGAACCTTACCAATGCACTGTCGTCTTCCCAAACCAAAGGGAGCAAACGCATTAGGGTTGTCAGGCAGTCTGCCAGGTTTCAGCCAGCGATCAGGCATGAACTCGTCTCTATCTGGACCCCACATAGGATGCTTGTGGAGACCAAACAGAAATAAGGCACAAGTCCGGCCGGCTGATAGAGTGTGGTTTTCTGAAACATAATGCCAACCAAATATTGGCTACTTGAGTCTTAAGAAGTTTAATCCAGATGAAACGAAATAGCTTCAATAAGAAAGATCGGTGTTGACTAGTCCTGTATTGTGACCTTTGCATTTGCTTACTTAGTTTAACATCTTTATCAGTTTTTCTAGCGATCACCGGCACGGTGGTAAAGAGTCTCATGCTCTCCTTCAGAACTGCCTCCAAGTACACCAGCTTCGATAAGTCCATCTTCTCCACGTCTCTATCTGCTCCCAGGATCTCGTGTATCCTAAAATTATAGAAAAATATAAAAGGCAAGATTACAATACCGTTCATCTTTTTGAGGGTTCCGTTCCTCAAAAGGAACCATTATAGTATCACTACGTTGTCTTTCTGTGTGTCCGTCTGTCTGTCCGTGTGTCAAGACCTTTTTCTTAGGGACGCCTGAAGATATAAAGTTGAAATTAATATCTTATAATCAGTATTGAAACTCCTTGCAACTATGAAAAAAATCAAACTTCTAGATCAACGGAATCAAAAGATATCACCGTTTATGTCGTAAATTTGACGAATTGCAATAGAAAGCAAACCTATAAAGTACTTCCCGTTAATCTAGAACCATGAAATTTGGCAAAAAGGATTTTTTTTGCATAAATAAAGGAAAATATCCGTAAACTGTAAATTTGACATTAAATAAAAAAATATGATTAACTTATTTACTTGTATTATTATCAAGTATTTATTTTACATACGGCCTCCTGCGCGGCCGTGCTATATGCTCATGTAGACAGGCCACATATGTCACGTTAGTTAGACAGAAATTGGTTGAGTATTGACTTACTCAGCACACACTTTCTCCTGAGCTTCAGGGTGAGACCCCAACAGTACCATGGTAAACATAAGAACATTAGCTGTAGTTTCATGGCCGGCGACCAGCATGGTGTCCACGTGCTCTCTGATCTGCTTGTCTTTAAACACTCCCTTCTTAACTGACAGGTAAAGGAGGATGTCAACGAAGGTTTTGAATTTGGTTCCTGAAAAACGTAATAAAAAGTTATGGGTCTACCTTTTATAGCAGAACTTTTTATGTCATTTTATTATTATGAATAACAAAGGATAACATAAACATAATTTCGCAGAATCTTTTAGCATACACTCATTTATCATACATTCAAACTTATAATTTTGTATAGGCATAAATTTCATATCGATAGTCATTAAAAGGCAGAACCATCATATCGCAGAAAGTTCACAGTCAGAATCGTCTTTTGACATACATTTCATATCCATATTAATTAAAATACTAATCTATCACATTACAGATAATTCATAGTTAGAGTATTTTTGTATTTATAACCATAAAAAGCATGCAGCATTCAAACAAGCAAACACCATGCATGCAGCAAGCATGCAACATGCAATCAAGCATGCAACATGCAAGCAAGCATGCAAGAGAGAATGCAGCAAGCATGCAACATGCAATCAAGCATGCAACATGCAAGCAAGCATGCAAGAGAGAATGCAGCAAGCATGCAACATACAATCAAGCATGCAACATGCAAGCAAGCATGCAAGAGAGAATGCAGCAAGCATGCAACATGCAAGCAAGAATGCAAGTGAGCATGCAGCAGGCATGGTTCCTGTCACGGCTCCGGCGTTGCGGGGCTCCAGCGGTCCCACGCAAGCTTATTGTCGCAGATCGTTTTAACGCTCACCACCTGCTCCTCAACTCTCAGGCCGCCTCGCCCCTCCGCGCCTACGCGGGCTTAAATTCACTCTAGGGGTAAGGCAGACAAGACTACGTGGAGTCGGTTTTGCAGCGATTCGTTTCTGCCACTAACTTTTGAAACACAACAAATTGACTTTTTAAGACAGTATTTCAATTTTAATTTAAGGTTAAATATGCTATTTTATAAAATAAAATTATTCCAAATGAATCTCTGCCATCTTCATAATATGCCAAGTAAAATTATGCAAAATAAAATTCTGCCACCTTAAAAGTAAGCCATTGTAAATTCGGACACAGAAACATTCGGCCAAACAATAATTATATTAAATAATTTTTATGCCTTAAGAATATTCGTTTACATAATATTATGCCACGTGTGTTATGCCAAATAAATTTTGGAGTATCAAGATTCTGCCAGATTGATGGAGCGGGAGAGATATAACCCAAAAGTTATACTAACATTCTTTGTCCACTCTTTGCCAAGAAGTGGGGAAACAGGTTAAAATTATATAAAAAGAAAAACAATGCGAGTCGTTAAGGAATTAATGAATTATGACTTCACCTGGTATTATACTTATTTCAGCGCCTGCATTTCCACTCAACTCGGTTTTTCTTTTTTGAAGAACCTGCAACCATTTTTTTGACATTTGATTTTATTCACTGTCAGGTACTATCACGGTCTAAAGTACAGTCGTATCATCACAAAACAATAGCATAGCCAATCAGTCCCACTAACGACCTTCTTCTATAGACACATCACACTCATACTCACACCTGTATATCGAACTCTTTCTTAATGAATCAATGAGAACGCGACATGGTCGCAACGTCTACTATTTATTAAAATGACGGAAGAATAAATTTTTATTAAATGTAAATTTTAACGTTCAAAAGTGCCACATAATGGCCTACTTGCAATAAACACATTTGACTTTGACTTTATTATAAATCATACATCCTCATAGTGACTTAGCAAAAATATACAATTGGATATGCAACAAAACACTAAAATAGAACTGTAACTAACAACTGTAACAGTAACTGTCTTTATCTATATTTTGTAACTGCGGTGTTAAAGATGTTATAACTTATAATATGCCTTCGCATTCGAGTAGTGGCCACTCTACAATTCATGCACCTTGACATCATGAAATCGTGACTCGTGAGCGTCCGAATCCAAATGGTAAACAAACAAGACCAGTAAGCACAGTACTAATATTCACGAAGAAGCGTAAACGAAAGGCCGATAAACGATAGCGTGGGGTTAAGCTAAAATATCCAACAGAAAAACAAACAAGAACACGTGATATGATCAACGCAAGACTGCACCACAGATTATACTGCACCAGTGCAGTGCGCGCGCGTAGAAACGTCATAATGACTAGGACGTTCGGATACACACTGCAATATATTGTCGATGTATTCAGCATTATGGTGACGCGCGGTAACTTGATAAATGGTATCTGCGATATTCGTAAAACCTTACTTTATTTTAGAGGTATTTATCCCAGCAATACGATTCATGCAGTTGTAGTTGTTTTATTTTTCAATCTGACCTTCAGGCGTACTTCAGAAACAGTGTATGTCTTATTTGTGTATCCAAACGCAAATGCATTACACAGAAACCACACAAAAACAATTAACATACATATTTTTTTGGAATTTTTTGTCGCCTGTTCTAGAGTAATGTAATTGTTGCCATTAATTTTAATTTATTTTACAAGTAATTTTCACATATTAATAACTGCTGTACATTACGTATTCTAAATTGATTTGTAGGGCAGAATCTGGCCATGTAATTTTTACCTAAACTTTATAACCTTGTGGGTAAATTTCAAACACAATACCCACATGTTTTGTCGCCAACATCGATCGTACTTACTCCTGTATATTGCTATACCATCAAGAATCCTAGAAAGCGCGATAAATAAACATTTAGCTTTAAGTTAGTTTGATCAGAATGAGGTATTTAATTTCATAGTCTAACATAAGTGTCCCTCTGGATAAACCACGCCAAGACTGGTTCAAATCCCGTATCATAAAAAGTAATATAGTTTTATTTATTTCATTTATTTTTCTATACACATTTTATACATTTTTACCAGGGCACACTTACATGCCTGTGGACTCTGCTCATGCAATAATCGAAGTGAAGTTAAAAAAATCTGTCTGGAGTCCAACACAATGGCCATCATACATTGAGGCTGCGAGAAAAAATCCTAGGCCTTATAATGTTAATGTAATGGAGTATTCTTATTTTCTAAATTGTAATGAAATAACTGCTAATACAATTACAAATGAAACTTCTAAAACCCTGAAAATGCGAAATATCCGAATTATTACGTTGAAGAAAAAGAATCCAAATGGAATTTACATGAAATATTCTATGAAAGAAGGGACGTCACCTGATAAAGTAATATTATTTAAAAAAACTGGCAATAGAGAAAAAGGTAATGGTAGAGGTAAAGGAAGATCGAAAAGCCTTGCGATGTAACCCGAACAAGGTTTAAGCAATGATACTTGCAAATATCGTATGTAAAATATAGAGATTTAAAACGTCTATGTGATAATGGCATTATACCAAAAAGGTACCACCATGATTTTTTTGGTTCATCCTTGTTTGGTATAACAACGTTTTGTCGAAAATCACTTTGGCTAATTTAAGATTCAATAAAGTCATTTCGTATAATTATTCATTTGACCGAATAATTAATTGGTAGATTTTTATTTAGCATATTTATTTCTTTGAAATAAAGTCATTTGACCGAATTTTCAAATGCACTAATTTAAGCAACAAAGTCGACGGAGCCCCGGGGCTCCTATTTCTGTCTGCAAGGTCTAAAGTAACCTAACATGAAGGAGATCACGGGAGCTAAGTTCGCTCGCTTTGCTCGCTCACTTCAGCTCCCGTCATCTCCTTCGAACCTAACCTATCCGTGTCGGGGTGCCCTAAGCTCCCGAGCTCGCTTCGCTCGCTCTTGGGGTTATTCTCGGTTTATTAAATACATGTTATACCACCTGAACATTACATCAAATGAACATTATACCTTTTGATCATTAGCGCAAATGTTGTTATAGCAAATAAATATTCGATGAACTGAAAATTCTATCAAACGATATTATACAAAGTGATGATTTTCTTAAACGTTGTTCGATTTAGTTACCAGGCCCCTCAGAAAGTATTGCGAAAAAAAGTTTTTATATATGGGAGACTGGCCAGTTATAATGTTTTTCGAAAATATGATTATTTATAAGTAAAAATAAGTAAGTTCCAATTTCAAAATTTCCCTCCACATTTTTTGCGAGTTAATTCAAAGTATTGTGTCTCACTGAAATATGGATCTGCGCCGGGAACATTTTAGAGCTATGATTTTATACGATTTCAAGTGTCGCCTGAAACCGGATGAATCGTACGATAGACTTCAAATGGCATTCATGGATGAAGGCCCTTCCAAGGCAACCGTGTATCGTTGGTATAACGAATTCAAGCGCGGTCGACCAACTTTGGGGGATGACGAAAGAAGCGGTCGCCCTTTGACGGCTGTTACCGAAGAAAACGTGCTAGCAGTGAAAAATTTAATCCAAGACAATAGGCGAATTACATATCAGGAGATTCAACACATATTGAAGATTGGATCGGGAAGCGTTCACGAGATTCTACACAGCCATCTTCGCGTGAGGAGGATAGTATCACGCTGGGTGCCGCACAACCTCACCGATGCTCAGAAGCAGGCCCGGGTGGAATGGTGCCGTGATATGCTTAACAAATTTGAAGCAGGCTCGTCTCGGCGTGTTTACGACATCGTTACAGGTGATGAGTCCTGGATTTATCAATACGACCCAGAAACCAAGCGCCAGTCGACTGTTTGGGTGTTTCAAAATGAGCCAACGCCTACCAAAGTGAAGCGATCTAGAAGCGGGGGTAAGATTTTGATCGCTAGCTTTTTTAATTTGACTGGCCACTTGGTATCAATTCCCTTACGGGATCAAAGAAGCATTAATGCCGAATGGTATACTACCAAATGTTTGCCAGAAGTTTTCTCTGTTATAAGCAACAAGCGACCAAACACAGGGCTCCGCGGGCTACTGCTCCACCACGACAATGCACCTGCGCACACCGCACTCAAAACGAGGGACTTCCTGGACAGCACGCCAGTCAAACTCCTGGGTCACCCTCCTTACAGCCCTGATCTAGCACCGTGTGACTTCTTTTTATTCCCAAAAATAAAAAATCAGCTCAAAGGGATACAATTTTCGTCGCCGGAAGATGCGCTGGCTGCGTTCGAGCAGGCTGTAAACGAGGTGTCTGCGGCGGACTGGAAAAAGTGTTTTGAAAACTGGTTTAGGCGCATGAATCTTTGTATAGAGGCTGGTGGAAAGTACTTTGAAAAGATTTAATAAAAATATATGTACGTATAGAACAATTTTTTTTAGTTTCGCAAAACTTTCTGAGTGTCCCACGTATATTATATCAAACGTTGTTCTATCAAACAAGGGTGAACCGATTTTTTTAACTTACTCCATGGAAATGTGGCTAACTCTCATACGCTAACCGACGAAGAAGACGAGGAAGAGCTAATTGATACAATTATTATTATTAAAGAATAATAACTTTTCGTATTTACGTAATTTCACATTTCGTTCGTTAGCAAAATATTATTTAGTAAAAAAACAAGACTTTGCTAAATGATTGTATTCTTTGTCACCTAAATTTATTTTTTGAAAATGTGTTTCTCAATTCATAATTCGTTTTTGTTAAAACTAGTTTCTAACTAATAAAATAAGGAACGTAGATTGTAGTGACAGGAAAAATATAATTGACATGTAACAACGGTTGCTAAGTATTGAGATGACAAAGTAAAGGTTTATAAAAATATAAAGAGGTATTAATAAACAAGGTTTCATTCTACTCTTCTTAACATCCTCCTTTTTTTTTAACCCTTACGCTATCAAACCAATCTGCATTGTAATTGATACAATTCGTGGCTTGTGCAACGCTTTGGTCAGCAGATCCGCTAGTTGAAATTCGCTAGGAACATATTCCACACATATTTCTTCATCAGCTACAAGTTCTCTAACATAAAAATGTCTTATCGCAATATGCTTGGTTCTTCTGTGTAGCTCTGGGTTATGTGATATCTTTATGGCTGCATCATTGTCAACTTTCAATTTGGGTATCTCCTTCAAGTTTGATATTTCACCAAAGAGTCTTTTGATCCAGACAATCTCTCGGGCAGCTTCACTAGCAGCAACCAATTCGGCTTCGGTACTAGATATTGCTACACATGTTTGTCGTCGACTTGTCCAAGATATAGCTCCTCCAGAGTATAAGCATAATATACCTGATGTTGATCGTCCAGTAGTTTTATCTCCACCGTGATCAGAATCGCTGTAACATTCCAGAATTCCAGTTTTCCAACTCTTCTTAAAAACTATTCCAAGATCCAAAGTTCCTTTGATATACCTTAGGATACGTTTAAGCTTTTGAATATCTTCTTTGGAAGGGTCCTCTAAAGTTCGGGATATAACGCTTACAGCGTATGCTAAATCAGGTCTTGTTCCAACAGTCAGGTATGCAAGTGCACCCACAGCTTCTCTATACGGAAATGAAGTAGGTTCTACCAACTCTTTATCCAGTTCTGGCAGTCCATCTTTCTGTATAGGAGTGGTGACGGGTTTGCAATCACTCATACCAAAGCGGTCTAACACTTTTTGAGCGTAGTTCTTCTGTGATACTTTTATATTGCCATTCTGCTCCTTTATTTCTAAACCAAGAAAATATGTTGCATCTTTTATAGTGATTTTGAATCTCCTTTTTAACTCTCTAATGAACTTTTCAGAATCATCTTGATTTGTTGCAGCTACAAGACCGTCATCTACGTAGAGCGCAATAATGATTTTGTTATTGCTACGGTTTCGGATAAATAGGCAGGGGTCTGTATCACATTGGTTAAATCCAATTGTTTTTAAATAATCCACCATACATTTATTCCAACACCGGGGTGATTGTTTTAGACCATATAGACTTCTCTTGAGTCTACACACCTTATTCGATCCATCGCAATAGCCATCAGGCTGATTCATATAGATTTCTTCATTCAATGAACCATACAGGAATGCGGTTGATACATCAAACTGTGTGAGTTTTAAGCCTTCATTTGCAGCAACGCTTAGGACAGATCTTATCGTTGTCATCTTAGCAACTGGACTGAAAGTCTCATCGTAGTCAATGCCCTTTTTCTGTGTATATCCTCTAGCAACTAGCCTTGCCTTGAATTTTTCTAGTGAGCCATCTGCATTGGTTTTAATTTTATATATCCATTTACATGATATAGGCTTTCTGTCTCTTGGAAGATCAACCAGTATCCAGGTTTTGTTTTCCTTTAAAGACTTCACCTCACTATCCATTGCTTTGACCCACTGATCTTTATGCGAACTAGTAATTGCTTCTTTGTAGGTGTTGGGTTCATTGATCCCTTTAAAAACATCAGCTAACATGACATAATCTTCAAATCGAGTAGGCGGTCGTATCTGACTTCTATCTCGTAGAGTCATTCTATTAGTTATCTCAGCTATATTATCTGAGTGTTCTGGTGCCTCATCATCAATAACATCATCTAGGGCATCTTCATAAGGAGGTGATCCTGGCAGTGATGCTTCTAGTGATTGTTGAAATGGTTCAGTAGGGTTATCTTGGCTGCTTTCTACTTCCTGACTAACAACTGGATCCGACGATGTGGAAGGCATAGTCGAGCTAGGCTCATCAGGGCTACTTGAAGTGTGATCTGAGCTGCTTTCGTTACGATCATCCTCCCTTGCATTACACATCGGTGGTGTTGAAAGTGGAAAATAGATTTTTACCGAGGGTTTTTCTTCTGAATCGTCGGTTAGGCCAATAGGCGTCAGTACTGACTCATTAAATGTAACGTCTCTTGATCTTATGAGTTTACCATTGTTATTCAGTAAGCGATAGCCTTCGTCACCGTCATATCCGATGAGAATACATTTCTCGGCCTTTTTGGATAGCTTTGTTCTCTTTTGTTGAGGAACATGAGCATAACATTCACATCCAATTATTTTAAGGTGACTGATTGTTGGCTTCTTCTTATACCACAACTCAAATGGCGATTTACCATTTTCTAAAGTTGGACCAGTTCTGTTTAAGACGTATGCAGCGGTGTTAATCAATTCTGCCCACATAGCAAGGGGTAACTCTTCATGAGCATGCATCAATGTGCGAGCTGCTTCGACTAAGGTTCGGTTTTCACGTTCACTGAGCCCATTTTGTTGTGGCGTGTATGGCATCGTGAGCCTATGTCTTATTCCAGCTTCTTGTAAAATGCACTTGACGTTCTCATTATTAAATTCGCCTCCATTGTCGCTAAGAAATTCTTTAACAGTATGTCCAGCCACTTTACATTCTTGTAACATTTGTCGGAGCTTTAGGTAGACTTCCGATTTCTGTCGCATGAAATAAACGTGTCGGTATTTGCTGTAATCGTCTTTGAATAGAACGAAGTAGCGAAATTTGTTGAAAGAAGGGGGAAATGGACCGCATACATCAGCATGTATAATTTCCGCAGGTACTTTAGCTCGTTCTCTTGTTCCAAATACATGTCTGTGTGTTTTACCATAAATACATCCAGTACATAATTCTGAATCTAGACGAACTTTGATACCAAGTTCCTTTTCAATAACTTCTTTAACGTGTTTCTTGTTCTGATGGACTAATCGTTCGTGGTAAAGTTGTAACAAATTATCTGTTGACAAGACGTTCAAATCTGGTATTGGCTTTGTAATAGTCTCTACATTAAGCTTATACAAGCCTCCATTCTTGACTCTTTTGCCAGTCAGTATTAACTGTTCAGCAACTTTCAGCAAGCAGTGATCCCTTTCAGACATGAAAACACTATTGTCTAGTCTGTCTTGAGCGGCCAGTACTGAAAATAGGTTTCGCTCTATATCAGGTACGTACCATACATCACAGAGTGTTAATCTGGATTCTCTACCATTGATAACAGTGTTTAACTCAACAGTACCTTTGCCAACAGCTTTAACAGCAGCTCCATTAGCCGTAGTCACTGTCCGAGTTTCATTAAAAGGCTGAAAACTAGCAAAATAGTCGTTTCGACAAGTGACATGACTCGTTGCTCCATTGTCGACAAACCAACTTGTAGTATCACTGTTTGTATGCATTGAATTTACGTCGGAGGTGATGGTGACTGGCAAGAGCATTAAGTTGTGATTGCTCGGCTGTTTGTTTTCTGGCTTGGATGGTTTCCCGTCAGCTTTCCATTTATGGCATTGTCTGACCTTATGACCGACTTTTCCACAGTATCCACATTTCTTTTTCGACTTATTACTGTATTGTACATTTAGAGCTTCTGCAGGACCTTCGTGTCTCAACGAGATAGAGCGCTCATAGGCACAGAGTTGCGTCGTCAGATTTTCTATTGTTTTGTCTGTCTTTGACATTAACATCCAGCTCGATTTGAAAGAGAAATAGGTTTCAGGTAGAGTATCGAGAATCTTACAGATCAAGAGGATATCTGGTAAGTCGTATTTCTCTATTTTCATTAGTTCAGCTTTCAAATCTGACCAAAAAGTTTTGATTTTTGAGACATGAGTCGTAATGTCGTGTGACGGATCTTTACGATAGCCGAAAAACTCCATACAAAGGGCGTAACTTTTGTCTTCAGATGTGCCTTCGAATAAACGATGCAATTCATCCCAAACATCTTTAGACGAGTTGAAGCGCATGATTTTTTTAAGAGTTTCGTCTGACATATTCGCAGTAAGTAATAGTAATGCGGAACTATCTATTTGGTTATATTTATCAAGAGCCGTTTGGTATTGCGAAATTTCTTGAGGATCGATAGTAATAGGTTTCACAGGTTTCACTAGTGCACCAGTAACTGCATCTAATCCGCCGGGCATACCTCTTAGTAGTAGCGTAGCCTTAAATTTCCATGTAGACCAATTTTTCGTACCTTCCAGGTGGCCAATATCAATTTTACAACTAGGCGATTGCATTTTGAAATTTTCCTTGCCGGAACGCTTAGAACAATAGGTCAGTTACAGACTCTGATTTTATTAAATTCCTTTTTCCCTTAACCACGCTCTGCTACCATGTTAAAACTAGTTTCTAACTAATAAAATAAGGAACGTAGATTGTAGTGACAGGAAAAATATAATTGACATGTAACAACGGTTGCTAAGTATTGAGATGACAAAGTAAAGGTTTATAAAAATATAAAGAGGTATTAATAAACAAGGTTTCATTCTACTCTTCTTAACAGTTTTAAAATAATTTATAATAATAATTTAAATAATTTATAGTAACAATTCATAAATAATTTTAAACTAATTGAGAATACAAATTTATATCATAAATAAGTTACTTTTTAGTAAATAAGTTAGTTACGTTTAATGCTTGATCGTATTTTTTTTATTTATTTAGTTGCAATTCAATAAATTAATTAGTAAGTAAGCCTTAGTACAAAGGCTTAATTCAATAATTTATTGAATTAAGTTCATTTAAATATGTGCAAAAATTAAAAAAAAAACGATCAAGTCTTAATTTTATAAATGATTAAAATGCCTGATTACTTCAATTTAGAAGAATTTTTGTTTTTTTATTACTAAGTAGATTTTTTTATTTCACTTTTCAGTTTAAGTTGTTATAATATTAGTAGTAATAATATTTTTTTCAAATAAAAAATGTTGAACCTGTAAGTTATATTGTACCATTATTGAAATAATAGTAAATGTTGGTTAGAAGGTATTATAATACTTAATAAATGTTGATTTCGTATTTCAGGTAGTTTTATTTTATTTGAATCGACCATTATTGGGTATTAGAATAATAATAATTGAGTTCCTACTAATTCTGAGAGTAACAGGATTGTTTATTAGTCAGAATTCAATTGATCTATGATTATAAATGGTTATAATACGAAAAATAACTACATTTATGGGTTTTCACGACATTAAACGTGACCATAAGCTTACCAAATATGGATATACGACCTGTACAGTTTTTTAAAGTACATTTTCATGGGGTGTATTAACCAAGAAGTGATTTTTTCTTAGACGTAAAGCCAAGCTAACTTTAAAACTAAAGAAGATCGATAGATTTTGATGATTTAACCTTTTTTCATTTGCAAATTGTAAGAACCTTTCTCATAGATCATTTTTCTATAACTTTAAAAACAAAAAAGTTATGATTTTTTATGTAAAAAAAATAGTTGCTCTCCTGAAAAGTCGGGTTTTGGTTTACACGACTTTTCTACCCAAAGGTATCGATTATGTTATCTTTTTATAGGGTTCCATACCCAAAAGGTAAAAACGGGACCCTATTATTAAGACTCCGCGGTCCATCTGTCTGTTTGTCTGTCTGTCACCAGGCTGTATCTCATGATCCGTGATAGCTAGACAGTTGAAATTTTCTCAGATGATGTTGCGGCTATAACAAAAAATACTAAAAAGAGAATAAAATTAATATTTAAGCCGGGCTCCCATACAACAAACGTGTTTTTTTTCCGTTTTTTGCGATAATGGTACGGAACCCTTCGTGCGCGAGTCCGACTCGCACTTGGCCAGTTTTTAATGTAATCTCATAAATGATAGAGTATTATAACTCATAAAGTATTAAACATCGTAGCATAATAATTTTATTAATTTTTTAATAATATTATGTTCGTCGCTGCATTAATTACTTTATATTTAGTTTTTTGAAAATTTGCGTTTAAGTGTTTAGTTAATTAGATCTTGAGCATTGCATTTGAATGAGGGTAGACATTTTTATTTTATACGGTAAAATCACCAAAGATGAGGGTATATTGAGACAATATGAATTGATTGAAGAAACACTTAGTCTTACTTTGTTGTTTGGTGAACTTTAATCAGAGCCTTCGAGGTATAATAGCGTTTGTGGTATCCTATAATAAACGACAGAGCAATACGTGCCTGCGTCTACCTACTTATTTATTATTAAGTTGTCGCCCACAGCGGTGACTGGACGTATCCAGGTGGAGCTCTGTGCTTACTGATAATTTGAGTGTATTATTATAAACCCCAACCCCTAGTCAGTGAACATAACATTGGCGACGAGGATAAAAAACGTGAGTAAAATAAACAGAACAAAAAAGGCAAATGACCGGGTGTAAAATATGCACATTTATCAATATTAATAGTTGACTCGCCAATGCACTACCGCACAGGCCGACAGTCTGATAACAACTGATCGCCCCACCAGTCGGACCGGTATTTATAACCGAGCGGCATATGCGCACGAGGTAATACTATAATACTGTTATCGGCTTGTAGCGCGATCTAATGATATCTACATACACTACATTCCCTTCCTTGTTTTAACCTGTTGTATGTCACCAGAATTATTAATAAGATTTTTAGCAAATTCTTATTTGTATTGGTTGGCGACTGGCTGGAAAGCCACCTTTTTTAAGAGTTTATATTTTGAAAGGTTTTGCTTTTTGTGTTTTTGTGACGCTTTTGATTAGGTTGTCAAGTGTCAGCGTTTTTCCATTTGCTTTGTACATAGTTTGTTCTATTAATAAATAGTAATTAATATTATACTAACAGTGTTTCTACCATCTCCAACCCATCCTAATTATTACAGTCCACATTGCTCACCAACATTTTGGTCCATTCTCGCCGTAAAAACAAACCATTTTTAAAAATTTTCATTTTGACGTAAGTTTTTTTTTTTTTTTTTCATTTCCTTTAGTGAACATTCATTTCGTCATTCTTATTCATTAACCATGGTGGAAACACGTAGTCAAAGCAAGGCAAACACGGACACTACGGCCACGGAAGCCAATCGGACGCAGCCCGAACGTGGCGAACGTTCACGGGGCGGCGACCGGCCGGCTGTGGCCACAGCAATTAGCTCGACCACACAGCCCGCGGGCGCTGAACCTTGCGACCAGGCACAACCTAGTCTCGCAAATCGCCCAAGTTTACGATCTAATTTGTATTTAGACGCAAAAGCAAAAGCAAAAGCACCTTCACGCAGCGCACATAGTGTTCATAGTACACATTCGTGCAGTGAACGCACTCATTCCTCGAGGTCTTCGGCGACCGTCTGCGCTCAGAAACTGGCCATCGAAGCTGACGTAATGCGGCGCCGAGTGGAGCGAGAGCGACAGCAGGCGGAACGCGAGCGCGAGCTTGCACGACAGCAGGCGGAACGTGATCGCGAGCTTGCTCGCCTCGAGGTTGAGGCGGAAGAGACGGAATTACAAGCCAGACTAGCCGCTTTAGAAGCATCGAATAAGTCATCTAAATCCCATTGTTCACGTTTGTCTAATTGTCATTCCGCAAAACGCACCGCGACGTGGGTTCTCGAGCAGAACATGACCACGGTAAGTAACGCGAACGTGCCTGGTGAGGCACCGACTGTCACCTTGGGCAACCCCCAAGGACAATATTCGCAGCCGGCCGCTCCTACCAACACGGTATCGTTCTACGTACCAAATGTCAACCATGCAGCCCCGTCGTCAGGTACACGCGCCGCCTGTAAAATCTACCACAACGATGCATCACAACAATTAAATACGTCTGAACGTCCTATCTCAGACCCCGTAACTCAGCTTACCCAAGCTATAAACGTCCTTTCCAGCAAACCAAAGAGACCCGAACTTGTCACGTTCTCGGGCGAAGTTAGTCAGTGGATGGCGTTCAAGAGTAGTTACGAACGAACTAAATCAAATTTTTCTCCGTCAGATAATTTAGATCGCTTAAACAACGCTGTGCGCGGTCCTCAATAGTACCAGTCCGTGGCGTCTCTCCTGTGGACTTCTGGGGAACCGGATGATATCATGAGCGCCCTAGAGCAGACGTACGCGCGCCCGGAACTTCTCGTCGCCCGCGAGGTCGCCGAGCTGCGCAACAGTCCAAAGCTAAGTTCTCCCGAAGAATTAAACCGTTTAGCAAATAAATTACGCAATTTCGTGACAACGCTTAAGCTACTTAATCAGAGCGAGTACTTATGGTCACCAGAGCTCTTTCGGTGCATATTGATGAAGTTGAGCGAGCACACGCGCGCTCGTTTTACGGACTTTACTTCCGTTAATGCACCCAATCAACCAAACTTCACAAAATTGGATATTTTGTCTCGCTTTCTTTTAGTAGAGGCTGATAAACAGTTAAAATACAACTTTGTTGCCGACAATACAGTTAAGGCACAGAACTCAACGCATCCTAGTAGATTCCAATTGAAGAAGGAAACAACTCATGCCACCGTATCTAACAACAAAGTGCCCGAGCGTTGTACCTATTGTAAACAAGGACCTCATAACATAAAATCCTGTAAAGTTTTTTTAGCGCTCTCAATAGACGACAGATGGCATTGGGTCCGTGAGACAAAAATATGCTACCGGTGTTTGAACTCCAACCCACACACTTGGAATTTTTGTCGCGCCAAACGTTGTGGAGTAGACGGATGTCCAAGACGTCACAACGCGCTCCTTTACGGCACAATGACAGCGAATTCCAAACCTAGCGTAGCATCCAGCAGCCAATGCAACAATACTCAAACTTTGTTTGCTGAACCGACCACTCTTGTCAACGTGGACAATTCAACCAAAGAATTTGAACCATCTGTCAAAATTGGAAATACATATTCTGATACCTTAATTGATGTCACAGAGACTTCGCGGTCAACCGATCGCCCTCGCGGACTGCTGAAGGTAGTCCCGATCGTGCTCGAGGGTCCAGACGGCAAGTTCCACACGACGGCGTTACTCGATGAGGGCAGTACTGCGACGCTCATTGACGGCGAGGTTGCTGCGCGCATCGGCGCGAAACCCACCTGTCAGGAGCGGCTACGCATCGAAGGCGTCAGTGGTATGACGAAAAAAGTTGATTTAAGTTACGTAGACTTTTATATTCGAGGTCGAAATTTGTCTGACCGTTATTTAATAAAACACGCGCGGGCGATCAAACCTTTGGGGTTGCGCGCGCAACACCCAGGCAAAATTATTTTCTCAGACTATGATCACTTGGTAGACTTATCCGACGAACTTTCATACACTGACGTCACCCCTACTGTCCTCATTGGTGCGCCCGATTGGCACCTGTCTTTAAGTCGCGAAGTGCGATGTGGCAAAAAGAGTGATCCTGTCGCCTCGAGAACTTTGTTAGGTTGGGTACTTCACGGCGCGCATTTCGTTTCGTCTAAGCCACTCGAATTTGTGAACCACGTATTGGACGATCTAGACATTCTCATCAAAAGTCAATATGACATCGATGCCTTAGGCATAACGAAAAGCGCCCCTCGCCCAAACGATGACGATAAACGAGCCGTAGACATTATCGAATCATCGGCATGCCAACTTGATGACGGACATTTTGAAGTTGGCCTACCCTGGAAGAAAGAACTGCCAAAGACTATACCTGACAGTTATCCGCAGGCATTATCGCGCTTCAGGGCCCTTGAACGCCAGTTGGCAAAAGATAAATCGTTCGCCACAGCCTTTAACAAATTCATAGACGACGTCATAGCAAAAGGCTACGCTGAGGAGTGCGAACCAATCACCTATCACCAATGGAAACCACCGAATATTTCCTGCGTTGACGTAGAAGCTGGTATTCGTTGGTACCTGCCTATTTTCGGCGTACTTCACCCACAAAAGAAGAAGCTCAGAGCGGTCCATGACGCCGCCGCGGCGACGAAGGGTGTAAGTATAAACAGCCTGCTCCTACAAGGTCCAGACTTACTTTGTTCTTTACTAGATATCATGTTCCGCTTTAGAGAAGGCACCGTTGCTCTAAACGGTGACATAAAAGAAATGTTCCCACACATAAAAATCGTGCCAAGAGACAGAGACGCCCAACGTTTCCTCTGGCGTAGCAAAGAAGGCGAACTGAAAGAGTATCGTATGTCCTCTATGATTTTTGGAGCAGTTTCGAGTCCGTTCATTGCACTCTACATTAAAAATAAAAATGCAAGAACACTCCAAGCCGATTACCCCGCCGCCTGTAAGGCGATAATTGACGACCACTATATGGACGACTATTTAGGTAGCGATTCCAGTGTCGCCGATGCGGCGCAGCTGGCCGCCGACGTAGTCACAGTTCACAAAGCCTGTGGTTTCGAGATGCGCGCCTGGACGTCAAACGATCCGGAGGCACTTTCACTTATCCCAAAGGAACTTCGAAGTAACGCAACCTCCGACGTCTATTTACCGCCTAGTAGCGAGGTTGGCGTATTGGGTGTTAAGTGGAACCCACGTCAGGATTCGCTGGGCTTTCGAGCAGTGTCGCAGTTACCGGCCGGTACCTTAACCAAACTTAGTCTTTTGTCAAACGTCATGAAGGTCTATGACCCCCTCGGCTTAATTATGCCGGTCATTATCTGGGGCCGCATTCTGATACAGAAACTATGGAGGGCAGGGGTCGGTTGGGACTCACCGCTTCCCGACACGTACGTAAATGAATCTGAAGACTGGTTTTTACAATTGCAGTTCGCGTCCAACATAAAAATACCTCGTTGGTATATGAATAAGACAGATGTAGTGGATACCCAACTGCATGTATTAGCCGATGGTGGCGAAGAAGCTTATGCATGTGCTGCCTATTGGCGTTTTAGATACGATGACGATTCCGTGTCGACAACTCTAATCGGCAGTAAAGCACGCGTTTCGCCCTTAAGGCCGGTCTCAATTCCACGCATTGAGCTACAAGCTGCGCTTATAGCCTCTCGTTTCGCGCAAATAATTTTGCAAGCACATCGAATTAAGCCCTCCGAGACCACTTTTTGGACAGACTCAACCACCGTCCTTAAGTGGATTCGGAGTGATGCTCGGGCTTTCAAACCATTCGTGGCGCACAGGTTGGGAGAGATATTAGAAACCACCAACCCTTCCAACTGGAGGTGGATCCCTCCCTCTCTCAACGTCGCCGATGATGCCATAAAACCTAAAAAATTAAACCTCACACAGTCTCATCGATGGTTTACGGGTCCTCCATTTCTGTTACAGCCACCAAACGCTTGGCCGACCGAGCGAGTTGCTGACATCGAGGAGACTCTACCAGACCTCGAGTTGAAATCGGAGCTGGTGGGGTTGTTCCTCGACGTTCCGTTCTCGAGTCCAGTACCTGACGCGACGCGTTTTAGCTCTTGGCTGCGCCTTTTGCGTGCTACCACCCGTGTTCTCCAGGGTGCGCGATTATTCCGGCTTAAACTGTCTCGGTCAATAGATCAAAATTCAAATATATACATCGACAGCACCACATCTCCTTCACAAGTTCACGCGGGGGAAATCATAACAGCTGAGAAGATGATACTCCAACGAGCTACGAGAGACAGCTTCCCCGACGAGCTGAAAGCAGTCGAATCTTCACAGCCCGTACCCAAAAATAGCCGAATAACAAAACTCGCGCCAATTCTTGGCCAGGATGGCTTGCTGCGACTGGACTCATGGACAAAGTATGCGCCAGGAGTGAGTGAGAGAGCCATATCACCTGCAATTCTGGATGGTCGCCATCACGTCACACGACTCCTCATCCTTCACGAACATATTCACGCCGCACATTGTTTTAACGAACTTGTACTTAATGAGCTCAGGCAGAAGTTTTGGATACTCAAAGCAAGAGACAGCATCCGTAGCGTCGCCAAAGCCTGTCTGCAATGCAGAAGGTGGAAGGGCCAACCTGCTCGACCTCAAATCGGCAATTTTCCGGAAGAGCGACTCGACCATCACAAGAGGCCGTTCACCCACGTGGGCCTAGATTATTTCGGTGCGATCACGGTCACAATATTACGACGCCACGAAAAACGCTACGTCGCACTTTACACATGCCTAGTAACGAGAGCCATCCACTTAGAACTTGTATCTTCACTTTCATCCGATGCTGCCATTATGAGCCTAAGACGTTTTATTGCTCGCCGAGGATCGCCTTCAACAATATTTACAGATAATGGCACCAACTTTATCGGAGCCTCCCGAGAGCTACGCTCATTACAAGACGACGCAGTTCAAGAATACGCCACAAACCACAAAATCAAATGGCGTTTCATCCCACCGGCATCTCCGTTCATGGGTGGAGCATGGGAAAGATTAGTAAGAACCGTGAAGACAACCCTGAGAGCCTGCCTCGCCAAAAAAGTTTTAAAAGAAGAAGTCCTATCCACACTACTCCTTGAGGCAGAGGCCATAATAAATTCGAGACCTCTCACGTATGTGCCATCTTCAACCGACTCACCAGAAGCGATCACTCCTTTCAATTTCATCCTGGGTTCCTCTTCAGTCGTACCTTGGACCAGCACGCTCACAGACGCGGACTTAGACAGAAGGTGTGACTGGCGTCGAAGCTTACGTCTGGCAGATCATTTTTGGGCACGATGGCTGCGCGAATACCTGCCCACGCTCCGAGCAAGAGGACCCTCCACCAACACATGCAGTTTTAGTGAGGGAGACGTGGTGCTGATCGCCGACCCTACCCTTCCTCGTGGCTTATGGCCGCTAGGAAGAATAGTGTCGATCTACCCAGGGCCAGATGGAGCGGTCCGCGTGGCAGACGTCTGCACTAAGGGCGGTATACTGCGCCGACCGGCCCGTAAGCTCATTTTGATGGAAGCTGCTTCCCAGCCAGTAGCCACCGGTTGTTAGTGTTCCACTGGGGGTCCGGTATGTTGGCGACTGGCTGGAAAGCCACCTTTTTTAAGAGTTTATAGTTTGAAAGGTTTTGCTTTTTGTGTTTTTGTGACGCTTTTGATTAGGTTGTCAAGTGTCAGCGTTTTTCCATTTGCTTTGTACATAGTTTGTTCTATTAATAAATAGTAATTAATATTATACTAACAGTGTTTCTACCATCTCCAACCCATCCTAATAATTACAGTCCACATTGCTCACCAACAGTATTAATAATTAATTGGCATCTCTGGCATAACAAAATGACAGCACAATAATATTTAAAAAATCATTTACTGATTTAATTTATTGTTTCCTTTTAACCTTTCTCTTCCTCTTCTATTCCATTTTCTGATTCCCATCTCGGCCTACTGATGAAGGTTACCCCTCACCATCAAATTACTCTAACGTTAGTTGAGAACTCATGTTATTAATTAGTTACCTGGAACCAATAAATTAATACACGAAATAGTCTCACGCGCAGGCCCGACGACTTCGAGCCTCCCGAAGAAGCTGGCCTCCGAACAGACTCAGCACCGTAGACCACACACGTACGCTGCGGCGGGCTAAGGACCGAAGAGTACAACCTGCCTTTCCACTCAGCGTTTGTGGACCACGTGAAAATCCTCGACTTGATCGAGACTTGGGCTGCACTGCAATCCCTCCAACGGCGCCAAATTGACCACCGGTACATCGAGGTACCGAAGCGCCTGCACAAAAACGCCACTACGCTAGTTCCACCTTGCGACCTGGCCCCGAAACCCATCCCTCCGCAGCGAGGTGTAGAACAGGGCGACGCCACACCTCCGAAACCGTCCACCGCTGCACTGGAGGACGCCTTCAAGGCTCCGGACCAGAGAGGGCCAGGCATCGACGTCAACGGCGAGCACATCACTCACCTTCGGTTCACCGATGATATAGCTGTCATGGCTGAGACCATGGAGGACCCCAGTACATAAAATTACCACTGCTGCTGACTTAACATGTCGGTTTCCTCACGATGTTTTTCCTTCACCACCAGTAGGTATCTCTTTTTGGTCGCGTTCTTCATTACTGAAGGTCGCGTCCCTGAAAGGCCCTCAGGGCTTTGCACGATGTTCTACCACTTCAATTGGTTCTCAGCTTCTCTTAGGGCGGTTGTAACAGAGAGTCCAGTGAGGGCGGTTACCTGGTCTGACCAGCGGTTAGGTGACCGGCCGCGAGGTCTTTTTTCATCCGCCTTCCCACCAGCTTCTCTAGATTATCTGGTTCTCGACGGGAAAATGTGACCAAAGTGGCTAGCAGCATACCGCAGCAGCGCTGGTGTAGTAGGTAGCAGAGCGTGTTGAGTCTGTCTTTTATGCCTAGTTGATCAAAGATAGATTGGTTCGTTCTCTTGGCGGTGCGGTATGCGGAGCATTCTTCGCCACCACGACATCTCAAAGCTTCTATATTTTACCGTTCTATTGCCCAAATCGTCCACGACTCCGATCCGAAATGGGATATCGAGAAACCAGTGTCCAGACTAGTCTCATCTTACCACATTGTTGACCTTTCTGTCCTGCCAAATATGTGTCAGCTTACTTTCGCTGCTTTGGCCATTTGAGTCCTTCTCCTGATCTCTCTTTCGGTTCCTCCCCGGTCAGGAAGTAGCGATCCAAGGTATATAAATTCGCTGACAAATTCTAGGTCCGCGAGTTCTTTCGTTCTAGAGAGTTGACCGGATATGTCCGTAAGCATGACTTTTGTCTTCGACTTATCAATCCAACCAGTCCACTGATCAGCTAGCTCCTTTTCTGAAGCCAGTAGGTATAATCTACTGCTATTACTGTCATTCTCTGATGACTGTCAATTTAATGACCAGTAGGTATAATCTACTGCTATTACTGTCATGTTCTGATGACTGTCAATTTAACGACCAGTAGGTATAATCTACTGCTATTACTGTCATTCTTTGATGACTGTCAATTTAATGACCAGTAGGTCTAATATACTGCTATTACTTTCATGCTCTGATGACTGTCAATTTAATGACCAGTAGCTATATTCTACTGCCTGTCAATTTAATGACCAGTAGGTATATTCTACTGCCTGTCAATTGAATGACCAGTAGGTTTATTCTACTGTATGTCAATTTAATGACCAGTACCTATATTCTACTGCTTGTCAATTAAAGACCAGTAGGTATACTCTACTGCAATTGTGTGCTCTTTGATTTAGTATTTTAGCAATCGCTTTGCTCTCACACAACGGTCTATCTAGACCAGACCTCGGACAGGACTGAAAGCAATATGGCTCACCTACGGACTACTTGTGTTGCCTCAAGATATACCGATTAACGGCTATGACGACGCATAGACATATACACTACGGCCGATAGACTGAATTACTAAAACTTCTACAGTTTGCTCATCAATCATCATTATCGAAATCAACATTGACTGCAACATGATTACGTGACCCACCATCATCTTCCTAAACCGTTGGTGTGTATACTTCTTAGTTCTAAGCGCATCTATGTAAAGCTTTCAGTGTATAACGATCATCGATATCGAAAGGTTCCTCTAAGCCTTAGCAGTTATTGATCAGAAACCGTATCGGATCATAAATACAACGCTCGTGGCACGACTGCTGCAGCAGCTAGTGACACTCATGCCACCCATATCGTTATTACCTCAAGTGGTACGACCAACACACATCACTTCACATAGAGTCTACGACTTCTTCTTCTTCTTCGTCGGTACACTCTTGGCAAAGCGTTCGTGGTCAACATGTAGCAGTGAGACTTCGGGTTGCCATAATTTGCCTAACGATGCGACGCCAACCCTCTCTATCGGCTGTTATTCGTGTGTACTTATGCAATGGGCCATCCACTGCAGACTTAATCTGGTCGGTCCATCGCATGGGCGACCTGCCACGCGCTCTCGTTCCTTCCACTCTACCCTGAACTACAAGCCGCTCGATAGAGTCGTTGCCTCTTCGGGACACGTGTCCAAAGAACTGAAGTACTCGAGCTTGGACTATAGCCGATAGACGCTGCCTAATAATATAGAGTTCTTGAAGGATGGATATATTAGTGCGAAACTCAGTCCACGACACTCCAAGCATTTTCTCCAGCACCACATTTCCATATCGTCTATTCATTTCCTCTCAGTTTATTTCAGCATCCAGGTCTCAACTGCGTATAGAAATATGGGGAACACAAGTATGAGCTGGGTTTTCGTGGCTTTGGTGATATTGTGATTCTAGGATGATTCATGATTCTATTCCTACGACTTCTAGGTTATTACAAAACCAATACAACGATAGTCTCCTTTGAGACCAGCTGCCCATAGCCCCCTCAACAACTCTCAAGTGAATTGCAGGTACGACTACAGACAAGTGCGTGAAGTGCGACCTAATAGCCACGGTATGTGCTCTACTGCGCGGTGGAGGAACTCTCCTCACTGTTTTTTTCTACGTTTAACTCGTTAGGAGCATTACTTAGAGGCATCCTTTGTATGCGATCGTGAGCGTACTTATTCGTTCTATTACTATTTAAAGATTTCAAAAGATAGCGATCGCGAGATCTACTACTATCATAATGTTACTTTAAAAGTAAACAAGTGAATTAAGATCTGAAGTTGAAAATCGATCGATCGAGATCGTTGTAAATCGTTCCGCGACATAAGATCTGTTCTGAATACATGTAATTGACCAATGGTCAGTATTGGTTAAAGCAGCTATAATACTAACTCGCTCTGACACTTAAAATGACAGTTGTGCAGTCCTTCACAAGGGATATCTCATCCTTACTGAACAAAATGTTGAAACTATTACCGTCAGTCAGAAATTTATTACGAACTGGCTTTGTACTAGGCAAGTCTCAATTACCTAGTCTCAGTTCTAGGTATAATCACTACCAATTCAATGATCAACACAATTAACTCAAAACTTATCATTTCATTTGGAATTATCATTTTTTCTTGAATGAAGTACGGCATTTTTACTATATTACTCAAAAATTATCAGCCTAGGCTAGCTAATAGCTACCAGTGATACCTTTGAACAACACTAAAACTTGTCCAGTAATTAAGCCAACATTAATTATGATATGACATGGCCCATACTGTATACAAAACCAGAACTTTGAATAATAAGCACTTGTCCTGAGCTATAACCAAATGAAAACGACTCACCAGATTGGCATAACATCCCACATTGTTTCCGTCATGTAGACGCGAAGCTGAAGGGCTTACTTCTACTGCATTCAGTTTTGGTGGGACCAAAACAATACGACGCCGACGGTGAAGTGTGCCACCGTTTGCGAATCGAACTATGGTTTTACGAGGTTGAATTCCACAGCTCTACTCAGCAAGTGCACTACTAATCGTATACATTTGATAGACTTCAAAAACTAACGCCACTGATTTTAACTGTCACTGAAATCATATTTCTATTTTTTTTTTTTTTATATCGTAACAAAGTCTTCATGTTCCTTTTAGATAGGTTTTTGTTTTATTAGGAAATCAACTTTATTTCACTCTACGGTTTGCTCCTCGTCGCCAATGTAAAATATGCACATTTATCAATATTAATAGTTGTCTCGCCAACGCACTACCGCACAGGCCGACAGTCTAATAACAACTGATCGCCCCACCACTCAGACCGGTATTTATAACCGAGCGGCATACGCGCACGAGGTAACACTACAATACTGTTAGCGGCTTGTAGCGCGATCTAATGATATCTACATACAATACACCGGGGTTATCTGTTTGTCACAATTAAATGCTTTGTTATCTATTTTCACTTATAAAATTCAAAAAGGGATGTGAAAATAGTTAAATATGTTAAATGATTACATAAAATGATTAAAAGCTGCCATTGGCCTTAATGTACCTACTACAAAAGGTTTTGGTCTGAGTGCCACTGAAAATAAACAAATTTTCAATTTTGCAAAATTCAATCTAGAGATCTCTATTTTCAGAACAATTTGTCAACCTCATAGTTAAGTCTCAATTCCTGGAATCAAAGGCAACACCACCGTAGGCCCGACCCGACACCGTAGGCGACGTAAGCATGCGGTCTGTCCCACAGTTAGCTTTCATACAACTTTCGCCCGTCGCCATTTTGGCTTCCTCGGTAACTATCTGTACAACAAAATTAACAAAATCTTATCAATTTATGCCCTTCCTAATCAGCTTTGCAAAAAAAAACTCTCAGTATGGTTACTAGCGTTGGATTACGATGCCACGGAGCAGTTGCTCATTGTTCCCTCTTAGAATGTTTGTAGGTCTCTTACCATCCATGCCTAAGTAGCCACCATACATGCGATCACTCACGCTGACACCATACAAACTTTCTTTGATATGCACACTCTCATAAGCATCACTTGTTATTCGATAATGATACCTACCAAAATTGTATTTTATTTTCTGTTTGTTTATTAGTTTGGAATTAAATGTTTCCCTTTTTATATTTTCTCGTAGTTGTGTTGGATTGACAATATTATTATCTCCTGATTATTATTGTCTCCTTTATGTGATTTGTAAAGATATAAGTATAGCATTAATTGACATAGACGCTGATTCGGGGTGGGAGCCTGGTGATCCGTCACACAGGGTATCCTAGTATGGACTCCAGTCTCTCACAAAGGGTCATATTTTTATGCTTCTTTTTTGTTGGTTTTATATAAATTTAGTATGTAAGTATATACTGATGTGAACCTTTGTGAATAGTAAAATAAAGGAAAAAAAAAATTGCTAGAGAAAATTACAACTGCAATTACAGCTAACGGAGTATATAAGTATAATGGCATTATTGGTATAGGGTTATGAAGATGCTGATGATGCAGCTGCTGGAGGGTCTTTTTGTCTTTTCTAGAAGAACAGCAGGACGATAAAACATTGTCTTCTTACCAAGTTTGACATATTGTGCACAATCTTCAGATAATAATCCTGCTTCTTCTTAAGCATGCTCCATGCGAAGGTGTTAGGACTGTGCCACCAGACTTTCAATGACCTTTCCACAATCGTAGTCTTGATCTGCTGCACAGCATACAGGTACTCGCTTTTGAGATTCGAATCTGTGAAGTCTACTCCTAGCGCCGTCACTGGTAACAATAAATATTCGATTAATGTTTATGACTTTGTATGGAAGATGATAAAGACAAGTTGGAAATGAAAACTTACAGCAAAGAGTCTCCAAAGCGCTTTGATGTAGGTAATTCAAGTGGTTAAAGAGTCCTTTTCCAATATTTTGCTCGAGGTTTTTCACCAACTTTCTGGACTGGCTGTTAAAAACGCCTATGAACGTATCCAGCACAATCTGACTGAACACTGGGTTTAGGAGCTTGCGGTGATTCTTCCAAATCATGTCTGGGGATTTAATGCTTATTTTATTATATATCACTATGGCACTTTTTTATTACATGAGACTTATCTAGTTTAATAACGGGGTAATTATTTATTTATTAAAACTTTACAAAGTACAAAGGCGGAAGTGGAGCAGTGGTGTCCCAGTGGCAAGAGCCGCGACATACAAGTTGTAGATCGTGGGTTCGAACCCAGGCAGGCACTTTACTCTGTGTAAATTATTGGATTGGTAGAAGTCACAGTCTCAGTTGGATTAAGACATCCCGGTTTCCTCACTATGTTTCGTTATCATATGTTTTAAACCAAAAAATCGAAGATATGTGACTTCTACCAATCCGCACTGGGTCCGCGAGGTGGATTATTTTTCATTCCCTCTCTATGAGAGGAGGCCTCTGTCCCAGTAGTGGGAACATTAAAAGGCTGATAATGATTACAAAGGCGGACTTAATTCCATAGGTATTTTCAGCCAGTCGACCTTAGGTTGGTGCAGATATTAAACAAGGCAGGTGCCTGTACTAAATAGTCTTCAATAATTTTTTGATGCGATGGGAAGTTGAACTTGAACAGTGAAACTATGGTCTTATTGAGTGTATAATAGCGTGTGTAAGCAACTCACGTCTTGCAGTAAGTAATCCATCGCCTAGCCATGGTCTAGCGAAGTCGTAAAACGGGTCCTTTTTCAAGCACATTGTTGCGATCGTGAAACAGTCATCCGGATCACTGACGACTGGCAAATGGTCATTAAATTATAATCAATCAACAGGGAATAAAAAAATCATATACCAGTGTATATACAAAAATAAAATGCTAACAGTGAAAACAGAATCAAAATTGACTTAAAAACCAACGAGATATAGCAATTTTAAATAAGTATGTCTGTACCTCTCGCGAAACGGGTCTACCTTTTATAGCAGAACTTTTTATGTCATAATATTATAATGCATAATAACGGATAGCATAAACATCATTTCGCAGAAAATCGTTTGGCATACACTCATTTAGCATACATTCAAACTCATAATTTTGTAAGTCAGAATCATCTTTAGGCATAAATTTCATATCGATAGTCATTAAAAGGCAGAACCATCATATCGCAGAAAGTTCACAGTCAGAATCGTCTTTTGGCATACATTTCATATCTATATTAATTGAAATACTCATCTATCACATTACAGATAATGCATAGTTAGAGTAATTTTGTATTTTTATCATATTAAAAGATTGATCGAACATATTTGTTTGTGTTTTAATTCGCTGTGTGAAGCATGCAAACCTGCAAACAAGCAGACACCATGCATGCAGCAAGCATGCAGCATTCAAACAAGCACGCACCATGCATGCAGCAAGCATGCAGCATGCAAACAAGCATACACCATGCATGCAGCAAGCATGCAACATGCAAGTAAGAATGCAAGTGAGCATGCAGCAAGCATGGTTTCTGTCACGGCTCCGGCGCTGCAGGGCTCCGGCGGTCCCACGCGACCTTATCGTCGCAGTTGGTTTTAACGCTCACCACCGCAGCTTCGGCTTGCTGGCCGGCTTCACCGGCCAGCCTCAGCCGCGGCGGCGACCGTTATTATACCACCTGCTCCTCAGCTCGCAGGCCGCCTCGCCCCTATGCGCCTACGCGGGCTTAAATTACACTCTAGGGGTAGGGCAGATAAGACTGCGTGGAGTCGGTTTTGCAGCGATTCGTTTCTGTCACTAACTTTTGTAATACAACATATTGACTTTTTAAGACAGTATTTTAATTTTAATTCAGGTTAGAAATGCTATTTTATAGAAATGCCTACTAAAATTATTCCAAATGAATTTCTGCCATCTTCATAATATGCCAAGTGAAATTATGCCAAATAAGAATCTGCCATCTTAAAAGTAAGCCTTTGTAAATTCGGACAAACAATCATTCGGCCAAACAATAATTATATTAAATATTTTTTATGCCTTAAGGATATTCGTTTAAAGAAGATTATGCCAAGTGTGTTATGCCAAATGAATTTCGGAGCTTCAAGATTCTGCCACATAGAGGGAACCCTCGCGAAACCGCTGTTTTATAACAGGCTAGTTTATGAACACTGCGGACTTTGATGTCCGAGTCTATATTGGACTTTTTTTTCTAATTAATTATCATCTTTGAAGCTTTATAACTTCGTAACTGATGAATATATTTAAAATATTTCTTACATATCCATTTACTAGAGCTAAAATATATTATATTTAACAAATAATTCAAAAAGCTTTTAATTAAATACACATTTTCTGGAGAAGCTTTACATGTTTTCTGTGAACTTCACATTGAATTCGGTTTCGTTCTTCATTAAATACTACCGAGAATTGCTTCACTATCAAATCTGGAAAGCCTCTCCGGATCTTCTAACTTCATACTTTTCAGTCAAGTCAAATCGTGTTCATTCTATCAAGTGTACTCACAATATACATTTCGTGGTCCAATGCTAGCTGCCAAAACTCCGCCCAGGTCATAGCTCATATTTGCCGCTTTTTTAAATTGATTCCATAAATCTGCAAACACGTATAGAAAATACTGATTATTTGTGCGTGCAAAATTAAGTTTGTTATTGCTAAGTGCAAATTTTAAAGGATACTTCTGCCTGCCCCGTCAGTTTTAACGATATGCTTCTGATTTCTAGTAATCAGGGCGACCGATCACAACAGCCATAATTATATATCGTCAAATTTAATATACAACCGAAACTTTGCCAGACGTGATTGGTATAGATATGGAATTAAAATAAATTTTAAAAGACATTTAGGGTTTCGCAAATTTGACCCAATTCCATTTAAATTTATTGCATCCATAATGTACATACAGGTGGTAAATATAAGTTACAGAAACAATCATGGACCCTGTCGGGCACAGCAACATTCTAGATACAGTCAGCGTCTAGGAGAGAGGAATAGCGCTTCATATTTTCTTTTATAATTAAAATTCCAGTTATCCATTTTCTATATATCTGCTTTTATTTGGTTTAATGTACTAATCCTCATCATCATATCAGCCGAAAGACGTCCACTGCTGGAAATAGGCCTCCCCCAAGCATCGCCACATTGACCAGTCCCGTGCGTCTCGCATCCAGCGGATCCCCGCAACCCTCACCAGGTCATCGGTCCACCTGGTGGGAGGCCTTCCAACGCAACGTCTTCCGGTTCGCGGTCGCCACTCCAGAACCTTTCTGCCCCATCGGCCATCCGTTCTGCGAGCAATGTGCCCTGCCCACTGCCACTTAAGTTTGGCAATTCTTCGAGCTATGTCGGTAACTTTGGTTCTCTTACGGATTTCTACATTTCTGATTCGATCACGCAAGGAAACGCCGAGCATAGCCCTCTCCATTGCCCTTTGAGTGACTGTAAGCTTTCTGATGAGGCCCATTGTAAGCGACCACGTCTCAGAGCCATATGTCATCACTGGCAACACACACTGGTCATAGACTTTTGTCTTGAGACACTGTGGTAAGGTGGACGAGAAGACACCGCGCAACTTCCCGAACGCTGCTCAGCCGAGTCGGATTCGACGGTTGATCTCTCTCTCGAAGTTGGCCCTACCCAACTGGATCGTTTGTCCCAGGTAGACATAGTCGTCCACAACTTCGAGTGTAGAGTCTCCAACCTTGATAGGAGTGGGTGTAACATGGGTATTCAACATCACCTTGGTTTTGTCCATGTTCATTTTCAGACCCACTCTTTCGGAAGCTCTACTGAGGTCATCGAGCATTGTATTGAGGCTCTCCATGGTCTCAGCCATGACCACTATATCGTCGGCAAAACGAAGGTGAGAGATGTACTCGCCATTAACATTGATGCCTAGGCCCCTCCAGTCCAGAACCTTGAATACATCCTCCAGCGCAGCAGTGAACAGTTTCGGAGAAATGACATCTCCCTGTCTCACGCCACGCTGGAGAAATATTGGTTTCGAGATCTGATCCTGAAGACGGACTGACATGGTGGCGTTTCTGTACAAACACTTCAACACCTCAATGTAACGGTAGTCGATCTGGCACCGTTGGAGAGACTGCAGTACAGCCCAAGTCTCGATCGAATCGAAGGCTTTCTCGTAGTCCACAAACGCTAAGCAGAGAGGCAGGTTATACTCTTCGGTCTTCTGTATAACCTGCCGCAGCGTATGTATGTGGTCTACGGTGCTAAAGCCTTCTCGGAATCCGGCTTGTTCGGGAGGCTGGAAATCGTCAAACCTGCGCGCGAGACGATTCCTGATGACTCTTGAAAACAACTTGTAGACATGGCTAAGAAGTGAGATGGGCCTATAGTTCTTCAGCCGGGCATTGTCACCCTTTTTGAAGAAGAGGACCACCACACCCCTGCACCATGCCTGTGGCGTTTTGCCCTCGAGTGTGATGGAATCAAACAGCTTCTGAAGGGCCTTAAGGACCGGTTTTCCACCCGCCTTCAGGAGTTCAGCCGTGATTCCGTCGTCACCCGGCGCCTTGTTGTTTTTAAGCTGTTTCAGAGCCATCCTAATCTCATACAGGCTGACGTCCGGGATATCTTCGGTATAGTGTCGGGTCAATCTAGCTCTTGGGTCGTTTGCTAGATTCGCAACGGGTTTACTGGTTGACGTGTACAACTGCCCATAGAAACTCTCGATCTCCCTTAGAAGATCCGGTTTGGCGGATACAATCCTGCCATCATCGGTCTTCAGTTTTGTGAGCTGGCTCTGCCCAATAGACAGATCTCTTGCAAAGACCTTGGAGCCCTTATTCCGCTCGATAGCATCTTTAATGCTTTCGGTATTAAAGCGGCGGAGGTCGGTTTTCAAGGACTTTGAGATCCGTCTATTTAGCTGCCGGTATTTCACCGTATCGTCTGAAGACTGCAGGATCATCTCACGCCTCTCCATTAGCTTGAGAGTAGGATAAAAGAAAATATTAAAAGCACCTTTTAAATGCAGGAACTTTATTAACGTTTGAAGTAAAAGAATATACCCGCAATAATTAGGTTTTATTTAACAAAATTCAACATGTTTTTACAATGACACAATCAATCCTGACAATAAAGTTTCTTCTTTTTTTTTAAGACGTTCAATGTTGACCAAGGAGTTTATAATATATTACTACATTCTCCTGGGCTTATTTATTGTGCCACGTAGTCAGTAAGATGAGCAGGCGGTCGTCGTACTCTTTCAGAACGACGCAGAGTCGTCTCCGGCGTAATGTTCTGTGGCTGGACCATTTCATTCTGGCCATCTGTGTTACGATCGACTGCATCGATGAATTCGTCGTCATCATTGGAATCAGCTTCATCCATTTCTAATATTTCTCCAGCAGGAGCTAGGTGTCGATTAGATACGACAACTTCTCTACCACTGCTCAAACGCACACGAGAATGTTGAGGGTTACTTTCCAGTGTCTCTACTTCTTCAACCAGTGGATCATATTTGCTGGTTCGATTATGTTTTCGTATTAATACCTTCCCTGGGACGTTTAGCCATGTAGGCATCGACTGGCCACTTGAGGATCTCCTGGCGTGAGAGAACATCCGCTCATGGGGTGTACTGTTTGTAGCCGTGCAAAGAAGTGATCTTATAGAATGCAGAGCCTGAGTTAAAACTGACTCCCATTTGGTTATAGGCAGATCACGGCTTTTCAAAGCCAATTGTACTGTTCGCCAAATAATTCCATTGTATCTCTCCGTTTGTCCATTACCCTGAGGATTGTACGGTGTAGTGTAGCTCGTGGCAATGCATTTCTGGTGAAGAAAGTCTTTCATCTCTTTTGAAAGAAAAGAAGTACCACGATCTGAGTGTACGTAAGTTGGCATTCCAAATAGAGAAAATAGATCAGTCAGTTTATTAATTACCGTGTCCGTGCTCAAGTCTGAGCAGGGATATGCAAATGGGAATCGAGAATATTCGTCCACAATCGTAAGGATATATCGATTGTTCCCAGTGCCATCTGAGGGTAGTGGACCTTTAAAGTCTATCGATATTCTTTCGAACGGGGCCATCGCTTTTATTAGTTTGCCTGTGTTTTGTTGGAAACGAGGTTTCACTTCTGCACATATAGGACAATTCGCCGTAATACGTTTAATCTCTTCTGTGGAATAAGCTAAATTTTTGCTTCGAACCCAGTGAAGCATTCTTGTTACTCCAGGGTGACACAAGGTTTTATGCAGTTCTTTGAGCTCATTTTCTGAACTGTGTACAGAGGCTACTAATGGTGCATTGGCTCTTGATAAAGCATCAGCTGCTATATTTTCCTTTCCGGGGCGATAAACTATATCAAAGTTGTATTCAGAAAGTTCTAATCGCCAACGTTGTATTTTGTCGTTTTTAATTCTTGACGAATGCTGCTGATTGAACATGAATGCGACCGATTTTTGGTCAGTTATCAGTTTAAACTCTCGTCCGATCAGGAATTGTCTCCATTTCCGAAGACATTCGACAATAGCTGCGGCCTCCTTCTCTATAGCGGGGTGATTCCGCTCGCTACTGTGAAGGCTTCTCGAAAAAAATGCAACAGGTCTGCCTTCTTGTGACAGAGTTCCCGCTATAGCATAGTCTGATGCGTCAGTTTCAACAACAAATTGTATGTTGTCATCAATCGCGTTTACTGCTGATCTAGCTATCTCTTGCTTAAGAGCGTTAAAAGCATTTACTGCATCAGAATCAAGAGGGAATATGCCTTGCGAAACGAGGGACTGAATTTTATGAGAGAATCTTGGGACATATTTAGAATAGTGAGCAAATAATCCCAATGCTCGCCGGAGCGATGCCGGGTCTGAAGGCAGAGGCAGCTCTAATAGTGGACGTAGACGATCCGGGTCGGGTTTAATTACTCCATTGTTTATAATATATCCTAGAATACTTATCTCCTTCAATGAAAATTCACTCTTTTCAAGATTCAGGGTAAGGTTATACCGTTTGGCAGTATCCAGAAAACGCTGCAATTTTTGATCGTGGTCAGCTTGAGTTGTTCCACAGATTGTTATGTCATCCAAATATGCGTATACTCCTTTAAGTTCTTCTTTCGCAATTATATTATTGATAGTTCTTTGAAAAACCGCTACTCCGTTGGTAACCCCGAATGGTATTCTTCGAAATTGGTATAAATTACCTTCTGCTTCAAATGCTGTATAAGGTTTTTCTGTTTCAACAATCGGAATCTGATAGTACGCACTTTTCAAGTAAATTTTGCTGTACACGCTATGTTTGGCTACCTTAGAAACTATTTGTTCCATACTTGGTAAAGGGTAAGCATCTAGTTGCGTGTATCTATTTACTGTCTGAGAGTAGTCAATACACATTCTTTTTTTATGATTTTCATTTGTAGTTACAAGCACTTGTGCTCTCCATGGTGACGAGCTAGGTTCTATGATCCCATCAGCTAGTAATTTCCTTATTTCAATACGAATAAACTGCATGTCACTATCTGAGTATCTTCGTGACTTAACAGCTATTGGCTTGCAGTTTGGTAGAAGATTCGGGAATAAGCAGATTGGATCAATATTGGCTTGAGATAGTGCACATAATTTTAATGGAGCTCCAGATCCTCCGAAATGCATTTCTAATGTATTATATCTCTTAAGAATATCATGACCGATTATGACATCCGTACATAAGTTCTTCATTATTAATAGGTTCACTTGAAAACTATGACCTTGTAGATCAATATTGACGGAGCACACTGCATCTACCTTTGTTTTCATATTTGAATCTGCCATGCTGACATTTTGGTAGCATGGGCTCGTTTTTAAATTATTTTGGCAAACTAGTCGGCTGTCTATAAAACTAGCTGTACTTCCTGTATCAATCAATGCTCTGGCTACAAATAATCCGTTAATTTTTATCGGTATCATAGCTTTATCGAGATCAGTTGTAGCGGCCACGATACATGATAACAATTTCTGCGACTCACCATTTTCCACGTGATTGTTCGGTTCATCTATAGCACTAGTGAAAGCACTCCGTTGTGATGGTGACGTCACTGCACTTTTGCATACTTTTGCAAAATGCCCCCTTTTTCCACATTTGAAGCAGGTTGTACCAGCAGCCGGACAGTTTTGCCGTGCATGTCTCTTGTTTCCACAGAAATAGCACAGTTCTTGGATGTTTGTTTTCTGATTGTTAATGGGAACCGCATTGACAAAGGTACTAGTATTAGGTTGCTGGTAATCATCATTGTGTATTCGCGCCAACTCTAGAGCGCGGGCCTGCTTGAATGCGGCGTCTAATGTGAGAGTGCTGTTTTAGTGTACATTAACCTCTGGTGCACTCACTCACCTAATAAACTCTCCTTTACAACAATTCTTTACCATTATCACACATCAATACCTATGGATCTTTATGCCAAACTGTCAGGCTGTGTGGAAGAACTGTCATCATCATTTTCTTCAAGAATGGCACAATATGGGCATGTTACATTTTAAGTCAATTAATCATTAATATTATTTTACTTATCGAATTAGCAATTATATTCATTTTAATAAAAATAATACTTAATATCTAATAAGATGTCAATATTATATTTTGAGTCAATTCATTATTTATGTCATGTTACTTATCTAACTAACAATTGTTTTTATTTTAATAAAATTAATACCTAACATGTCCATATTATACTTTTATTCAATTAATTATTAATGTCATTTACTTATCGAGTTAATAGTTATTTTTATTTATTTTGAATTTATCCGTCAGATATTCGTCAATAGTGTAATGGCTTTTATTAATTAAGAATTGTTTTATTTTATTTATAAATATATTGGTTAATTATAATTAATAAATTATTTAATTCACACACACACACATCACATCATCAGCCTTTTTAATGTTACCACTGCTGGGACACAGGCCTCCTCTCATAGAGGGAGTGGGCTATAATCCACCACGCGGGCCCAGTGCGGATTGGTAGATGTCACATGTCTTTGAAATTTTTGGTTCTAGGACATGCCGGTTTCCTCACGATGTTTTCCTTCACCGTTTTGAGAGCAGTGGTGATGAAATAAATTACACAAAGTAAAGCGCCTGCTCGGGTTCGAACCCACGACCTACAACTCGTAAGTCGGGACCGTAACCACTAGGCCACCACTGCCCCATTATTTAATGCCATGCCCATTATTTAATTCATTCATTCATTATTTTTATTTACTTGTTTTATGCTTTCCGGTAATTTATTATATATTTTTATCGACATAGCATACGGACTAAAAGAGTGCAATTTAAGGCGGGAGGAGGGTAGATCTAGTCTGTTTTTGTGGCGCAACGAATAATTTGTTTTCATGTCTTTTCTTGTGTTGTATGACTCTGGGAATTTGCGAACCAGTTTACATAATTCTAAAATATAAATATTAACTAAGGTAAGGATTTTATGTTTCTGGAAGTACGGCTTGCAACTATCTGTTTGTTCTATGTTAGTAATTATACGTATCAGCTTTTTTTGTAGGATAAATAGAGTGGGGGCGTCCGTGCTATTTCCTCATAAGATAACGCCATAGCTAAGGAGCGGACTCTAGGCAACAGGAATTTGAAAAATAGGTATTTGAAGAAACTATTGCCGTCGCGTCACCTCCAACCTCACCCCGTAAAGTGCGAAAGGGACAACTGCAGCTCAGGCTGATTTTACCTACAAAAACTTTGACTAAAAGACGTTTCGTATTCTGCTGTTTTCTTCATGAAAACTGGTCTGATCTAAAAAATTCTTATATCAAAATTTAGAAGAAAAGTATATCTATGCTCCTATCATTTCCTTTTTTGTTAAAAACTTATAAATTTTGTCTGAAAGTCTTCTGAACATGGCGGTAAAAACGGGCATTTTTTTCGGATTTTTGTATTGTCATATTTCTTTTTGTGATTATGTTTTGGAAAAAAGGAAATGATACAGACACGTATTAATTAGACCTAGATTTTATGGAAAAAAATCATTGCTCTAGAGGCATTTTCCACGAAGAAAACAGCAGAATGTGTTTGTATGGAGAAAGTCTCACTAGAGTCTCCTCTTAACCAAGCGACGCGTAGTATGTTACTAGTGCCGTTTGTAGGCTGGTGTTCTTTTTAATTGGATAATATTTTTGTGTTCACTAAAAATCTAAAGGTACATCTTAAATACTGATCGTGCACCAAATATTAGTTGATCTACGAATAAATTATGGTCAAAGAATCAGTCCAAGAGCGAGCGAAGCGCGCTCGGGAACTTAGGGCACCCCGACACGGATAGGTTAGGTTCGTTCATGTTAGGTTACTTTTGACCCTGCAGACAAAAATAGAAGCCCCGCGCAGCGGGGCTACGTCGACTTATATGAACATATTTTGGTGCACATTCAGTATATTTGGTGGAACACAGGCAAAATTAGGTAAATGAAATGGGAATAAATTGAAGTACTTTTAAATACCATCCTTTTTAATTTCGCGGAGGGCATATGAAAACTTTGATATTTTTGATACAACTTTTTGTATGTAGGTTTTCTAGTTTATATTTGTATCTATCGTTAAACCTAGGAGTGTGAAATCATTAACTACTTCTATTTTTTGTTGATTGTATAAAAAAATTAAATTGATTCGGTTTTTTTGTCGGAGGTGAAAAGTAATTATTTTGATTTTGGTGAAATTGATTTCAAGATTATGTTCGCCCATCCAGTTTATTATTATATCAAGAATATCGGTCAGTTTTTAGTTTATATAAGCGTTTGTTTGGCATGAGGTGAGAATAGAAATGTCATCTACAAACAGTACACATGGCCCGTCTATGATTTTGGGGAGGTTATTAATGTAGATGAGGAATAAGAGGCCACCTCCTACACTTCCCTGCGGAATGGAAGTCGTGTATTGGTCTACCATCTGATCTTATAAGCTGTGTTTCGTTTGTTTCTTCATCATAATATTCAATCTTGACAAATTGCTATCTGCCTTTTAAATATGATGCAAACCAGTCATGGGCTTTCCCTCGTATTCCTATTCCATATAGCTTAGCTACAAGTATTGAAAATAGCACAAATAGCGTTGTTACAGTTTTTTTAATGGAAGGATTTTTAATACGAGGAGTCTTTTATTTATGCAGGATTGCTATATACCAACGGTTAGCCAATAGTTATCATGTTTAGTTTTAATTTTAAGTCTACTTTCTGGGATACATTTATCTAAGATATATGTCATTGTGTTATGGAAAGTCTGATAGTTCTCATCTACATTTTTGTTTGGCAGGATGATATTGTTCCAGTTTTGTATGTTTAGTTTGAATTTAAATTTTTGTATGTTATTTTTGTTAAATATTCTTTTGTAAGCAAACCAAAATGAACGTTTTGTTTGTTGTTTTTTGATCTTATGTATGATTGTTTTGCTGTGATCTGAAAAACCTAGTTCTTCTACGGTCCTACACATATTATTATTGTCACTAAAGTTCGTGAATATTAGATCTAAACAAGTTGACCTGGTTTGTGAGATACGCGTAGGTTCTTTTATTTGGTGTACAAATTTATACTCTGACATCAGATTATTCAATTGTTTATTTTTAAAGCTATTTTCTAAAATATTTATGTTAAAATCTCCTCCTATTACGACGTTGAATTTTTTTATATGTGTTAATTATACAATGTATTATTTGTTTATATTGTATAGTTTGCCACAGCACAAGATAGAGAAAAGTGGAAAAAAATGGAGAAGGCCTATACTCGTCGAGAGTTCCTTAACAAAAAAATTACTAATTGAGAAATTATTATGATTTATTTGACATATTCATTTGATTTTAATGAACTTTTGACTATGATTGTATTATTTATTTTTATTCTAATGATTTTTTAACGATAATTTGACTAGGATTATATTTGCATACGATGACATTGTTTTATTTTATGATATTTATTCAATTAATGCTAATTTATAATTTCATTAATGATGGTGAATTGTGTGAAAAGTTATTTTATTAATCCAAAATGTTAAATGAAAATATTTAAATTCAATTCAAATCAATCATTATGAAATGTATGTAAATATTTGTTAAGGAAATAAAGGGCTATAATATTATTTCCTTTATTTAATTATTGTACATAGTTTTTACATTTTAAATATTAGCTTATAAAAATAAAATAAAAAAACATTTAAAATATAAAAATTAGTAGCCCACCGGTATCGGAAACAGGGTCCAAGCTACCGGTGGTTAGAGCTGCTGAGAGAGGAATCTCCTAACGATACGCGCCGTGTCCAGGAGTACCGCTTTCTGGATCACGCCCTTGATCCAGCTGCCCAACGAGAGCCTCCTCAGATGTTCGTCGAGACTCTTAGCTATTATGCCATTGACAGTCACGACTATCGGCACAATGACTGCTGTATTCACATCCCACATGTCGACAACCTCGCGAGCCAGATCAAGATACTTACTTTTCTTATCTCTGTCAGCCTTCACGAGGTTCTCGTCATAGGGGACCGCTATATCAACAATCATTCCGGGACGCTCTAATCGGTCTATCACCACTATGTCAGGCTTATTGGAGACAATAGTACTGTCAGGGATGATAGACCGATCCTAATACAACGTAACATTGCCATTTTCAAGAACTGGGTCGGGCACATACTTATTGTAAGGCACTTCGGATTCCACAAGATTGTATTTAAGAGCAAGTTGCTGGTGGATAATCCTGGCTACAAGGTTGTGTCTATGCCAATAGTCTCCGTTAGCGAGACTAGAACAACCGGAAATAATGTGTCGAATTGATTCCCCCGGCTGGTGATATGCCCGACAAATGTCAACCGTGCCGTACTTCACAATGTATTTCCCGTAGTTTTTCGTCATCATAACTTTGTCCATAATCGCAAAGACAAATCTTTCGGTTTCCCTAAAAAAGTCACCAAATCGCAGCCAGGCCACGGACGCTAAAAGATCTACATCGGGCCCATATAGGACCCGGTAGAAGCGTCCGTGAAGTTCCTTGCTCTGCCATACCTCCCTGCGGTCATTATTATCTATTATTATTGGATAATAAAAGATTCTTCCTCTCTTCTATTCCAGTAAATAACAATTATTATTAGGTTTTGGCTTGCTAGCTTACATGCACATACTTCTATACAATATTCTATAGTTTTTTTTTAATATCAATACATTCTATACACTCTTAATGATCTTCTAACATAATACAGACGCCGCCGCCACTTCGAGAGCGACGACAAAACGATGCAGTTTTATATCCAGTAAATTGCAGAGCTTCTATTTGTCTTGTGTTAGCCATGTCTCGCACATACATATTGCTTTGGAAATGGGTATGTCATTGATGAAAGCCTCCAGAAGATGTTGTTTGTTAACTATGCTTTGAATGTTTTGGAATGTAATTTTAAATTGTTGACCTGGAGTTTCGAAAAGTACGATCGTCACTAATGTCATTGATGTTGTGTTGAGACAGGTAATTTTTGGAAGGTCTTGTTATGTTTATGTCATCACAGTTCTGTGTTTGTGGTCTTCTTGCGTTATAGTTAACTGTATTTTGAGCTTTTGAATTTTCGTGTAGTAAAAACCTTTCTTCTCTTTGTTTTTCCCTTTTCTGTAATGCTTCTTTGCTAAGGAATCCAGATACACATAACCCTAGACCTTTCAAATAGCCCGCGTTTTTAACCCCCGCCGGAAAAAGAGGGGTGTTATAAGTTTCACGTGTGTTGCTGTGTATCTGTGTGTCTGTCTGTGGCATCATAGCGCCTAAACGGATAAACCAATTTTGATTTTTTTTTTTGTTTGAAAGGCAATTTTGTCAAGAGTGTTCTTAGCTATGTTTGAACAAAATCGGTTCAGCCGTTCAAAAGTTATGGGCATTTTACTATTTAAATCGTGGTGTTTTCGCAAGATGAATGTGTCGGGGGTTTTTTAAATTGTGAAAGGACATGGACAGATTTTGTATGGGCGTCGGCATAGGTATCGAATTTAATTTACAACAATGGTTCTTGCTGTTTTATATTCGTGAATATGAGCACATTCAATTGCTATAAATAAAAAACTTCAAGAACTCGTCACAACAACATACTAGACGAAAACAGTTTCATTAAACCTATTATTCAGATCGTTGCAATAAGTGTACAGATAATGATCTCGCTATTAAAAAACGCCAGGCGCTTTAAATTAGCAAACAGTTGTGAGAATACAGTTATCTGATATGGTTTTAGCATTATATATTTACTCAAAAATGCATGTAATGTGGTCATTATTTTGACAACCTTGTTTGAGCAAAGTCGACCTTGCCGTTCTGTTTCTAGGAGCGGCCGGCAAAGTCTTGCTGGCCGCTCGAACAGGCCGACAATGTTTTGCCAGCCGCTATTTTGACGTTTCAACGTTTAAAAAAATCAAATCCAAAAAGATTTTATTTAAAACACAGCTGTTTGTATCTATAGAGATAGGTACAAAAAGATTTTATTCCATATTAGGCTGTATATATCCAACTACCATTGCTCAAAAAAAAAAAAAAAAAAGAAGTAACAAAAGCGCGGTTCAGCGAAAACTTTGTTTTTATTTAGTGAATTTTTTGCTAAAAATGAGCTCCCAAAGCGAAAATTCTTCCGATTCAATGTGTTTAACACCGCCAGACATTTGAAAATTTGATACTGCGAAACTCAAAGGAAAAAGGTGCTTGCATATGAGAAATCTGTGCAGTGGAAAATCAGTAGAAAATCTAAATCTTTATCCGAAAATGTTTTTCTTGCGTATTTCAATGATCTTTCCAACAAAATGAAGCCTTTGTCTCTCGGAATACCTATTCAATGTTAAAGTGCATGGTTCTGATAAAGCACAATTTGAACATTAAAAAATACCACAATTTAACGAGTATGATAAAACGACAGTCAGACGGATATAAATGTAAAAAATCAAAAGTGCTGACATCACAAAATGTAGAAAAGTTTATAAATGAAGCCCCGACTCTGAGTACTTAGCGGTGAATGTAAGTATTTATATCTAAAAACCCAAATTTGTACTGTACCTACACGTTCTCATAATTAATACTCGTACTTGTTATTGTTACAGGTAGTTCTTATTTTTGGCATTTACGGTGCATGTCGATGCAAAAATGAAGAAATAAAACACCGCATTAGAATTATCGCAAACTATTAGTAGATAATATCAAACCGGGAAGTCGGTGTTGAATTTTAGTAACTGTACTTTTCATAATTGTCATTTTAATTAAAATTCTAGTTAATTAATATATTTTTTATTTAAATTACTTGTTGGTTTTATTTAGATTAGGTACTTGCATTTTTGAGTAAAGCACTATACAAACCTTGGCCCACAATGACTGCTTCGCTGGTCACGCTATGATTGCCTCGAGCTAGCCTAGCTACGCTCTAGGCCTTTCAGCTTGGCCATCATTGCAGCCCTTGCTGTCCTCGCTGTAAAGGCCTCGACCTACGGTCTCGGCCTTTATCTCAGCTCGTCCATCAAGTGCTGCACGCTGACCGCGCTGTGTCGGCCTGGAGCTGCGCTACGCTGCGCTGTCGGCCATAATCAGCGCGATCAGCAAAGTAGTCATTATAGACCGCGGCAGTAATGTACTATTATTATTTTATTATTCTTTATTGTACACCACAAAAATATATATACAGGACAAACAATCAAAAAAGCAAGTGTACGAAATATAATTATTTCTTATTTTATTTTATTTTTTATTTAAATCTAATAAGATATTTTTTATTTTATTTTATTTGGGCGGTCTTATCGCACAGGGCAATCTCATTACTAGTCATTTTAACAAAGTAATGGACTCCCAAGCTGTATAATGATAAGCATGTTATAAACTGAGTCTGGTTGAGCCTCAAAAATGTGGCATTAATAATAAAAAATAGCTTAACTATTTCATTTATTTTATGTATACTTCTAAAGGTGCCTTATATATTTTTTTTTAAATCGCAAAAACAAACTGTTACTGTAAGAAGTGAACGTTGCTTTTGAAGTGTTTGAAGACATAGACAAAAACATTAAGTCTGACACATCGGCTGTCAAACACGTCGCATTCCGTTTTAAGTATTTTATTTTGTGTAAAATAAAAAAAAATAAAAAATAACTAACGCATCAAAATACGAAAAAATTGTGGCGGAAGGTGTCACACGGTACTTTGATTCGTCTTGCACTACTTTTTATTTTGAAATAAAAACGTTAAGTTCAGAGAGGTAAAAAACTGTGTTTTTAAATTTTTCAATTTTTCACCATTCATTTTTCAATTTTCTTTATACAATATTATTTATTATGTATTTGTAAATAGAATGTACTTTCTGTCCATCTCCTTTACTTGTCAAGTATGTATTTGGCCATTTTCTTACTGATTAGTTCCACCCGTAGTGGCCGTTTAAATCCGTTTCGTCCTATACGATTAAGTTCTTCAATGTAGCCAGTAAGATCGACATTTAAAGTATCTTGGAACGCAAATAGTATCCCTATCCTCTAATTCTTTTTCAGTTTTGTCATAGTAATAAATAATAAAAATAATAAAGTTTTATTTCTCAAAAAACTTAATATTTTAATACGTAATATAATTACTTACGTAATATTTTACAAAAAATTTGTTTGGCAGTTTATATTTCTAGTAAATGGATGTTGTCACTGCAAACGAACTAGGCAATGCCTGTATTTCAGTTTTCAGTGCGTTTTTCCCTCGATATTTCAACAGTAAATGCCAACAAAGCAAATATGTTTGATTGTACTATAATATATTTTGAGTGACTTATAACTTATTTCTATGTTACATTGCATTAAAATATCTAAAAGATCTATACGTGAGTGAGGTGTTAATGAATGTGTGAGGACTGATAGGTGTTTTATGTGGAGTATGAGTGATGTGGGTGCGTGTGAGTTTTGATAAATGAGGGTGTGTGAGGGTGAATGCGTGTAGGTGTAGGGGTGAGTGTGTGTGATTGTGAATGCATGACCATGGTTTGACTAATCTTTTTTAACTAATTAATACCTAAAAATAAAAATACCAATTACTGTACAACACACAGTAATAACTCCGTATCTTCATAATTGAATTGTTGCAAATATTCACTTACTATTTGTTTACATTTGAATTTAGTAAAGGGGTAAATATTTAATTTATTATTTATTCTGCTGTAAAGAAACGGACCAAGAAATTCAATAAATCTTTCGCTAAATTTAGTTTTTCTAATGGTCCGTTCCATACGTACTCTTTTATTTCGACATTTTTTCGCGAGGGGGTCATATGATAGTTTTATATGTTGTTTTAGAATAATGTTGAGGATGGAAAGTTGTGTTACTGTCAGACGATTTGTGTTACTCCACAAATCCGATATAGAGAAACAGTAGGCAAGTGGATGGGTTTAAAAATACACACCTTTAGAATTGCGCGCTGTGCGATTTCAATGGACTTCATAGTGGTTTTACAAGTACCGCCGCAGGATGAAATGCAATAATTGAATAATGACTGACCTAGGGCATAATAAATTTGTTTTAGGAGATAAGGCTCAGCAACGTGCCGCAAATTTTTAAAGACATATATGAGTTTGCGCACTCGTACACCAAGCAGCTTGATATGCTCTTTGAAATTTAGATTTCTGTCTATAGTAACACCTAAGTACGTGACGGTGTGAACACGTTCCAGAGATGAACACGTGCAGTCGGCTTTCAGGGTACACTCATGAGAGATAATTTTGTGGCTGTTTCTGAGACATGAATAATTTTTGATGCTAAAAGAGATATAATTTGTTTTTTCCACATTTAAAGTGAGAATGTTTGTCTGAAGCCAGCTTCTAGTGATATTATAGCCCAGTTGGGCAGCATCAAATACCTCGTCCCAAGTATTGGCGGCAAAAACTAGTCCAGTGTCATCAGCATAGGAGATGATTTCACCATGTGTGAGCTTAAGACTCGTGAGTTCGTTAATGTACACAAGGAATAAGGTGGGTCCTAATATGCTGCCCTGTGGTATGCCATGTGTAACTGGATGGTAGGTACTTTTGTATTTGCTCACACGAACACACTGACTTCACCCAGACAAATAACTTTCAAAGAGTTTTAGTTGAGTACCTCTAATTCCTAATTTTTCGAGTTCAGTCAATAAGAGGGAAACAGAAATCGTATCAAATGCCTTGGCGAGATCGAGATATATTGAAAGACATTTTTTACCACTATCTAGATTTGTACTAATAAAGCTGGTGAGTTTGTTAACTGCTTGTTCGGTAGACTTGCCATGCCGAAAACCATATTGATTTTTAGAAAGTAAATAATTTTTTGCCAGGTAATTTACTAAGCGTGTGTTTATTATTCTTTCCAATATCTTCGACGCATTGTCGTAGTATGGATATTGGCCTATAATTATTGATTTGATTTCGGCTCCCGCTCTTATAGATTGGGCACACTTCCGACCTTTTCAGGGAATCAGGGAAAAAGCCCGCCTGTAAGCTGTCATTAATAATTTTTGTTATAGGTGGAATAAGAATATTTTTATGCAATTTTAGAAATTTACTACTAATCTTATCACAACCCAAGGCGCAATCAAGTTTTTAGACCATTTATAATTTGTTCAACTTCTTGTTCATCAGTGTCCATCAAAACAAATGAATTACTCTGCTGGTTACACTCGTCTATATAATATTGAGAATGTGCATAAGGTGTGTTTGTTTTTTTAATACATTTTATCGGCCAGTGAGGCTCCAACATTAATGAAATAACTATTTATTTTATTTAAAGATTACTCTGGAGAAGTAGAGAATGTTAGAAGTTCCCCTGTGCGTTGTATTGGTTTTGTTGTATTTGCGATGTTTCTAATAGCTTTCCATAATTTTTTACTGTCTTTTTGTGCACTTTCAATTTTAAAGATAAGAAAAATTTTGTAATGATTTTTTAACAGAGATTGAAAGTTATTATAGAAAGCTTTTAGAAGTTTAGCGGAGTCAGTTGCTTTTATAGTGTGTATTGTAATTATGAGGACGTGTTTATATAGTATGTTTATGCGAATGTTTGTGTGAATGTTGATCGCAAGTGAGTGGACACACACACACTGTTTCAACGGTAAATCAATAGCTGCCTTTGCGAATGTTAGGGCAGTGCTCCGTATGCTCTCTGCAGCAGCTAATGATGTTGAGGGGGAAGTTGCAGCGGGAGAAGCTTGTTGTAGTGGCATGATGATAATGAATCAATCAATCGCAATCGAGGAATGCGAAGCTTTAGCCTTTCCGTCCAGTGTAGTGAGAGCTTTGTTTTTAACAATAGATGTGTATGAGTCCTTTTTTCTGAGTAGCTGGCGGAAATCCAACTATCTCCTTCTCTCTTGATGACACGACGAAGTTCTATCCTTTGCGCGCTTGGTTGTTCTTGTCGCGTAGCTTACGCTTAAGTACGTGTAATAGTGTGCGTAAAAGAGCGTACTCACAGACTGCGGCAAATTGACTCCTACGACTTTATGCACTCCTATTTTTTACTAAGTAATATTTTGCTTTGTTTTTACGAAAATTATTTAGAATTTAAAAATAGTATAAACTCTGGGCACGTCCGCTCTTGGTAGAGGTCCGAGGGGAAGGGACAATGGAATTCATTAAAGTAGACATAGCCGAGCTTCAAAACAAACACATGCATGTGAACGATAATAATACGAGCTCTGTGAGCGACACTTCGAAAACAATTGTTATCCAGGGTCTTAAGTTTTGCGGTTTCAGTGTCAAGTTTTTGTATTTTCTTATTTATGAGACAAATGCTCGTATTTACCTTAGTTTGTTCCAAAGAAATTTGTTTGGTTCTCTGTCTTAATTCTTGTTGAAGTTTTGCTACAGTTTTATTAATTTCTAACTGAACAGTATTTCTGATTTTTTATAAAATTGATTTTAGGTGTAATTCTAATTTCGTATCGAAAAGATCACCAATGTTTCTAAAATGTAATAGTTTCTTGAGTCGGTGAGGTCAATGGCTTGATTGTATGGTTGTCAATTAATGTTGTGGATAAGTCATATTCTTCGGTATTACCTAGTATACTTCGGTCGTCTTGTGTTTGATTGTCTTGTATTTGGTCGTCAACGGATATTATCGTGTCATCAAGTGTCGGCGGTGATTGACTCCTAACAGGTGCGCCGTCAGTTGTAATCTGTCTCGTTATGTTATTGAACGATGACCAGCGCTAAGAATTGTTTATTTTACTTTTATTTGCAACATATTCGGATGTAGTTCATGAATCGGTAGTGGAACAGTATTTGAAAACTACTACAGCTGAGCAATTCTCCTCTAGCTATTAGTTGTTTACAGCTCGCACAATTAATTTTTTCGGTGTAGGGTAGAAGTGATTCGCGGAGCAATAATTGAGTGCCACGATGTATGTGTCGCTTGGTGACTCACCGTCCGGGTTGTCCTAGGTAACTTTTAGACATATATGTGTTTATTGGTTTCACTTATAGTTTGTCACTTGATATATTGTTGTTTTCAATGATATATTGTTTAACTTTTGAATGCTCTTCGCGTGAATCACAGTAACTAATCTCAGCTTTGACATTGATTTCGAAAAATTCAATTCAATTAAATTCTTTATTGCATATCACATGTGTATAACAAAGATCTTGTAACAGTATAGTATAGTTCACATGGACCCTGTCGGGCACAGCAATTTATTATAAGAATAGTGAAAAAACCTAGCTTATTTTAAATTAATTAATATAACTGAAAAATTACAATGAAAGTTTTAAATGTACTTAAATGATACTACAGAATAACAATGATTAAACGATGAATTTCAATTAAAGTATAGATAAAAGTGAAATAAAACAATGAAAAAGTGCTAAGTCAATAAAAAAAATCTAAGATAAAAATGCTAATGTCAACAAAATAAAATACTTAAAACAAAATACAATATGTCAATACGTCAGGCACAGTAATTTAAAATATTATTTAATAAATACATAGCATAAGTTCAGGTTATATAATTTTGAATAATTTTACTTTAGTTTTAACTGTAATTTTAATTACGATGCCACAGATTACATTGTAAAATAGAATACTTAGATGTCAAGGTTTAGATACAAGTCAAATAAAATGGTGAAAAGTCAATCAAAAATAAAAATAAATGGTAATGTCACAAATAAATCAAAACAAAATACAATATGTCAAAACAGAATTAAATAATTGGCATGTCAAATCAAAATGTGAGCGTCTCTGATAGTCATGTACGAAAGTCATCATTAAAAAAATCATTTAATGTATAATAGCATCTATCAACCAACCATTTTTTGAGGCGTTTAAAAAATATTTTGTCGTTTTTCTCAGTTTTGATGTCGTTCGGTATTTTATTATATATTTTTATAGACATTATGTTAGGACCCGTGCTATGTAATTTTAACTTTGATGATGGTATTACGAGTGTGTTTTGAAATCGTGAACGCGGTGCATATCTGCGATCTTGTTCAGTAATTTTTTGGTAGAAGTTTGGGTTCTGTCTCACAAACTTACAGCTTTCTAGAATGTAGATTGATGGCAGAGTTAGAATTTCTAGTTGCCTGAAATGCGGTCTACAAGTTTCATCGCTAGCAATGTAAACCAGTATTCTGATACATTTTTTTGATTTATTCTTCGTTCGGCCCACTGATTTTCGTCCTAAATGCCAAAATCCTGGTTCGTCCCAATCAATATGCTTCGTTCGTCCCAAAATATAATTTTAATGATTTTATGCCTGCTTCGTCCTATTTTATATTCCTTCTACGGCCCATATCTCTTTTGTATGTACCAAACTTACTTGTTTGTACAATCAGCTATTAAAAAGGGTTACGTATTTTGAAATATATTTTAACATCAATAAACTATTTAAAACCACCGCTCCTCTCTGTCTTTTCCGCGATGGAAAATGTACTCGTATTATTATACTAACAATTTTTAGCCGCACTTAGTGAGCAAGTTATACGTAAGTACAGCTGAAGTCACCGGAACCTGTTTAAAAGAGCGGGTAAAAAAGGTCCACTCCTTTTATATATTGTGTCCTTTGTTTGTTTGCTTGTTTTGACTCATTTGGCGAATAGCATTACTTTCCGTTATCAGCAAAACAGGCTTCACGCTAGCTCCCGTGATGAAAAGTGGTGCATTCAATATTAGTACTCATTCGTCACCAGTTTAAAGTGTGTGTAAAGAAAGATTTAGAATTGATCGAGTTTGTCATAGGTAAGGATAAATATTTGGGCGTCATACTGGAATCATCGCTGCACTTCAGTACGCATATAATTTCTGTGTTGTTGGAAAATAAACTAAACATGGTTTTTATCTTTATTTTATTTTATAATTAGTTTTAACAGTGAGGCGGATGGCGTAAATAACTCCTTACGGTAGGTTCAAGATTGGTTCACTGCCAATCATTTAGTTTTAAATGGTAAATAAAACAAAGTACGTAAAATTTGCCTTGCCGAATATCAAAAGTACTGATTGTGACATTATATTAAACAAGGAGAAGCTAGAATTCGTCGATAAAACGGGTTTTCTTGAGGAGTCTAGGGTGATCCCCTAGGCTCAAAGCTACGATGGGATCCTCATTTAATATCATTTGCAGGGCGGCTAAGTTCGGCAGCTTATGCTGTTAGAATAAATCGTCAATTTACTGATGTAGATACCGCAGGCTCGTCTTTTTTCGTTACTTTCATAGTATAATGTCTTACGGTATCTTACTATGGGGAACGGCTGCAGACATTGAGTAATTTTTTATTCTGCAAAAACGGGGTCCATATTGGCTCACCTAAAGTTCTTTACCCGAAATTGTTCTTCCTAACGATTTGTAATCCGAATGATCACTCTTCCTAAAAATTTTCATCCTAAAGTTTTCATTCATACTATTTGTAGTGCTACCGGCGATGTTCATAACACTCATGTTTCCGAAAGTTGTAATTAATAATATCATTATGTAAATATATTTAAACTCCTACTGTTTTATATCATAACGCTTTTATCCCTAAACATAATTACCATAATATTTTCACTCATACTCAGAAAGAAACATTTACCAAGTGTAATAAAAAATATATGTGGGTAGAAGATGATATTTATAGTTTTTAACCGACTTACAAAAAAAGGAGGAGGTTCTATGTTCGACTTTATGTTTGTTTGTTTTTTTTTTTTTTTTTTTTTTTTTTTTTTTTTTTTTTTTTTTTTTGTGTATGTTCACCGATATCTCTGTCAATTGTGGACCGATTTTGAAAATTCTTTTTTTGTTTGAAAGGGTATGTTTCGAAATTGGTCCCATTTTAATTTGGTGAAGGTCTGATGAAGAACTTCGCAGATACACAACAGAACTCTTCAATAAATAACGGCAAAACTCTCGGGATTGCTGCAATCGCATGTCTGTTTGTTGTTTATACCATTTCATAACATAACATCACCCCAGTACGCTCTAAAGGGGTACACAGATCTCTCATTTCACCGGTATGTTCAAGTTTCATATTATTCGGTTAATCTATTCTGGAGTTATAGGGACCTTAATAAACAACTTGCTATTAGGTAGGTAAAACTAAAAAGGGAAAAATAAAAAAACTTTTTTGCAAAAAAATACTACCGACTTCCAAATGAAAAACTACAAAGTGAAAAATAACTTAACTTTTGGAAGTCGGTGTCCATATCGCAAAAAAAATGGTACCTACGAAAGACACCGACTTCCAAAAGTTAAGTTATTTTTCACTTTGTAGTTTTTCATTTGGAAGTCGGTAGTATTTTTTTGCAAAAAAGTTTTTTTATTCATTTGGAAGTCGGTAGTATTTTTTTGCAAAAAAGTTTTTATAATTTGAGGGATGATTATTATTTGGGGTATGCTTTGCATAACGTACTGAGTTGTGTCTATTGTTAAGTTCATGTCGGTGTATTATCATTACGTGCACGTTTGTGTTAATGCTTTAATAATATAGAGAAAAATTATTTAAAATCATTTAAAACCAGTCGCGGAGGATTAAAATTAGACGTACATGGATTTACATATGAAAAAAACCGAAAAACAGTGGATAAACAATATTGGGCGTGTGAATTAAGAAGCAACAAAAAGTATAAGTCTAAGGTTAAAATTTCGATTATATGCCGTTGATTTTTGGCGCGGATAGGGTAGAGTGGGGTTGGGGGGAGGTTTGGCTACCCCTCAGTACCACACCAACCACTCGGAGCACTATAGTTATGGAGATATCCATGGTTAAAGTTTTCAGGTTAGAATAAAAAAATCCATAAATTTCCATCGATTTAAGGGGCGCGAAAGGAGGAAAGGAAAAGGAGGCTAGAGGGGCTACCTCACTGTACCATCCAAACCCCACGGAACCCCATGGTTATGGAAGATATCCATGGTTAAAGTTTAAGATTTAAGCAACTAAGTCGACGGAGCCCCGCTGCGCGGCGCTCCTATTTCTGTCTGCAGGGTCTAAAGTAACCTAACATGAAGGAGATGACGGTAGCTGCGTTCGCTCGCTTTGCTCGCTCACTTCAGCTTCCGTCATCTCCTTCGAACCTAACCTATCCGTGTCGGGGTGCCCTAAGTTCCCGAGCTCGCTTCGCTCGCTCTTGGAATAATTCTCATTTTTTTACCTCACGAAAAACATACAAAACAACATAACATTATATATAAATTACATTACATTACATATAAATTTTTATAAAGCTTTCTATTTATGAGTACTACCTACAAAAACAAAATGAACTTCCAAATCAACGGCAAATATGATAGAATTAAATATATATTGAATTTTAAAGCAAAATACAGCAATAAAAGTGATTATTTGAAAGCTATAGCCGCTAATATTAAACTAATTTAATTGAAATGTGTATATGAAAACATGTATTTATTTGACTACTTGTACCATGGTACCTGTTATTCTTATATGTTAAACATGTTATTTGAAAATAAAGTTACGCAAAACTAATGTATATAATACTGATTATTATGAATAAAAAGAAATCTAAACAAAAAAGATATGACTCTGAATAATAGTGTAAAAGATAGTTATGTTGAGAAAATATAGGAAAACAAATAAAAGTATAATAAATGTTTATTGCTACTGACATTATGAAGTTGAATGCTTCTGAATTTGAACATTAGAGACGGAGTAGTTAGAAATTGTGATTGTTAGGATGAAAAATGTTAGGAAGAACATTTTCGGATTTCCAATTATCGGAGTTGAAAATTTAGGTGAACTTTGGCGCACCCGCAAAAACGAGATATCGGAGTGATATACAATCTTCGCCGGCGCGATTCTCTAAAGGAACTGTTTAAGGACATAAACATCATGACGGTACTTTGTCAATATATTTATGAAAACATCATGTACGTGAGAAAAAAATCACATTCATCTTTTTAGTACCTAAAATCGTGACCTCTGTTTCTTTTCTGGCTACTTGGAAGAAACTCAAAACTGGTGATAGATTACAAACTTCTAATATACAATACCATACTGAAGCCAATCTGGACAAATGGCATCTAACTTTGGAGATCAGCCAGCGCCTCCAACATAATGAAAGTGTAACGGGCACAAAATTATATACTAAATAAATATCCAACGCACCATGGTTTATCAAAACAACAGAAATTCATGAAATCCTCAATATTCCTATGGTCAATGGGGAGATAAATGCACATGGCGTCCAGTACAAATCCCGACTGCTAAATCATCCGAATATGCTGGCAGGACAACTTACATTCCCAGAAAATATCCGCCGATTAAAAAAGCGGCGGGATATTTTCGACCAGAACAGTCGGCCAGAAGAGTGACTTTGTAAAATTGGGGAAGACTCCACTGAGAGTAGAGCCTAATACGCCATCCGAACCATTTCATCTGCTCATAGTGAAAGACTGATCGCAAGATAAAACAAACAAACAAAAAAATACTTTTTAGTAAAAACGGCGACAGACATAATTACGTTAGTAGAAATAAGGAACAATTAATTCAACCAGGTTTCAGACTGGCTAAATAAGCCTATTCTTGCATGGGGTACTGTATAATGTTACAATAAAATTCCTCCCCACATTCTATAACTGAATGAGACGAAATTTAAAACTTGTATAAAACGCACACTATGCAGGCAGGCATATTATAAGTTGGGCGCTTACATCGCAGATAAAAATGCTTGGCTCAATCATAGTCCTGTTCCACAACCACTAGGGCGCAAAAACAAGTGATATGCAGAACATTATTGTTTTGAAGTATTGATAGACCTGCTGAAGACTGTATGCATATATTTTTATTGTATAAACTCAATTTCGTTTAGTGATAGCTGCACAGCATATGTGTGAGTACTATGTACCAACTGTAAATCTAAGATTTACTGTACTTATGTGTCGTTCGTTGACTTGTGTGTGCCCTGGCAGTTGAGATTGTGTCATGCTCTCTCAACTGTCTCTCTAATGGTGGCACATGTGTTTTTTATTTTTTTTTATTTTATATTCATTATTCGGTTCCCTTCATGATGACTGAGCTGAGTGGTGCCAATTCATGCGTCATGTTCGTAAACGGGCGCCATCAGTGGGAATTGGCTTACTCGCCGACTCAACTTAGTTGCCTCGGCTAGTTTTTAATTACCTATTTTTTGTATTTTTTTATTGTTTGTTTCACTCATGATGCTTTTAAGTGCACGACTTTTTACATCGTTCTCACAAATGTATTTTTTCAACAAGAATGATGTAACCAAATAATAAACTGATGGAAAAGAGAGTTCGTGGAGTTTCTTGCACATTCTTCTCCATAGAGACCTACTGACGTTTTGTTTCCGAAAAGTTGATTTCTAGATGATGATCTTTCATCCAGTTTTGTATAATAAGCATTATATTATTTAGATTCACGTGTAGGTGTTGAGAGTCAATACAGAAAGTTACTATAAAAATGTCGTCGGCAAACAGTACGCACGACTCCGTTATAATTTTAGGGAGATCGTTGATGTAGATCAAAAACAATAAGCACCCGACAACACCACCTTGCGGAATAGAATGTCCCATGCAGATCCCATTAGAGCGTATTAGACTAAATTCTCCCATGTTGTGATCCCAGTGTTCAATTTCCACAAATTGTACTCGGTTTTTTAAGTATGATGTAAACCATTCAAGGGTAATTCCTCTTACACCGATACCATATAATTTCTCTATTAAGATTTTATATATCACTTTATCGTATGTGTACGGGACGGACGTGATCGCTCGAGGCTGTTAGGCACTCAGGAGGTTGTAAGGCTCCTGCTCGAACGCGTTGACGCCCCTTGCACCTATTGTTCAGTTGTCATCGGGTAAATATCAACCCTGGAGTCGCTTGAAGGCTGCCAAGTATGTTGAGGTGAAGGCGTGATGTCCAGATAAATAAAAGGCTTATATATTCATGACCAGAAGCGACGTTTCTTCATGGTCCTCGTTACACAATGATGCGTGGAAATGACTTAGGTGAAATAATGGCTACAAATGGATGATGCGCCTGTGCGCTATCCTTCCTATTAACTTGACCGTAACGAGGACCGTGATTTTTCGTGCGCGCAGATTTTTATTTACAAAATGTTTAGTCTACAGGTGTTAGCTAGAAACCGACGGAAACTCCCCTTCCACTAAACCGATCTCGATGAAACTTGTACCTCTGGATAGGTTTCGAGAAGACCTTCCCTCCGGTCTTTGTTCCTTAGCCCCTACCTTCAGGGAGTTCTTGCAGGAAGAACACCAAAGAAAGGGAATTTCCGCCAGTTTAAGGGTTTACAAGCTGTTTTCTACTAAAACTATACACCTTAGCACTAGGGTACCAGCGAGGGACTTGGAGCCCTCCTACTGGGCTGTTGACACACATAAGTATTATAGCTACATTTATAACCTTTAGGCGTACAGCCGCGTAAAGGTGCGAAAAGTTAGATTATGTGCCTAATCTTAGCACATAAACTGAATTTGTACTTAAACTGGTGGGTGGATCCACACCCACCAGCCACCATCGGATAGACCTCGCAATGGGCTATCCCACGATGGAAGTCTGGTGGATACATCTCCAACCCTCGAAGTAGCATTCACTCTGACATGTTTGTTTACATGAAAAAACCATGGAACCTCGCACCATGTCAAGTCGGTTAGCTCCCCAACCACCAGAGCTAGGCTCCTTCCGGAAGTGTGGTTGGGAAGCTGGAGAACTGGGCTGTCGAATGGTCGCATCCTGATGGGTGTACCACCAGCCCTTCTGGTGCTTAAGGTGCCGGGAAGCGGCCGAATATGAAAATATTGCGTTGTTCCACGGCTGTAACGCCTCTGTATGTGTGTGTGTAGCTATATATTAGCTTTGTATCATGACTGAGTCCAGGCGCCTGCCTGAGGGTTCACGAAGGTAATGCTTTCGAAAGCATATCTATAGCTGTTCAGGCACCAAGTGTGTCTGAAGGTAGTGAACCCGCTGACAGACGCATAGAAACATCTATGCTGGCACATACAGACACATTATCTCAAGCAAGTGATGTCTATGTACTAGAATTACATAGGTGCTATGAATTTATAGGTCCTAGATAGAATTCTAGGTCACCTGAAGCGCTAAATCTTGTATCGAACTTTCTAAACACTTACTTGAGGAAAATGTATGTATATTTACCTTTTCAGAGTGAATATGTATTAAACCTGGCTATGTACTGTTATTAAAAAAAAAAAAACATTTAATTCAAGTATCACTGACTCATAATAGAAATAATACATTTACACAGTCACATTACATACACAATATTTACAAGATAACACACAATATTTAAATTTCACAATTTAAAAAACCCCCGACACATTTATCTTGCGAAAACACCCCGATTTAAACAGTAAAATGCCCATAACTTTTGAACGGCTGAACCGATTTTGTTCAAACATAGCTAAGAACACTCTTGACAAAATTGCCTTTCAAACAAAAAAAATAAATCAAAATCGGTTCATCCGTTTAGGCGCTATGATGCCACAGACAGACACACAGATACACAGCAATACACGTGAAACTTATAACACCCCTCTTTTTCCGGCGGGGGTTAAAAACAATTTCATTTACTTAATTCAATTACATTATAATAAGTCTAACACTAAAAATAAAATAAAAATAACTCAATTAACATTCATAATTCATATAAAAAACCAGGTCTGTCAGTCGCATCAGACTGCCACATGTCGCTTACAACAGTGGGAGATGATGGAGCAATCAAGCCTTCCCGCGAGCGCGGCCAGCATGTTGTTAGCGCTCCCCCGCACTCGCCGCACCAGCGACGTGGCTCTCTTGCGCTTAGAGGCGTGGAAGCAATCCACGCGCGCTTCTGCAAACATAGTCGATGCGCTGCAAAAGCGGGGGAGTGCCATCATCATCCTGAACGCGTCATTGAAATGGACACGAAGGGCGCTGTAAGACTTTTGCGTATAGTCAGTCCACAAGCTGCACGTGTACAGTGTAGTGCAGTAGGCTCTAAAAAGAGTTTTTAACATCTTTAGAGCAACGTGCAAACCTGCGGATAACCATGTTCGCTCTGACCGACAGCGCCCGCCGCTCCCGCTCAATGTCCGCGTCATCTTTCAAGGTAGGAGTCAATAAATGTCCTAAGTACTTAAAAATGTCGACCCTTTCCAAGGGTACGCCATTCAGCTTTATGGGTGGCATATCTCGCACTTTCCTAGGCCCTCCTTGAAAAACCATGCATTGACTCTTCCTGTCATTATAACGCAGCCCGTGATCAGCTGCGTATTCCTCACATATACTCATCAGCCTCCTGAGTCCACAGACCGAGGCGCTCAGCAGCACCATATCGTCGTTTTCAGTCATAGTATCCAGGTATACTATCTAGAACACCTAGACGGTGCTTCCTAACAAAACAATTTGTGTAAGGAAAATAATACGATTGGTACGTGACTATAACACTCGCACTACTACCTGCGACCCTGCCATTTTGAGGGGGTCCAATTTAAGTAAACAAAATATTTTTATTTCCTTAAAACTATACATTAATCATATTATTATATCTAAGGTACCTTATGCATAATATCAATACATAAGCGCGACATGCGCACTATAAGCTATATAAAAGCCCCTAAACCATGATTTTAATGTTACTAGAATTTCACATAAAAAATTTCTTATGCGTTTTGATATATAAACAAGCGACGCCACCTTACAGGTCATTTCGAACTAAACCGTCATGGCTGACGGCCGTGTTTACGAAACATGAATTCTTGTTTCTTTCCGTAATAACACAATCAGTATGTACAATAATGCTTCTAATTTACTATTCTTAGACTATATAACCCTATTACATACTGATAGACACATAAAATATAATTTTAGTGTCTTAAAAACATGAACGAAATTTCTTGTGCGCATTACTATAAAAGACTTTTTCGCCTACCGACATCATTTAGTATACGATGGCGCGCTGGGGCAAGGAGACGTGTGTCTGTTGATACTATTTTCTATTTACATGAAACCATCTAATATGGTTGGTGACGTCTCGTCGCGAACAGTCTGCCTTACTCATATCCAGTAGAATCCCAATTGCATATTTTTTATTATTTAAAACGTTCAATATTTCCTGTGTAAATTTATACGTTGCCAAAACCGTGCAGCGGTTTTTCCGAAAACCGTTCTGGCAATCATCATTTATATTAAACTTTTCGCAAAAGTTGTTGTTATGTGGGTACCTACACATATTCATAGATATATATATACTTGTGCACTGTGACTGCTGCGCCAGTCGAATATACATTCTTGTGACATACCGGTTGTATTATTCTGCTACCCCTCTTCCGTACATAACAGTTGACGACGAGGAAAAAGTACGAGACACGCGCACTTTATCTTGAAAAATGGCGAGAGTATCCACTTCAGTCGGCACCTTGACAGTGTTCAGCCACGAAAACCAAGAGTGGTAGCTATATAAGGAAAAACTCGAGCAGTGGTTTCTGGCAAATGGAATTGGGGTAGATGCTGATAAAGCCGGTTGCAAACGTAGAGCCATTTTACTAAGTAACTGCTCGGAATCCCTCAGAATTCTGCAAGCGGGTTCTGCGTCGGGCGCGTTTCGACCATATTGGACGTATTGGGGCCAAGCTGGCATCGCATCCTCCGGGTAGTAAACAGTTTTGGTCTAAAGCGGTTGAAACGAATTTCTGTCGTCCCACTTTACCTCCAATGCTGAAACCTGATGGGTCGCTGGCTTACTCTGCAAGTGAGAAAGCAAATTTATTTGCATCTCTCTTCGCTAACAATTCGCGTCTGGACGCTGGCTCCAAGCAACCACCTTCTGTACCTCATTGCGACTCTTCGATGCCGGAGATCGCTGTGCACCTGAACTGTCTCCTGTGTTGACACGCTTGTTCCGCCTCTCTCTTCTTAAAAGAACGGTGCCAAAATCCTGGAAGCTTGCAAATGTGCAACCAGTGCCCAAAAAAGGCAACCGTGCTGACCCTGCCCATTACCGTCCGATCGCCATTACCTCCATACTGTGCAAAGTTATGGAAAGGGTACTGAACAGTAAGTTGCTGACCTACCTTGAAGACAATAATCTCCTCAGTGACCGTCAATATGGCTTTCGCCGGGGACGGTCAAATGGCGATCTTCTCGTGTATGTCACGCACTGCTGGGGCGAAGCCATCGAGAGACACGGCGAAGCTCTTGCTGTTTCGCTTGATATCTCGAAGGCCTTCGACAGGGTCTGGCACGCAAGTCTACTCTGTAAGCTGCCTGCCTATGGCATCCCCGCTGGTTTTTGTAGCTGGATATCAGACTTCCTTAACGAACGGTCGATCCGAGTAGTCATTGACGGCTGCTCCTCGGACCTTATGGCTATCGATGCCGGCGTTCCTCAGGGGTCTGTTCTCTCTGCAACTCTTTTCCTGCTGCACATCAATGACCTACTTCAGCCTGGTATAGTTGGGTACGCAGATGACAGTACTGTTTCAGAGAGATACTTGTCCAGTGCAAAAACCAGCGTGGATGAAGTTCGTTCCTTGAGAGAGGCTATGGTGAGGCGGACAGATTTGACCTTAAGCCTTGTCTCCCAGTGGGGTGATGAAAATCTGGTCTCCTTTAACGCCACCAAAACACAAGCGTGCCTTTTTACGGCTAAAAGGAGACTTTTCGATCTTACTCCTACTTTCAGGGGTGCGTCTGTTCCTGTGACTGATCGGCTCGAGCTCCTAGGCATGGAGTTGACATCCAGTCTCAATTTCGGCGCATCCATTGAGTACAAAGCCCAAATTGCGGCCAAAAAAACTGGGCATCCTAAATAGAGTGAAGCGATGCTTCACGCCTGGACAGCTTTTAACCCTATACAAAGCGCAAGTCCGATCCTGCATGGAGTATTGCAGCCACCTTTGGGATGGCTCAGCAAAGTATCAGCTTGCCGCGCTTGACTCGGTGGAACGCAGAGCTAAGAGGCTCATCGGCGACGTTGAACTGGTGGATGCCAAGCTTAATAGCTTGGCTCATCGCCGCAAGGTTGCCTGCTTGTCGGTCTTCTACAGACTGTACTTCGGTGAGTGTGCTCAAGAGCTCCACGACCTCATCCCACCAGCCCCCTTCTACCATCGGACATCTAGACGCACTGCAAGTTACCATCCTTACCTTGTTGCCATTCCACCAATTCGCACCAAGCGCTTCCCAACATCCTTCATAATGCGCACAGCGAAAGAATGGAACTCACTACCTGCGTCTGTTTTTTCGAACGCATTCAACCCGAATCTCTTCAAAGTTAGAGTGAACTTCTTCTGGCTAAGCTCACTCCATCGTAGACTCTGTCTCTGTCACCTCTGACCTAGACTAGAGTCAAGAGCAAACCCATCATAAATAAACAAAAAAAAAACCAGCTACAAGTTGATACGCAATCTAGCTTTACCGCAGAAGGCCGGTACCTTAAGCTATGACGAAGTAGTAAAGTTGTTGGACGGACATTTTACGTTAAGAACGTGTACGTTTGCTGAAAGGTACAAGTTCCACAGCGCCACACAACATGTCGGCGAAGGGTTGCCAGAGTGGGCGGCGCGGGTACGTGGTTTGGCGATACACTGCGGGTTCACGGCGCAAAATCTGGACGAACAGCTATTGTAAAATATGCACATTTATCAATATTAATAGTTAACTCGCCAACACACTACCGCACAGGCCGACAGTCTGATAACAACTGATCGCCCCACCACTCGGACCGGTATTTATAACCGAGCGGCATATGTGCACGAGGCATCTCTACAATACTGTTATCGGCTTGTAGCGCGATCTATTGATATCTACATACACTACATTCCCTTCCTTGTTTTAACCAGTTGTATGTCACCAGAATTATTAATAAGATTTTTAGCAAATTCTTATTTGTATTATTAATTAATTGGCATCTCTGGCAAAACAAAATGACAGCACAATAATATTTAAAAAATCATTAACGGATTTAATTTATTGTTTCCTTTTAACCTTTCTCTTTCTCTTCTATTCCATTTTCTGATTCCCATCTCGGCCTACTGATGAAGGTTACCCATCACCATCAAATTACTCTAACGTTAGTTGAGAACTCATGTTATTTATTAGTAACCTGGAACCAATAAATTAATACACGAAATAGTCTCGCGCGCAGGCCCGACGACTTCGAGCCTCCCGAAGAAACTGGCCTCCGAACAGACTCCAGCACCGTGGACCACACACGTACGCTGCGGCAGGCTAAGGACCGTGGTACAACCTGCCTTTCCACTCAGCGTTTGTGGACCACGTGAAAGTCCTCAACTTGATCGAGACTCGGGCTGCACTGCAGTCCCTCCAACGGCGCCAAATTGACCACCGGTACATCGAGGTACCGAAGCGCCTGCACAAACACGCCACTACGCTAGTTCCACCTTGCGACCTGGCCCCGAAACCCATCCCTCCGCAGTGAGGTGTAGAACAGGGAGACGCCACACCTCCGAAACCGTCCACCGCTGCACTGCAGGACGCCTCCAAGGCTCCGGACCTGAGAGGGCCAGGCATCGACGTCAACGGCGAGCACATCACTCACCTTCGGTTCACCGATGATATAGGTGTCATGGCTGAGACCATGGAGGACCCCAGTACACAAAAGTGACTTAACATATCGGTTTCCTCACGATGTTTTCCTTCACCACCAGTAGGTAACTCTTGGTCGCATTCTTCATTACTGAAGGTCGCATCCCTGAAAGGCCCTCATGGTTTTATGCACGATGTTCTACCACTTCAATTGGTTCTCAGCTTCTCTTAGGGTGGTTGTAACAGAGAGTACAATAAGGGCGGTTGCCTGGTCTGACCAGCGGTTAGGTGACCAGCCTCGAGGTCATTTTCCATCCGCCTTCCCACCAACTTCTCTAGATTGTCTGGTTCTCGACGGGCAAATGTGACCAAAGTGGCTAGCAGCATACCGCAGCAGCGCTGGTGTAGTAGGTAGCAGAGTGTGGTGAGTCTGTCTTTTATGCCTAGTTGATCAAGGATAGATTGGTTCGTTCTCTTGGCGATGCATGGTATGCGGAGCATTCTTCGCCACCACGACATCTCAAAGCTTCTATCTTTTTCCGTTCTATTGCCCGAATCGTCCACGACTCCGATCCGAAATTGGATATCGAGAAACCAGTGTCCAGACTAGTCTCATCTTACCACATTGTTGACCTTTCTGTCCTGCCAAATATGTGTCAGCTTACTTTCGCCGCTTTGGCCACTATACTTTACTACTTACTTTACTGCTATTACTGGCAAACTCTGATGACTGTCAATTTAATGAACAGTAGGTATAATCTACTGCTATTACTGTCATGTTCTGATGACTGTCAATTTAACGACCAGTAGGTATAATCTACTGCTATTACTGTCATTCTTTGATGACTGTCAATTTAATGACCAGTAGGTCTAATATACTGCTATTACTTTCATGCTCTGATGACTGTCAATTTAATGACCAGTAGCTATATTCTACTGCCTGTCAATTTAATGACCAGTAGGTATATTCTACTGCCTGTCAATTGAATGACCAGTAGGTTTATTCTACTGTATGTCAATTTAATGACCAGTACCTATATTCTACTGCTTGTCAATTAAAGACCAGTAGGTATACTCTACTGCAATTGTGTGCTCTTTGATTTAGTATTTTAGCAATCGCTTTGCTCTCACACAACGGTCTATCTAGACCAGACCTCGGACAGGACTGAAAGCAATATGGCTCACCTACGGACTACTTGTGTTGCCTCAAGATATACCGATTTACGGCTACGACAACGCTTAACCACTGGTACGGTTGAACATACACTACGGCCGATAGACTGAATTACTCGAACTTCTACAGCTTGCTCATCAATCATCATTATCGAAATCAACCTTGACTGCAACATGATTACGTGACCCATCATGATCTTTCTAAACCGTTAGTGTGTATACTTCTTAGTTCTAAGCGCATCTATTTAAAGCTTTCAGTGTATAACGATCACCGATATCGAAAAGTTCCTCTAAGCCTTAGCAGTTATTGATCAGAAACCGTATCAGCTTAGATCATAATTACAACGCTCATGGCACGACTGCTGCAGCAGCTAGTGACACTCATGCCACCCATATCGTTATTACCTCAAGTGGTACGACCAACACACATCACTTCACATAGAGTCTACGACTTCTTCTTCTTCGTCGCTACACTCTTGGCAGAGCGGTCGTGGTCATCATGTAGCAGTGCGACTTATGGTTGCCATAATTTGCCTAAAGATGCGACGCCAACCCTCTCTATCGGCTGTTATTCGTGTGTACTTATGCAATGGGCCACCCACTGCAGACTTAATCTGGTCCATTGAATGGGCGACCTGCCGCGCGCTCTCGTTCCTTCCACTCTACCCTGAACTACAAGCCGCTCGATAGAGTCGTTGCCTCGTCGGGACATGTGTCCAAAGAACTGGAGTACTCGAGCTTGGACTATAGCCGATAGACGCTGCCTGATACAGAGTTCTTGAAGGATGGATATGTTAGTGCGAAACTCAGTCCACGACACTCCAAGCATTTACTCCAGCACCACATTTCCAGAGCGTCTATTCACTTCCTCTCAGTTTATTTCAGCATCCAGCTCTCGTCTGCGTATAGCAATATGGGGAACACAAGTGCCCGTATAAGCTGGATTTTCGTGGCTTTGGTGATATTGTGATTCTAGGATGATTCATGATTCTATTCTTACGACTTCTAGGTTATTACAAAACCAATACAACGATAGTCTCCTTTGAGACCAGCAGCCCATAGCCCCCTCAACAACTCACAAGTGAATTGCAGGTACGACTACAGACAAGTGCGTAAAGTGCGACCTAATAGCCACGGTATGTGCTCTCCTGCTCGGTAGAGGAACTCTCCTCACTGTTTTCTACGTTTAACTCGTTAGGAGCACTACTTAGAGGCGTCCTTTGTATGCGATCGTGAGCGTACTTATTCGTTATATTACTAACTCGCTCTGACACTTAAAATGACAGTTGTGCATTCCTTCACAAGGGATATCTCATCCTTACTCAACAAAATGTTGAAACTATTAGCGTCAGTAAGAAATTTATTACGTACTGGCTTTGTACTAGGCATGTCTCAATTACCTAGTCTTAGTGCTAGGTATAACCACTACCAATTCAATGATCAACACAATTAACTCAAAACTTATCATTTCATTTGGAATTATATTTTTTTCTTGAATGAAGTACGTATTGTTACTGTATTACTCAAAAATTATCACCCAAGGCTAGCTAATAGCCACCAGTGATACCCTTGAACAACACTAAAACTTGACCAGGGCCTGCAGTCTTGACATAGCTAACGATCGTTACGCTAGCTAACATTCGTTAACTCTTACCACAAAATAGTAAGTATACAGAAGGGCCACTCCCGCCGTTTGGAAAATTGACAGCTAAACTTGACAGATTCACTAGAGTTGTAGTGTTCGTTATATTAAATGGATATTTGATGCCCTGTCTACCCTCTAAGGCATGTAAGCATGATATGATGTATGTTTAGACGAATCTATGTATTTATGTTTGTAACTTGGGCAACCTACCCTTTTTTTCTATTCGGAATCAATATAGTAGCAACCCTAGTGAATCTGTCAAGTTTAGCTGTCAATTTTCCAAACGGCGGGAGTGGCCCTTCTGTATACTTACTATTTTGTGGTAAGAGTTAACGAATGTTAGCTAGCGTAACGATCGTTAGCTATGTCGAGACTGCAGGCCCAGTAATTAAGCCAACATTAATTATGATATGACATGGCCCATACTGTATACAAAACCAGAACTTTGAATAATAAGCACTTGTCCTGAGCCATAACAAAATGAAAACGACTCACCAGATTGGCATAACATCCCACATTGTTTCCGTCATGTAGACGCGAAGCTGAAGGGCTTACTTCTACTGCATTCAGTTTTGGTGGGACCAAAACAATACGACGCTGACGGTGAAGTGTGCCACCGTTTGCGCATCGAACTCGGGTTTTACGAGGGTGAATGCCACAGCACTACTCAGCAAGTGCACTTCTAATCGTATACATTTGATGCACTTCAAAAACTAACGCCACTGATTTTAACTGTCACTGTGATCACATTTCATTTTTTTTTTTTTCGTAACAAAGTCTTCATGTTTCTTTTAGATAGGTTTTTGTTTTATAAGTAAATCAACTTTATTTCACTCTACGGTTTTCTCCTCGTCGCCAATGTAAAATATGCACATTTATCAATATTAATAGTTGACTCGCCAACACACTACCGCACAGGCCGACAGTCTGATAACAACTGATCGCCCCACCACTCGGACCGGTATTTATAACCGAGCGGCATATGTGCACGAGGCATCCCTACAATACTGTTATCGGCTTGTAGCGCGATCTATTGATATCTACATACACTACACCTATATTTCTCGCTCCCTAAATGCAGCGGAAAAACACTATAGCCAAATCCAAAAAGAAGCAACTGCAATCATATTTGGTATTAGAAGGTTTCACCAATATTTATATGGTAGAACCAAACCAAAACCAAAATTTTAAGAACAGACCATAAACCCCTGGTTTCAATTTTTAATCCAGAAAAAGGCATTCCCGAGATATCAGCAAATCGTTTACAGCGTTATGCAATTTTCCTATCTGCATACAATTATAAAATAGAATATGTGAGCAGTGCACATAATTGTGCAGATTTCTTAAGTCGATCAGTACCAGATCAGTACCCGATAATTTAAAAACAAACGTCACACGTTCGGAGCGGGAGCGTGATGAGTCACTAGTAGATAAATCTAGTGATGTGCGTTTTGTTTACGAAGGTGAGAGATTTTTGTCACTGACAGATATCCAAGATGCGGTAAAAACAGATAATGTTATTATAACCGTCATCAACTATTTGACAAATGGTTGGCCGAGTAAAATTAGTGAACCATTAATGAAGGATTATTATAGCCACCGGTTAGAATTATCAGTAGAAAATGGTTGTCTGATGAGAGGTCATAGATTGGTTATTCCACTAAGTCTACGACATAAAGTGTTAACCGAGCTGCACTCGGGACACTTTGGAATTTCTAAAGTGAAAGAAGAGGCACGCAATAGATTTTGGTGGCCGGGTATGTCTGTGGCTATCGAAAATCACATCGGCGCTTGCACCGTGTGTGCGTCGCAGCGCGGCGCGCCCCCGCGATCTCCCCTCACTCCGTGGCCGTTCCCAGCCCAGCCGAGGCACGGTGTGGATATTGATTTTTTAGGACCAATTAACGGCAAAACATTTTTAATAATCGTATATCGCATATTCCAAATGGGTAGAATGTTTTGATGTTTCGTCGGGATTCATCTCGCGAGTGGTTATCGAAAATCTTTGCGAAGTATTGTCACGATTTGGTTTATTTGATACGATTTGCTCAGATAACGGTACTTCTTTGTATCGTACGAGTTTAACCAGTTCTGTACACGGAATATCATCAGTCATATAACTTCACCGACATATAATCCGGCTAGCAATGGACAAGCGGAGAGTTATGTAAAAATTATTAAAAAAGCAATTAAATCATACTTATTATCAGGTACAAAATTGAGAGATTTAAATATAAAACTATCAGAATTCCTACTGAGGTACAGAAATTCCAAACATACGACCATAAACAGATCACCGGCTGAAGTATTTTTCGGTCATAATTTGAGATGTAGACTAGATCTCCTGACACCGCACACCACATCGCCATCTGACACAGCTCTTGACACAGTGGTAAAAGAAAAACAGTGTTCGCAAATTAACAATTACCGTGGTACCCGCAAACTTATATTTAATGTAGGTGACCAAGTCTTGGTAAAACTTTATAGCCAGCAAAAACAATATTGGTCACGTGGTATTATTATTAAACAAATTGGAAAAGCAGTGTACCTAGTGAAACTGAGTGCATCAGAAGATACTATCAAGAGGCACACTAATCAGTTGCTGAAATATAAAGGGAGGGAAGATGGGCCATGCGAGGAGATCGTTCCCGCATTTATGATACCCTCACACTCGACGAGCTCCGGGCAGCGGCTACCCGAAGTCTCTGTGGAGGAGGCATCTTTGGAGTTTGAAGCGCCGGCATCAGCTATTGTACACGGCGACGATTCCGCTGAAGAGGAAGTGATTCCAGCAGTTCCCTCCATCGAACCTGAGCCAGACGCTCGGTCGAAAAGAAACAGAACTGCTGTAGATTATAAGAAGTACTTCTGATTAAAGGTGGAGGAATGTTATGTGGGTACCTACACATATTCATAGATATATATACTTTTGCACTGTGACTGCTGCGCCAGTCGAATATACATTCTTGTGACATACCGGTTGTATTATTCTGCTACCCCTCTTCCATACATAACAGTTGCAAACGCGATTGCACATTGTTTTTTCAAATATCTAAGATGATCTTGGTTAAAGTGCAATTGGTCGGTAGTTATTTGGATCTGACTTCGAGTTTTTCTTATAATGGGTTTTATTAAGGATTTTTTTAACGCGTCTGGGAATATCCCTTCAGAAAATGATTGCTTAATTAGTAAATAAAACGGTAGTGTAAGCTCTTCTACACACGTTTTTATAAGTATGGGAGGAAGCTCATCTAATCCGTGACTGTATTTGGTTTTGAGATTTTTAATAATATTTTTTATTTCTTGCGGTGTGGGTGGATGTAAAAACATAGTGATATCAGTTGGTCGTAGCACAGGTCGGCCGCACGGCTCTGCGTCTCCAATCTGCCTTGTTTGTCCCACTGATGCAAAGAAATCATTGAATGAGTTTGAAACTTGTTTTGGGTCCGACGTAAGTTTATCATGGATCATCAATGTAATGTTTTGTTGTGTTTTTTGCAGGTTTTTATTTGTACGCTCTTTAATAATTTTCCACATTGAGTTTGTTTTGTTGTTAGTTGAATTTGTAATTTCCCGAATACACTCTAGTTTTTTTGATTTATTGATTTTATATTGTTTCTTCAATATTAGATCAATAGAATATGAAATGAGAATTCGGAACAGTCGCTTATTTTTATCCGACTGCCGAAGGAGGGTAATGTGTTTATCAGTCTATGTATGTTTGTTCCTATATGGCGTTCCAGAGACCAAACGCGTTGGCCGATTTTGATGATTCATACGTCAATCGATGCGTCGTAACCCTGCAATTGTCATAGGCTAAATTAAAATTGGACAATAGAAAAATGGCGGATTTTGGGCGCCATATTGTGGGGGCCCAAATTCTTTTTTTGTTCCAAACCCATCGTGTGGGGTATTAAAATATAGGGTTTAAAGAGGTGATTTCAAAAATATATTACACTTATATGTTTAAATGTATCTAATTCGAAAAAAACTAACTAAAAAGTTATAAATAAAAAAACTTAATTCAAAAAATCAAAAAACTCGACTGCTTCAAAAGCGAACTAAAAAGTCGTAAACAAGGAAAAAATCATGCTGTGCAGGCGAAGGATACACCAGATTTTGGTCAGCCAGCCCGCGAATATGTATCCTCCGACTGCACAGCATGATTTTTTCCTTGTTTACGACTTTTTAGTTCGCTTTTGAAGCAGTCGGGTTTTTTGATTTTTTGAATTAAGTTTTTTTTTGCATGATATTTTGATGCCTCTTGTCAGCCATTTTTTTCTTTTGTTACGAGTCAGTTTTATAGTTTTTAGGGGTATACAGTCATTTAATATTTTAAGTAAATTATCTTGGAACGAGTTGTAATTTACATTTATGTTTTTTTTCGAGCCAAATATGATTTTATTCTTACTATAATTCTTTGATAGTCGTTCTACTATCAATTTAAACTGTTTATAAAATATATCAGGCTGTTTATTATTCCAATATAAAGTTATAAGTACAGTGTTAAGTCGTGTTAATTCAATGGCACATACTTCAATAATGTATTCCACCGACATATCCATAATATCCTTTCTCTCAATGAATTCTATGTGTTCTTGTAACAATATGCATACACCGCCGCCTCCGTCGTAGTTCTGTCGATAGTATGACGTGGCGAGGATGTATCCGTTGTAGTTAAGAATGTCTCTCTTTCCCTGTGTTAACCACGTTTCCGATATACAAAGTGCATGGTATTTTTCTTTATTATCATCAAGAAAATCTTCTAACAAATGGTGTTCATTGTTGATACTTTGCATGTTTTGGAACAGTACTGTGATGTTATGATGATCTTTAGTGGCGAAAGGAACTTATTTCATCTATGTTAGCTTGCAAAAGGTCAGTGTTGCTTTTGGTGGTGTTATTTATATTATCGTTAGTAGTGTTGTTCTTGTGAGAGTCCATAGTTTGATTGAAGTCAATATTTTTCCTTGCATAAGTTTGTTTTGTCATTGTAGTGAGTTCTTGTTGTCTTCCGTCTATTATCAATTTATTATTTCTAATAATAGCGTGGTGTCCCTGTTGTCTTGCTAAGCGTAGGTTTTCTTGTAAGACTTTTTTGTGTCGATTGCAGTCTCATTTAGATATTCAGAAATAAAGAGTCCTATATGTTTAAAGTACGTCGCGTTATGTAAGATATATTTCGTCATGCGTTTGCTTATAAGCTCAATTATGATAGGTCTTCGAGGGTTGCTGAATCTTCCTATTCGTGAAAGTTCCTCAATATATCCAGTCAGGTCAACATTTAAAATATCTTTGAAAGTTTCGATTATCCGATAATGTAGTTGATTCTCTAATTCTTGATCGAACTCTGTCAGTCTTATTACAAAAAACTCAATAAACCTTGGTTTAAACCTGGCCTATCAAGTCCAGGCTTATCTGCAAAACCATGGTCTAAATTTGTCCGTATTACAAAACTTAAAAAAACCCTGGTCTTCTTAGTACCGTCATTTGAACCATTGTCAATATATCAACCACAGAATAAAACAAATATCATTCGTTCACCATAATATCGTTCAATTGCAATGTTCCATATGCCCAGAAAAGAAAACTTTTTGGTAATACGATAAGAATTAAATGATGTTTAGGAGTGTTAAAATATTGACTCTTTGTTATTTTGCATGTATATAAACATTAGTTATTTTATCGATTGCAGTTTTGTTTAGGTTTAAGCAAATTACTTAAATTCGTATTAATTACTAAGAATACATCTACGTACGTGTAACGAAACGTAACATTCTCGCGCGTTACATGAAACCATAACAATAAACAAAACCATCGCTCGTTGAACAAAGTTCATTAGGCTTTGTATTTTTAAGTCTTCAAGTCTATACTATAACAAATGCCTCTTTGTTATAAATTAAGTGTTGTAATGGACCAACAAAAAAAAAACATCTGAGAATTGGACTACCAAGGAAAAAGTAATATCCTCAATATCAATTAAATCCACCATGTTATTATCCATTTTCGGGTAAAAACAACACAACACAATGAAAAAGATTCTATAACCTAAAAGAAAAACTTTGACAGATACGACTTAGACCATCGTTAAACTAGGGGCCGCCGAGGTTTAGCGTTAGACCATGATATGGTCCATGGTTTATCGCTAAACCATTATTTGTAATATCATTTTTATTTAAACCGTGGTTTATAGAGATTTAAACTGGGTTTTTAGTTAAACCGCTTTTTGTAATAAGACTGTGTAAGTCCAAATAGTAATTTTTTTTTAAGTTGCTGTCTTGTTCTTGCCTGTCGATTTTTGTGATAGTTTGTTTTATTTCTGTAATTTGTTGTTTAAGTTGATTGTTTTGTAATTGAAGTGTTTCTATTTTTTCGTTTAGTGTATTTATATTGTTTCTTGCTATGTCTTGTTCGTGTGTTAATTTGTGGGTATCTTGTAAAATATCTTCTCTTAATTCTGTTATTGTCTTTTGTATTTCGTTTTGGATTGTGTTCCTTAGTACAGAGAGTAGGGAATGATTATTTCTTTCTAGTTTCGTGTCTAGCAGTTTCGCTGAGGGTTTCTAAGGTAATAGAGGAACCCTCAGTTGTGATTACCTGTCTTTTTGTGTTGAGTTGGATACTTTGGTCAGGGGTTTTACACTCGGCAATTGTCGTAATGTTTATATTATGTCCTTCTTGAGCATCGTCGATTGACATTGTAGTGTCTTTAAGTGATGTTCGGATAGGGGTGGTATCATTTTTAATCGGCGAGTGATATTAGCACAGTCCGAGCAGCGCCAGCATTTTTTAAGTTCAAAATGATTTTCCATATAATAGGCAGATGTCATATTAAGGCACGTATAGTGATATTTAGCTGAGCACCCTGTGCATTTCAGGGACTCTCCAGCGTATTGTATTTCCTTACAACATGCCGGGCAACCCATAATTGTAAGTTAAGTTGTTGTTGTGTTATGCGTGAAGCGAAAATGTCAAAGTTGCGTGCTGTGTTTTGATTGGTCAATTCTTGTGTCAAGAAAACAATAATTCACCTGTCATTCGTTTATATTTCCAAATTTGTCCAGTTTAAATTCTCAACTGAATTTTGAGACCTTTTTTTAATTATTACAGCATTCCAGATTACCTTTTGTCGATTAATTTCACTTTAGTACTGTGTTTCTTGTTACTGCATACTGCTTGATGGGTTTGACTTCGTTTATTTTGCGTAGTCACCAACACAGTCACGACATCAGTTCTTAGAGTCACATTAAACGTAATTCGTAGTCTATCACCGAGATAACACTTCCACTTGTTTTTTATAGCGAACTAAGCGCACTCGTTAGTCTTATAGATTCACTGGTGAAGAATAACTATATTTAATCAAATTAATACGGCGGAGCGATTTTGACCGTGGTCAAATCATGTACGGGTTGTGAAAGACGAACTAGAAATAACGAGTAGAAACAAATCGTTGAAAATAAACAGTATTGTCGATGTATTCGGTCGGACAGATGTGGGGCATGCAGATGTCTGTTCAAACGTTGACTTATGAAAGTACTTACTGCAGGCGTCACCAGCGAACAACGGAGCATGTCCTACAATAGGCCACGCCCCCGGCCAGCATGGCGGCTCCGCTGTGTTAGCGCTCATGCGGCGCCACCACCAGTACACAGCGCACGCGATGCAGAGTAACAGCTCAGTGAACATTGTTGAGCTAAAATGAATAAACTTTATTTTTAAAAGCCTTCCAGCAAAAAATGGTTTCTATTTAAAAGCCCACTTATCTATATAAATAAAAAGACAAGTCCGGACTGACTAACTGACTGACTCATCAACGCCCAGCCTAAATCCTTGGACCTAGAAAGCTGAAATTTTGCACAGAGGTTCCTTTTATAATGTAGACAAGGAGTAAAGAAGGATTTTTCTAAATTCAACCCCTAAGGGAGTTATATATGGGATTAAAGTTTGTATGAAACTCTGTCATTATTATTTGAAATCAATGATATAGGCGAAAAAATACTTCTTTAATTTTTTTTTGAATTTCATCCCTTAACGGCGTAAGAGGGGGTTTTAAAGTTTCTTAGAAAAATAAATTGTTAATCATCAAAATTACGTGAAACTTAGTATTTCTGCTCTTCAATACAATTAAAGAAACTCGTGTTTCAGATTTTTTTGAATTTCCTCCCTTAAAGAGGTAAAAATAGGTGTTAAATTTGTAAGAAAAATAAATTGTTTGTCATGAAAATTACTTGAAACTTAGTATTTCTGCTTTTGAATAAAATTAAAGAAAAACATACTTAAGTTTTGAATTTCATCTCTTATCCCTGTAAAAAAGGGTGTTAAAGTTTATATGAATAATTTATCTACTGGATGTGTTCGGAGGAATCAGTTTTCAAACCTCGAATACTACTGATCCCCTCTGACTATGTCTTTGAGTTTAAACAAATACAATTCCTCCTTTGCAATGACCAAAATTAATTATTAAGGGTGGCAGGCATAGATTTAAGGCAACATTGCATCGCACACGGGCAAATCTACGTTGCCTATCCAGAGTCAGTACTAGCAGCCTGACCACCAGACAGAAAAACCACGAATGTGGTATACAAAGATGTGCATAATTAAATTTTAACTTCCTGATGACGACTTTGCTAGCGTAAACTAATTGGAACACCCATATCTAGACTGTACAGAATGGCACAAAACTTATCACTTTATCGGAAAATGCTATAATTTTTCTTCAACAATTATTCTGCTTCAAAATTTATGAAGTAAACAGATACAAAATATAGCTGGTAACGTCCAAGCGCGTGTATCCTATGATACGTCAAGCCATTCTAAATCACAACCACCAGGAAGACAACTTTTCATCGAAAATCATCATGAACAAGCTCTGTGAATTTATGAATAAGCAAAACTATCATGTCTGTGGCACAGAAAAGCCGCGTATAATCCAGAAAGAGTCATTACGGCCGCTCAAAGTTACTGCATGGTGTATTGTTTTTCATGGATGAATGCTATGAGTGCCCGTATCCCCGCCATAAGCGGTACTGGAAGACACCGTGGAGTTTAAGTGGGTTCGAGTTCCACGTTACTGTGCTATCTCCCCGTGATAGCACAGTATGCATGAGCATATCCCCAGGCAAAAAAACTAATGGTGTGATGTTTACGCTGCAAGCGTCATTGGGCCGCCAAACGACTACTGTAGTCTACGAGGCTCCAGAGCCATAATCAACGTTTTTCCTTATCCTTAAAAGGAATAAATATATTATTATATATATCCTTTATTATTTACACTGTTGAATACAGGCCTGCGGATAACAAAGCCAAGCGCCGGACACTGAGGCCCATAGCAATATTGCGACTCCTGGATCCTACAAGGTCTGTACCCACAAAACTGCAATGCGCAGCAGCGGTAGCTAGGGGTGTATTCTTTGTGATACCGATTCCTGTTAAACAGGTGGAAAGTGAACTTACAACTACTTCTCACCTATGTCCTCGTGGTGGTATCCGTTCAATCCCGTGTCAGGTCGGGGGTTATTGGTAGGAAGATATATATATATAATAAAGAAGGGACAATAAAGGTGGTCTGAGCTGGGTTTCCGGCAGCCAGCAGACACCTAGACACGTTTCCGTGGAAAATACCTCGATGCGCGTGAAATATACCCATAAACAAATACACGATCGGAGCACAACACTACTCGCGAATGGCGACCGTAATTTCTAGTAACGATGAGTTATATTCAAAGAAGAGTCACTAGAGTCTGGCAAACGAAAGTAGACACTCGAATTATTTGCAAACTTTTTATATGGCAATGCTATACTAATGTCAACCTCAATTTTTCAAAACAAGATGGTATGTTGTTTTGATTTGTTGTGATCTTGTTAATAGCATTTATTCAGTGAAAAATTAATAAAACAATCAAAAGTGGATTTCAGGAGATGTTGTTTCCCATGATGTCTAAATATAAAGAAAAACAATAGAAGAAAGACGCCGAATTCAAACAAAAACAAGATTGTTTACGTGTGGTGTTAGATTTCATAAGTTAGTAGGACGCTAATAATTTGATACTTTGTTTTAATTCGTAATTACTATTGATGCAAAACTATTTCTCTATTATTATTCACATTCATTTTATAATAAGTTAAATAAAAATGAATACAATAACTATGAATAGGAATATAAATTAACAAATTTGATCCATCTTTATTTGTCACACCAATAATACATACATTAAAATTAGATGTCAAAGTCACAACGACACGTTAAAAATCTGTCTTATAACTAGTCAAATAACCCGCCCCTTACTGTTCCCGGGGCAAAGGTGCCCATAACGCTTGCTGCATTGCCACGTTGGATGGCAATGGCTAACCTTTGCACCAAGAACGAGCCGGAGCGTGAGTCACCCGTTTTGACACGAAGCTTGTGCCCTATCTCACTAATGAGCCTCTTGGCCTCAGTGCTCCAACCACCCATGGTCTCAACGGCAATGGGTACAAAATGATAGCGGCCCTCCAACGGTGCGTAATTCACCCTCTTCCTCTCAGCGGCGTTTTCCGCCGCCGCTGACGGCGAGAGGACGGTGCGACCAAGGTGGCTGGCGGCAACAGTGCTGACGCAAGTTGCGTCCCATATTAAGCACATAAGTTAAATAACTTCATAATAATGCATTATGGTTTATTATCATACCATAATAAAAGTCGCATTGTATTTTTTTTTCTTTTACAGAAGATCTGGAGTATGTGACAGGGGTTAATGAGATAGTGTATTATAAACTTACGGCTTTTGAGCAGAAACATAGGATAAATAACTAGAACCAGTACTTGGGTGAAATAGCTAGCAGAGGAGTGAAAGAAAATGAATGATCATGTCATGACATGTTGAAAATAGATATAATGAAAGGGACAGAATTACAGAAAATCATTTATAAAGTTTAATTATTAATGTTCGACACAGTGATTGCAGTGACTCTAATGAATCTTTTCACATAGAAGTCATAGATTCAGATTTTGATTATGATAGTGAATTAACCAAAATTATTATAGGATACTGTTTTTTTTGTATTCAGATTGATAGATACATAATATCTAAACTATTGCCTACCTAAAGTACCTATAGTATTTTTATTCAGACGAAGTAAAATTAATAATTCTAAAGTATCAAAATTGGTTATTCCAGGTATTTCATACTAGTTTTGGGGTTGCTATGCTGAGATTTTTTAAATTTGCCGCGCTTTTTCAGTCTCTACTTTCGTTTGCCAGACTCTAAGCATATTTAAAAAGAAGCTAACATCCTTACTAATAGATAGATGTTATTATTCTACACAAGATTTTTTGAATGATAATAACGTAACATGATTTAATGATGAAATGATATATAATGATGAAATAATTAATTAATGATAATGATTTATATGTGATATAATTTATGATATTGTTCCAAATTTTATTATATTATGCCTTGATAATGTATGCAAAATAATCGATTTAATTTATTTGTAAAATATAGAATTAAGATTGTTGTTTTTGATGTTTTAGTTTATGCAGGAAGATTCACAAAACTAGTAGTAGTAGTAGTATTTTTGTTTTTTTATTGTTTATGTGGTTGTATAATTGAGTAGATATAAATATGTTTTACTTTTGCATGCCGTAAGGTAAAGTGTGTTGGAACACCATTCATTGCAAAATAAATGATTTCTGTTTTCTGACACCAAGTAAACATTATCTAAAAGCAGAACCAAAGTGAGTCATTCATAAAAAAAAAGACAGCCAATAAAAACCGGGTGCTGGTAGTTTTTGCTCCAACCAGTATTAATTTTCTATGTGTAAGCAAAGTGGTATTTCTAGTCTAGTCTAGGAAATCGATCCTACGAGACCCCCAATGAAAGTCCAACGTTCTAGCTATTAGAATACGACGGCAGTTCAGTTTAGCTCATTTTATATCAATTTGAGCAAATTTTGTAGTCTACGCAAACAAAGACGCGGGCGGAAAGCTATGTTTGGATAATAATTTGCAATATCCCGCCAAAACTGCAAAAACTAAGCAGCCTAAATCGTGTAGTCCACGCAGGCGAAGTTTGTAAGTTTGTAGGGGGTAATGTCTGGATCTACATAACCGATATAGATGAAATTTGGCATAGAGTTAACTTGAGGCCCTGGGAAGGACATAGGATAGTTTGTATTCCCTTGGGATGATAAAAACTTTTTACGCGGGTGAAGCCGCGGGCAGAAGCAGCTAGAATCTTGATATATATAAACTTAAATGCAGAGCAAAACTAATAGAAATTTTAAGATACCTGCAGAGTATTTTGAATAAACCTGTTACAATAAATGAGATAAATGCGACGGCCATTGTTCACTACGTAAGGTTGATTGTGCGTTGTTGACTGGTTTTGTATGTTTAATAAATGAAAGGACACAACTGTTTCGCAGCTCTGTATTGAGGCAACTAAAAAACTTAAAACGACCGAACATACCGCCCACCAAAAGGACCCTATGTCCTTTTACAAAAATCATTAATTGGGGTACATATCTATCTTATCGTTCTAAATTTTACAACTTATTAAAGTAAACATAGTAAAGGTAATAAATATTTCAAGTGGACTGTATGTAAATAAAAATAACATGCATCAAATAGTTTACAAATAAGTACTGACATTTCTGTTTACTACACGATCGAATGATAAGTATAAGCACAAAGTACGTAAGCGGCGGCGCGCCGCAATAAGGTAAGTATTATGACACATCTAGTTGAGTAGCAGAGTAGCTAGCATTGAAAATAAACAAAGAAGTATACATAGGTACACGCTTTGGCACGCAGGTGGCCAAGTACATATTGTTATCTCGTTTAGCTACTTGCTAAAGTAAATGTAACGTATATAGCTATACATTAGTAGTTAAGCTTCTAGTCAGTCTACCTTGTTGATAAACAATATCTTCTAACATTTTACCTGGGGGGTGACCACAAGCTCTTAGAGTAAGGTTATTTTGAGATCGAGTAAGGGACAGATGTATCTGACTTGTATACATCTGTCACTTACTCGATCTCAAAATAACCTTACTCTAAGAGCTTGTGGTTACCCCCCTGACCATATTACACACTTATAAAATAGTAGGTACACATATCTAAAGTTAAGTATAAAGGTAAACAAACTGTATTTCAAATAGCTAACAATTTATTGAGCTTCTTTAGGCAAGAATATTAACTTAGATAAATCCCTTTTTAATTCACCTTGTCCCTTACACTGCACCGTAACTACTCTTACTAAATCATCCTTTCCAGGATGCAGCTCTTTGATTTTTTCTAGAAGCCATCTCGCGGGTGGCAGACCATCCTCCTTGATGATTACAATGTCTCCCACGTTAGGTGCCTGGATGGCTGATTGCCATTTGGTCCGTTGTTGCAGAGTGTGCAGATATTCAGAATACCATCTTCGCCAGAATTCTTGTGTCATTCTTTGTACTAATTGCCATCTACTTAATAGGTTGATTTTCATGGTCATAATCAGGAACACTGAGTAATGGCTCACCTATTAAAAAGTGACCAGGTGTGAGTGGTGACATCGTCTCAATAGTATTGTCCAGCTGGCACAATGGGCGGGAGTTTAGACAAGCTTCTATTTGTGTTAGCAATGTCGCCATTTCTTCATAGGTAAGTGTTGTGTTTTTGCTAACCCTCGCTAGATGTCTTTTTGCCGATTGTACTCCGGCTTCCCAGAGGCCACCACAGTTTGTTAGTGTGCTTCGTTAATCAACAATGTAGTGATATGTTGATTACTCGGTATTATTATGGGATGTTTTACTGTGACTGGCAAAGGAGACGGGGATTTCTGGGCCTAATTGTAATAAGATGAGGTATAGTTTAAAAAAAGGGTTATATTTTTCTAATTCAAAATGTGAAAAATCAGCTTAATTCACAATCTGGAAAATGAGAAATCCAAAAATTAAGTTAAGGTTACGAAGTAAATCGAATATCGATTAAATTATAATCGATTAACGTGACAGAGTTCAAACTATTTAAGAAAATACTTTCACCAGATGATTAATACAATTAAAATAATTAAATCTATTAGAATTAACGTATTAAACAGTATAAACCAAATTAATATCTACATAATTAAAGCAAATCGATTCACGTTTACTAATCGATTATTGTATTTTTAGTCTGTGCTAACTCTGACTTGACATGCATGGCATGACACTCTGTATAGTCTATGCTGATACTACTCGTTTCGTATCGTATAGTGCGTGTGCGTTTTGAGTGTGTTTCCCCCATAGTTTTATTGATATTTTCTTCGATCCCTGCTTTCATTCTACGGACTTCTGATCTACCTTCTTGTACGACCCTTGCCTTGCTACCATACCGGACACTGAGAACCCCACCTAAACATTGAACTTGGATTTGTTATTTTGGTTTTTGCGAACGGACTACCGATTGAATATTAACAGTATTGACACCATGGATCGTTGTGTAAATTGTGGCATAGCGACTAGTCGCTGTAATACACTAGGTCGTCGAGCTTTGGATGACGAAATGATATGTCAATGCCCATGTTATGTCAATAATATGGTACCTAAGTTGGGCTAGGTACCAAGATAATATAGTACCCTGCACAATTCCTAGATGACATTCTAATTATGATTGAAGATGAATAAAAAATTCCTATTAATAAAAAGATTTTTATTTTTAAACATCATCTCCTTACCTACTTTTCAAATATATTTAACACCCTATCTATAAATAAAAAAACATTTTTGCAAAAAAATACTATCTTTTTTATTTTTCCCTTTTTAGTTGTACCTACATAATAGGCAAGTTGTATAGTAAGTACCTATAACGCCTTTGAACTTGAACATAACCGATTAAATGAGAGATCTGCTTACACCTTTCGAGCGTACTGGCGTGATGTTAACTTATGAAATGGTATAAACAATAAACAGACATGCGATTGCAGCAATCTCGAGAGATTTTCCGTTATTTATTGAAGAGTTCTGTTGTATACCTATCTCCGAAGTTCTTCATCAGATCTTCACCAAAATACAAACAAAGTCGAACATAGAACCTCCTTTATGGTAAGTCGGTTAAAAATGACAATCGCAGTTCAAAAATCGGCTGTTATGTAAAGATTTTTACGTAACCTCACTTTTCATTAATCTCTTTTATCTCGGCTCTCAAATTGCCAAAATCTGCAAAATTTTCAGTGATTGTTTGATAATACAGTAGCTATCAATTGACACCAATTTCATCTTTTTACATCCAGGCCCAAAATTGTATGAAAGCGTATCCGTCTCCTTTGCTTGTTGTAAACGACCACCAACTCTCAGCAGATTGTTTTTGTCTAAAAATGGTGTCAAGCCAATTAGTGAACTTGATTTTCTCACCTTACCATTTTACTTAATGGATTCGATATCTCTTTCATAAATAGACTGCTGATAGTATTTTATGCAAATTTGTAAAATAGTGTTCATTTCATTTGTAGTCAAATACCTTTCTTTGTTTTTATTGTTTAGTAATCTTTGGCAATAAGCAAGTACTCTCTTCATTCTTGTTAGATTAGAAAATCTTTCCCAAATTGGTTTTTCTTCATTTTCTGTTGTTGTAATTGTAATTTTAAAACATGCTGATTTTAATTCCAAATCTGTCTCTGTATTTTCTGGTATTTTCATGTGAACCTTATTTTCTGATAGCCATTCTGGCCCTTTCCACCACATCTTCTCTTTCTTCAAATCTGTTAGAAACATTCCTCTGGATGCTATATCGGCAGGATTTTCTTGTGATACAACATGATGCCACTGTATGTTGTTTGTATTGTCTTTGATTTCTACCACGCGATTTGCAACAAAGGTGTTCCATTTTTGAGGTTCACCGTGAAGCCACGCCAGTACAATCGTTGAGTCTGTCCAACAGTAGGTTTGTTTGTATGGAATTTTCATGGCTGTTGTGACATGTTTTAGAAGCCTTGACAACAATAGTGCTCCACAAAGCTCAAGACGAGGAAGAGATAATGTTTTTAGTGGTGCAACCTTGGTTCTTGAAGCAATTAGACTAGTATGTACTGTACCATCTTGTTGTTCTACTCTGCAGTATACAACGGCTGCATAGGCTCTCGTTGAAGCATCGCTAAATCCATGCAGTTGAATTGCTTTGATATTGCTGCTATACGAGTGTAACCATCTGTTTAGAGAAATCTGGTTGACATTCTCAAAATCTTGTCTTATCTTCAACCAATCTGAGGTTAATTCATTTGATAATGGTTGATCCCAGTGTGTCCCAACTAACCATAGTTTTTGAATGAACATTTTAGAAAGCACAATGCTTGGTGATATCCATCCTAACGGATCATAGAGCTTTTGTACATCTGATAATACATTTCTTTTGGTAATAATAGACGGGGGTGAATTGAGACTGATTTTGTAGAGGAATTGATCAGTACCCAGGTTCCATGTGATACCCAACGCCTTCACAGTACCATCTAGGTTTAAATCAAGTTGAATGTTTGAAGAAATTTTGCTTGGATCCATCGACTTCATTAATTCGATGTTGTTTGATGACCACTTCGCCAACTCAAAACCTCCCTTGCTTAACATACCCTCAAGTTGATTCGTAGCTTCTATGGCTTCTTCTATAGTGTCAAAACCCGACATGATGTCATCGACATAAAAATCGGAAAGCGTAATGTCAGCAGCTACTGGATAGCTATCTCGTTCTTCGTGTGCAAGTTGAATCAAGGTCTTCACTGCAAGATAAGGAGCTGAAGTAGTCCCAAATGTAACGGTAAGTAATCTATAATCTTTTATTTCTTCATTGCTATCATTTCTCCACAGGATTCTATGAAAATCAACATCTTCCTTATTTAACATTACCATTCTATACATTTTTTTTATATCCGCAGCGAAACAGACAGCGTGCATTCTCCAGCGCAAGATTATGCTACGTAGGTCTTCTTGGAGCACTGGACCAGGTAAGAGTTCATCATTTAATGATACGCCATTTGTTCCCTTACAGGATGCATCGAAAACTATGCGGGTTTTCGTGGTTTCTTTGTCTTCGCGCAGAACTGGATGATGGGGTAAGTATACTGATTTTCTTGAATATATTTCCTTTTTAGGTACTTCTTCTATATGACCTAAGTTTTTGTAGTTGTCTATAATATATATATACCTTTTCATAATCACATTTTAACTTAGGTTGTTTAGTAAATCTTCTTTCTAATTGTATCAATCTTGTTTTAGCTATTTCTCTTGTGTTTCCTTCAGTAGATTGAATACAATTTGTTTTAAACGGTAATTTCACTATAAATCTTCCTTGTTCATTTCTTGTGTATGTTTTGTGATAAATGTCTTCACATAATTGTTCTTCCTTTGTGTTCTTTCGCCTTGTGGTTGTATCTATCTCCCAGAGCGTTTTTAACATGTCATCGACATCTATCTGGTGATGCAAGACAAGAAATGAATGTTCATTTTGTGTTGTATTTATTTCTCCAAATAATATCCATCCTAGGGTTGTTTTTTGTGCACATGGAGACCCTGGTGGACCCTTGATTAATTCTTGTTCGACTATTCTTACATATTCTTTGACACCAAGTAGCAGATCTATCGGGCCTGGCTTGTTATACTCTGGATCAGCAAGATCAAGACCCTTCAGATGCTGCCAGTTGTGAACAGTTATTGTTTCGTGTGGTATTCTCGTGGTCAGTTGCTTGGGCATGACGTAAGCTTCGACGTGCATGTTGAATTTTGGTTTCCTTCTCGATAATATGTTTACCTGAACCACGTGTTTAATTGGTGCTTGCATAGATCCCACACCTGTAACAGTGCCTTCAATTGATTTTCTTTGAAGTTTCAATACTTGAGTTGCCTTTTCACTAATGAAGCTAGCTTGCGAACCTTGATCTACGAGAACTCTTAACAGTGTCGCATTTTGCCCATTTCCCCTTGCTTTAACTAGTGCAGTTGCTAATAAAGCTCTTCCTGTCACTCCAACACCAACATGAAGACTTGTTATAGCCTCCTTATTGTCTTCTTGTTGTTGAGGTGTCGATGGTTGTATTGGTTCTGTGGGAGCCTTCGACGCCTCTGATTTGTGAAGCAAGGAATGATGACGGCTTCTACATATACGGCAAGTAACTGGTACCTTGCATTTGTAAACTGAATGACCCGGAAGCAGGCAGTTGAAACAAAGTTGTTTTTCTTTCACATAGTTGTTACGTTGAGTAAGATCCATTTTAATAAATTCCTTACAATGACATAAGGTATGCTTTTCACTACAAAGTACACAACTTTTATCCTTAACGACATTCAAGGCATGGTATGATCGCTCTTTAATTGTGCGATCTTTATTTGTGACTGGTTGTATCATTTCCAGAGTTCTAAATTTAGATTCTAAAAAACCTTTTAACTCTTCCCATGATGGCACTTCTTCGGACTTTTCCTTATAAGCAAAAGTTTCCCACTCTTTATGTAATTCTTGGTCCAACTTCTGAATCACCAGAAATATAATAATCGGATCCCAAGAATCGGTGTTAATTTTTAAGTTTTTGAGGTTATTTATGCACTCTGTCGTAGTATCTTATAATGTCTTCACACTGTTAGCTGACTGAACGGTGATTTTCTTTTAATAAAAAAGTCTTTTCAAAACAGAGAACATAATAACACGTTTGTTGCCGAATCTGCCTTTTAACAATTGCCATGCTTGATCGTAATTACTGTCCGTAACTTGAATGTGTCGTAATATAATTTCAGCTTCACCGGTAACACTAGATTTTAAGTAATGTAGCTTTTGAACGTCACTGATTGATGTATTGTTGTGCACAAGTGATGTAAACATGTCCTGGTATGTAGGCCACTCCTCGTATTTTCCAGAAAAGTTTGGCAGTTGAATCCGAGGCAGTTTTACGACTGAACATTGCCCTTGAAATACTGATGAGCTTGAAGTTTCCATTGATGTTGGCTGTTGTTTGCTCAACATATCTGCCAAGTCTGCTTGTAAGCAAAGGTACAAGTCTTCAACGATGAAAAAGTCTTCATTAAGAAAATATGAGATTTCACCTCGCTTGTCTCTCGGAGTACATTGTGTCAACATCTCATGAGCTTGCTTAAATGAACTCCAATACTCTTCAATGCACTTCATTCTAGCCCTTATATAACCGTCTGTAAGTCTCACTTTAGGGAATTTTTTTTGGTTAACTTGGGTTTTTTGTATTAGTTTTGCCACGTCTCCTAGCGTATTCAAATATCTTTGTTGTTCCGTAGTTAAAGTAGCACTTGTATCGTTTTATTATGTTGTAATTATTGTACTTGATAATCACTTGTAACTTATGGATTGATAACCACACTAAACTTATAAAAATCTATGTCCATAAAACACTGCTCAATTTTGCGTAAACAAGTTGACTGCGGACTGTGGAATGCGGCTGCCTTTTGTTCACTAATAACCCACAGGTGTGCCGGCAGTAAATAAGTATGCGGCTCGATTTGCGACCATATGTTCACTACGTAAGGTTGATTGTGCGTTGTTGACTGGTTTTGTATGTTTAATAAATGAAAGGACACAACTGTTTCACAGCTCTGTATTTATTGAGGCAACTAAAAAACTTAAAACGACCGAACAGCCATAGTACGCTCAGATTTTGTTCAAATTTGATAAAGATTTTATTGTTTTAGAATTGATAGATATTTTCGTGTTTTTACTTGACAAACATATGTGAAAAAAATAGTTAGGATGTAAATGTGCGATAAATTTTTAGATTGATATTTTGAAATAAGCATCTATAACCATAATATAACATCACGCCTGTATTCCTGAAGGGTTTGGCATAGGTGTCCCTGTAGTACATCTACATTTCGTCAGTTTAGTTTCAAACCCAAGTACATGGAAAAACCGTTTACCATAAATCGTGCTTAAATTCAGTCTCTAGGTAAAAGTACAAGACCAACCCAGTCGATAGACCTGCACCTGTCGGAGAGGTTGAAGGCTAAAAGACACAGATTTCTTATTTTTCTAACTTTTGTGGGCAATTCTTAGCCTAAACACAAAATTTTAAATTACAAGTACTTCCCTAAAGATTTGGTGATCGTCAGTCAGTGAATGACGTAGTGTAGGCATTATGTTACTGTAGAACGTAGGCTATGATGTTACTGTAAAAGCCCGAAGTACGGTAGATCCTAGGAATTACAAAGTCACACTAGTGAAAGCCCGAAATGATCTATGATAATTGCTAATTGCCGACTTTTACCAAGAATCACACGATATATCTTAGGATTTACGTCAGAGACTTGTAAATGTTTGAACAATTGTAATGACTACGACACAATAATGATGATAACATTTTAAAATCTGATTTATTTTCTTCACCAAAGTTGGTCTATTGTTTGTTAGACGATTGTTTTTCAGCGAATACAACTAACTATTCGTAGTATTTTTAGGTAGTGTATCACAGACATTAAACATTTACAAGTCTCTGAGGTAAACCCTAACCGTGCGATTGCAGGTAAAAGCTCGAAATCGGCGATTATCATAGATCATTAAGGGCTTTTACTAGTATGACTTGGTAAATCCTATGGCTTTACCGTACTGCGGGCTTTTATAATAACAGACATAATATTTAATATAGTATACGTTAGTCAAATGAAACGTTGTGTGTTTAGTGAAAAGTTAAGCTAACTGCATCTTATTACCTAACGATTCGAAAATACGAGGAAACGCTTCGAGAAAAGTTAGGTAGTGCATCCATTAGATCATCTTAGAGAAAATACTACCGTGTCCCAAGATATGGCTATGTTAGGTTAAAACGGGCTGGTTTCCGCAACTCCACGACCAAGCGCATATTTTGCGTACGGATATGGCTATGTTATTAGTATATTAGGAATTAAATAAATTGATTAATTTACCTTACACAATAACGCAGATTAACTTGGCACAATACGTAGCAGATATCGTTGATCACTCTGTGAACTGAATGTGAGACTAGATGTTCAAGTGCTATTTTATATATTATGAATGCTACCGGCCAATTGCAAATCGGGCTTAGGCACCGACGGTTCCTTATGATTGCTTTATTTTTGAGACCACATATTCTGATCTCTTAAACTATGTAATTAAGAGATACCGTTTTATTTATCCTGTAATTTTGTCATGGAGGATTGGATATATCTTTATCTTGTTTTAGATCAGCACATGCACATTGTTTTTCTGCGATGTGAGTTAGTTTTATTCTAATTTATCGTAGTTGTGACTGAGAGTCAGTACTTTTTTACCATTAAAATGATAAAAAGCATTACACCAAGTGGCCCGCCCGTCACTACTTCCTAGTTTTTAGCTGGGAAAAATAAATGGGGCAGAAAATTCCACTTTCACATACTTGTAATACTGGACAGACATACTAAATTACTTGTTTTTGCAATAAAAATGGACTAGTACTATCTTAAATTGATTCAAATATTTTTACAGCATTTGTTGTTTGAAATAAGCAGCTACTACTATACTCGTACGGAACCCTGAAAACAAAATTAGTTTAAAACCTCTAGAATAAATTAAATTCAAAGTCAAGCAGGTCATAGCGACGACGAAACTTGTTGCACTGGTGCAGTTAAATTTTATTTATAAGTTCAAAGTGTTAATGTCAATGTTAATAAATAAATAAAAGTCAAAGTCAAATGTGTATTTCATGTAGGCGGTTATGCGGCATGTTGGCGACTGGCTGGTGCAACCTTTTTTGTTTATATATTATAAACCTTTCAGCTATTTTTCTACTGACAATTTTTTTGGCTAAGGTTTTTGGCATGTTATGCCCGCCTTAGGGTATATATGTTCTGTGATGTTATTTGTCAGGCTTTGGTGCCATTTGAGTTTACAGCTATTATAAAATTTACAACGAGTAACTATCTAAATTGTTTTTATTTTACAATATTATACAGTCCACCAATCGTCCGTAACATTTGGTCCTTACGAAGCCTAAATTTATACCATTTCAAGGTTGAAATGGTTTAAATGACGTTTGTTAAAATAAAAATATGAAAACTAGGAAGTTTTCATATTTTTATTTTAACAAACGTCATTTTCACAATGGTTGTTACTCATAGTCACACTAAATCGCAATATGCGAATCCGACGACACAAGGCCCAGGCGAAGCACATCGCGAGGACAATTGTCCACCCTCTCTCCGCGAGCGCGCCGATCCGCAACCGAGCGGATCGCATCAAGCGACACACATCGCTGAAGGTTTTAAACTGGCGGCGGCGGGAGCAAGCAAGAAACGACTGTACTCCTGGCTAGTTCCAGTCTTCAACATCAGCCGCACGGAAACAGAGGTCAGTCAACATACACAAGACGCTCTTCAAGCTCTTCTATTCTAGCTAAAAAACTGGCCATAGAGGCCGAAATTCAGCAACGTTGCGTAGAGCGTGAATGCAAACTAGCAGAGCGAGAGCGCGAACGTGAACAGCGCGAGCGGTAGCGAGAGCGTGAACTTGCGCTTCAACAGCAAAAAGCTGACGAGTTGGAGCTGTGCGCAAAGCTTGCTTCCCTGGAAGCACATTCTGACAGGTCTGATAGCGTCTCTTCACGTAGTTCACACAAAAAACGTGTAACAACGTGGGTGAGCAACCAAAACGCACCCAACATGGCACTCGACCCACAACCCTGCGTATTACGCGTTTAAGCACCCGTAGGTAACACTGCTACTTGTGGAGCGGAAGGCGATCCGATTGTTCAGCTTGCGAAAGCTTTTTCATCTTTACTCGATCGCCCGAGAACTGATTCCTTTTACAGGCAATATAGATGAATGGTTAGCTTCCAAGTGTACGTATGAGCGAACTAAATTCACGCCCGCAGAAAATTTAGCTCGCTTAACATCCGCCGTTCGTGGTGCCGCCCGGGCAGCCGTTTCTTAAATTTTATGGCAGGCACAAGATCCCATGGAGGTGATGACTGCTTTGGAGAAAAACTACGCTCGTCCAGAGTAGCTGGTCACACACGAGATTGCCGGTCTACGCAGTATTAAAATAGGTAACGCAGAATATTTAAACATTCTGGCCAACAAGCTGAGGAACTGCGTTGCCATTATAAAATGGTTTCAGCAGCACGAGTACCTATCATCACTCAAGCTTTTTCGTACGGGCCTTTTAAAACTAAATGAACACACATGAGACCGTTTTACGGATTACGCAGCCACTCACAAACCTTTTTAGCCAACGGTTACTAAACTAGAGTTGCTTTATAGGTACTTATTAATCGAAGCTGAACGACAAATCAAATTACAACTTTTTGGTTGATGTAACGCCGAGCTCGTCGCAAAGTAAGGCACCATTTTATAAGCCAAACGTAACGAAATATTTGAATGTTAAAGGCTACTACCTCGAATTACAAAACGACACAGTGTGCATACTGTAAATAAGGGCCCCACTCTGTTAAAACATGTAAAGCGTTTTCATCGCTTTCGGTTGACGATAGATGGCGCTGGATAAAAGAAACCAAAACGTGCTATAGATGCCTGAAGTCTAGCCCACATACATGGAACACATGCCGGACTACGCGATGCGGTGTTAGTAGCTGCGACAGGCGCCACTACACCCTCCTTCACGGTGACAAATCGGTATTTAATAGTAACCTCTCCGCTAATAATACTGTTTATCTGCAGAGCTCACCAAATAATGACATTATGGTGTCTCCTCAAGCTGACGGCGGCAACGTGGTGGCTAACACGATCGGGGTACCTGCAACTGGTAGGCGAGGACTGCTCAAGATTCTAACTATCACTTTAGAAGGTCTACGCGGCACATCTGATACGTTTGCGCTTCTTGCTAAGGGCAGCACCGCTACACTTGTCGACGGTGACGTAGCTGCGCGCATCGGAGCTGACACCACGGACCGTCAGAAACTACGTGTTACAGGGGTAGGGGGTATGTACCTCGACACTGAGGTATGCTTTGTTAATTTTTACATTCGAGGGCGCGACATGCCTGAACGCCACTTAGTCCAAGGCGCACGTAATATTACCCCTCTTTGTCTTACTCCGCAAAGCACCGAAATGCTTGATTTATCAAAATACAACCATTTTTTGGATCTGTCGGCTATGTTGGAATATCAAGACACTACGCCAACTGTGCTCGTTGGAGCGGCCAATTGGCATTTGTTTTTAAGCCGTGAGATGCGAGTAGGTAAGAAAAACGAACTTGTCGCCTCAAGAACCCTTTTGGGCTGGGCTCTACACGGCGCTATGTCCCCGTCGACTAAACCGGTAGATTTTGTCAACAATGTCTGTGAGGTTTACGCGTCAAGGGCAATCAACCCTCTTGAGGAACTAATTAAAAAACAATATGAAGGAATATATTCTTTAGGCATCCTGAAGCTTGCCACCTGAAAAAACAACGACGATGCACTTGCGGTATGTTTTTGTAGAGTCTTCCGCTTAGCGACTGGCTACAGGACGTTTTGAGGTAGGCTTGCCTTGGAAGTAAAGGGTAACAAACGACGTTCCAGATAGTTACCCTCACGCCTTATCACGACTCAAGTCTCTTGAAAAACAGATGGCCAAAGATAGCACACTTGCGTTAGCTTACAAAAAATATATTGAAAGCATAGTTCAAAAAGATTATGCAGAAGAATGCGCGCCCTCTGCCTTCCACGACAACTTTCTCAAGGACAAGTCCTCAGCTGGCGTTTCTTTGAGATGGTACTTACCACATTTTGGTGTGTGCCATCCACAGAAGCGTAAGTTGAGAGTGGTGTACGACGCCGCAGCTGTCACTAGAGGTGTTAGTTTGAACGAAATGCTACTACAAGGCCCGGATCTATTGCAGTCTCTTTTAAACATTTTGTTCCGTTTTAGAGAATGACCGATCGCGTTTAGTGCCGATATAAGGGAGATGTTTCTTCAAATCTACCAGTCAACTAAGGACTAAGGGATATACGATGACGTCTTAAATTTTTGGCGCTGTATCTTGCCCTTTTATAGCAATGTTAATTAAAAACAAAAATACATATCTGTCATATTTATTAAGCAACTACCTGCAAATGTAAAAGAGTACCCACCTAAGTAAATATTGTTGTATGTGCAGGAAATGACTCTAAACTTATATTAAGCCACATTGATGATATTGCTATAAATCATTACGTAATTTGTAATAATCATTGTGTTGTATCCTGGATTTTATATTGCTATATTAGTATTATAAGTCTTTTGAAACAATTAGTACAATACTGTATGTTAATATCAATGTTCTTTCGAATATTGATTAAGAATGACTAAATAGGCGATATTAAATTACTGTGTCGGCGCGGCAGCGCAGTAATAGCACTGAGCACGCCAAGGCACGTGCGGTGCGCTAGGTTCAAGAAGTAGAAAGCTTAGACCTAGGGAAAATGGACGGGTCGGTATGCTGAGAGAGATGCTGCATTAAACAAAGCTACGACTAACCTCAGAGGCGGGTTTCCTTGTGCCCGTTCTGGTTAATCCTGGCAGCGCTCCTTCTCTGTTCCACTGGACGTCTTGATTTGAATTTCCCTGGGTACTGGCACAATTTGCTGACGCGAAAGTGGACTGTATGCGGTGCGGTAGAACGGTGAGCCACGTGATGCTGGCTCAAGGTGATGATCAGAGGTGATCACCACGAATCCGACGGCGACGATAGTCGATCGCAGACGATGGGGTTTTATAAAGCGGTGATAAAGCGGTGGGATCTCACAACGGGTGAGGAATTTTTTTTTTTTTTTTTCCTCCTGTGGCAACACTACAGCTAACAGCTGATTTGAATTTGTCCTAATAATTTTAATTTTAAATATTAGATTTCATTCATAATAAGGCCTATTTCCAATTTATTAAATAGTTTTAAAGTGTAATTAAGTGTTTTGTGTTGAATTTAGGCACTAAGTGCAAAATAAGTGTAAAAATTTCATTGTGTTTCGTTGACAGTTACCGGCTCAAGTGAATGTTGCTTTTTCATCTCGGTACCTGGTGCAATACTTTGTGTTTTTACTTGATATAGGATTGTTTGCGTTTTAATATTTGCCTACAATTAATTGGATCACTTTTATTACGATTACAAGTTGATGCCAATGACCTATAAAACGTAAACATAACCTTAATTAGTTTGGTAACAGAGCTTCTTTCTTAACGATCTAAATTTCATTTTCCGTTCAACTAATCATCTGTGACTCATTCCACTACTCTTTTCCAACCTCTTCTTTCTTCTCTTTAATCATGATTATGACTCGCAGCGCGCGGGCTCGCCTAGAAGAGACCAAACTCAGTCAGGCTTTGAGCGAATTAAAGGCGTCTCACGAGCTCTGTGACCAACTGATTAGGGAAAAGGATGAAAACGAAATAGAGTTCCTTAGTGTCCTTGACAGGAATAGCAAACTGAAAACAGAAATGGCTCAGTTATATATTCAACACACTGATGCCGTAGCAGCCCGGGACAGGCTCCAAGTTGTTGTGGACGGGTTCAGCCAGTGTAGCAATGAGTATGAACAAGCTCTTAGTCACAATTTTTTATTACAACAGCAGCTACATGAGACTCAAAGTCAGATTGAACAACTAGAAACTACAAATTTAAACATCACTGCCTCGTTGAATCAAAGTCTATTCAATGAATTGGTGCCTGTTGCCCCATCAATGGTTACTGCAATAAACCCCTCTTACACAATAGATTTAACAGGTCATGATGATTCAAAATCAATTAAATCATTGAGGGTAGTTACTAGTAAAAATAAAATAAAAAGTACATTAAAATTAACAAATACAAAGAAAATGGTAAAAAAACAAAGGTTCTTCATCAAAAATGTAAAACTTAATAGAGAAAGATTGCATCTACTTAAACAATTAGATATGTATTCATATAACTTAGAAAAAAGTACTAGGAAACACCAAACTGACACAGAAGACTTGCAGTATGAACTTGACCTACTACAGGAGAAACTTAGTTTTATGACCATCAAGTATACAGCCTCTGAAAACCAAATGAGGGAATATGTATTGGCAATGAATGAGCTGGTGAGCTCACAAACCAACAAATGTGATCAGTGTCACCATCCACCATCTGTTGAACCCACGCCGGACCATTCATTGACAATATGTGATGCCACCATACCGCAGTCTAGTGCCAGTTTGCCATTAGAAATTACTAACTGTTTGCCTAAAAATAATGTAAATACAGAAATAGTATTATTTTGTGATGAAATTGGAAAGGATCTAGGCCATTTGTTGACAAATAAATATCCAGGACACTCAATTATGAACTACTGGTTGTTCTTTATTTGACATAATGATTATTTTTCTAGATTTGACATTATTAATATTTATTGGTAATAGGGGTAATGTGAACAAAGGAGAATTACTCCAACATTATAGATCTTGTGCGACCTTAGTTTAAAACAAATTGTGATGTTCACTTTCCCATACAGCCAAAGTTTGCCACAGGAAGAAAACAATCTTAGATTTGAATTGAATAGGACATTACATAATTTAACTTATAGTAGTAATTTATTCCATTTAATTGACACTAACAATTATTTTGGTAATCACTTTTATTTGACAAAAGATATTTTTTTTACGGATAGGTACTTTCTTTCAAAGTATTATAAAAGACAGATAGCTGTGTCGCTATCATATTATTTTTCTATTACAGCCAAGAATTTGGCTAAACAACTTGTTTCTATTGAACAATGCCAAGAAATGTTATGTAATTCAGACAATAATTTGGTATCAGTTATTGATATTGATGATTGAAAAGTGTCCGGCTGTGTTGACGTAAAGACGCATAGATGTCGAGCTCCTTTTTTCCGATACAAAAACTGAGTACATACCGTTCTTTCCTGTGAAAAACACCCTAATCTCGTGCGTAACGCGCTATAGTGCAAATTTACAAAGAACCAAGTGAAAACAGTGTCACCAATATCATTTTAAGTGGATAAAAATATAGAAATTTAGATTGACATAAACTCGAAACTATGTGTAGTGTACCCACGCACAATATTTTATAAAAATCCTGTGCCAACTTGACAGATACAAAAACAAATAAAGCCGCGTTCACACAACTACGTTCCGTTCTACGCTAAATACCAACGTAATAATGGATAATCTACAAACACTATTCGACCAAATGAAAATTGAAATGTCTTACCAAACAAAACAGATTATTGCGCAGATGGACGAGAAATTAATACCCTTCACACGGGAAATTGTGGAATTAAGGTCAGAAAATCAGGCATTAAAGGAAAAAATATGCTATCTTGAAAAACACAGAAGAATAAATAATATAGTTTTATACGGCATAAAAGAAAGCGAAAATTCACCTACTACCCTCATCGAATTAGTAAGGGATAAAATAAAAAACGATTTAAACATTACTCTTGAAAACAGAGACCTAAACACGATCTATAGAATTGGAAAAAATGACGTGAAAGAGGGGAAGGGAAGGCCGATACTCATTTCACTTGTCAACAATTGGAAGAAAAATGAGATCATGAAGAATAAAAAGAAATTGAAAAATGTTTATGCTTCAGAGGACTACCCGAAAGAGGTCCTTGATAAAAGGAGGGAATTACAGCCAAAACTGGAAGAAGAAAGGGCGAAGGGCAATTATGCAGTTATTATCTATGACAAATTAGTCATTAAGGAGGGGAAACCAGGCAGTGAGAAGCGTAAAAGAGATTCATCGACCTCGCCCGACACAGCGGAACAGCCTCGCAAGCAACAAACGTTATTGAAAACAAATAGACTGAATGCATTCGATTTAATGAGAAATAGAAGCAACCCCCTGCCTAGTAGTGCAAACCCTCCAGCTGAGCGGAAAGCATAGGATACAATCATCAGCCACCGGAACAAACCAACTAATAAGCCAGAACCAAATAATAATAAAAACAAAAAATTCCCTAATCCGACTGGTCCTCGTGGGGAATTAGACCACTACCCTCCACCTAAAAATAGAAAAGAAAAAGTAAATACGTTAAAACTCTGCACTTTTAATGTAAGATCGCTATCGACAATAGAAAGATTCCTCGAATTACATAATGCCCTAAAAAACATTAATTGCGACATCTTGGGGATTTCAGAAGTCAGGAAAATGGGCTGCAACATTGAAGAATATAAAGACTACATTTTCTGTTATATCGGGCAAACCAAAGGTCTACACGGAGTGGGATTCCTAATCAAGAAAAAGTACAAAAACAACATAAAAAACTTTACAGGAATTTCAGAACGAGTAGCACTTTTACAATTGAAGTTCGACATATTTCCCATATCTATAATACAAGTATATGCACCTACAGAAAGATCACCCGAAGTTGAAACTGAAAAATTTTACAGTGACATCGAAGCTGCTCACGCACTGGCTGACGGGCAAGTTGTAGTAGTGATGGGAGACTTCAATTCTAAAATAGGCTGCCCGAAAACAAATCACTACCCTGTTATGGGAAAATACGGAGTCGGAGAACGCAACGAAAGAGGGGATCGTCTGATAAATTATGCTTACCAATACAAACTGTCAATAATATGAACACATTTTTTAAGAAAAAAAGAGAGAATAAATGGACTTGGAAATCACCGGATCAAAAAACCAAAAACGAAATCGACTTCATATTGACAAACAATCCCAAACAAATAATAAATATGGAAATACTAAGCAACATACTATTTTCCTCGGACCATAGACTGTTGAGAGGCACACTACTTTTAAACAGACCTACAAAGAGTAGAAAAAACTTCGTAACACCACTCCATATTCCGAAGACAGAAGAAGAAATCGAAAACTACATAAAAAGTTTACAAACAAACATGGCAAGCAATGGAAAAGAACCGACTGATGTTCAGACCAACTACAACCTCCTGGAAGAAAGCATTAAGGACAGTTTGAAGTCACAGAACTTAACTCAATTAAAACAAAACAAAATATTCAGCAAAGACACCGAACAACTAATAAAAAGGCGCACTGAATTAGTACTAACAAAAAACAAAACCAGAGACATTAAAAATGAACTTAGTAAAATATTTAAAGAAACCCACAGATCAATCCGGAAAGACTACAGCAACAATAGACAAGAAATTATTACAAGAAACATAAGGAATTTTAGAAGTTATAAAAAAGCCAACAAAGAACTAATTACACACAAAACATGGATACAACAACTTGAACATAAATCAGAAAGAACAAAATCAAGGGAAGACATTATATGCCACGCAACAAACTTCTATAAGGACTTATACCGCAAAAGAAATGATGATGAAATTGAAATACAATCTGATAATGAAAGCAGAACTAATTGCATTAAACCAATTGAAGACTCAGAAGTTTATGAACACATAACACGGTTGAAAACTGAAAAGAGTCCCGGCCCAGACGGAATATGTAATGAAGCTCTAAAAATAGGCGCACCTATTTTAATTCACCACCTGTCGCAGCTTTTTAATATGGTGTTGGACACAGAAACTGTACCAAAACAATGGTGCACATCCGATATAACTTTACTTTTTAAAAAAGGAAACCCCTTAGATATAGGAAACTACAGACCCATAAGTCTCCTAGCAAGTATATACAAACTGTTTTCATCCATAGTACTAAAAAGAATGACTCAAGATATTGACAAACTGCAACCGAAGGAACAGGCAGGCTTCCGATCAGGATTTAGCACAACAGACCACATACAGACACTAGAACAAATTATAGAAAAATACCGAGAGTTTAATAGACCTCTGTATCTGGGCTTTATAGACTATTGCAAAGCTTTTGGCAGCATCAGCCACTGTTCAATCTGGAATGCACTCCAACGTTCAAACGTTGATATAAAATACATCAATATCTTAAAATATATTTATGCACATAGTACAAGCAGAGTAAAACTGGAAAAAAGAGGCGAAGAAATAAATATAGAAAGAGGAGTCAGGCAAGGAGACCCCCTGTCACCGAAGCTTTTCATTGCAGTACTTGAAAATATATTCCAGAATTTGGATTGGTCAAATAAAGGCATACAAATAAATAAATGTTACCTAAACCATCTCAGATTCGCTGACGACATAGTTGTATTAGCTGAAACTTCGAGGGATTTGGAGGTAATGATGAAATCACTTGATCATGAAAGCTCAAAAGTCAGCTTAGAAATGAATATAAGCAAAACTAAAATAATGAGTAACTCCAACAAAAGGCCTATTGTGATACAAGGCAACAACATACAATATATCAATGACTATATATACTTGGGCAAGCAGCTATCGTTTATCAAATCCAGTAATGAAGAAGAGGTAACTAGGAGGATAAACGTAACCTGGAATAAATTTTGGTCATTAAGAGAAATTCTAAAAGGAAATTATAACTTGCACTTGAAAAAGATTGTATTCGATACATGCCTTTTACCATGCCTACTGTACGGTTGCCAAACTTGGGTATTTACAAATAAAGTAAAACAGAAAATCATATGTACCCAGAGAGCAATGGAAAGGAGTGTGTTGCATATCAGAAAAATTCATAAAGTGAAGAGCGAATACATTAGACAAAAAACAAAATTTAACGACGCTCTAAAACATGCACTCACTCTAAAATGGAAATGGGCTGGTCACATCTCACGTTACACAGACAAAAGATGGACCAAAGAAACCACACAATGGAAAGGCCCCAAAGGAAAAAGAAATGTTGGTAGACCAATAAGACGGTGGGCTGATGATATAACAAACACGACGGGAAACGATTGGATTAACTTAGGCAAGGACAGAGAGTCATGGAAGAGGCTGGAGGAGGCCTTTACCCAAGATGGGATCCATATTTCAAATAAGTAAATAATACATACCCAAACACATTGGTTAAATGCCAATTATTAAAAATAATAAATAATTAAAAAAAAAAAAAAAAATTAAACTATTAATTCTCAATTTATTATTCAATTCTCTTTTAAAATTTGATAGTAAATTCTAATTTAATGGTAATGTTATATTCAATTTTGTTTTGTATAGTAATGAACAAAATTATTTTAATATTTTCTTATTCAATGAACAATTTTTATTTAATTATTAATAATGAAATAATCCATTTTAAATAAATATTTAATATATTATTAACTAATGAACTAATTTTTTTAGGCATGCGAATAAATGATAATATTATTATTTCTACTGTTTTACAACTTCAATGAATTATTGTTTGAATAACAGTGAAGATTATGCATGGAATGTAAAGCTATATAATAATTATTAATTATACCTATAACACTAACATAAATTTAAGCAAACTACTAACAACATTTGAAATGTAACTATGAAATATGGAATAAATGGCTTATTATTATTATATTATATATTATATTGATATTGATAATAATTTAAATTACAAATTAGGACATTAGAGTCAAACTCTTGCAAAATTTTACAAAATGAAAATTGCAAAATAAAATCAAATAAAAGTTTTAATTCAGTAAATAGTATTAACCTGGTGCATCAAAATATTCAAGACTTTATGAACAAAGATTTAGAAGTATAATTGTTTATGAATTTTAACAGTATTGATATTCTTTGTATAACAGAACATTGGCTTAAAAGCCACCAGTTATTGTTCAATTTTAATAATCACCAGGTTGGTAGTTCATTCAGCAGAGTTAATGCTATACATGGTGGCTCCTTGATTTTTAGTAAGCAACCAGCTTAAATTTAAAGATCGTAAGAATATTGTGAGCCTATCTGTTGAGCGGACAGTTTAAATAGCTTGTATAGAATTGGAGCAGTTTATTGTATTAAGTGTATACAGACCCCTTCAGGATTGTATGACTGCTTTGAAAAGGTAATGGATGAAGTGTTACACAAGATTTGTAACTCTAATAAATCCATTATAACTTGTGGTGATTTTAATGTTAATTTGTTGGAAAACTCAGGTTCTTGTAGTAAAATAATAAGTCTGTTTCAGTCCTACAATCTTGTAAACCTATTTTTGGAGCCCACAAGAATAACCCCTACTAGTGCCACGTGCTTAGATAATATTTATACTAATGTTGTACCAGTCCACAAAGAAATTATAAATTTACTAGATTCTGATCATTGCGGGCAGAGGATTACTATACCAATCCAAAACAACAAAGTGGCTAAAAAGGATATCACTGTTAACCCCAAGACTGCAAGTCGCTTGAAAGCTTTTAAAGTTAAACTCATTGATAAATTACCAATTTTGCCAATTCATGCTGAACCTAATCATCAATATGATGAATTTTTTAGTATATACTGTAAACAATTTAATTCCACCTTTATTCCCAAGACAATCTCCGTTAATGGTAATGCATCATTCAGTGATTGGGCTACCATTGGTATTCATAAAAGTAGAACACGGCTTTATGAGCTGTACGATGAAAGGACTTATGTAAACACTGCTGAATTTAATTTATATGTTAGAAATTATTTAAAAAAGTTTGTTTTTTGGCCAAGTCGCGTTATTTGAGTTCGAAGATTAAAAACAGTAGTAATGTTATTAAAACGACTTGGAATATTATTAATAGTGAAACGGGAGGATCTGGTAACCGAAATATTGACTACAGCCTGTCTATTAATGACAACATCATAAAATCAGACTCACAAGTCGCACTGGCCTTTAAAAATTTCTTTTCAGATATTCCCGTTTCTACTACTAAATCCTTAAACTCATCACCTTCGGTTGCTGAGTCTTTGCTAAAAGAAAATGTTAATATTTGCGATTCGGAATTTATTTTTGAACATATTACTTGTAGAGACATAATTAAAACCTTTCACACTTTAAATGTTAAAAAGACTGCTGATCTGTGGGGTCATTCTGTTGAAGTCGCCAAGTCTATTATTGATATTGTCGCACCTAGTTTAGCTATTATCTTTAATAATTGTATCGACTGTGGGGAGTTTCCTGACCTAATGAAAAATAGTAAAATAATACCTTTGTTTAAATCAGGTAGTACATCAGACCCTACAAATTATAGACCTATTTCAGTACTACCTACTTTTAGTAAAATATTTGAGAAATTAATTTTAGAGCAATTGCAAAGATTTTTTAATAAACATAAATTATTACATAGCAAACAGTTCGGTTTTACAAGGGGTCGTTCAACTACTGATGTGTGTTGAGCTTTTGGGACATATTTATAATGCATGGGAGGATAAGTGCGATGCCTTGGGCATCTTTTGTGATTTGTCCAAGGCATTTGATTGTGTTCCTCATGAAACCCTAATCAGGAAACGCCGCCACTACGGGATCCGGAACAGCGCTCTGGATCTTCTTACTTCATACTTGAGTAATAGGATTCAGAGCGTTGACGTTAATGGAAAAAGATCTCCTGGATCTATAGTAGCAATGGGAGTCCCGCAGGGCTCGATTCTTGGTCCTTTCTTGTTTCTTATTTATATTAATGATTTGCCTTACCTCATAAAGGATAACCATAATATAGTGTTGTTTGCGGATGATACTTCACTTTTGTTTAAACTTAAACGTCAGCAGCTGGTTACTGACGATGTAAATAGCGCGATCTCAAAAATAGTTCACTGGTTCAATGTTAACAATTTACTTCTTAATGAAAAAAAAACGAAATGCATTAAGTTTACCCTACCTCACGTTAGGCAGGTGAAAACTGATGTGCTGATAAAGGGCGAAGAATTGATTCCTGAAAATAGCACAGTATTCTTAGGTTTAACTTTGGATGCTAAGCTTCAGTGGGGCCCACATATAGATAAATTGTCAAAGAAGCTAAGCTCCGCAGCATATGCTGTAAGAAAAATTCGTAATTTAACGGACATAGAGACAGCCCGTTTAGTATACTTTAGCTATTTTCATAGTGTAATGTCGTACGGTATTCTGTTGTGGGGAAATGCCGCCGACATCAAGACTATCTTTGTTTTGCAGAAAAGAGCTGTTCGATCAATTTATAAATTAAGCCCGAGACACTCTCTCAGAGAGAAATTTAAGGAGATTAATGTAATGACTGTGCCTTCTCAGTATATTTATGAAAATCTTTTATATGCCCATAAAAATATAAAATTGTTTAAAAAATACAGTGATATCCATAATATAAATACTAGGAACAAACACAAATTTGTAATACCTACAACAAGGCTCAAGAAAATAGGTGGCTCGTTTAGATGTCAATGTGTGCGCTTTTATAATATGCTTCCAAGCCACGTACAGAATCTAAGTCTTAATAAATTTAAATCATTCATTAAACGTAAGTTGTGCCAAAAAGCGTTTTATAGCATTAAAGATTACGTTGAGGATAAAACGGCTTGGGAGTGAGCTGCTCCAATTAATTTAGTTTTTTTTGTTTAAATATTTTGCACCATGAATTTTGTTATTTTTAAAAAAAAACTATTTTTTTTTTTATTTGTTTTCTTGCAATGACAAGAATATTTACTTTTTAAAGTATTATATTATTTTATTTTAATTATTGTGAATGTGAAGACTATGTGGATCATTATTTTGTTTTAAATTTATCTTAGTTTTTAATCATGGTCTGGCAGTTTGAGTAGTTTATGCGGCCTACCCGAATGTCCTTTCTTTGGTATTGTTCGTCGAATCGTTGAGCTCCTTAAATTCTGAGTTGAGCTGCTCGGTTATTGACAAATGCGTGCACTGACTGGACAGGTCCACTCAATCTGGCTGGTTCTTTCCTCAAAAGACCATTTCAGACATCAGTCTACATGGTCTTCACATGATCGAACCAAGATTTTGTCAGGACTTTAAAAGAGACTGTGACCTCTGAGTTTGTTTCGGCCTTTCTTCTCAGAGTAGTCAGATAGGAAACGCCGACCTCATCTAGTTTTAAAAAAAATATGTTAGACATGTAAAAGCAACATAGCTTTCATAGTGACCCCCAAAGTGAGGGCTACGCGGAGGATTAAATTTCCATGTAATTTTATTAGCGGTTAATTCATTTCTAAAAGATTCTATGTGATCTGTAGAATTAATGAGCATATAAATATCAGATAGCGCATTTTTAGCACCTATAAAATTTGTAGCGTTGTCCGAGTATAGGACAGACACAGCGCCTCTACGTGATAAGAAGCGTTTGAATGCGGACAGAAATGAGCAAGTGCTCAGGTCAGTTACGAGTTCTACGTGAACTGCGCGTACGACCAGACAAACAAAAATACAAAGATACGATTTAATAGAGCGAACGCCGCGTTTGCGATACGGGACAATATTTATTGGACCAGCGTAGTCCACAGCGGTATGAGTGAATGCCTTGGCTTCATTCACTCTACAAGCGGGTAAGTCACCCATTAATGGGAATACTTAATTAGGTTTTGCTCTAAAGCAAAAATAACAGTTATGTATAACACGACGAACTATATTTCGGCATGACAGTACCCAATACCTTTGGCGTAAAATGGACATCAGTGTGAGCGGTCCAGTATGACAGTTCTGGCGATGATAATGAGAGATAATAATTTCAACTATATGATGTTTACGAGGCAACAGTACTGGGTGCTGTTGGTCATAGCTGTGATCCGAATTGCGTAACCGCCCATCGACTCGTATTAAACCATTAGCGTCGAGAAACGGCATAAGCTTCCGAATAGCACGAGAACAACCTTTATTAGACTTTCGATTTTTGATTTCGTCAGAAAAATAAGAATATTGTAACGCGAGTAAAACCTTTGCTTCAGCGAAATTAAGATCGTCTGGGGTTATAATTTTGAAATGCGGTTTGATAAGTTAAGAAGCGGGTGACCATTGTCACTTACATTAGTTACAGCGGTAAGAGTTAGTACTTTCTTAATCTCTGGTAAATTATTATGAATTGAATTATCATCACCAATGAATTTGGTGGGCCACTCATTCGTAGGTTGGCATAGCCAATGAGGACCAGTAAACCACAGTGGGTGGTTTATGATTTGAGCGGGACTTAATCCTCGTGACAAGCAGTCACTCGGGTTCTGATCACCAGGAATGTGATAAAACTTATTAGCGGGAATGGCGGCTACGGTTTTTGTAATGCGCGTTGCTACGAATGTTTTGAATCGATGCGGTGAGGCGCTAAGCCACTGAAGTGCGACCATAGAGTCTGTAAAACAGTAGACATCATTAGTAGAATGCCTTTTTTCGTATGTATCTATAACGCGGCGAACTAGTTTTGCCATCAGCAAGCAAGCGCATAGCTCTAGCCGGGCCACAGATACGGTCTTCAGTGGAGCGACTTTAGATTTTGCGCAAACCAATCGAGTCACTGTTGATGAATTAGAATCATTTATAATAAGAAGGTAAACAACGCAACCATAAGCCTTTTCACTGGCGTCAGAAAACGCAATAATTGAATTTTTTGAATTTTCATAAACATCTAAATGGCGTTTAAAACGTAAACTTTGAATAGCAGGTAACTCATTCAAATAGTTTTTCCAAACGTTTACAATCTCTAGCGGTGGTTGTTCATCCCAACCAAGTTTCAAGTTTTAGGTTTTGCAACACAAGTTTAGCGTATAAAATAACTGGAGCAATGAGCCCGAGTACATCAAACTGACGAGCAATTACAGATAAAATGTTACGTTTTGTGATTGGACGATTTTCTAAATGTACAGTGAACATAAATTCGTCACATGTGGGAGACCACTTTAAACCCAGAACCTTTAAATTAGGGCCCTGTTCTTCAAAGTTAATACTGTCAGTGTGAAGCTCAGATGTGGAAAGCGATTCAAGCAACTCACATGAGTTACTTGCCCACTTGACGAGCTCGAAGCCCCCGGCTTTGAGCAAACCCCGAAGGTCGTCTCTGAACTGTAAACCCATTGACAGGTTTGGTGCAGAGTAACAAACGTCATCCATATACGTGTTATAATATAATATATAGCGTATATAGCGTTGTTATAATATAATAATAATTTTGTTATGGAAATTTTTATCCCAAATATTTGCATGCTGTGTTCAATCTTGGCAAAACATGTCTGCTCTATTTTTGTACTGTAAGACCTTTTTATACCATGTTTTACGCAAATAAATATGATTTGATTTGATTTTGATTTGTTATGTTTTATGACAGTAGAAACAAGCGGGAAACGGGTACACTCGTCATTGCAGAATTGTCTGAGTACTCTCATGGTCAGGAAAGGGCTGCTTCGAAGGCCGAAGCAGACGCGATTAAATTGATAAGTAATTAGCTGGTCGCAAGCGTTAAAACGAAATAAAAACTTTTGATATTTGCGGTCATTTGCATGAGTTAAAATCTGCAAATATATCTGTTTGATGTCCGAGATAAAGGCGATTTTATATAAACGGAAATCTAGAAGTATTAAGAATAAATCATTTTGCAGATTTTCACTCGTATGCAAAACGTCATTGAGAGCCAGACCCGAACTGGTTTTAGAACTAGCATCCATCACCATGCGCCATTTAGTGGTGGTTTTATCTAACCGAGCCACGGCATGATGACGGTTATAGTAACCAGACATACCAGGCCCCTCAGAAAGTATTGCGAAAAAAAGTTTTTATGTATGGGAGACTGTAACTGGCCAGGTTATAATGTTTTTCGAAAATATGATTATTTATAAGTAAAAATAAGTAAGTTCCAATTTCAAAATTTCCCTCCACATTTTTTGCGAGTTAATTCAAAGTATTGTGTCTCACTGAAATATGGATCTGCGCCGGGAACATTTTAGAGCTATGATTTTATACGATTTCAAGTGTCGCCTGAAACCGGATGAATCGTACGATAGACTTCAAATGGCATTCATGGATGAAGGCCCTTCCAAGGCAACCGTGTATCGTTGGTATAACGAATTCAAGCGCGGTCGACCAACTTTGGGGGATGACGAAAGAAGCGGTCGCCCTTTGACGGCTGTTACCGAAGAAAACGTGCTAGCAGTGAAAAATTTAATCCAAGACAATAGGCGAATTACATATCAGGAGATTCAACACATATTGAAGATTGGATCGGGAAGCGTTCACGAGATTCTACACAGCCATCTTCGCGTGAGGAGGATAGTATCACGCTGGGTGCCGCACAACCTCACCGATGCTCAGAAGCAGGCCCGGGTGGAATGGTGCCGTGATATGCTTAACAAATTTGAAGCAGGCTCGTCTCGGCGTGTTTACGACATCGTTACAGGTGATGAGTCCTGGATTTATCAATACGACCCAGAAACCAAGCGCCAGTCGACTGTTTGGGTGTTTCAAAATGAGCCAACGCCTACCAAAGTGAAGCGATCTAGAAGCGGGGGTAAGATTTTGATCGCTAGCTTTTTTAATTTGACTGGCCACTTGGTATCAATTCCCTTACGCGATCAAAGAAGCATTAATGCCGAATGGTATACTACCAAATGTTTGCCAGAAGTTTTCTCTGTTATAAGCAACAAGCGACCAAACACAGGGCTCCGCGGGCTACTGCTCCACCACGACAATGCACCTGCGCACACCGCACTCAAAACGAGGGACTTCCTGGACAGCACGCCAGTCAAACTCCTGGGTCACCCTCCTTACAGCCCTGATCTAGCACCGTGTGACTTCTTTTTATTCCCAAAAATAAAAAATCAGCTCAAAGGGATACAATTTTCGTCGCCGGAAGATGCGCTGGCTGCGTTCGAGCAGGCTGTAAACGAGGTGTCTGCGGCGGACTGGAAAAAGTGTTTTGAAAACTGGTTTAGGCGCATGAATCTTTGTATAGAGGCTTGTGGAAAGTACTTTGAAAAGATTTAATAAAAATATATGTACGAATAGAACAATTTTTTTTAGTTTCGCAAAACTTTCTGAGTGTCCCACGTATGGTTATCATTTCTAATGACTGAAATATAACCCTTAGCTATATAATCATTGATAATAGCGTTGTATTCAACTCGTAGTTAAGAGGAACAATTCAATTTACGCTCAAGAAACATGAAGCGCTTCTTAGCAGTGGTAAATGACTCACTAAGAGAGTCAGGATCGCGGGAGAACGGCAGAGATACCGTATAGCGGCCCGTATTGTCACGGGAAACATTCGTAGTGACAAAAGGTTTCACATTCAAGAGCGGCTGGACTCAACGTAGGTTTATATTCAATCTCCTCGAGGAGCCTGAATTTTTGAAGTACTAAGTCTAAGTGCGGTGGTTCCACGGCGGAACATAAAGAAATACATACGTATTTAAAGATGTTAATCGGAACATTACCGATTATCAAGTAACCAAAAATTGTTTCAAAGGCTGTAGGTGTATCAGGCGATCCAGTGACACGACCTGACAACAAGATTTCAGAGAATAGCGGGGCACCAATCAGAATATCTATTTCTGATGGCGAAAAGAAATTGTTGTCTGCAAGGGGCAGATTATTTAAATATGAGAGAGCGGATACATCAACTTCTACAGTAGGCAAGTTATCAGTGATACGATCGATGACGTAAGCATTAAGTAATACAGAAGTATTATTTAATCACGAAGATAACTTCAGAGAAGTATCCCCCTTAATAGGGTTAGGTGCCGAACCTATGCCCTTAACTACATAGTGAGATAGTTTATTAAAATGTAAATCTAATTTTTGACAACACGCCCAAGTTATAAAGTTATTTTGGGAACCCGGATCTATTAGTGCACAAACGCATTGTTTCTGACCATTAGAATCAGTCGCATAAACTTGCACGGTGCCCAATAGACAGGTATTATTACGCGGTAACATAGATTGAATATTACATAACGAAACATCATCAATGTGCGTGGTAGTGCAACCGGACAGCTGGTTATGTGACGTAGCAATCATAGCAGTGGGGAAGCGCGGCGACGGCGACTGCTGCGCAGGAGCAGGCGTACCGTCACTCGAAGTCGAAGACGGCTCCCGGGAGTGATGGCTGTTGTCAGTAGTTTGTTTACGACATAATAATGCATGATGACGCGAATGACAAAATCTACATCTTGAGTTAGATTTACATTCACGATTATTATGAGTGATACTTAAACAATTAGTGCATGCGATAACTTGTAAAACTGAGAACATTTATACTTAACTAAGTGTTTGTTTTGTTTACAAAGTGTACAGTTTTTATTTACGTTAGAAGAGGTTACAAATGAATGAGTGGCTTTAGTTAACTTATTGTTGTTATAACTATGTGCGGAATCGATAACACTTCGTCTATTCGCAGGAGAGGCAGTACGTTCTAATATTTTAGTTTGCTCACGTAAGAACTTTATTAATTGATCATAGGTAGGCATAGATGTGCCACGCTTATATAATTTGAATGATCGTGCGGTACTAGAATCGATCCTTTTTAATGCATGGTGCAGAAGAATGAAATCTAAAAGATTATCTAATTTTAATGTGTTTAAGCTTGACACTGCGGCACCAAATGTATCTAGGAACGTGTCTAAGTTTTTATACGAGGCGATATTAAATGGCTTAAATTCCAATATTTGATCCAAATAAGCAGAAGCTAAAATACGCTTATCATCATATTTATCGAGAAGTGACTGCCATATAACACGGTAATTGGGTTGTTGAATTTAAAAAAAATTACTATTTTTTTAATTTATTTCGAAACTTTACAGAACTTAAATTATATTGTCGTTTCAAAAAACTCTTAAATATTTTTTTTCAATTTATTATAAGCAATTGAAAATCGATAAAATTTTGAATAGAACCACGTGACTACAAACGGGCCACAATTGGTCGCCATGTTGGTGACGTCATAACGTTCAAGGAAATCATGATACTATAGTGTCAACTACACGTAGATTGACTAAAAATATCCGAAAATTAGTGCAAAAATATTAATAAACAACAAATTTTATTTAGTCATGTGTGATAAAGGATTTATAAAGGCTAATGTCGATAATATACCCACCTGATGGACGAATTGGAAGTTTTGAGCTTAAATAAAGTAGTCGTAATAAATAATACGTGAGAGTGGACCGGTGTTAGATAATGTTGTTTACCAGGTACATTAGGAAACATAATTGTCATAATGTAATCGTTTTTACATATATGTAGGTGATATCGGTGTAAAATAAAAATTAAACAAACACGATTGGCGCGAAACTTTGACTTTGGTTAACAAAAAACTTCATTAGATACCACTTAATATGATACACATACACATACAATTTTTGGTAATTCCCATTATTTACATATCCCTTAATAGAGGAACTCGTGGCTAAATAATAACAGCCGCACTGTTCGATCATCAAGGTTAAGCAACGCTTGAGGTCGGTCCGTGGATGGGTGACCATTTCAACATACCGTGTTTCCTCCGTGCCTTGGTTTAAGAGGAAATACGGGCGGAGAGACTTTTGAAAAATAGGTATTTGGAAAAACTATCGCTGTCGCTCTGCGAACTGCGAGCGCGTGGCGCCCGGCCGCGCATCCATGTGTGTGTAAGTTGACAGTGTGTGCGTGCCTCCAAAACGCTCCCGGCCGCGGCTCGCGCATTTCTTGTAATCGCCCCAGTCACTCGTAACTTTTGTTGTTGTGGATTTTGGACTGATATCCAAGAATATCTGTTATTCTTAACAGCAAATGCAGAAAATCTTTTTTTTTTGGACGTGACTAATAATACTGTGGAGCAATTTAATTATGTAATTGCCAAATTTATTGGCGGAAAAAGAGTTAACTTTGCAGGCTCATATCATATCAGACAAGTGGAGCAGTAACTTCATGAAGTATCGAAGGCCTATTCATTCACGCATCCAAAAAATAATACAGGGCTGCATTCCGGGCAAATAAAAAAAAAATTGATCAAAAGCAGCGTTCGAAAAAAATCACAGAGATTTTCCGAAAAAGAAAACTGACATATCCCAAAGACGGAACGAGCAAAATAAAAAGAACTACAGAACCTGTTAAAAACTACGGTCGCTTAGAGTTGGAAGAAGATAGAAGAAGATATGCCTTTGGATTTATATAAATTAAAAGAAAAAATATTTCTTGAAAGATTGCTCTCAACTAAGGATGTTCAAAGGAAAATAGTGGGGGCCAAAGCGATAATAGCTTATGGGAAATTGAAAGACTAAAGAGGCTTACGGCATCGAATGTTGGGCGAATATGTAAGATGCGACCGAAAACATTGGTTCGCAAAATTTGAGAAACGTTACTTACGAAATTGCAAGAATGTCACCTGAAGACGGAATTGAACAAAAATAAATAGATTTAGAACTGTTTTCAAGGATCATCACTAATCGTCTCCGTAGACCACATAGGTACATACGCTGCGGCAGGTTATACAGAAGACCGAAGAGTACAACCTGCCTTTCTGTTTAGCGTTTGTGGAATACCAGAAAGCCTTCGATTTGATCGACACTTGGGCTGTACTGCAGTCTCTCCAACGGTACCAAATTGACTACCAGTACATCGAACTGTTGAAAAGTGTGTATAAAAAGGCCACCATGTCAGTTCGACTTCAGGATCAGACCTCGGAACCCGTCCTTCTGCAGCGAGGTGTGAGACAGGGAGACGTCATATCTCCGAAACTGTTCACCGCTGCACTGGAGGATGTCTTCAGATTTCTGAACTGGAAAGGGCTAGGCATAAATGTCAATGGCGAATACATCAATCACCTTCAGTTTGCCGACGATATAGTGGTCATGGCGGAGACCATGGAGGACCTCAGTACAATGCTCGATGACCTCAGTAGAGCTACCTAAAGAGTGGGTCTTAGGATGAACATGGACAAAAAAAACCAAGGTGATGTTGAATGCCCATTTTACACTCACTCCAATCAAAGTCGGATACTCTTCACTCGAAGTTGTGGGTGACTATGTCTACCTGGGACAAACGATCCAGTTGGGTAGGGCCAACTTCAAGAAAAAGGTCAACCGTCGAATTCGACTTGGCTGGGCAGTGTTCGAGGAGTTGCGGTATATTCTCGTCCAACTTACCACAGTGTAACAAGTATAGACTTGAGACACAGTGACCAGACCAGTGTGTGCTCTGAGACATGGTCGCTTACAATGGGCCTTATCAGAAAGCTTACAGTCACCCAAAGGGCAATGGAGAGGGCTATGCATGGAGTTTCCTTGCGGGGTCGAATCAGAAATGTAGAGATCCGCAAGAGAACCAGGGTTACCGACATAGCCCGAAGAATTGCCAAACTTAAGTAGCAGTGGGCAAGGCACATTGCTCGCAGAACGTATGACCAATAGGGCAGAAAGGTTCTGGAGTGGCGACCGCGAATCGGAAGACGTTGCGTTGGAAGGCCTCCCACCAGGTGGACCGATGACTTGGTGAAGGTTCCGGGGATCCACTGGATGCGAGACGCACGGGACCGATCAATGTGGTGACGTTTGGGGGAAGCCTGTGTCCAGCAGTGGACGTCTTTCGGCTGATATGATGACGATGATGATGATGTAATAGATTTATGTACGTTCAAAGGCAAAATGTTACAATTAAAACAGAATCAAAATTACTTCTACTAAGTACAAGGCCAACTACACATAACTCGTCGAAATTTCTGTTGTTTTATTTTATGGAGTACCAAAAGCTTTTATTTTTCAAAATATTAAGAGGGACAATGCATTATGGCAAAAAATGGAACCATTAATAGAAAAGTTCTACCACATTAGTGGCAAGCCTAAGGCCTTTCACCAGAAATCATTGACGATCGGATACCAAAGAATAAACCAGTGAGAGAAAGCACGTCTGCTTAGCGTTTTCCCATCTACGTTGGAGTCAGATGCAGCTGAATACCAGTATTTTGATGGATCGACTGCCTATCTGACCTCCACAACCAGTTACTGGGTAATATGAAACCCCTTGGTAAAACGAGTCAGATTTTCAGGCTGTCAAAGCTGAAAATAACAGCCGGGACCAACGGCTTAACGTGCTTGGCGAGACACGGACGGGTCTTGGTATGTAAAGATGGTCACCCATCCACGGAACAACCACGGCAAGCATACCCACAGAACAGATAAAACCTCTTTTATCTGTTCTGTGGATTGACCCGTGCGGCTGACGTTGAAATAAGTTTAATTTCGCTGATGTACCTAGTAGGCGATCTAGAGACTGCGGATACCTATCCGATATATAATTTACTGTTTTGTATTGAAAACTTTTTGTAATAAACATTTCGCGGTATGCGATAAGGCCGCCCATTGTATATTTTTAGTATTAAGTTTCTTTTTCTTGTTTGTTATGGTGTACAATAAAGTGTATATATATAAATAAATAAATAAATAAAGACATGCACTTAATTTTATTTTGTATCCATTACTTTTTAATACTTCTATTTGTAATTCCCACTAAACAGCACATGCAAACAATATAAATGTGTTTATCGATAACTGTTTACAACACTAGTATATCGATATTATTTTCAACTACTACGCATCACCTTTTCGTCTGTGTACGTATTATGCAGACCCCTTGCGTCAAACCCCGCCCACAAATTCGTGCGATAAGGACAACCACAGATTCGATAAATTTTCTTAAGTAAAAAGTCATAATTCGAGGTTTGGCTCTCGTCTGTTTTCTCCTCCAATATTGGACCGATTTAGAAGATATTTCATAAACTGAATAAGAAGGATATTTACTATGTCCCTATGTTTTCCTTTTTTCATTAATAGTTATCAAATTTGTAGACTAAGGCTCTGAAGACAGCGACTCAATACAGACAATTTTGAGCATTTTGAGAGGGTTCTAGTTCTTATACGGATAATATATCACCAAAAAGGAAAACATAGGGACATAGAAGAAGTTGATATTTATTTTACTGTAAAAAATCATTGCTTTAAGTTCATAAACCAGAGAGAAAACAGACGAGAGCGTTTGTATGGAGAAAAGACCACCCCCGTTTCCTCTTAAGCCGTTGGTCCCGGCTGTCATTTGGAGATCTTTGACAGTCGTTACGGGTAGACAGAAGCTTGAGATCTGACACCAGTCTTGCCAAGGGGTACCGTGTTACCTAGTTACTGGGTTAAAGGCTAGGCAGATTGACAATATCCCTTAATAATATTGAACACTAATGTCTATATTATATATTTACAAACACTAAAAAGTTTGTAGAACTGAAACGTTAAAATATTAACTTGGTACTTAGATTTTCGTTACACTAATTCTTCAGTAAATATCTCTTAAATACGTCGATCGATTCTCATAATTCAAACAGAAATGTTAGTTTTACGCCTATATCTGTCATTTATGTATAAAATAATGAATATATCACCATAAACAAAAAATCATATTTTCAAGTTATACAACAATGTCAACTTTGCTCGAAAGTTCCCTTAAAAATTTACTATTATCAGTCTTTAATGATCAAAGTAAGAATTTTGTACGAATCTAAAACTAAATTAGAACAAGATAACAACAGAATTAACACATTATAATTGGAATCTAGTTAGACATAGAACATTGCTTAAATTTAGTAGATTGCTAGGTACTAGGCTATTGCGCGAAATAGTTGGGATCTTCTTGTAGTATTCGTACATAATGGTACGAAGCAAGCACGATAACTTTTAAGGTTCGATATTTATGATCAAAATATTCGATATTCATCAATAAATTGACGATAATAACAAGATTGAATCGGTTAAAAGTCAAAACAATGTATCAGCTATGTGCTACAATGAGTAGAAATGAACGTTGTGACGTCACACGGGCTCGGATTTGTTCGGCAAACTATCGGGGTGTTTTCGGTACTGGATTCAAAAATATATTTTCAATTGGATTTTACTTTGTAATTAAAGTGAAAAAAAAAAACTAAAAATAGTTTTGTACGGAAACTTATATATGATCTTTACATTTTTTACAAAAAAAAAATTGGTTCAACAAACCAATTGTCACCGTTGGGCACGACACCCGAACATACTGACAGTGCCCTACCCGAAAGTTTACTTATTAAATATTGAACGCGGTCGTGATCAGTTAGATTAGGATTTTCGTGAATAGTCCGCTTATACCACTCAAGAAATATAGGCCACTTAATAGGATCGCCACAGAAACTCATTATGTCGAGTTCGGTAGACGAATAGACTTATGTTGCGGTAAAACATAAGAGTGTTGGACATTCTTCGAGTTGACTAATTTATCAAAGCTAAACTTACAACGACGTCAACGACAATACAAATCTTCAAAGGCGTTAATGGATTGATAATTAACTTAATAAGTTGCGTCAATATTTAATTCAACATCAACTAAATCATCAATAATTTCTTTATATTCAGATTGTAAACTTTCTAAAGATGTCATACTACATAAAAACAAGTCTTTAGAAATATCATTATCGAACGCTTTTAAAGATTGATCGTAAACTATTTGTAATCGGGAAAATATTACATCACGTTTTCCTATTAATTTAATACGTTTAATTAGCAAAACATCTAGTGATGTTGCATCTTCAAACTGTTCTTTAGGCTTTGTACGAGACATAGACATTTTGCAAAACGAGTAATCAACTCAAGCGCGAAAAATGCTAAACTGAACTGAATTCACAATAATACCTGTGACATACACGACACGGACAATAGAGTGAGCAACGATGCTACCGGTTCGAGAATGTTGACAGGACAATGAATTTTACTAACACCACTACGAAATCACTACGAAAATATTAACAAGTATAGTTATAAGTTTTATAATTTTACTAGTAAAGTTATTTAACTACGTAGTTATCTCATAAGAAATGGAATAGAATGGTACTTAATATTACAAAGCGTAAGTTTACACTTAGAGGATAAGCAGACGTACGAATATTAGAGGGAAGCGGGATATTTAGATATGCCTAGGTCAAAGTGACTAGGTGTAGGATTAGGAACCAGAACTAATATCCGGCTCGAAGAGACCAGAAATAAATGTGTTGGCGCGGCAGCGCAGTAATAGCATTGAGCACGCCAAGACACGTGCGGTGCACTAGGTTCAAGAAGTAGAAAGCCTAGACCTAGGGAAAATGGACGGGTCAGTATGCTGAGAGAGATGCTGCGTTAAACAAAGCTACGACTAACCTCAGAGGCGGGTTTCCTCGTGCCCGTTCTGGTTAATCCTGGCAGCGCTCCTTCTCTGTTCCACTGGACGTCTTCATTTGAAGTTCCCTGGGTACTGGCACTATTTGCTGACGCGAGAGTGGACTGTATGCGGTGCGGTAGAACGGTGAGCCACGTGATGGTGGCTCAAGGTGATGATCAGAGGTGATCACCACGAATCCGACGGCGACGATAGTCGATCGCAGACGATGCGGTTTTATAAAGCGGTGATATAGCTGTGGGATCTCACAGCGGAATCAGGGTGATTAGCCAGACGGTTGACTACCACGAGGGGTGAGGCTATCCTCGACGAGGGCCGAACCACAGAGTACATTTTAATATACTGAAAGGCCGAACGTAGACTATTTAATGCAGCGAAAATTGGCAAGAATGGGTAGATAAAATATTAAGAGAAATGTGGGTAACTAAATAATATTCGCACCTACAAGTGGCGCGAACAAGAGGTAAGGTAAAATATATGAGTCTAGGACTTTATTTATTTATTTATAATATACTTTATTGTACCAAGATAAAAACATTACATACGGAAACTTTAAAATAACAACAAGATACAGCAGGTGGGCTTATCGCGATCTGCGATCTCTTTCAGGCAACCCTGAATGGAGAGAGATAGCCTAAACACGACATGGGGTTGCACTTGGTGCAATTTTAAAATTCAATAATAAGTTACAAATAGAAGCACTAAATATAAAATACCAAAATAGATACATAAATACATACATACATTTATAAATATACAGGCAAGAAAACAATACAGTTCCAACAAGAATATGATCACAGTGACAGGTAGTGCTCCTTTACCAGTCTTTTAAGACGACGACTAACGCCAACGACCACAGAGTACAATACAATATTCTGAACGAGCACTGCGCAGGCGGTCGTGTGGAACCTTTCTTTATCATTCGTTCTATGCGAATAATCGCTCCCCCGCGCCTCTGGTACCTGGCGCTTTCCAAGTCACAAATAAACAAAGAACGAAGCATTAATTCACTGTAACGTTCCGTTACACTTATTACAGAAAAAATCTATAATTTATTAAATTTACCGACTATTAAAGTAAGCGAGTCACTGATGGGTATAAATAATTCTAAGTCAACAATTGGTAAAATGTGTTGCGTGCCAATAAAATTATTAAATTAAAACTTTTCTAAAAATATTTACTGTTTTATCTTACCTTCAATTACTGGTGAGGTGCCTTGTCGACAGTTGGATCTTATTGAATTAAATATTTCGAGTAATTTAAGTCTAACTGATCCTCATTTTCATTCACCATCTCCTGTGGACTTAATTATAGGTGCAGATGTTTTCTGGGACCTCTAGGGCACAGAAAAGATAAACCTCGGTATTGGCAAACCGGTGCTATATGAAACTAGACTTGGTTGGATAACTTCAGGCCCTATGCTACATAGTGGCCAAGTTCCGTGTTCGCTGCCTCTACTTTGTAATTTGACGAATATTAATAATCTCGAAACTGTAGTGGATAGCTCAAATACTGATGACATTCAAAACCTTTTGTATAGAAACTGGAGGAACTTCTTGGGAATTTTGGTAATTAAAACTCAGGATGTAGCACGCAGTGATCCACCTTTTTATTTCGACTACGAATGACAGTACATGAATTTTTGGACCGTAAGATAGTAACGCCTGATAAAACACTTATAGCTAAAATGTCTTATTGTCTACAAATTGCGCTGAGTTAACTGATGCTTTAACATGCCCCCGGCCGTTGAAAGCTCGCCTTTCAACAGTTGTCTTCCATTAATGGACAAATCTTGGAGAACGCCCGTCTGATAGTTTCATTTTGAGTCCTGATGTCGGCAACTCTGCTTATGCCATCTGTGCCAGGATGAAGACCAACAACGCGGCCCAACTTCCACTTCAACGGTGGCTGGTTATCCTCCTTTATGACGACGAGGGAGTCCAGATTCAAGCAGTCGTTGCTGGTACGCCACTTTACTCGCTGCTGAAGCTCGGAGACATATTCCTTGCTCCATCTTGACCAGAAATGCTGCCGCAGCTGCTCTATGCGCTGATGGCGCGTCAAGTGAAGAGTGGAGTAGTCCCGGATATCCTTTACAGGAAGAGACGTTAGAGGTCGTCCAATCAAAAAATGACCTGGAGTGAGAGGCAACAAGTCTTCTGGATTTGACGATAACGGTGTGAGTGGCCGAGAATTTAAAATACCTTCAATTTGAATTAAAACGGAGTTAAGCTCCTCGTATGTTAGATGACAATTGCCCAACACTCGTGACAAATGAAATTTGGTCGATTTGACACCCGCCTCCCAAAGACCACCAAAATGTGGAGCGTAAGCAGGAATAAAATGAAATTTAATACCATCTTGAGCCGCACTATCAGTTATGGAGTCACAATTGCGTTTCAAGAAATCAGCTATCTCGTTGTAGGCTCCTACAAATGACGTTCCGTTATCGGAGTAGATGTTAAGAGGTTTTCCTCTTCGAGACATAAACCGACGTAAAACTTGTAAATAATTACTGCTCGTCAAGTCACCTGCCAACTCTAAATGAATGGCCTTTGTAGTGAAGCACACGAAAATGACGTTGTATACCTTAAGCAATCTACATCCACGACCTTGACGACTAGACGAGGTTATAGGGCCGGCGTAGTCAACTCCTAGGCTTTGAAAGGGAAAGTCAGCTGGTGAGAGTCTGCTCAATGGTAGATTACCCATCTGAGGGACAACAACCTGTGGTTTTAGACGCTGACATCGAAGGCAATGACGATAACAGGCTCTGGCTAAATTGCGACCACCCAGTGGCCAATAAGTCTCTCTAATTGTACTTAGTAATAATTGAGGTCCTGCGTGCATTAATCTGATATGCTCAAATCTAAATAAAAGTTTCACAAAGTGATGAGTGGACTGTAATAAGATTGGGTGTTTCTTTTCAAATGAATATTCGGAATTGTGCAATCTACCACCTATACGAAAAATTTTATTTTTATCTAGAAACACATTTAAGCTTAATAATTGATTTTTATGTGGTAACTTTTTATTATTTAATAGTAAGTTGTATTCAGGAAAAGATTCCCTTTGTGATTGAATAATAATGAAGTTTAACGAATTTTGTAATTCTTGAACATTTAAATAGGATGTATTTGCTGAACGTCTTTTACATGCATTAATAAAACGAAAAACGTAACAAATAGAACGCTGTAATCTAGTTAAATTGGAAAAACGATTAAACTCGACTAATGCTTTAAATGAATCTGCGTTAGCGTGATCATGGGCTAAATTAATCAAAATATTAGATTTAATGTCCGGTAAGATGCCTGGATTAACAGGATGTGGCCATGTAGCATTGTCATACTTTAAGAAACATGGACCTAACCACCACAAATCCAGTGATTGCATGGCGGTAGGCTCCGCCCCGCGGGTTATTAAATCAGCTGGATTGTCGTGTGTCGACACATGTCTCCATGTACCTGGGACGGTTAATTCTAATACTTCGGCAACACGGTTGCGAACAAAAGTATTTAATTTAATAGGTAGCATTTTTAACCAACCCAGAACTATCATGGAGTCAGTCCAAAAAACTACACTAAATGGTTTAATGCGAAGGGAACTAGTAACCTTTTGATATAAACGTGCACCAAGCAAAGCAGCACAGAGCTCAAGTCGCGGTATTGTTACTGGTTTAATAGGGGTTACACGACTTTTAGCGGTTAATAATGGCACGTCGACGTCACCCTGCTCATTGATACTGCGTATATACAAACAAGCGCCGTAAGCTCGCTCCGAAGCGTCAGTAAAAATATGAAATTCAACCTGTTTGTATGCGTCACAGACTACACGACGTGAAACACGTAAATTTTGAAGGCAAGGCAAGGCTTTTATTATGTTCGCCCATATTGTTCGAACCTCAGGTGATAACTGGTCATCCCAATTTAACCCGTCCAGCCAAAGTTTCTGAAGCAACATCTTCATGCTCACGACACACGGTGCTAACAAGCCTAGAGGATCAAATATTCGCGCGATTACTGCTAACATGCCACGCTTAGTATTTTCTATGCATTCAGGAACATTTATAGGAAAACACAGATCATCTGTGTTAGTTTGCCAACTAAGACCAAGTGTTTTATTGACAACATAACTTTCCTTGTGGAAATCAAAACAAGAATCACCAGATGGTTCTGAAATTAAACTGGGTTCGTTAGATTTCCATTTCCTTAAAGGCATGCAAGCAGATGCAAGAGCATCAGTTACCTTATGACGTAACATTCGAGCCTCCTCAAACACGTCTGTACCGGTCAAAAGGTCATCGACGTAAAAATCATGAAGGATAACTTCTGCGACCTTTTGATCCTGACATTCAATACCGACCTGTTTGAGGCACCTAGTAGCGAGAAACGGTGCACTAGCCGTACCGTAAGTTACTGTATGCAATTGGTAGGTTTTAAGAGGACTAGAAGCATCATCACGCCAAATAATTTGCTGCAGGTGCCTATCTGAAGGATGTACAGACACCTGCCTGTAAATTTTCTCGACGTCAGCAGAGAGAACGTACTTATGCATTCTAAATCTAAGAAGGATTGCGGTCAGATCGTCCTGGACGGTAGGCCCCACCATCTGTATTGTATTTAAAGAAAGACCAGAGGTGGTGGGTGCACTAGCATTAAAAACTACCCTTAATTTGGTTGTACTACTACTCTCGCGCAGTACTCCGTGATGAGGAATAAAATATGACCACTGATCTTCTTGAATAGTACACTCGGACATATGGTCTAAAGAAATGTACTCAGTCATAAAATCTTTGTACATTTTATCGAGTGAGGGTTGGCTGAGATTTCTGCGCTCCAATGACAGAAAACATCGCTTTGCGCGATGATATGAATCGCCTAAACTATTCGAAGATTCCTTCAACGGTATTTTAACGCTAAAGCGGCCATCTGCCAAGCGCGTTGTGTTTTTAGGGTTCCGTAGCCAAATGGCAAAAAACGGAACCCTTATAGATTCGTCATGTCTGTCTGTCTGTCTGTCTGTCTGTCTGTCCGTCCGTATGTCACAGCCACTTTTTTCTGAAACTATAAGAACTATGCTGTTGAAACTTGGTAAGTAGATGTATTCTGTGAACCGCATTAAGATTTTCACTTAAAAATAAAAATAAAACAGTAAATTTTGGGGGTTCCCATACTTGAAACTTTAACTAAAAATATTTTTTTTTCATCAAACCCATACGTGTGGGGTATCTATGGATAGGTCTTCAAAAATGATATAGAGGTTTCTGATATGATTTTTTTCTAAACTGAATAGTTTGCGCGAGAGACTCTTCCAAAGTGGTAAAATGTGTGTCCTCCCCCCTGTAACTTCTAAAATAAGAGAATGATAAAACTGAAAAAAATATAAGATGTACATTACTATTTAAACTACCAGCGAAAATTGGTTTGAACGAGATCTAGTCAGTAGTTTTTTTTTAATACTTCATAAATCGTAAACCGCAATTTACCAAGTACGGAACCCTTCGTGCGCGAGTCCGACTCGCACTTGGCCGGTTTTTTTTATAAAGTGTTCTTCACACATCTTCTCCTCAGTTGAATAAGTCGATGACTCATGACAAACTTCCTCGAGCTGCCAGAAACGCGACAATTGGTTTCGGATGTCATCTAACTCAATCGAACTGGAAGAACTTTCATAATAACTGTTAACATTAGTAAAATTACATTTAATTGGTGAAAGATGAGATGAATAATTATTACTATAGCCGCCGTTAATTGGGCCGCAAACTAGCCAACCAAGTCTAGTTTGATAAAGTGTTGGTTTCCCATCATCTAGTAAAATCTTATTTGATCCTAATAAACTCCAGAATACGTCTGCTCCTATAATAATATCAATAGAAGCCGGTGTGTGGAAATGCGGATCGGCTAAGTGAATGTATGACGGTATATTCACATGTACCTGTCTAGCGGGGACGTTATCTGTTATTGTGGGCAAGACAAAACATATTAAATCATTAGTGTACGATTCGTGCAACGATTTAATGTGAACACGACACATTTTTTCCACACGCGATATGGACTTATTTATGCCTTGAATAGATTTGTCTGTGTTTAAATAAGGCAGATTTAGCTTGTTAAATAAGTTCTCTGTCATTAAACACGACGAACTACCAGAATCGAGTAGCGCTCGAGCTATATACTCTTTGTTATTTACATCGTAGCACCTCACTAACGCAGTTGATAATAGGATGTCGCCTGCGCTGCTCGTATGCGAATGCGCAGAGATATTAGCTGAGAGCGAAACGTGACTTTTGTTTGTGTCAACAGTGCAGGATGACTCAACCTTAGCCTTATCAGTCGTGCCGTCAGTTGATTTGCTTGAAACAGGTTTTGATTTGAAGTCTGTGTTATGAATAAGCGTATGGTGCTTGCGTTTACATATTTTACACCCTGGTTTCTTGCAATTATTTGGATAGTGACCGTGACGCAAACAATTATAGCATACCTTATAGCTAGGTAGTAAAGACATTCTATCGTTGACGCTTAGTGATAGAAACTGTGGACATGAATTAAGGTTGTGATCGCTTTTACACTTTGGACAACTATTTGATGAAGAACAACTGGTGTTTTGTGTTGTAACAAAGGCTTGTATTTTAGTATTCTGTTTTATGTTAGTTGTAGAATGACGTGACTTTTCCAGTGTTTCTATTAAATCAGCCCGATTACGCAGAAAAACAATGAATTGATCAAAAGTGATTCGTTTAGATTTATCGATACGTCCTTTGTATTCCTCCCATTCTCGAAATGTTGTAGTATCAAGTTTTTATCGAATTATATGGATAAGTAATGTGTCCCAATTACTAACAGGTTCGCCTAAAGTTTTTAACGCTCTGATGTTTTTGTTTACATTGTCTATTATACCTTTTAATGCAGTTGAGGACTCCCTAGCGATCGACTCGACGTTGAACAACGCCGTAACGTGATTCTCAATCAATAATCTTTCATTATCGAATCGCTCACAAAGAAGCTCCCATGCCATATTGTAGTTTTGAGCAGAAAACTCAATTGACTGGATCACGACAGCAGCAGATTCCGATAAAGATGACCTAAGGTAATGAAATTTATTAATCTCGTCTATATCGTCATTCCCATGAATGAGACTTGCGAAGGTATCACGAAATTCGAGCCAGTTATTATATGATCCTGTGAATTTGGGTAATTGGATTGTAGGCAACTTGACGAACTGACGCTTAACATTAGAAGTACTGCAATTCGATTTTATTTCATCTTGCTCAGATTTTGAAAAGTTACGTAACATAATTTTAGCTTGGGCTACCAACCCATAATATTGAGATTCAATTGTAGTTCTTTCGAGTGTCTCAGTATCAACGTTATCACACAAGCATTCTAATTTTAATTGAACCTCATTAAATTCATCAAAAATATCATCTAATTTGGCGACTCGCAATTGCAACTCCATTACCTGAAAAGAGGTTATTTCGGAATCTTGTAGATTACTCAAATAGGTTCCAAATACTGTTAACCTTCCTTTATAACTGCTTCGCTTCCTTTTAAGTTCTTTAATCTCAGTCATTTCGAATGGAGAGTGTCGTAGACCTGTAATTATACAATTATAATATTAACGAAACTGTAACAACAAATACCTATCGTAGTGACTAATGAGACTGTCAGCTAAAACTAGCCCAAGTTATTAATTGTACAAGTTTAACTGTTAAGTTGTATCACTGCAAATATTAATAATAGCTACTGTAGGAAAGTATGTAAGGTTTACTATTTCTAAGAAATAACGTAACAAACAAATTAATTATCTGCCTGTTAAAAGGTTTACAAAGCAACAATGAATTTTAAAGGTTTATATTAGAAAATAATAGTTGTATATATTGAAAATAAATAACTAACTAATGTAGGTTAACAATAACACTACTGTACTGTATTTTAAGCACACGTTAACTATATTATACAACTGTGATGAAACCTAATGCTCTGTAAATAATTCCTTGTAAATATGTAATACACAAAAGAATAACATAAATTAAATACATAACTTTGTGAATGTAATACAAAAATATTTTACTAACCTTATTTAAGTTGTTAATACCTATATTTTATTTTACCTGATTTAATATAAATGACTGTTGAGTGAATGTGATTAATAATATAATGCTTAAAACTTCCTGTTTTATTTCACTTATAGTCCGATACACTTTTTTTCCAAACACGTGTTCGTTACCTCGTCACTCCGGTACTCATTCAATATCCAATTTCCAGAATATCCAATTCCAGCTTATTCCACTTTGCTAGTATGAAGATAATAATGCGGTTCGTATGGACCATGTATAAAACTGGAGGAACTTCTTGGGAATTTTGGTAATTAAAACTCAGGATGTAGCACGCAGTGATCCACCTTTTTATTTCGACTACGAATGACAGTACATGAATTTTTGGACCGTAAGATAGTACCGCCTGATAAAACACTTATAGCTAAAATGTCTTATTGTCTACAAATTGCGCTGAGTTAACTGATGCTTTAACACCTTTCAATGCGTTTTTGTCAGCTTGGAGAAGTTAGCCAACAGTCATCAGCATATTCTCAAGAAGAGAAAATGTGTGAAGAGCGTTTTATTCAAACCACAACTCGCCTCGAAGACGGCCGTTTTTGTGTGAGAATACCTTTAAAAAAGTCATATCATAACTTAGGTGACTCTGTTCAAAGAGCTAAGCACTGTCTGCTTTCATTAGAGCGCAGGTTTAAGGGTCAAATATCATTTAAAACACGTTATTGTGATTTCTTGAAAGAATATGTTGAGTTAAAACATGTGTCTGAAGGTGTACCTGATCCACAGAAGGTTGCATATTTTATACCTCACCATGGCGTTGTGCGTGAAAGTAGTTCGACCACAAAACTCAGAGTGGTGTTCAACGCCAGTAGTCCCACCACCTCAGGAATATCATTTTATAATTTACAAATGACAGGACCTACTTACTGTACAAGATGACTTGGTGTCAATTCTTTTCCGGTTTAGGAATTATAAATATGTGCTTTCCGCAGATGTGGAGAAGATGTACCGCCAGGTAATAGTACATCCAGATGACGGGCATCTACAACAGATCCTATGGCGGGATGCTCCCTCAAAGCCTATGGTAGCCTACCAGTTAAATATATATCCAGCTAAATTTCTCTTCATCTTGTCTTTGCACGGAATACAGCTCTAAAATCATCGGAAATCTTTTATTTCAATAATCCTGGATATAAAACCCCAACAATTACATTACTGTTTGGGCGAAGTCCAAACACAGAATTTGATTAGGTATTTTTATGTTTGCTTAGTTTAGGTACTGTTTACAGGTTCTAGGTTTTTACATATTGGTCGTTCACACTGGCGGTCGGTGGCCGATTGCCGGCGCGCGCGCCGGTGCGCGCCAGTCTGCTGTGACGACGGCGATCCCCTCTCGGTGTGGTGGCACCCCCGTGCCTGGAACTGGTTTGCGGTGCGAACATCCTCCAGGGCGTTGAAGGAATCTTCTAAATCCCTCTTCTTCTTCTTCAGTTGCCCATGGGAAACTGTCGGCTGTTGGCGGACATTGGCAGACGACAAAGTTTGTTTGTTGCTGGTTCCTTTGGCGACGTAGACGTGCGCCACTCTGGAAACGCCGTCTCGTCCTGGATAATGTTTCTGGAAACTCTCCCCATTCTCCATTGCAACGGCATGAGATTGTTCTCCTTCACGACGACCAGGTCGTCTACTTGCAGGAGCGGGCAGTTTGCCTTGCTGTTGGAGCTCAGCCATGTACTCCCGGTATGTGTTCGATGCGTTGGCATCTGTGTGGATTCTTGGTATTAATAGGCGGTGATGGAAGCGATATTAATGGTCGACCAATCAGGAAGTGTCCTGAAATGAGAGGGTTCAAATCCATGGGATGGGATGAAAGTGGGATAAGTGGACGAGAATTGAGGAAAGCTTCTATTTGTAAGAAAAGTGTAGCTAACTCCTCAAAGGTCAGACAGGCATTGCCAGCTGCGCATTTAAAAGGTTCTTTGAGGATCGGACTTCGTTCTCCCAAATACCTCCGAAGTGGAGTGCATAGGGCGGACTAAAAACAAATTGTATGCCTTCATTCGCTGCAAAGTCTGACACTGTCTGACGACTGGATCGTGACAAACATTTTGCCCAACTCTTTGTGTGCGCCATCTAGGTGTTTGCCACTGTCGCAATAGATTATGTTAGGTTTGGCGCGACGTTACATGAACCTGCGTAGAAACATAATAAATGCTGCAGTTGAAAGGTCGCTGACTACTTCGAGATGCAAGGCTTTGACGGCTAGACAAACAAAAATGCATAAATAGGCTTTTGTAACACGGCTTACATTGTTTGACGCAGGCTATGTCATTCGACTGATTATTTATAGTCTGTTTATTAGAATACTCATCAACTGTCAAATGAACTTCAATTTAAGCTTTAGGCAAGTCATGAGGTCTGAACTGAGGTTTGGTAGGGCAATCCGAAGTGCTTTTCTTTGAGAAGGAAGGATCCTCCCACCACAAAAAGCACGAACGCAGATGCTGTGGCTCAACTTGCCTGGAACCCAAATCAGCCGGAGTCAACTTGGTTTAGTAGTTGGTCTATTGACAGAGTTTATTTACTCTATTCCGTACAAAACTGGTAGTGTTTTGCTTTGTGACTTTTATTATATAATATAGCTGTTCCCCGCGGCTTCGCTTCCGTGGAGCACCCCACAGGACCCGTTTTCGGGATTAACAATAGCCTATGTCACTCAGGAATAAAGTAGCTTTCTATTGGTGAAAGAATTTTTTTAATCGGTCCAGTAGTTTCGGAGCCTATTCAGTACAAACAAAAAAATCTTTCTACTTTATAATATTATTACTAGCTGTTCCCCGCGGCTTCGCTCCCATGTACCACCCCACAGGACCCGTTTTTGGGATTAAAAAATAGGCTATTTCCTTCAGGAATAATTTAGCTTTCTAATGGTGAAAGAATTTTTTTAATCGGTCCAGTAGTTTCGGAGCCTATTCAGTACAAACAAACATACAAACAAACAAACAAAAAAATCTTTCCTCTTTATAATATTGGTATAGATTGAACACTTTTCTGTTTATGACTACAAGATATTAAATCCCTTTATTCATTTAAACGTATCTACAAAAAGGTTACATTTTAAATATTATTAGAAAGAACATAGCATTCAAAACTCAATATGATATAATAATTGTTTATTGAGAAATATTAACGGCCCCTAAAAGTGCCGCCCCCACTGCCCCCTGCGCTACGCCACTGGATTGAAGATAATTATAAACATTTTTTTTATAAGTTAAGTTAAGACGGGCTGCCCGGCGAGCATGGCCAACTGTGACATCGCTTAAGTCACACTTTTAATCACAGTTTGGGCGATAAACTCATTTTGTCTTAAATGCTAGCACGGCGGCGTGAGATATTTTCTTGACTTGTGGCATAACTTCTTGACGTTTATTTTTTCCTTAAAACGCTCTATATTTCCAAAATGATATCTCGAAAACTGTATGTCCTAGGCAAAAAATAACCAAAATTTAGCCCCCCCCTATGCTACCCTCATGTAACAGCATCCCAACATGATATATAAGTTTTTTTTTTTTCACATTGCGTGTTTTTCGACTTGAACTACGGTCATGAAAAGTTATGATAAAATATGTCATGTCTTACAATTTGTCTTAAATGCTAGCACGGGACAACCATGTGACATAGTTTACAGGCGCGACTTGCTTTTCTTGTTGTTGACTTCATAGTTAATTTGAATAGGCGACCAAATAAAATAATACGTAAAAAAGTATGCCGTTCATACAGCTAAACAACTTTTTAATTTTGTTGGGAATAAATTAATATTTGACCCACGACCATAGACTTATGCACACTTTATTTTACTTTGTTTGTTTGATAACATATTAAGTGTTTGTTAGAAAGATATAATTATTGTGAAAATTTTAATAATTACTTAAAAATATAATAGCTTGGACCAATACCGGTGGTATTTTTTATATTTTAAATGTTTTTTAGGAATTTTATTTAAGAAACATTTAAAAATGTAGAAAGTAAGAAGAATATGGTTTAAAAGAAAATAATTATAAAAAAAATAATAATAAAAATAAAAATAAGAACAACAATAAAACAAAATTACAATTATGAAAAAGTAATAATAAAAAAAAAAATAATAATCCTGTAACATTTCAATTAATTAATCACCATACACACAAAATGAATTTATTGCCATTTGGTGCAGTAATTAGAAGCCAATTTTTTTTTTTTCAACTGTTAAATTTTATCACCACCTCCGAACGAAAGTGATACATTTTTCTAAATCATCTGTCAAAATGTGACATTTGTGACAAAATGGGTGCGCCCGTATTAGCAATTAAGACCCGATGAATCCCAAACAAACGTCAGGAAATATTTCTCACGCCGCCGCCGCCGGTGCTATTATTTAGGACAAAATGGCGTTTTCGCCCAAACTGCGATGAAATGTTTGACTCAAGTCATGTCACAGTAGGCCGTGCTCGCCGGGCAGCAACAAGAAAGGCATATTGCGCCTTTAAAATATGTCACATGTTTGACCCGTGCTAGCATTTAAGACAAATTGTAAGACATGACATAATTTATCATGTCTTGTCACAAATGTCTTGGGTACGCCCATGCTCGCTAGGCTGGTGTCCGCAACTCCACGTCTAAGTGCGTATTTTGCGTACGGCATTTTTTTATAGTTTATTTTCTGAGGATAACTCTTCTACCTCCCAGATTTTTGTATATAATTATGGATGTCTTGAAGAGACGATTGGATTTTTTGCATATAGATATGGATGTCTTGTAGTGACGTTTGGATTTCTTGTATAGAATTATCGATGTCTTGAAGTGACGATTGGGTTAGCACAAAATTGCATTGGGTGTTGTTGTTGGGACTATGACCTGTTGGACCAGCCACTAGCCATCCAAAAGCGCTTTCTAGCAAGATAGGGTTATTTGGACCTAGTGCAATTTTATTAGATGAAACAATGTCGAAAAAATGATCGGCGCCTAGCAAAATATCCATCTCCGAAGGTTTGTAAAACGATGGATCAACTAACATTAACGGGTAGGCCTAATTTCTTAACATCAATTTCAACATTATGTAAGTTGCCAGTCACCCTCGGAATAACAAAACAATTGATATTTTTTGTGAATGAGCTAGTGCGTGATTTGATTTTCACCTGACCCCGCTCTGTTATGGTACAAGCCACTCCGTTGATGCCTGATACGTTTATTATATCTATACTTTCAGTTGAAAGGCCTAACTTCTCTTGTATGTTCCTCGTGATGAATGACGACTGGCTGCCAGTATCGCGCGATACTGATATAGCAACGCGCGAGCAGGGTTAGTAGTTTTGTTTTGTTTATTATTAGCATCTACCTTTGCAGTACACAGGAGCATAGCTGGCCATTAACTCGTTAATCCGTTAATCGTTAATTAACGAAGTCAACATTTTGATTAACGGATTAACATTTAAGTTAACTTTTTAAAATGGTAACGGACACGTTAACTTCCGTTAATATGCAGCAGTCCGTTAATCGTTAATCTAATGCCTAATAGTCTAATAGTTACCGCACGGCACCGACAAGTGCCGTGCGGTGGATGATGACGAGGAAGACTTTTTCAATACTGTCACTCAGTCTATAGAAAAACCAAAGAGCTCCAACTCTTTAAAGAGTAAAGCGCAAAGTCTCGGTAAAATGTGACTGGACATGAAATCAAAAAAGTCGTTCAACGATGCTTCATTCCTCAGGGAACAGATATTCATAAATCTATTCATTAAATACAATAAATACTGCTATCAAGGGCTGCAGTTGAACGTCTTTTTTCCACGAGTAAAGACATTTTAACACCAAAACGAGCCTCGCTTTCAGACGAGAACTTCAACATGTTAATGTTCATGAAGGGGAATATGCACTTTATGCCCGACGATTAAATTACACATTTGAATTATACAAGTATTTTGTTTTGTTCCTAACCTGTTAACTTCCAGAACCTAAACCAACAGGTTTTTTAAGTTCACTAACGCAACGATATAAAGATGCAATTTTACACATATTAACGGATTAACAATTAACGTTAACTTGCGTTAATTCTTCCGAAATGTAACGCCTTAACGTTTAACGAAGCTAACTTTTTTTGTAGCGGATTAACGATTAACGAAGTTAACTATTTGATTTCAATGTTGTTTCCTTCATCTCTAAGTTCGATATGTCAGAAATGTAATATTTTTCCATAAAATTTTTAAAACTGTTAGCCGACTTCGAAACCCCGCACGTTTTTTAATAAGCGATTTTAAATAATTTTTTACATCGGGTTTGCCAGCCGAATCTATTTTTAATAGTGGTAGCGGACTTTTAACTTTCGTGGTCGATTCCTTTTCAGCCATTTTAGTAAATTAGTAGGGCAAAATAAACACAAATAAATTACCAAAAAAATCCAACCGACAGTAGTTCAAACCACACAGCCGCTGCCGAGCCCGTCAACCGGAAGCAGCGCACGAGAAAAACGGCGCAGCGCAGTGGTTGAGTGCAGGCCGAGGCGCCGAGCGCGCCAACACACCGGCTGCGCTTGGGGGATTCACGCGCGAGAGCGCGGGGGCGGCGCCGACACGGCGCGGGCACCGGGCACCACCCGCCCGAGCACGGACTTTTCCGAGAATTTTCTAAAATTGCATAAGGGTTCCCTACTTGATTTCGAAAGTTGATGATTCGATTTTTATTATATCGAACACGGTGTGTCGATAATTCAGTTGTACGATGTTTTATTCCATCGATGCTTTATTGGTGCGATGTAACGTTTGTGCGAAAAAAATCTGTTTCGATAAACCCTACAGCGATAGCTCATTAGTTCGGTTATTTATTAGTTCAATAGTATGTTGGTTCGAAACGCCTACTGTTCCGTGACATTTAATTAATAACCTAATTTTGCATTATAGACGTTAATGAAATACATTAAATACCATACATATCTTTACGTCTATTTTCCTAAAATGAGAAAGACAGGTAACAAATTCATCACGTTTAGCTGTGACATGGGCCAAAGTCAACTTAAACAATATCAGTGATCGGGTTTGGCCCTCAAACGCCAAAACTGTTATAAAATAAAATACCAATACCAAAAATACTCATTTAAATGTTTTATTATATTTAAAAATCACATAACAAAAAAGATAAAAACTTGGAAATAACTGCATAGAACAAGAAATAAACAAAACATCAATCGAAAATAAAAACAAAATGATTATATTATTATACATTTTCATGTAACGAAACATTTAATAAAAAAAGCTGCTATGGTAACTATTATTGTCTATGCACGGCATACCTGCGATTGGTTGGAGGGCGCGCGGGCAACGCGGCGCGGGCGGCACTGGCACGTCTCCCGCTCCAAGCACCGCGCACTCAACATCTTACCACGACAAAGACCATTCGTTTTGTTCGGATATTGTATTCACGTAATTAAACCAGATTATTATAGTCCACGCTTTTTATTTATTCGCTCCTTTAATTGAGCAGTCGACGTAGCATCGTCAACATATGGTCCTTCGCAAGTTGAACATTACAGCAAGAAGATTTGGCGTTTGCGAGAATACAAGACTCGTACGTTGGTGGACATTGAACCCGCGTCGCTTCGTTCGAATAAAGCAGAGTCATCGTCGCCTACGGTTGAAGATTTGAAGTCGCAAACAAGACTGTGGATAAGGACTCGGATAACCGTGAGATCGTTCCAATTATTCCTTTTATCTGTCTATTTCCTAATCCATATTTTCAGTTTTTGTTTTTATAACGCATTTTTTTCAATTAGTTAACCATTCATTGCCCTATTGAGTTGGTTAATAGCGAATTTCACTCACTAAGTCGCTTTTTGATAACGTCTTTCATCTTCGTATGCAAAAATTTGCTCGCTTATAAGTATGACTGCTTTTCTATAACGGTTGTGCGAGTTGGTGCAACGCATAGCGTGACCTTGACATATTTACAAGGCAATAGCTGTTCATTTGTGCGTTGCTTAGTGCGCTGTTTTCTATATAGTTATCCACGAGCTTATTTCACGGCATTTTTTAACGGTTTTTTTAACCGTTATTTTAAATTTGAATTTTATTTTTTTGCCAAGTCATTTTTGTATTTCGGTAAAATGGCCGACAAGTTAGTATAAAAAAACGCAGTTCTATGAAGGCCAAGCTTACAAACTTTACGGCTTATTTAAATGTGCTTAAAAGCTGTGACAATCTTTCCAAGCTGCAAATAATCGAGCTAGAAACCCGCTTAGAAAAATTTCAAGCTATGTACACCGAATTTGACGAATTGCAGACAGAAATCGAGGTGTCGTCGGACAAACCGGACGAGGCCTACGCGGTGAGAGGCCAGTTTGAGCAGCAGTATTTCGTGCAGGCAGCGTTGGGGCGTTGTTTGCTATCCGGACCGGAAGGCAAGCATCGCCGTAGTAACTCCGAAGGTACCGTGGCAGGGTCTGAGGAAACGTCAGGTGGGACTAAACATAATTTTGTTAGATTACCTAAAATAGATTTACCACGCTTTGATGGCAGTTATCAGTGTTGGCTAGAGTTTAAGACACTTGAGACACTTTTATTTATTTAATTCATGATAGCCCTTGTATCGACAGCATCAATAAGTTCCATTATTTACGCGCTTCTTTAAAAGGCCAGGCAGCCGAAGTTATTAAAAATATTGATTTTAAGGTGGCTCATTATCAATTAGCATGGGACTTATTTTGTGAAAGATACAATAACAGCCGTCTACTCATAGACAAACACATGCAGGCATTGTTTGATGTCGAACCAGTCGCTACTGAATCTAGTGTTGCTTTGCGTCGTCTTATAGATGAAACTAATAAAAATATAAGAGCGCTCAAGTCAATGGACGAGCCTACTCAGCATTGGAATACCATCATCATATACATGATGTCAACTAAATTAGATTCAAATACTAGTAGATATTGGGAAGAGTATCGAAATACATTATCTGGTGCTCCTACACTTGCTCAATTTACTACATTTATTAACAATAAGGCTGACTTATTGGAAACATTGGAAGATAATAATAAGCATAGTAATAAAACAAACAATAATAATAATAAATCTAAAAGTTTTGCAATAGTTTCACAGAATTTAACAAATAAGGGTAATAATAACAGTAATTCAAGTTTAGAGAAAAAGAAGTTCAAATGTCCTATGTGTTCTGGCGATCATTTTCTATATATTTGCGAGTCTTTTAAAAGCATTACAATAGAAGAACGTAATAAAAAGGCCAATGACCTAAAGGTTTGCCTAAACTGCCTAAGATTAGGACACAATGAAAAAAGGTGCAGAATGGCCCACTGCAGGTACTGTGCAGCTAAGCATAACACCCTATTGCACATGGAATGCACAGAAACCCCTCCCTTTCAAAATCCAAGTATTGCTCTTTCTGCTAACGACTCAATCAATATGCAACCAGATACTCGCTCGTATGTTTTGCTTTCCACAGCAATGGTGAAGGCGGTGAGCGCCAACGGTGAAAAGTGCGACGCAAGAATCCTACTGGATAGCGGAAGTACTGCCAATTTTATTACCGAGAACTTATGTGATAAGCTGTGTTTGTCCCGAAACGGCACGGGCTCCACGATAACAGGTATCGGCAACCAAACTAGTACCAGTGCACAATCTTGCAGTCTAACAATCGAGTCTAATTGCGGTGACTATTCGGTTAACATTGACTGTCTAATTTTACCAAAAATTACACATCTTTTACCGTCAACTCCAATTAGTTTAAAGCGGATAACCATACCGGCGGGTCTACAGCTGGCGGATCCGACATTTAATACACCATCAGCTATAGATATATTGGTCGGTGTAGATGTTTTTTGGAGCATCATATCAGCCAACCACATTAAACTCGGCAAGAACCAACCGAGGTTATGTGAAAGTAAACTGGGTTGGTTAGTTTCAGGCTCAGTAAGCTGTCACTCACGTACGTCCCATTCACATTTCTGTAATCTAGCTAAAACTAAGTCCAGTACTGATTAATCAAAATTTTGGGAACTGGACACAGTATCTGAAAAGCATTCCCTTTCTTTGGAAGAAAGGGCTTGCGAAGACAGTTTTTATAAAAATACAAAATATAAGGCCAACGGTCGTTTTGTGGTCACAATACCTTTTAAGGCTGATCCTTCTGCATTAGGAGATTCATACGGTATCGCAAAACGCCGTATTTAATCGTTAGAGAAACGATTTGAACGTGAGCCTAAGTTCAAGTCAATGTATTTAGACTTCATGTCAGAGTACGAAAGTTTAGGTCATATGACAGAAAATGATTCTAGTTTGAAGCCAGCAGGTAAGGTCAAATATTTCTTGCCTCACCATGGGGTCATGCGCGAGTCTAGTGCTACTACTAAGTTACGCACCGTGTTTGATGCATCTGCAAAAACAACTACAGGTACATCTCTCAATGACTTGCAGTTTGTAGGTCCAACTGTTCAGGATGATTTACTCTCTATATTATTGCGGTTTCGACAGCATAAATTTGTGATCTCGGCAGATATCGAAAAGATGTATCGGGCTATTGAAGTGAATCCTATCCAAAGGTCACTACAACAGATCATTTTTCGTAAAAATCCTACAGAACCGTTAAAACCGTATACATAAAACACGGTGACGTACGGTACAGCGTCGGCTCCATATTTGGCCACTAAGTGTTTGGTGAGCTTAGCTGATAAAGCATCGAATCCTTTAGTCAAGCGTTCTATTCAGCATGACTTTTATGTAGACGATTATAATAGCGGTTCAGACACAATTTCAGGTGCATTGGATTTGTATAAGAACACGCGGGCTATTCTGGCGTCCGCTAAATTTAATTTAAGAAAGTGGCAGTCGAATAGCCCAGAAATTTTAAAAGAATTAGGTAGTTCATATAACTCAAGTAGTTTAATATTAGATCTTTCAGACAACAATACTCCTTCTAAAACGTTAGGTGTACATTGGTTATGCGATTCTGATAAATTAGGGTTCTCAATTCATATGGAATCCAATAGCAAAATAACAAAACGATCAATTTTATCAGTAATTAGTCAGATATTCGACCCACTAGGATTAGTAAGTCACTGCATTGTCGAAGCAAAAATATTAATGCAGAGACTCTGGATGGACAAATGTGAGTGGGATGACGCAGTGTCGCAGGAGCTTGCTGATTCATGGCTAGAATTCGCGAGTACCTTGCCTTGTTTAAATTACATAAAAATTCCGCGATGGATTTCATGTAATAATGCCATAACCCATGAAATACACGTATTCACAGACGCATCTGAAAGGGCTTATGGCGCATGTTTATACATTCGTTCTGTAACCAATTCATGTACAGTCACTGTTCACCTGTTAACTTCCAAAAGCCGTGTGGCACCAATTAAGCCTACTACTACTCCACGGTTAGAACTGTGTGGGGCTCTATTGGGTTCCAGGTTGTGCACAAAGGTAAGAGAGTCTCTCACGTTACCTATCCACCGATTTCACTATTGGTGTGATTCCACAATAGTGCTGGGATGGTTGTCTACACCTGCCCAGCAACTAAAGCCCTTCGTTAGAAATCGTGTCAACGAAATACAAGAAAGTAGCTCGGGTACTAAGTGGAGATACGTGCCGTCTAAGGATAAT